>CAOLHI010000983.1:0-656150 GCA_948474755.1 Ctenosaura bakeri
GGGATCAGAATTCTTTTGTGTTCAAGTTAGCTGTTGATTAGCAAGGTCATATTTCTAGTAGTGGATTGCTGTTTTAGTCATGTATTTTGATAAAGCACTATAGTTTAGTGTAGCTAGTTTAGTTAACTTTTAGCTTTAGCTATACATATATATTACTTATGCAAATTCTTTTCTTTTTCTCTGTTCCTTTTTTCCCCCTGAATGTGGACTATACTGTTGTGAATTAGTTTGGCTGTGTTAAAATTAATGTTGTTTTTTTAATATATATATATACACACACACACACACATATACTTTTTGCAGAATAACATGACTGTGTTTCTACTGAACAAATTTATCAATCAATTCAATAAAATATTCAGATCAGGGTGGGCAACTATGACAAGTTCAGGGACCAATGTTCTAAACCCAGGACTTTCTGTGGTTGCCAAGAATGCCCCAAATCCCCAAATGAATGATATGAAAATGAATGAAACTGGAATTAATCCGGAACTGGACAGAACACCACTCTTGGTTTTCAAAAAAAAAAAAAAAGTATCCTTATAAAATACTGGACAGAGCGACAGAAAAGGGCTACATCCTATTGAAAAGTTGGCTTGCTTCTCTTGGTAGTCTCCAAGAGAATCTGTTTACTACTCTCATCAGAAAAAAGAAAAAGAAAAAGAAAAAGAGGAGTCCAGGGAGTTTGGAGGGTTCTGGGACTCCAAAATCAGCCTTGGACGGCAGTACCTTGCCCAACTCTGGTCCAGATACTTTGAGAGTGTCTTATTGAGATGGGCTGGCTCATTTAGGCCAACAGCTTCTTCCCCATGTATAAAATAGCTCCCAGTTCCTGCACTCTCACCCATTCATCATAGAGATCATTCCTCAAATGCTTCCAAGTAGTAATTGTCAAGAATGAAAATAGGCATTAGGCTTAATGACATTAGGGATTCTGAAGCTTCATTACATATAATGTTGAAAGGAAAACACAGAAAACATGCACAGCAGACCCTGCTGGGCTGAGCAGCTTGAAAAAGATTCTCAAGTGTTATTGATTTCTTTTGGAAAGAAGTGAAATCACTGTTGGAGATTCATCTCATTCAAGGGCTGCTCCCCTTTCTTTTGAGTGCCTGTTTGCTGATTTGTGTAGCCATTTCCATTGATGAGTCTTTGGTGGTTGTGAGCAAGTTTAGTTCAGCGAGAGATGGTAGACTGCTTTTCTTTTGCTTTTGCTTGACTAGGAAGTGCAACATTTCAAAGTCTTGGCCAGAATCCCGATGGTGTCATACACATTACATATGTGGTTGTTTTTTTACTCCATTGTATAACAGACACATTCAGTTAATGGTTGCATAAACAGAGTTCCACAAGTGTAACCATTTCACATGGACCAAATCTTATTGTTTGTCCTCAATCAAGTGGAGTTATTGAATCAGTGGGACTTACTTATGTGTTGGTTCACCATTCAGTCATTAATTCCATAGGCCTACTCCAATTGTCATTAACCAAGAGGATTCTGGTCATGCAGTTACATATGCTTGGATGGTGCATAACTATTTACCAGTGACTTCAATGTATCACTTAGTGGGATTAGAGAATCAGACACTGTGCCTTCCCTGTTGCACAATGGGATGATAAAGAGGGGTATTAGCACATATAGCATTGGTTTCACAAAGTTGGTACTTAGCAAAGGGTGATGTGGCACAACCACCGTGGAACTGCATGAGGTGTGGATTTATATTATGCAAACAAGATGTTGGATCTCAACCATTGTCTCCTTTCTCAGGGGATCTAGCATTCCACAATCTGTTCATATTTTGTCCCTGGATTTATTTAGGATACAAGCTCTCTCTTTTTCATCACGTTTGTCCTTTCTTTCCATCTCCACAAGCTACACTTGGTCAGGCAGCTATTAATGATTCCCATAGTTCTCAACTGAACAACCAGTTTGATTTCTAAAACTGTTGCAGTAAAAAAAACCCACTGGCTAAGATCCTACATGATTAAGTGTAGTGTAATGTTTCCCTATGTGGAACTCTACCATGATTCCCCTGTTGGTACCCCCAAAATTCACTGTTGTAGAGTGATATCTCCCCCAAGGCCATTCCATTGTTGGTGGAGAGTGGAGGGAATCAGAGAAGCATTTGACTATATCTCCATAGACAGATGCAGACAAAGGACATTTTCCACCAAGAACCATTGGGGTTATCCAGAATTCTCAGTAGACAATGTCATCAGCCTTTGTCTAGTTGCGGGGAAAAAGTCAGACATTCTCCAATACCCTCTTATCTCCACCAGCAATGGAATGGGAATCAGAGTGAATACTGCAGTGCAGTGGTGAATCCAAGAGGGGAGCTTTGGATATTACTGAGGGAGGAAGAGAATATCAACCTTTACAATAACAAGAAGACGATGTGCACAAGTATAAGGTAGATATATACTTGCGTATGTTGCTAACAAGATACCACCCTTTGTTTAGACCACTCTTCTGCATTTTTGAGGATCCCTGAAGATCTCACAGGTGGTGAATGAATCCCAGTGGGTACACTGAGGTTATTTTTTCCTTCCCAGTGCTAGATTGTAGGTATTTCTCTTAGCACTCTGGGGAAAGAACATGCAAATGAGTTTTATGCCAGCTGTACTTAACATTGCTCAACACATTCAGGAAATAGAAGGAAATAATACATAGAGATTTTCTTGCTGTTGATGAGGAGGAGTGACAGATCAGATCAAAATGCCATAAAATATTCTTTTCTTTTCTTTTCTTTTTTGATGGCTGGGGGATTTTTTCTCTGCAAAAAGCACAGAGTTTTTTTCCATAAAAAGCAAGATTTTGATGCAAACAAATTTTTCACAAAGTTCACAAATGTATAAAAAATGAAAAAAGTCATATTCAAACCCTCTTATAATCTCACTCGTGGTGGTGGTGGTGGGGATATGAAATTCTTGCTTGTTATACATGAAAATTAAATAAAGATTGCCTTTAGTGACAATTACACCCCTACTCAGGGATACAATGATATTGAAACCTGCCAGTTTAAGATCAGAGTTAAGCTTACCTCACCATATTGGTTCAAGCTCCAAAAGCCAGGAAATTGTTGGCTACCTTAACAGGTAGACTTCATGCTCAATAACAAGGTTACAAATTGTGTTTCATTACAACCAGTGCAGCTATTGCGGATGGGGGAAGGCTTTTGTTCCCTAAAGGAAATTTACCTTCAGTCCTCAAATTTCCAACATAACTGAAATTGAACATTCAGAATAGGTTTCTGGCATCCAAAGAAAGGGAGAAGGCAAAGTGGCCAAGGAGATGTGAACACAGCAAAGTTGTCAGTTCTAGGTGTCAACAATTTTTGACATCTTGCTCTCTGCAGAAATTTGGGAATGGCAGGAAAATTTAATAGGAAGAGAAAATTCTTATTTGGAGTTAAAATGCCCTCATTTTGCTACACCTCTGCCTACAACATAGCTTCCAAATATTCATGCTTTTCTTTCTTTTCAGACCAAAAGCTGGAGGAGGGCGAGGATAGAATGGCTAGGACAAAGAAATGCTCACCTTGTCTTAGTCCTGCACTGTCCTTCGTAGAAATTTATCCTTATTATTGGTACAGGAGTCATCCTACAATTTGCCTCTGGCTGATCTATTGTTCACATCAGTTGATTGAAGGGTGGATTAAATGCTCGGTGATGGAAAAAGATGAGCGGAATGAGAATAGTCCTACTGCTGACAACTTTTGTGTTTGAATCCTCTGACGGTGCTAGAACTGTTGATGGTGCTAGACCAGAATAAGAAATAGTGAAATATGCTTGTAAAGTAATCCACCTGTTTTATAGACTTGTGAGAAGCAAGGAAAAAAGCAGCTTCTCTGCAGAGTCGGGGAAGATACTTACTGGCTTTGAACATAAATGATTTGGCTAATTATGCATGTTTTGGTGCACCTCTAAGGGTCTTTCCACACTACATAACTATTGCATTATGATTCCACTTTAACTGCCATGATTCTGTTCTATGGAATCATGGGTTTTGCAGTTTAGGGATATTTAGCAGTCTCAGCCAGAGAGCTCCAGTGTCTCCTGAGAGAACAAACTCCAGGATTTCATAGGCAGCAGCCATGGTGGTTAAAGTGGAATTATAGTGCAATAGTTGTGCAGTACAGAAGAGCCCTAGGAGGTTGGAAAACAGGTTTCTCAGGTGTTGAGAATCCTGACAAGTAGAATCCTAGATGGGTGAAAATCTGCACAGTTTGACACTTATTCTGCATGAAAAAGAATTATACATAGATATTTTCCCCTCGGGGTGAATAAGAAAATGGAATTGCATTTTTAAAAACAGAAAATAAGATTTCTGTACAGAAAATTGTTTCCTGCACAAAATTGTTGCTTTCTGTGCAGAATATGTGTGAAAAGGTGCTTAAAAAAAAAGATTAAGTCCCAAACTGTGAATCACTTTCAAAAACTGCACAATTTTCAATTATTTCCTCAAAGGAAGGAGAAATATGTCAGAAATTCTTGCCAGTAAGAACAAAATTTATGAAGAGTGGCGTTCGTAAATTCACTACACTGGTGCATCTTCTTCTCTAAAACATGCTCAGAAGGGCTTATACAGAATATCAATTTGGAAAATTAAGCTCACAAACCACAGCCCACACGTCTTTTTGTTATTGTTGTGATGTGATGTTAGGCAAGGTCTCATGTGTTGTATTCTGGAAGAGGATGCTTAACTTATTTTCACCAGCAACACAATATTGCCCAACTTATTTTATTCCCATTACATAACTCAAATTCTAAAGTAACCTCAAAAGGCCATACATCATACTTTCTAGTGGGAACCTGATACAATAATGATGTGATTTTTTTTCTCATTCATCATGTCTCATTTCCAAATTCAGATTTTTTTTTAAAAAAGAACCCCAACAGGTAGAATTCAACTGCCATCAGTCTTACTATAACAATATATTAAAAACAGCCTATGGATGGTGAAAAGGCCCCTCTCCTACTGGTTAAGTCATCCGTCCAGGAACTTAATTACCTTATTTATTTATTTCAATATTTACATTGTGGTCCCTACCCAGAGTTCTCAGGGTGGAATTTGGCAAAGGTCCTGCTCTAGTGGATGTTAAATCTTGAGCAAACATATAGATGGAGAGGTATTCCTTCAAGTATCAAGCTTCCAATCCATTTAGGACTTTAAATCTTATTACCAGCACCCTAAAATAAAACAGGAAGTGTATTGGCCATCAGTACCTTTTCTTTAAAACTGGTATTATGATCTTAAGTCTGGCTGCTGTATTTTGCACTAGCTGTAGTTTCTGAATTGTCTTCAAGGGTAACCCCATATACAGTGCATTGCAGTAGTCTCGTTAGAAAGTTACAAGTGCATGTACTATTGTGGCAAAGTTAGCCATGAGCAGGAAAGATCATACTACAGCAGACAAATTGAAGCTGCTCCCAAGCACTCCAATCCCCAGAGTCCACTTCAGTCTCCAGTGAAAAAGATGCATGTAAGAGTAAGATTTGCTCCTTCAGGGGGGCGAAGAAAGCTCCTACAGGGCAGGTAGGTGACTCATTTCATGGATATGATCCAGTAACTGCACCACCTCAATTGACTGCAGTTCCAAGGAAAATGTAAGCAATAAAGAGAGAGAGGAAAAAAACTTTCAGAATGAAAATGAGCATGTGTGTGATAATTGTGCTAACAGCTGCAGAAAGAAACTTTAATGAATCATGAAATGATACAATTTTTGAGTTGGAAAAGACCTCAAAGATCATCTTGTCTCAATCCTTGTCAATAGAGTACCATTCTACTCTCTGTTCTAACCTCATCTGGAATCCTGTGTCCAGTTCTGGACATCATAGTTCAAAGAGAATATTGACAAGCTGAAATATGTTCAGAGGAGGGCAACCAAAGATGGTCAAAGGTCTGGAAATCAAGCCCTATGAGAAAGGGTTAAGGGAAGCTCAGTTTGTTTTGCTTGGAGAGGAGAGAAAAAAGAAATGACATGATAGCCATATTTAAATATCTGAAGGGATGTCTTATAAAAGATGTGGAGCAAGCTTATTTTCCACTGCTTCAAAAACAAGAACATAAAGTGTTGGATTAAAATAACAGAAAAAGAGATTCTGCTTAAACTTTAGGAAGGAATTCCTGGCTGTAAGAACTGTTCAACAGCAGAACAGAGTGCCTTGAATGGTGTTGGACTGTCCTTCACAAGAGGTTTTTAAACAGAGTTGGAAGGCCATCTCTAAGGAGTGCTTCAGCTGTGTATTCTGGTTTTAAGGTACTCTAGTTTTAAATTCTGCATGTTGTAATGATTTTATAACTTATGATTTTAAAATGGCAGCTTTAAATTGTGTTTTAATTTTGTCCCTATCTTTTTAGCTAATTTTGTTTTGTTGTTTGTGAACTGCCCTGTGTCCCACACTGGGAGAAAAGTGGCATATAAAATAAATAAATAAATATTCCTGCATGGCAGACAGTTTGACTAGATGGCCTTTGTGGACCCTTCCAGTTCTACGATTCTACGTTTCATTTCAGAAAATCCACATGTAAATCATCCCTGACAGATGGTTATTCAATCTCTGTTGAAAATCTTCATGACAGAGAGGCCATCACCCTTCAAGAACTTCTGGATGGTAAGAGGTGTTTGATAGGGTTACCACACCCTACACTCTCACTCTGCAAGATATGCTATTTTCGTAATAATTGAGCGTATTTCTGGCTGGAAAACATGTTTGAAAGCACGCTGGCTGGAAGCATATTGCCACATCAGAATGACCTCAGACATGGTCAGGTCATAAGTTGAGAAAGGATTAGGCAGGAAAACCCGATGCTAATAGGTTTGTGATAATCCTTTCAAGACCTCAGACTATGTGTATGCTCAAATACAATTGAAAAGCAAATATAAGTGAAATTGCCCAGGTGAAGCAGAGACCATTCTGTGATGCCATCCTATGGAAATCTTTCCTAAACCCCTCCTTGATCAGACATTAAGAGATTGTCATGACCCCCATGAATGTTTTGTCACCTAGAGTTAAGACAATCAGCCCATTCCAGACTCCTTTGTCAGCCTGTGAGAAAGCAATAAATACTTTGTCCATGCATCCTCCTTTGGGGTAGGAAATAAACCACAACTTTGGCCCCAGCAAATTGTAGTACGTTGAACATTTTACATTGAACCTCAGACTCCCACTCCTCCTTGCTATCCCCAGGCACTGTCTGAGCCACTCCGCTTCAACCTTCTGCTTCAGGACTCATAATATCACCCTTTCACCCAATTTCTCTCTATCCAATCTTTCTTGCCCACTTTCCAATAGGCTTGTATGGTTCTTAGAGTGTTTCTTTTCTTATATGCTGATTAATTCCAAATAAAATACTCTGTTTAACTTTCAGCTGAAGTCTTCTATACAGTTAACACTGGTACACACAAATGAAAAAGATCATGCAGTTTACCTCCTCTCATAGAACTCCTTTGAGCTACAATTCCCCAAATTCTATGGAGACACTGGCATTGTGGGTGGACCTCAAGGTTCCCCACCTCTTAGGGTAACAACAGTGAAACAAACAGCTCTTATCATCATGAAATTCTTATTGATGTTTAGATGAAATCTCCTTTCCTGTATGTTGAAACCTTTGATTTAGATCCTCTCCTCTGAAGAGGCCAAAAACAGGGTTGCTAATTTTTATATGTGACAGCTTTTTAGATATTTGAAGATGGCTATTTCTTTGATGATCATCACATATTGAAGTACATTTAAATAGATGAAGATGAATTGAGTAGAAAACCTTAAGAATGTTTAAACTTCTACTCAGAACTCCAACAAATCAATGAAAGGTTGACTTCTGCAACAAGGCTGAATAAAGTCTTTGTGTAATTATTGCCAAAAATTTATCATGCTTATAGAGTTGTGCAATGACACTTTGTTAATAAATTGCAAAGCCAAACATGGACATCCATGCACATTATGCAATCTCCATCCACCCATAAGATGCATCCATGCACAATAATAACACATGCACAATTCTACTTCTCCAGCCTTAAAATGAATATGGTCATTCCATATTGGACAAAAATGTCCAACCTCTTAGGCAGGTGAATGTGGAGAAAACAGACAAGGCCTGGCCTTTTTCTTTTCTGGAATGGCAGGTCCCCACACCTGCATCTGCCATAGTGCCTAGCCATTTTATGCACAGTTATGGACTTTCCTAGAAACACCCCCTTTGTGTAAACAGGGTAAAGCCTTTCAGTTGTTAACTAAAACTCCTTTAACAATTTATGGTAGTGTGATTTTGGGTGGTTATAACCATTGAGAATCATTCAATTGAGAGCAACTTTATAAGAAAATATAATATAATTTCTATTAAAACAACAAACAGAATAAACAGCCTTTGCCAAAGGCTATGTTCTCAAATCTAGGCCACTCTCTCTGATCAGATTTAACAGTAGGATTTTTCTTCTGTCCCTCCTCTAGGCTTTCTCTGAAAAAACACCTCCTCTCATTCAACCCCCCACCCCTTTCTTCAGTGAAGGATTCATCCTTTGCCTTGAACCTAACAGTTTGACTCTTCTCGAAAACCCTCACTCCCTCTTTCTTTCTCATATCAATGTGCCAGCTATAAATACATTCTCAGGCCTTTTCCGCACTAACTTGTTATAGTGCGATGATTCCACTTTCAACATCCTATGGAATCCTGGGATTTGTAGGTTAGGAAGGTGCCTTTGGAATTTGTAGCCAGAGGGCTCTTTGGCCTCAGTAAACTACAAACCCCAGAATTCCACAGGATGTTGAAAGTGGAATAACAGCACTATAACAGGGTAGTGCAGAAATGGCCTAAAAAAACTATCCAAGGGTCAGAAGTTATTTTGTTATTTTAGGGTGAGTGTTATTTGGGGGTGAGGGTTATTCCCCAGAGAATAACAATCAAAAAGACCAAAATAACCCATCTAATTTTAATACTTTTAAAAAGTCCATGGGATAAAGGAACAGCAATCATGGTCTGCACAAAAACTTTTGAGAGGTCTTAACAAATGTAATTTACCAAAGACACTTCACAGATATCAAGCACCATGGGAAAACTATATTTTCATGCACTCCCTATATATTACTGTGAAGATGTTTTGGGGGTGTGGCTATCTAGGGAGCCCATCCAGCCCGCAAGCTAGTTGGTAGGGAACCAGGATAGCATTTCAGGGGAGAAAGCTATCTCAGTAGTGTGTGCAAGGAGCTTACAGCTGAGAGAAAACGGTCTATAAAGCCACATAACTGTGGGTATTTTGATTCTTTCAGTGAGAGCTTAGCAAGGAACCAGGGAGTAGAGTCCCTCAGCCAGCCAGAGAATGTGGCTGCTTTGGGAGGTTTAGTTCTCAGTGGAAGCCTAGTTAGAGACAGAAGAGTAATTGAAACCTAGTAGAGTGTGACCTAGATTGGGAGGTTAAGCCTTTGGTGGGAGTCTAGCCAAAGTGCTGTTATAGGCTAATTATATAATTGGTGAAAGTCTAAAGATATAATTGAACTATTTCTGAGTAATATTAACTGTTAATATTGTCTGAAGAATAAACTGAAGGAATGTATCAACACTGAACTGCATACGAACCATAGCACACTATTATTCTTATTATTATCTTAATAAATGTTATAGCTTATCTTTGTAAATACAGGCCCTTTCCACACATGGAGGAAGAAAAGGGGTAAAACACCCTGCAACGGAGCTTACCTGCAACCACATAAGTCCGTCACCACGTGGGGCAGTGCGAGTTCGCTGCTTCACACTCCTCGGCATCCTGCGGCATCCAAAATGGCGGCTTACGACTGGTGGAGGCTCTCCACCAACCGGAGAAGCTCACCAGCCTTGCGCGCGCCTGCAAATCTGCACCGGGCACTGCAACGCGGCTGCATGCGGTTGCATACCCCGTGCTTTTTAAAAACCTACTCAAAAGTAGTTTTTAAAAAGCACACGGCGCCACCACTTCCAGTCGCTCCAGCGCGGATTGGGGTGTGGAACTACACTAAAGTAGTCTGCCCCAATCCACTTTACGGTGTAGACAACCTCCGTCAGAGGTCGCGCTACACCGTTTTATTACCCCCATGTGGAAAGGGCCACAGACTGGCTTGAGTTGCTTATAGTGATAAGTAACACAGATAAGACACTACCATAAAATTATTAAATGATTCTAAACAGACATTGAAAATCTTTGCCTTTCTACACAAAAGTGGTGTTATAAGGAGAAAGGAAGAGATGTGTGAACATCAGATTGGGAACCACCCCATCAACCTGGGACAAGTAAAGGCTTGTCTCAATAATGCTTTAGGACTGAGTGATAAAGTGGAAGAGTTATATTTTCCATAATTTCTGAAAGTTTAAACTAAAATTGTAGCTGCAAATCTAGCTCTACTACCATGGAGTATGTGTATACATCCCATTTTTTTTTAAATCATTCAGTGAAAAAAAAAATTATCCTTAATAATGAAAACAGAACTGTGAGACACTGACTCACAACAGCATTACTCCTGTATGCAAGCCAGAATCCTCCAAGGTCAACTGAGGTTGAAATGTACATGGAAACAGATCAGGCTCCTTTCACTCAAACCAGAGCAGAAGCCGAGAACATAGACAGAAGATGCTAGCTGCCAGGCATTGAGTACAATCAGAGTGACAGATTGGCACAATGACATGGATTAGACATCTCCATAATGCTCTTGGAGGCCTAGATATGGCCTTGGAGTGAAAGCACTTTCAAAGATCAAAGAGAGATGGTGGCACATACAGAAGAAAAGTACAATCTAAAGGTCTGGAGTCTGGGTCAGTGAAATGTACTTCAGCAACTGCCTTTGTGTATTCAGGAAACAGTGTCCTTTGTCACCACTAAGTCATACTGAAGTGTTGGAAATGGTGTTAAGTTCAACAGAAGAAAGAAAAGATGAAAACTGTTGAAATCGCTAGTAGTGATACTACTAACAAATAAAGAAATTAGATTCCTTCCACTTCCTTTGTGTTATCCTTTTTGATCCAAACCTTCCTTTCTTCGTATACCCAAGTAGCTACTGGAAAATTTCTCTTCACCCTGGACAAAGTATGTGACAATAGTCCAATTTCTCTTTCCATAAATACTGTAGGATAGATAATTCTACAAGTTAGAGAATTCATTTTGACCAGATCAGAGCTCAGGGTTATAGCAATGGGGAGAGGGGAGAAGGAAGAGGACATAAGAATTCTGTTCTCCAAAGAAATTTTCCTTTGGAAACCAAATTTCTAGCATTGCAGAGAGTGAGATACTGAAAATCATAAACCTTTAGTACTGTGCTTGCATTCCTTTGGGAATATTGCCCGCCCCTTTTCTTTGGATGCTTATACTGTATTTCTAGAATCAGAAAATCAAAGAACTAGAAGAGACCACAAGGGCTATCGACTCCAGTCCCCTGCCATGCAGGAATACAGTATCAAAGCATTTCCAACAGATGGCTCTCCAACCTCTGTTTAAAAACCTTCAAAGGAAAGGAGACTCCACCATGCTCAGAAGCAGCCCATTCCACTGTCAAACTCCTCTTACCATCAGAAAGTTCTTCCTAGTGTTTAGATGGAATCTCTTTTCCTGAAGTTTGTAGTTATTGCTTCGTGTCCTAGTTTCTGGAGCAGTAGCAAACAGGCTTGTTCCAGCCTCCATATGGCATCCCTTTAAACAGCTATCATGTCACCCCTTAACCTTCTCTTCTCCAGACTTAACATACCCAGCGCCCTAAGCCGCTCTTTAGGACATGGTTTTGAGGCCCTCCACCATTTTAGTCTATCTCCTCTGGACACATTCCAGCTTGTAAATATCCTTCATGAACTGTGGTGCCCAACTAAATGCTGAACTGAATTTTTAAGTAACAACAATGCTACAAGTTTAGGCAAGAAGGGAAATGTCATTGGAGGGCAGAAATCTTGTTGGAAGGGCAATGCACCGTTCTTCTCCCCTGTAGCAGCATTCATACCAGAGTGGCCCAGTTCCAAATAATTTGAAAGAAAAATGAATTTCTTATGATAGCATTTGTTTACTAAAAATAAAAAAAAAATGCATCTGTGGCTCTGGAATTCTCTTCCTAAAGAGATTAGACTGGCTACCTCTTTGCTTCTGTTCCGTAGGCTGGCAAATATATATATATATATATTAATCCTGATAAGCCTTCCATAACTGAGTAACTTTAAAGAAAAGGGTTTTAATAGTGTACTGAATCACTTTTTAACAGCTTTTTAAATTGCTGTATTGCTTTTCTAATAGGCATTTTAAATTCTTTTTAATGTTATGGATATTTTAACTACATTTTCATAGTAATCTTTGTAATTTTTCCCCCTCTGTACTGTATTTGTTTTGAAGCTGTAGGCTGGCTTGAGTCCCAGCTTTGATAGAAAAAGCTAGAATCTAAACAAAGATAGTGGTGGTGGTGGTGGTGGTCAAGATGGTAAAAAAGCCAATAAAATTATTCTAAACTTTCAGCCATTGCTTTTGTCATTTCAATTCACTTGAACTGTCTTTGGCCACCAACAGTCAAAAATGTCAACGTTCTCTGTGAACAAGAGAGAAAGAAGGAGAGAGAGAGAGAGAGAGAACAAAATTCAATGTCCATCCTCTAGCTGACTCATGCTTAGTTTCATTCCAGTCTACCTGCAGGCATTGGTGGTTTTTGTCCCTTACATGCCTCCCTCGAATAAAAGCCCAATTTGTTGTTTTCACTGATGACAAAAGAAGCTATCCATTCATTTCAGCTGACATTTCTGCTGCCTTAAGAGTTCTTTTTGGCCTCTCACACTTTTTCCCCATTAAACGGCTGGAAAGGATGCTAGTACTGGCAAGTTGCTAATAAGAGCAACATTAAACCTATTCTTCATCAGCTGTGACACTCAGTCATTGGCAAAGAAACAGATGTGCTACCTGGAATATCTCCTTAGGAGCAGTTCAAAATCACAAGGTTTGCTTTTGCCAGTATTTACATGTGCTGCTGTTTCTCACTGGTTTCAGGCTTTTATAGATTCTCAAACATCATTGTTGAGACCCTTTCTGAATTTGAAAAGCAGAACTTTCTGCTTTCCTTGGCACAGGTAGAGTAAAGCTGGGATGTATTTTTTTTTTTTAAGAAAAAGATAGTTCAGAATTATTTTAAATAAAAAGTAACACAGAAGACAAAGGCTGACATCCTGTTTATATTAAACAAAAGTATAAGCTCCCTTATGCATGTCGTTCTTTTCTGAATGTTGTGCAATGGATGTATCCAGTTTGTGGTTGTATAAGTGGAGTTTCTCAATGGTACCCCTTCAATGTGGACTTAAATCCCTTTGGTTAGCCCAGACTAGACTAGAACCACTGCTTACCATTCAACAATTCAACAATAACTACTCTAGTTGGGACACCAACAGGATTCCAGCCATGAAGGTGCTCATTCTTGAATGATACATAATTGTTCACCAGTGCCGTCAGTGTATCCCTTCATTCACTGCAATTGCAAAACAAGCTACTTTCAATCCCTCACTGCACAAGGAGACAAAAATGACACTAGCAGAACACCATTGGTTGCACACTATCACCATTCAGCAGAATACGGAGTAGGGCACTGCTGTGCAATTATGTGAATGCACATTTGTACTATATAAGCATGATCTGGGATCTCAGCCAAAGAAAAGTTTCTGAGTTCATTTCCTTGCACCCCCAGCATGTATAAGATACTGATGGAATGAAATCAATCAGTAGCACTTTATACATTTTATAACAAGCACCTTATAACAGTACCTATCTTAAATTATAGTACAAATTGATTGGCATTTCCAGGAGTGGAAAGTCTGTGATTTAATTCATGATGAATTCTTGTCTATATCATAAACTGTAAATGCTTCTGATCTGTATCCTGGCTTCAGGAGCTTAGGCCCTTTCCACAGCTTACCTTTTCCCTGTGGCAAACGGCGATGATGGTGGCAGTGGCTCTCCTAGGAAGCAAGCATGATAGAATGCTCCCTCTGCACTAGCTGTCTCCAGGAACCAGGAAGCATGATGGCCATGCCTCCTCCTGCCATAGCACAGCTGGGTACTGTCCCAGGCTGTGCTGGGGCAGGAAGCTCAGCCATTGCACTTCAAGTGTCTTTGCAGACAAGGTAAGTATGGGTTCGTGGCAGGAGGGTGGCACAATTGCTGGTCGGTGATGGGGGAAACCTGTCAATGATTTGCACCATGATTGCACCACCTGGAGATGGGAGAAGGATGGAATAGAGACAACATTGGCCCTTTCCGCACCTTATGTCTTTCCAGCACGGGTGCACAGGGATCGCGCAAGCAGCCTCTTGCGAGAGGCTCTCACGTCCCTGCTGCTTTGGCCCCCACAGCTGCTGTCTGCTGACCAGAAGGCAGCGTGAGAGCTTCGCCAATTCCTTCCACAGCCCAGCTGGACATTTTCCCAGGCTGCACTGGGGGAGGAAGCATGAAGGCCACATCTCCGGAGGCTCCGCATGCACAGTAAGTGTGTGTGGGACCCCGGAGCGATGCACGATCCCGCACCATTTTTGGCTACAAGCCAAAAATGAAATGGTGTGCAATTGGCCCTGGCAGCATCATGCAATTGTGAGGACATAATCTGAAGTGCTCCTTGCAAACGTGTGACGCTCCGGTGGCCCTTTCACATGGCAAATGCCATGCGGAAAGGGCCATTGTGTTTAAGTGTTGTTCCAGCCCCGTCCCTCTCCTGTCTTCATGGCAAGCTGGGTGCATCGCCCAGAAAGGGCCTAAATTGTAGATGAATACATACTATACAGTCATGATTGGTATCTGCAATATTTTTCTTAATGGGGTGGTGGAGATAATTCCTTGGTGTTGACTATTTTAGGTAGTGTGGATGTTGCTGGACAATTGGGAGGGGTCAAACTTACATTCAAGGAAGGGAGGAATAGTTAAAAATATTTGAAAAACATGTTTCTCATGTATCAAGAAATTCTATCAAGAAGAATCCTCAGATGATGAAAATTGCCATGATTGGGGACTTATTCTACATTAAATTCATGTGTGGCTATTTTGCACAAAAAGCAGCATTTTTTTTATTATTTATTTGTATCCCGCCTCTCCATATGGATTGAGGCAGCGAACAACTTACAAATAGCGTGTATTTCAAAACATTTCTATATATGCCCCCAACAAGCTGGGTACTTATTTTACCGACCTGTGGAAGGATGGAAGGCTGAGTCAACCTTGGAGCCGGGCAGGATCGAACTCACAACTTTGTGGCTTGCAGTACTGGCATTTAACCACTGCACCACCAGGGCTCCTTCTGCACAAGAGATGGCATTTTCTTTACAGAAAAAATTATTTCTGCATATACATGTTGTTTTTCTGTGCAGACAATGCTGTTTCCTGTCTAGAAAATGATATTTTCTGTGCAAAACAATCACATATGAATTTTGCACAGAATAAGTCCTGAATTGGTTATCGTCTTGAAAAACTGCAGTTTTCAAGGGCTTTCTCTCAGCAGGAAATGTCCTAAAATAACTCATTGCTTCCTTTGAAAAGAAAATTAGTGAAGAATTACACTGCTATTGGAATTGCAAAGAGAATGCATATTCCCTAAAAATAACCGGTTACCTTTCAGATACATCCTTCAGAAATTAGACCTGCAAGTTAAGGATGTTTACCTTCTAATGATCAATCAGAAGACACAGAAAACTATATACAAACTATAAGGAAGAAGATCACATGTTATGACAAGATGTTTTTCACACTTGGGGAGCACCTCTGAAAAAATATGTGCTAAACAAAGTATCTATTTTGACCCTTGAATTTACAGATATGTGGAATTTCTGTTCCAGTGTTTGCAATGTCGTTGGTTATGTTTTAACTTAGAGTAGTAACAACACTGATCTATTGGAAGAGCCAATTCCAATTATTTCATTATTAGGCAAACATTGGACCAGGAAGGAGGATTCTATCCAACTGTGCAAGGAGTTAATGCATGATTTGATGCATGAAGGGCACATCCTTAGGTTGGAGATGGCCTCCAAGTCCCTTCCAGCTCAATGGTCTGAAAGGACCTTTCAAGCCAAATCTGAGAAAAAGCTCCCAAGAAAAGACAGCTTTCCTTGGAAGCCTCACCTTCATATTTTCACCATTTCTGTTTCCACAAGCCTTCCCTTTGGCCTTAATTTGGAGAGCAACCTCAAAAGACCTTCCAAAGTCAATGCTTAATTAGCATGAAGTCAATGGCACTAATGAGCTCACAAACAGATTGAGAATCCATTGTGGTAGCGGCTGGCAGCGTCTTTTCGGATTGCTCATCTTCTCCTATTGTGGAACTGTGGGAGGGCAGGATGCAAGGTCATTGCTGAATGTGATAATCAACATCTCATAGGAAGCCACTTTCTCAAACATCCCTTTATCCTTACATATGGGGCAGACCATGAGGGCCAGGCCACCTGATATTCCAGGAAGAAAACAGCATTTTCTTTGCTTGGCCCTTAGTTAAAAGTTCCAGCCACACTTCAACTGAAGCAAAACAAGAGACAAATTTGGAGGATCTGGCTCAGCAGGATCACCTGTAATAGCTGCAAGGGGGAACAAAGGACTCTAAGCTGTTTTACTCACTGTGTTGCCACAGAATTTGCCTCATCTTGCCATAGCCAAATATCCGTTGACATAAGGTAAAAAGAAATTAAATTAGAATGATGCACTTTCCCAAGTAGACTTAGTTGTGCTCTAAATGGACTAAAATTCTGTTTGGCTTATAAATTCTATCATGGCAGACTGCCTATAACCTATGCTTCCTGCCTAATAAACTATAATGACTCTTTCAATTATGCCTTCCTTGATTGAAAAGCCAATATTCTTTTCATGTTTCTTCTCTCTCTCCCTGCCTCCTTTTTCTCTCCTTCTCTCTCTCTCTCAGTTTCCCTTTCTTTCTTCATCTCTCTCTTTTACAGCCTAAGTAGGATTTATTTATTTATTCCCTTTCCCCAGTTTAGGATCCAGGAATGAATATAATGGGGCACACAGGCTACCTCTGGCATGGAGCTCCCCCTGCCCTGTCTCCCAAAGCCTCTCAACCAACCAAATAAAATATTTTTTTAAAAAATGGTACATGGGCATTTTTTTGCCCCAAATCCAATATAAAGCTTTCCTTGTCCACGGAAAGATGTGAGCATACCCTTCTACCTCCAAGAGCACTCAAAACCCCATAGTAGCCTGAACTACCTGCACTTTCTTTTGCAGTCCATCTCAATATGTTGACCAGAAGCAACCGTAAGGTGAACCTATCACAGGGTTTTCTGGTGGTTGAGAGTGTGTGTGATCCCCGCCAAGGTCATCCAGTGGATTTTCATGGCTAAACAGGGAATCGGAACCTGGAGTCCAGGGTCATGGTCCAATGCTCAAAACACTACACTACACTGGATTTCTTGAGTAATCTTTACTGTGTCTGAAAGCAAACCTTCAATTGTATGGGAGTGATTCATGCAACCAGTTTTAATAAGCATATAAAAAGTTGGTCTCAGCATTCAGAAGTTTGAGAAACTGTTCTATCAGCTCCTGAGCTAATAGCAATTCCATGTTCTTTCCAACCTCTGCCAGCATGCCAAGTTGACCTACTTTTCAATGCTATCCCGCAAGGTACCACAAGTCTTCTTTTGTACATCTCCAGCATCAAAATATATTTATGTAATGATGCTTAATAAACAGGACCACCTCCTCTTGAAAGCAACCCAATACTAAAGTAGAAGGAAATGGGCAAAAAAAGGATCCCAGCAGCTACTTTGTTATCCCAAGAGTGATTTGCATATTGGGTCATGGCAACAATGCTTTCAACACTCTAGTTCAGTACATCATTGCAGTTAATTACATCAAAATGTAAAAGAGGAAAACATTGAAGTTGGAAATAGGAGGTTTTAATTTATAACTTCAGTAGTTCATCTTAGGACATACCAAGGTATTTCAGTACGGGAATTTTATTAGAGCTGGACTGAAATTCATGAAAGCTCAGAATCTCCTGCACAGAGTTTTAAATGCTATAGTTCAGGTGTCAGTGACAAAATATGACACCCAGATCAGAATTTGGGATTTAAAGAGTTGAGGGGGAAAAAATCCAACCTATTAAGTGTTTTACCAATAAATGAGGAGAGATTTCCATCCATCATGAACATTCCTTTCTCAATATCAGGAATTCCCTGATAAAGGAAGCTATAAGATTTCATCCATAGAAACATCTTTGTTCTGCCAGCTTTTAAGCTTTTACACTATTGACGTTTTTCTTAGCCGGGATCTAATAGTGTCCATTCAACTACCCCAATGCTCAATAGTTCCCCTTAGACAACTCACTCTTCCACCTATCATTTTCCCAGCTGATACCAATTGTCTGACTCCAACTGTCAGAGGAAAAAAAAACTTTTAAAAAATATTTTTCCTCCCTTATAGTGTTACCAGGTTGTACACCCCTACTCCATGTTGTGGTCTAATTGGCAAATATTAATTGACGTGAAATATAAATTATATCCTGCAATGGTTGGGAAGCCTGCTGGCAAAGAAGCACTGGTTGCACATGAGCACTGCAGAACTAAATCAGGCCATTGCTGCACCATATCATGATCTCATGATATCACGGCATCATCCCAGCAGTGCTACTGTCAGAATGAGAGTGGAACCTGAACACTCCCCTCCATACAGAGCCAGCTGCCAGTAGGTATTCAGGACATGCTCCTTCCTTCCTTCCTTCCTTCCTTCCTTCCTTCCTTCCTTCCTTCCTTCCTTCCTTCCTTCCTTCCTTCCACAGTACATCTGGCCATTTCCTGTGCTGTAATGAGGAAGGAAGCACTTGATAGCACTTGATAACACGTCCCCGTGATGGGATGACACTGTTGTGCAGGAATGGCCTCCGATTGGGACCTCAGGGCATGGCTAGGTCATAGTTAGGAAAACTGGAGATAACGGGCTTGCAGACTCGACCTTTAGAAACAATAGCACCCAAATCTGCTTCCATGGAACCACTGATTGTCTTCAACCCTCTCCCTTTGTCCACCTTCTCCCTATCCAATTTTAACTTCCTTTCCTTTGGCTAGCATTTCATGATTGTGAGACTGTTTGGATCTTGTATGTGTGAGATTGTTACTTCCCCCAATACAACAAATATTCTTTGAATCTCTGGTTGGTGTTCCTTTATTAGTACTGGTATACACAGGTATAAAAGACCCTGTTAGTTTACCTCTCGCTCGTAGGCCTCCCCATTTGAGCTAATATTCTCCACCATTTCATGAAGGCACTGAAATAATGAGTAGACTCCTGGTTCACATTTTAGGGTAACAAGATTAGTCCTTTCTACCCCTCACCGAGTTCTCTATGCTGGAATTGGATGGTTACTGGTATTCACTCTGCCCTCTTTTATCCAGAAGCTCTTTGTCCAACATTCTGTCCAATTATTTTCCTCTTTAAACTGAATTACAGCATCACACTGTATTTTCCATTTGCAAATGCAAAGCTGAAATAAGGCTTATATAGAGAAGAAACAACAATAACAACAATTCACACCTGCTACCAATATATTTGCAAATATCTGTTATGGCTAGTGGATGAACCTGAAGCTCTATAGTAACAAACATCCAGATTCCTTCATTTACAGAGGCAGTTTCTTAACTCATGCCATGTGCTATTAGTAAAAAGACAGAGGCTTTGGGGATTTCAGGCCAACTCTGAGCAACATAATGAAGCACAGGTTTGATTTACCATCCTTAGCAAAGTGAAACAGACAGCTTAAGAAGCTCAGACTAATTGAAGGATGTAGTTTGTTTATTACTTCCGAGGGAAACTTCAGTTGCTTTAATTAAATGGATGGATAGATGCACGGGTGGATGAAGGATGGAGGAAAGAGCACTCAAACAGAGCCAATTAATTTTCTATTACTTCCTGGTATATTATTTTATGAAGATATTAGAGTCAAAAATAAAGTAACACTTTTTAAAAAAAAATGATTGAGGTCATCTGGTACTATTATAGAGAAACAGGTCCCTCCAAATATGAATAGAGCAGCTCCAACAGAAATCATTTATACAACAGTTTCCAATGGAGAGCCAGCATAGAGCAATGATTTGAGTGTTAGACTAGGACTCTGGGAAACCAGGGTTCAAATCCCCATGGAACCCATTGGGAGACCTGCAGTAAGACAATGGCAAAGCCCCTCTGAATTAACCTTTTCAAGAAAACCCTATGGTACATTCTCCTTATAGCCACTGTATGTTGGAAAAAGTTTGAAGGCAAGCAACAGCAAAGTTTCTAATATCCCTGTGGATTTTTTTAAAGGAGATCTGCAGTGTACTCTTTTAGATGTCTATTCAGAAGGTAAGCTACATCAGGTTTAGTGGGATTCATTCCCAGGTGAATATAGTTTTGAACTCCATAGAGGTTGTCATGTATAATCAATAAATATATCTCTGTGTTCATGGGCCTTCAAATCACCTGTGGACTTATGGTTGTTACCATGCCCTACACCCCTACTGCAGGATATAGTAGAATTGATGAGATATCACATTTAATTGGTGAGAGATAGCATTTCTAATGTAAAAATTATACACTTATGGCTGGAATACCCATGGATAAGGACTCTAGTTTGAAGCCATGTGCTAAGACAGATGGCCTCAGCCTGGCCAGGTCATGCGTTCAAAAGGATTAGATGGGAAAGCCCTAGTACCGATGGGCTTGTGATAATCCACTCAGTGACCCACCCTTCAAGTACAATAGTGAACAAAACTGCCTCAGTGAAGCAACTGATGGCCATCAATCTGTAACCTATTCCCATGGAAACTCTCCTATTGTTCCCTCACCAGTCCAAACATTAAGAGTCTATCATGACCCCCATCAATGCTTTGTCACCTAATGTTAAGACTATCAGTTGATTCTGGACCCCTTTTGTTTGCTCTGCCATAGAACAAATAACGCATTCCCCTTCAAGGAATGAAACAGGGTATTTAAACTCTGGCTCCAAGCCCAACAATTCACAGTACCTTGGACACACATAGGTGTGTCACCATGTCTGGCAGCTTCATGGATTTCATGTCCTGTGCTACCCTCAGTTTGAACCATCTTCCTTCGATCTTCTGTTTCTGGAACATAAATTATCACCCACTTCACCCCAAAATCTCTCACAATCCAACCTTTCTCTCTTTTACCTTTACTAGCTTTGTATGGTTCATGAGACTACTTGATTGCTTGCCTGTGTGTGAATTCCCCCAATAAAAGCATTCTTTTGACTCTCAGTTTGTGTCTTGCAGTTAGTACCTATATACACAGGGGAAAATGTCCTGTGATTACCCCTCTCTCACAGGTCTCCTTTAAGCTGTAATTCCCCACCTTTCAAGGAGATGCTAGCACTACTGGAGGATCTCCAGGCCTCCCACATTTTGGGGCAACAAGGTGACCCCATGAATTTCATAGAGTTTTCTTAGGCAAGGAATACCAAGAGTTGATTTTGCCAGTTCCTTCTGAAATAAAGTCTGATATTCATTGGTAGTCTCCCATCCAAGTACTAACCAGAACTGATTCTGCTTAGTTTTCATGATCAGACAGAATCTGGTGCCTTTGGGGTAATTAGGCAGGTTATACATATAAAGAAATCCAACCTTCCTTTATCTCAAGAGTGGATAAAATGTGACCCATGGACTGCAAGTGGCTCCAGATGCTGTTTTGAAGCCTTTTGCAAGATTCCAAAGCTTCCTGTCCCACCAAAATTTTTAAAAAATAGCCCAAAATAGACCAAGCTGATCAAAAGCACTCAAACCACCACAAACATATAGCAACTGGAGCAACTTTTTGTTCACTAACTCCCACCATCACCTCAAAAGCCACAAAAGCCAGTCCAGTTTTCTCCAAAACTGGAAACAAGTAGTGATGTCATGTCACTTCCACTTTGGCTTTCCACCATGGCATTTGCTTTCCCCCACTATACCATGCTATGTAGTCAAGGCCCAAATTTTCAGTAAATAAGCTTTAAAATGTAATGGCTTTCTGAATTCCAGTTCACCTTTGTTTTCTGAAGCTGCAAACTGTATTAAAAATAAACCTAAACTAATTTTCTTATCTGTTCTTAGTTTTCATCCAATTGCATTAAACTGTGAACTGATCTCGCTCACTTATTCATGGGAGGAATGGAATGGAAATTTGTCATTTTCTTGCGAAAGTCAAATCTCGAATTCCTGATTCCTCAAGAAACTTAAGCAGGAAGAAAAACAGCAGCATCACATTGTGGACCATATAATAAGGAAGGTTTCACATATTAAACCCCTTGTGGAAACTAGGTACAAATATCCTCAGCCTGTGTACAGCTTTCACAGTTGTTCAGTGTTTATTAGACAGGAAAAGGAATGAAGCTGTGTAACTTCTCTACTGCCAGAGGAAGGTTCTTTCATTCTTCTTTTCTATATCAAATCTTGCACAGTTTTCAGCAACATTTGTGAAGTTCTCAGAAGAAGCTACATAATAGTTTCCAGAAAACTATGCAGGTTACTGGAAGGCAGCTTGGTTTCATTGTTCTCGAGACTGATCATCAAACTGGAGAAATCAAGATTTGCCATTGCTCAGGCCATTTCTACACTGCATTGTCATAGTCCTACTATTCCACTTTCAACGTCCTATGGAATTCTGGGGTTCACAGTTTAGGGATGGGCATCTTTGCCCTCAATAAACTACAAACTCCAGAATTCCACAGGATGTTGAAAGTGGAATAATAGCACTATAATGGAGTGGTGCAGAAATGGCGTCATTCTACATATTTTTCCGTGTCACCATCATTGTGGTTCAAAGTGGCTTCACAATATGAGTTGGATCAGTTGGGAAAGAAGGGCTGGAAAAAGTTATTGTTCCTTCAGGACTGACAAGTTTGCCATAAATCAGTGTCTTCATCAATCTCACAAAAATGGATCTGGAAGTGGGCTTCAAACCACATCCTATTTGGACTGGCTGCCATTTTTGAATATTTTCAGGAGGCTGTTATGGCATGGAGTGAGTCCTAGGGGTGGAAAATGGGACCCAAAAGTTACCCACTCTTGATCTAGAGTCGGGACATACGAGCTGAGAGCTTTCACTGAGGCCATTTCCACACTAGTTTGCTTTAGCGCTATGATTCCAGCTGGCCCCTCCCTAAAGTGCAAACCCCAGGATTCCATAGGATGTTGAAAGTGGAATCATAGTGCTATAACAGGCTAGTGTGGAAATGGCCTGAGAGAAGTACGTCTGATATTAGTTGTGCTTCTGTCACTATATCTCATTTTGCTACCCTCCCCATACCTACTTTTTAAGCAATGCAGACCCTTGAAAGAACCATTTCTGTGGCCCTTTCCACCCCTTACCTGCTCGCGGAGGTGGAGGGTGCCATTCTCACAAGCAACCTCTTGTGCGAGGCACCCACATCGCTCCTCCGTTCTTCCGCAGCTGGATTGCCGGTCATGCAGCCGTCGTGCGAACGCCCTGCCTCTTCCTTCCGCAGTGCAGCCTGGGAGCTGTAGGCTGCCCTAGGGGAGGAAGCGCAACCGGCCCAGCTCGCCTGACGCACCGCACAGCAGGTAAGTGTGTATGGACCCTGGGAGCATTGTGTGACTGCGCACCATTTTCGGCTTAAAGCCGGAAATAAAAAGATGCGCGTCCGCTCTGCACCCGGCTCTTGAGCGTCGCATAAATGGGAGTGTGTCGTACGGACCGCTGGTCCCATTTATGCGACGCTCAAGGGGCCCTCTCGAAAAGGGCCTGTGTGCGAAAAAGGCCTGTGTCTCTGGGGAGTGGGGGAATGAACAGAGACTCATCCAGCTATTTCTTTTAACTGGACAAGCTGGAAGAGGTCCCGAAGAGGTCCCTGCAGATAATGTCCTTTCCTTTTGTATCAGGCAGCTTTGTTTATTCTTTTGTCATGGCTCTCAGTATGCACAGGTTTGTTCATTTTCTTTTCCTTTTTTCACTGGAATCATGTATCAAGGTAGACAGATGACAAGGATGCTTGCTTGCAATTTGTTTCCCAGCCAAGAAAAGGATTTCCTGACACTTCGGAAAGTCTGTCAGGAAGAATACAGGTGTCCCTAAGGCTGTTGTGAGATTAGCTATGAGTCTACACTATGACTGTGTAGTTTAAATCCATGCTCCCATAGTTAAATAGAGATTGTAGCTCAACAATCTTCCACTGAATACAAACATTTTACGACCACTTGTGTTTCTGCATATGTGCTTGCTGGTTCCTCAATATCAGTAAATCATGGGGTACACTGCAAGCAGTGATAAATACTTACACACCATCCTAGAACGTGAAATGGCATATGCAAGAGTTACATTTGTGGAACTCCACTTATACAACTGTGACCTAAATACAGATGTTGTACGATGGCTGAACAGTTGCCACATGTGTAAAGGACTAACCTGGGTATAAAACACCAATACGATGTCAGTCATTCTTTGCATTCTGGGAAACATTTTTCCATGCAGAAATACATGTGGGTTTTCTACACACATGCGCGTGCATGTGCGCGCGCGAGCACACACACACACACTGGCCTAAATCCTAATGTTAGTCCCACCTGATTGACTCCTGATTCAATATTTGATGCAGCGGGTCTACTGTAGGTGGGATTAGGTAGAATTCTTATCAAATTCACAGATGATACAAAATTAGGAGGGGTAGCTAATACACTGAAAGATAGGGACAGAATTCAAAAGGATCTTGAAAAACTAGAAACATGGGCTGAAATTAATAAAATACAGCTCTACAGAGAAAAATGCAAAATTCTACACTTTAGCCACAAAAACCAAATGCACAGATAAAGGATGTGGGATACTTGGCTCAGCAGTTCTACATGAGAAAATACCTCTGGGATTATTGTTGGTAATAAATTAAACATGAGCCAGAAGTCTGATGCTGCAGCAAAGAAGGCAAATGCTATCTTAGCCTGCATTAACGGAACCTCATTTGCCAAGCCAAGGGAAGTAATAGTCCCGCTATACTCTGTGCTGGACAGGCCACCTCTGGAGTACTGAATTCAGTTCTATGTGCCTCATTTTAAAAAGGATATAGACAAGTTGAAGGAGATCTAGAAAAGAGCAAAAAGGCTGATAAGCTTAGAGAGCAAATCATATGAAGAAAGGCTGAAGAAGCTCAGTATGTTCAGCTTGGTGAAGAGAAGGCTAATGAGTGACATGATCACACTCTTTAAATATCTCAAGGGCTGCCACAAAGAAGTATCAAAAAAATTGCAGTCCTTCCTGGCTGGGCAGCTACTTGCTGGGAATCCTCTAGCTGGAAGTCCTTCACTGAGCAGGGAGTTGTGCGCAATTGTACCCATGGGACCCATTCCAGCTCTATGATTCTAAGACCCTCAAATTCTATAATTAACCAATAGTTTAGTTCTAATTAATGGAACTCCAGCCCATGTTTATTTCTGCACAAAAAGCGTATTTAATACACAGGAAATGTGTTTAATGCATAGTTCATATCCAGTGTGGAACATACTGCAGAAATTATTTATTCTTGCATACAGAGATGAAGACCATGAAGTTCTACATCCTCATATCAACCTAGGGATGGCTGTTTACTTCATATCTGATAACACCTTCCCAGAATTTGTCAATATCTTCGTTACTAAGGGATGTCATGTTGAAGATGAAGCAAGCTTGTTTTCTGCTGTTCCAGAAACTAGGGCACAGAGCAATGGATTCAAACTACAGGAAAAGAGATTTCATCTGAATATCAGGAAGAACTTGCTGACAGTCAGAACCATTCAACGGTGGAATATGCTGCCTCAGAGTATGGCGGAGTCACTTTCTTTGGAGATTTTTGAGTAGAGACTGGATGGTGAGTGGCTGGGGGTGCTTTCAGTTCCTGCATGGCAGGTGGTTGGACTCAATGATCATTGTGGTCTCTTTCGTTTCTGTGATTCTATAATTCTAAGTTAGCGGTTCTCAACCTGTGGGTCACAACCCCTTTAGGGGTCGAACGACCCTTTCACAGGGGTCACCTAAGACCATCGGAAAATACGTATTTCTGATGGCCTTAGGCGACATTCCCTCCTCGGTGGTGGTGCGCAAGCGTGAGCCATGTGCTTGTGTCCTCCTGCTCCCTTTGGCGGAAGCGTGTGTGACCACAGCGTTGCCACAGCAGGAGTGGTGGTGCGCAAGCGCGAGCCATGCGCTCACGTCCTCCTGCCCCCTGTTCAGAAGGGACTGAAATTGCTCCCCTTCTCTGCTACTTGGAGAACCTCCCGTCTGACGGTCCAGCTTGGGGGGTGGCAGCAGCACGGGGGGCAGGCCCCCTCCTCGCCACGGTCCCTGCCCCACTCGCCACAGAGGGGGGCACTGCGGAAGGGCCGGGGGACCACAAGGCAGTGCTTTTCTGGGGGGCGAGCTGTGCCTGGTGCAAAAGACAAAGGTCCTGGGATTCCTCCCCCCCCCAGCCAGGGTCGACACTCTGGAAACTTTTCCCCAGCGGAAAAGAGAGTGAAGCAGAAGCAGAGCCTGGGGGGAGTTCTCTGATTGTTTTCCTGGGGGAGACGCGCAGTTCCTCTTTCCCTCCATGCCTGCCCCCCCGTTCCTGGCCAGCGAGGCGGCCTTTGCTGGGGGGGGGCATTGTAAATAATAAATAAATAATTTTATGGTTGGGGGTCACCAGAACATGAGGAACTGTATTAAAGGGTCGTGGCATTAGGAAGGTTGAGAACCACTGTTCTAAGGAGTATTAGGCTGGGAGAAAGCTATCATGAAGATTCCATGCATGTGAAAAGGGCTCCAAAATGAAAGATTCCTATTTCTACTTTCCCATTAGTTACTAATCCAGTAGTACAGTAGTACAGAGGTGGGCAACAACAGTGGGTCCCTATAACCCTCTAGGGGGGATGACGTATGGAGGGGGGTTGGCAGGAGTGTCCAGATCTGAAATTCAGTTGTGGATTTGAAAAATTATTATTTCTAAGGCTGCCATCTTTCATTTGGATAAAAAGGAGGAAGGAAGGGGGAGAAAAACAATAGAACTGTGGCAGCATCTTCAAGACTTTTTTTTAAAAAAATTGCATGAGTTTTCATGGATCTAAACCCACAATGAACAACATACTTCCATGTGCTGCTTGCATACTTAGCAATGTCCAATGTTCATCAATCCTGCATATGCAAAATTCCATATCATCAACCTTGAACCAAAGGCAGATGTTCCACATCAGACAAAAATGCCCAACCACTTCAAGAGGGGATTTTATACATGCACAAGACACCCACAAGAGTCTAGCCTGAATCTTAAGTAATTCACAGACTTCTTGAAACACATGAGGATTCCAGAAAAAGGCCATTAGCTTTAGGCCACAGAAAAAGGGCATCATGAGGGAGGTACCACATGCAAACCTCACTTTGCTTACTTCAGATAGAGGAGGGGGGAAAAGGAGAAAAGTATATTTATATTGATTAGTATTCTCAGGACTTTCCAGCCTGTTGAAGTTTTTCTATGAGACCTTTCTAAAGGACATTGGTATTTCTCGGTTTTTTTCTCCCTTTAAAAAAAAAAAGATTCTTGATTTTTCATAAAGAAGAGCTTCCTTTGATAAACAGCCAGCCAGAGAGATCTTTATTTCCCCTGCAACTTATCTCTTCTTCTGAAGAGGCTGCTGCTCATTGGTAAGAAAGCTTGAAGTGAATATTGATCTCTTCTATTATCACTTGTTTACAAAGCAGAACCCCAACCTCACAACCTTCTCGTGATCAGTGACTTTACCCTCTGGTAGTTCTATATCAATCTTGACCTTGAAACTGAGATCAGATGAGTTGGTTCCTCATCTGAAAATAATGCAAAAAATTCAAAGCAGAACAGGCAGCTAATGTGGGGGAAAGGGCTGTTCTTACCAAAGGTACAAATAACTGTTGCACAGCGCCCCCATTTTAATTAATGAGCCCAGCAGATATGGTAAGAGGGTTCAATCCGTCCCACATAGATGCAGTTGTGTGAGCGGGAAATTGCATACGTGAGGAAAAGTAGACATTGTCTCCCTCACATCCCCCACTCCTGGACCAACCAATGGGTCCAAGATCATAACAGAAGACACAGGATGGCACCATTTTGTATAGAATCATAGGCCCTTTTCGCACACAGTTTTTGTTGCAAGAGGGCCCCTTGAGCATCACGTGAATGGGAGCGTTGGTCTGTACGATGCACTCCCATTCAGGCGACGCTCACGAACCTAAAGTGGGCCTTGCATGAATTTTTTTATTTTCAGCTGGGAGCCGAAAATACTGCGCAGTCGCGCAATGCTCCCAAGACCCTCTTGCACTTACCTGCCATGCGGTGCGTCAGACAAGCTGGGCCAGTCGCGCTTCCTCCCCCAGCGCAGCCTACAGCTCCCAGGCTGCACTGCAGAAGGAAGGGGCGGGGCGCTAGCATGACGGTCACACAACCAGAAAGCGAGCTGTGGAACGAAGCAGCAGGGAAGCGGCAGCGTCCTGGTGAGGCTTTTCGCACGAGACGCCCCCCCCAGCAGCGCAAACAGGTAACGTGCAAAAAGGGCCATAGAGATGGAAGGAAGCTCCAATCCTCTGCTTGATATAGGATCTCCAGCTACAGCGTTCCCAGCAAGTAGCTGTCCGGACTCTTTTTGGAGACATTCTGGGAAGGAGACCCCCACCATCTTTCTAGACAACTGATTCCATTGAGAAACTGCTCCTGGTGTCAAGAAGTTCTTTACAATATTCAACCAAAATCTACCCTCCTGTAACATGAAACCATTAGACCTAGTTCTACCCGCTGAGGCAGAAGAGGACAAGCCCGTACCCTTCTTTTTGTGGCAGCCCTTCAGATTTTTAAAGAGTGCAATTGTGTCACCCCTCAATCTTCTCTTCACCTAGCTGAACACGCACAGCTACTTCAATCCTTCCTCATATTTTTGGCTCTCCATACCTCTTATCATCCTTGTTGTTCTTCTCTACTCTAAGGCCATTTCTGTCCTACACTGGTATAGTGGTATTATTCTACTTTTAACCTCCTGTGGAGTTCTGGGTTTTGTAGTTTCCTAAGGCCAAAGAGCTCTCTGGCTGAGAATTCTAAATGCCCCTCCCTAAACTGCAAACCTCAGAATTCCACAGGGTGTTGAAAGTGGAATAACATCACTATAACAGTGTAATGCAGAAATGGCCTGAGATTTGAAAGTATGGCTAGACCAATTATTGTAGAACATTATATTTACTATATTACAGTAGTTACTGCATCTTATATAGGTAGAAATATAATTATATTATAAGTATAAATGTAGTTAAATCTAATATAACTATTTTTATACATAGGGATAGGGTCATTTAGTTACAGTTCTTGTATTGAATTTTGAAGAAGTATATTTAGTAATCATAACTAACCATTCCCTGGAGAGAGGAAAGTCATGTGTGTGCCATTTTCACCTCCTATTGGTATTTTGAGTTTGTTAGTTTAGATAGTTTGGGGTTGGAGTCAATGGCCTTTGTGGTCTCTACCAGTGCTATGATTCTGTAATCCTATAGTTTCTTTGCCTAGATAGTAGGTACCTAGTTTGTGTGTGTGTGTATATATGGGTGTGTATTTTTCTCCTTATATGTTGTTATATATTTAAAATTGTTTTTTTAAAATAAAAATATTATGTTCTTGGACAACAGTCCCCCAACTACCTTGATTTATACCACAGATCTTTCTCAGAACACTTGAGAATTATGTTTCAGGGAAGAGAAATAAAGCTCTCTAGCAGAGAATTCTGAGCATCACACCAAGCTACAAATCCTGGGATTCAGCAAGATCAAGCCATAGAAGTTAAAGTGTTATCAAACACTCTAATTGTGTAGCAGTGACGCACACTTGGGACAGACAGCCCTTCATATAGAGGACACCTTGAAAGAACAACCTTACTTTGGCTTCCCATGGTCACCTAAACCATCTCCCAACCTCATTTATCTTCAGTGGGAAACTCCTGTGCAACTCCCCTGTTTGCCTCCAGTTCTCTCCCCCTCCTTCTCCCTGGAGTCCCAGCTCACGAATTATTTGAGTTCTAGAGTTCAAAGGATTGTTTGTGTCTCTCTTGGTAAATTGGCAGCAACTGCTAGAAATAGAAATGCTAAATGCACCCCGGCCGTTCTTGTTTTGTGAGATAGCGAGCACCAAGGGATCTCTTATACCTGGCGTCCGTATTGCGTGTAACACGGAGGCACACAGGACGCTGCGATTAATATTTCAGTCAAACCGTTGCTTTTGATTTCTGGAAATCAGATTTCTCCCCACTGAGCATTTCAAAGATGTCTCTTTGCAGAAGTGTTTGTGCAAATATTCTTGATCTGTGGCTGTGTTTGATTTTGATGACAGGATTACCCAAGAGTAAAGGTGCAATAGGCAGATGCAAAAGATCTTTTTTAAGTCATATTATTCACACACATACATATATGCATACACAAATTGATTTTGTTCCTAACATCAGACATTTTTAAGATAGAACTAAGTTTCCACAAAATATCCCTATCTAAATAGCCTGCCCTTATAAGGGAATTGTTTGACTGAAGGATTGCATCTTGCTGGGGTGGGAAAGGAACCACAGAGACCCAAAACCTCCAGTTTTTCAACAATTTTGGCTGAAGATACAGTTTTTTCAGCCAAAAATTAACTCCAGGGGATATGATTTTGTGCTAAAGGCTGTTTTAGCCCCTGAACCTCCCTGAACAGTCAAAAATCTCATTGAAAAGTGACCAGAAGTAACTTGAACATCGCTTTTAATGCCCTCTAACGAAAGCTGTGCAACCCGTATTATGCTGGAAAAAAGAAAAAAGTGGCCTATTGACGCTCCATGCATGTGCATCCCTAACTTGTCCCACTGACCAAATTATACCTGATTATTTCTAAATCTAACTTCTCTGTAAAATAACACTTGTCAGAATGGTGTTGGTAGTCCCCATTAGAATAGACCCACTGAATCAATTGGTGAATGATAACATAAACTCAGTTGATTCAATGAACCTCCTCTGGTTAGAAGGAATATAGGCTTTATTCCATGAAATCACATACAAAGGTTGGAATGCTCTACAGCTCAATGTAGCATAGCAGTTCTGCATATAGATCTTCACTACAGCAGCCCATTTGCCATCCCTCCAAGACTTTCCATAGAGCCCTGTAGACTTCCCCGCCATGGCTATTCCATACATGATTGAGAAGGGATTGTGGATGTGTCTGGCTTTGCCCTATAGCTAGATGTAAAATGATTACACCACCCATTGAGGTCTGCTGAGCACCTCTGGAGATCTTTACAGAAAATTGAATCATTTCCTGTCTGATTATGGGCACAGTTTTCTCCAATACCTCTGACTGTCTACCTGATGCAGAATACCTGGGTTGTGTGTGAAGTGTATCTGTGGTACGTCTAAGGCCCTTTCTGTACCTTACCTTTTCCGGTGCTGGGGTGCGGGGATCACACAAGTAGCCTCTGGCGAGAGGCTCTCACGTCCCTGCTGCTTCAGCTCCACACGAGCTGCCTGCTTGTGCAAGAGCCCCACCTCTTCTGTCAGGACCAGACTCGAACACAATGACAATAAACTTGTATAGCAGATTTATCGTAAAGTTGCAGAGCAGTGAACACAGGCTTCAAAAGACAGAAGTGAGAAATATTCCCAAAGGTTCTAAAGTTAAAAAGTTCAGTTTCACACTAGAGATAAGCGAAGGCATATTTTCAGTACCGCAGGTCAGGATGACCAAGAGATTACCATAGTAACTATCTACATTCCAAGGGAATGTTATGAGAACAGCAAATTGGGGAATGTACACCTGCACTATGTTTGCTACAAGACAATTAGGAAAAATACTAGCAGTTATATGTGTCCTAACTCACACTAACCCATAATCACCTATTAATGGAGGGCCATCCCGACATCTTCCTTCTGCAGCGCAGCTTAGGAGTTTCCCAGACTGCACTGGGGCAGGAAGCACGACCAGCATGGCTCCAGAGGCCAGGTAAGTACGTGTGGGGACTGGGAGCAATGCGCGGTTTCCAGCCAAAATTGAAAAGGTGCACAATCAGTGCCTGCTGGCCCCTGGAGCATTGCGTGATTGTGAGTGTGTTGTGCAGATCGCTCCTCACAATTGCGTGGAAAATGCCATGCGAAAAGGGCCTAAGAGGGCTTTATCATAGAATCATAGAATCATAGAGTTGGAAGAAACCACAGGGGTCATCTAATCTAACTCCCTGTCATGCAGGAACCTACATCAAAGCACTCCCAACAGATGGCCATCCAGCCTCTGCTTAAAAACTTCCAAAAAGGAGATTCTACCACACTCCCAGACAGCACATTTCACTGCCAGACAGCTCTGACCATCAAGAAGTTCTTCCTAAGGTTTAGGTGGAATCTCTTTTCCTGTAGTTTGAATCCATTACTCCTTGTCCTAGCCTCTGAAGCAGTGGAAAATAGCCCTCTTCCCTTATCGATATGACATCCTTTCAAATATTTAAACATAGCTATCACATCCCCTCTTGACTTTCTCTTCCTCAGGCTAAGCATACTGAGCTCTCTAAGTCACTCCCCGTAGGACATGGATGCCAGACCCTTCCCCATTTTGGTCGCCCTCCTCTGGACACATTCCAGCTTGTTAATAACCTTCTTGAAATGAGGCGCCCAGAACTGGACACAATATTCCAGATGAGGTCTAACCAAAGCAGAATAGAGTGATATCTCTATCTAGACACTATACTCCTATTGATGGAATCAAGAATGATGTTGGCTTTATTGGCTGCCACATCGCACTGCTGACTCATTATTCCACTTTCAACATCCTGTGGAATCCTGTGGTTTGCAGTTTAGGGAGGGGCCTTTAGAATTCTCAGCCAGAGAGCTCTTTGGCCCCAATAAACTACAAACCCCAGAATTTCAAAGGATGTTGAAAGTGGAATAATAGCACTATAAGAGTGTAGTGTAGAAACGGCCTAAGTTTCTTCTCAAGGGTAGCAATGAGTAATTTTCTTTCTGTTGCAAGAAAGTCTTCAAAAACCATACAGTTTTCGGAGATAATTTCACAATTCAGGACTTATTCTATGCAAAAATTGCACTTGCTTCTTTCTGCAGAATATTCTGTAGAATCATCCCCACCGACAGCATTTTCTGTGCTTGAATTATTATTTCTGCATTGAAATATCATTTTCCATGCAGAAAATGCTGTTGTGCTTGCACAGAAGATGTTGGTTTTTGCACAAAATAACCACATGTGTTTTTTGCACAGAATAAGGTAAAAATTAGAAAAATCCCAATAAGTCCAGGAACCTTCTCATCAGAGTTTCTCAGTATTCAAAAAATGTTTTTAACCATTTTTTTTTAAATCTAGTGGCCCTTTTGCATTTGTGAGGGTTCAGGGCACAGAACCCTTGTGAAAGTGGGAAAATTGCAAATGACTCCACCTTGCAATTCCCTTGAGAGCTCCCCACTCCCATTCCTTTGCCCCTGGCCCCAGCGTTCTGAGGAGAAGAGGGGAAAAAACAAGATAAAGGGCTTACTGGTACTTTCCCCCAGTCAGAAACCACTATAGCCAGTTGCCAGGCTGACTGGGGGATTCTGGGAGCTGCAATCCCCAAACAGATTTTCTTTTCCTTCTCTCTGGTTATAGTATCTCAAAATATAGCTTCTCCCAATCTGTGAACACTGGCAGCTTTGTTGCAAGACTACTGTGCCTTCTAAGTAGGTTATATTATTGGAAACAAAGACATATTTCCACTGTGGAAGACACTGTGAAGTTCAGCCAGATAGACCTCATTACCCAGCTGCCTCTTTTCTCCAGTTTAGAATGACTGAGTTTTTCCAGGGTCAGAGGAATCTGACATAGTTCAATGAAAGCATCAGCTCTGTGCATGTCGAACAGTCCAATTCAACCAAAACACGTCTAAGAGTTACTGGGAAATTGAGATGAAACATGAAATACAGAGAACCACTATATAAATCTACCATCTCTCCATATCTTGAATAGGATGCATTCTTTGCATTCACCTTGTCTCGGGAAAGGTTAGCTGAGAAATGGCAAAAAGCAGAGGGAGCTGAGACACAGCCATGGTGCCAATAAAAAGTACACTGGCAGAGAGAATTGCCACCCTATGGGCAGCACAGATAGCTCAATACCTTCCTCTTGTACCGATTTGGCAGGTATGGTTTTAATTAATCCTCTATTGTCTCACCTCTTCAGCTGCCTTTAAAATATAAATAAACTTTTTTTGACACTTTCTTCTCCAAATAATATCTGAAATTAATGGACAAAGAGGTTGGTTTAACCCTGCTCTGCTACTTCTATCTCTTTATTTAGGGGGAAAAAATGAGAACTTAAAACACACACAAACAAATGTTGTTGTTGTTGTTTCATTCCAGCTATCCATATGGATATTTAAAAAAAAATAGGGGGAAATGGGAGATGCCCTTATAGAAACCTAGTGTAAAAGGGTATGGGGCTATTGATTAATGGAAAAAAAAATACTGGCTAATACTCATATCTACACAGGTCCAATAAGGAGAGACAGCTTTCTTCAACTTTGGTTTCCATTCATAAAAGAACATCTCTTGCAACCTCTTGAGAATCATCTGGACTTTTGGACAGATCTTCTAAACTTAGACACAGGTGTTTTCCAGTAATGAAACCCCTGACCACCCCTCTGAGATATGAATCCTCTAAAAATAAATAAATAAATAAAGATTGATCAACTGCATGATTTAATTTGAACTACTTGTGCAGCGTAACCTCGTTAATTTCTAGTTCATGAATTTCTCATGTTTTTTTTTTCCTTTTGGAAAAACTCTTTTTACTTGTTTGTGAAGTCGTAAAATATAACATACAATAAAAAAAAGTTTCTCTGTTCCTCACACTTTTCCCTTCCACTGCTGTAAATTAAGTTCAAAGTACAAATATGGGGGAAAGGGGAGAAGGGTAGAATCTTATCCTTCCCAGCAGACTTAGGCAAATGCAAATTGCTGCAGACTCATCCAGCTGGTCTGTTCTTTTCACCTGGGTTCACCTGAAGGATTTCCAGGGGTAAGAAAGTTTGGCAGATGGACAGGGCAGCCACAGAGGAAGGTGACCATTTGGTGAAGTGGACAGGAAGAGAAACAGATAGGTCTTCAGCACCTGAAGCAGCCTGGGACCTGGCACTTCTGGAGGTCAGAGAATTCCCTCTTTTTTCCAATAGGTAGGACACTTTAGTTGGTGACTGTGGAAATGGCTCTAGAGGAGTCTGGCCTCCTTTCTTACTCTGCCTGGTGGCAATTTTGAGCCCCAAGTGGACCTGCTGAAAATCTCTATATAGAATTTCAAATTATCTACATCATTACTGTTTAATTTGAAATTCACTGGTTCTACAAGGGATGCCAAACAAAACCAACAAATAATGATACTTCTGAGAAAAACACTAGCATATGCAAAATGGTCATGCTCCAGATAATCAGGCCTCAGTAATTTGTACCACCTTCATTCCCACCTTATTGACCCCAGTTGAGCATACCACCTGGTTGCATCAATAGGAGTATGGTGTCTCGATCAAAAGAGGTACTGTTACCACTCTACTCTGCTTTGGTTAGACCTCATCTTGAATACTGTGTCCAGTTCTGGGCACCCCAATCTAAGAAGGACATGGTCAAGCTGGAGCAAGTCCAGAGGAGGGCGACCAAAATGGTGAGGGGCCTGGAAGCCATGCCCTATGAGGACAGACTTTGCACAAAAAAATCATGTCATTTGAACAAAAGTCAGTGTACTGTATAGAAAATAGTGGTTTATTGCAAATGTGGAATTTTCACCCTCCAAAGGTCCTAAAATGGAAATTAAAAAAATAAAACCTTCAAAAATGTGAAAGCTCATAATTTCACCAAGCAGACCCAAAGCTTTTGCAATTCTTTGGATCTATGTGAAAAAGCAAAATAAGCAGTCTTCTGTCCACTTTTAAAATAAACTTTACAAGGATTATAATCCACTTATTCCATTGCACTATCCAGTTGTAAACAGGTGGTAAACAGAAAGCCCATACTAAAATGAAAGCTTATGGTAAAATAAATCATTTATTCTTTAAGGTGTCACAACACGTTTTCTGGTTTTCTCCACCTTTTTTCCCCCTGGAATAGACTAACAAAACCATCTCTTAGAAATGTTACATTCCTACTTCTTCCTCAACGTCCATCTGTGATGAAAAGTCATCTGATTCTCCACCACTGCTTCCAAAAAGACTGCTGGGAAGAAGAATATATTAAATATTTTTCAAATGCTTTTCATGCTTCTTTGTGAGACCCTTTGGGACCTTCAGAAGGAACAGGGGATATAAACCAAGGAATACTTTGGCTGAGATCCTACAGTGGGACTGAGTAGCATAGTTATGGATAAATTGTCCTGCACAGCTCTTGTGTTGAATGAAAATATTGTCCAACTGAACTAAGGTACAAGTTGTGCAACTAAATGAACATCCAGGAAAAGTTCATCCAAGCACAACTCTGCTTCTTGAACTTTGAAATTAATACATTCCTTTTGCATTAGACAAAAATACTCAACTACTTCCACAGAAGAACTTGTGCCTGAGTAAAAAACTAACAAAATTATACCCACTAATTAATGTGAAAGTGTAGATTTTGGATTTCTGGTAGTTCCTTCTGTCATCTCATGTTCTTAGAACAGAGGGAAAATGCCGTGGAATTCGCCCTCACCCCATCTTCCTTTCCTTTCAAATGCTGATAAAATGAAATTCACACAAGTGATAATTTGAAGGAAATTTGCCAAATGAATCATACTCATAACAGTTATTTACAGGCTTTTGCCTTTGAATTTCAATGAACTGCTCTGGAGATAACCTCTGATTTTTTTTTCAATATTCACTCCAAATGGCTTCTCTCTCTTTTTAATAAATATTCACTTTCTGCAATGTGATCTACATATGCACAGACATTTCCATAAATATTGAATTTGGAGAACTACCAAAAAATACTCTTTGTCAGAAGTCAAAAGCTGATGGGGTTCTGCTTTGCAACAGTAGCTGGGTATCAGAAAGAAAACCAGCCACTGCAGAACTAAGATACACAGCAAAGTTATAGGAATCAGTTCCTAAGCAGATGCAAACACAGAAATGGAATATACAAGGAAGACAAGGAAGACTGTACTACTGGCCCTAACTCTTTTACATGCCTTCACCATTTCCAGTAAAAGGAACTGCACAATGGACTTCTAAGCACCACACTCTATCAAAAACCCACAGATTGCTACATATACTTATATGCCTCCAGTTTACACCCAAAGCACATTGCCAAACCTACAGTGGCCCCTCCACTTTCATGAGGATGTGGAAAGTGGAAAAACTGTGAATACTTGCCCCCCCCCGCCACATTCCCCTTCCTGTTCCCTTCCAGAACTCCTTCCTCCCATTCCTTTGCCTTTTGTGCCCTGGGGCCAGAGGCAAGGGAATGTTAGTGGGAGGTCCAGAGGGGAGAAAAAAGGTGCATGCACATGCCTTCTTCCAATTCCTTAGCCTTTTCCCTCAGCACATTCTCAGTGCTGGGGCCCAAGGCAAGGGAATGGGAGGGGGAGGTCCAGAGGGAGAAAGAAGACGCATGTGTGTGCCTCCCCCTCATGCCTTTGCCTATTGCCTCGGTGCAAGTTCTAAGCATCAGGGCCAGAAGCGAGGGAATGGGAGGGTGGAGCTCCAGAGGGGCAAAGGAATGCTCCTATGAATCTTCCCCAGTCCTCATTCCTTGCCTTTTGCCTCAGTGTGTTCTCAGTGCCGGGGCCAGAGGCAGGGGAATGAGAGTGGGAGTTCTGGAGGGGGAAAGAAAGGTGCCTCCCCCTCACTTCCTTGCCTTTTGTTTGGGGTGTTTGCCTTCCTTCTCTGTGTCCAGCAAAATACAAGGGAATTGGAGGAGGGGAATGGGGTGGAAGGCATGTGCACATCTTGCGAATAATCAAATCCGTGATGATCAAATCTGCAAATATGGAAGAAATATGGTTTACAGCCAGCCCTCTGATAATGACCATATCTGCTCAGACTCACAAGACAAAGATTCAGAACTCCTGGATTTATAACAAGCATTTCTCAAGCTGCAGTATCCACCTAAGAAACTGAAAAAACAAATGGACAAGGTTGGATGAATATCCAAAAACTACAGGATGGACCAAAAACACAAAATGATCAAACACCCTTAAAGGTAACCTACAGTCCCCAGCTGAGCTTTCTCAAGTGCCTCATCAATGAGCTGCAACCAATTGAAGAATATTACATCCCTCTCACAAGCTTTGGGGGGCTGGGCTTTTTTTTTTTTTTGCCTCTAGACAACCACCAAATCTTAGACAGTTACTTGCTTATAATAGGGAATAACTGGTAATATAGGGACAAGACCTTGCCACAAATCCAGATGCCAATTCTGTCCCCACATCTACTTTGGGAGCAATATTACAGGAGCCAATAACATCACTCACAACATCAGAGCTACATTTACCTGTCCTTCCTCCAATGTGATATATGCCATCCTATGCCAGCAATACCTCTCTGCACTCAGCATAAGACAAATAGGGCAGCCTCTGTGCAAAAGGACTAATGGACACATATCTGAATTTAGAAATAGTAATATCCCAGAACAAGTGGCAGAACATTTCACCCTTCCTTGACATACAGTATGGGATTTTTAATCTATATAAATAATATATAAATAAAATAATCTATATCAATGAGAAATTCTAACACAATACTCTAAAACTGGCTAGTAACACTGATCAAAGAACAGGTCAAAATTTGTACTTCTATTTTATATTTGAAGGTGGGAAGTATTTGTTACCCTGTATGTTGGGGGTCCCGGGAGGGGCGCCCAAATAACCAAATAAACACACAAGTTGGGGTAATTTAAGCTCGAGCAATCTCTTAAGCTAATGAGAGGCAGGGTAACTTTAGCTAGGATCTTTTACCCTATGTCTATGGCTTCAGGTCTGAGAGCAGGCAGGCGAGTTTAAAAGTAACAAAAATAACAGTTTTATTGAAAGATAAACAGCAAATAAGACAACACGCACACTAGCTAACTTGGAAACAGAAATGGAGAGATTCAAGGGAGTGGGTAATATGACACCTTTTCTCATAGTCCTGGAGAGAAGTGGGGATTGAAGAGGAAGAAGCTCAGCTTGGCTTGCTGAGGGGAGCTCCTTAGACAAACCGACAGCAAGGCGGGATGGCAGTCCAAAGTGGTCCGAGGTAGTCCCGAAAATTGGGACCTTTTATAGGGTGGTTTGTGCCTACAGGCCATGCCATGTTCAGTGAGAACAAGGGGATTTTCGAGCGGGACAAAAGGAGCTGGAAAAGGTCAGGTTTACATGATGAGCTTAGCACTTGATGACAATAGTATGGCCAGTATGTAAATAGCTCTTCTGAAAGGAATGGCTCAGAGAGCCGTGCGTCTTTGTATAAGGGTTTGCAATGAGGTGTTTCCTGAAGCAATGAAGAGGCTTGGGTTGCCTGCCTCAATGGGGTCTGGAATGCAAAACCATTAACGGCCGTGCTTAGTACGTGCTTGTCCGGAGGACCCTCGCAAACACGTGGAGTAGGGTGGCTGAGAAAGGTCAGGTAAAGGCCAAATTGTTTGATATCAAAATGATCTCTAGTGCTCTCACCAGGCATACCATAACTGGAGTAACATATTGAAAGAAATAATTACTGCAAGCAATTTGAATAACACAATGCTTCCAAACTGCCACTAAAGCAGAACAAAGACATAGCTAGTTTTACAGATGTGGGGCAAAGAGCTCGAGAATAAGCAGTCAGCACAAGGTTGCCTATAGCTGAGACGCTACCAACATCATCACCTTGCTACCACCAGTAATGATACAACTGCTTGATTACAAGTGGCAAGAGTTAGAAAATCTGGAGAGCAACTGCAATTCACCCAAAATGTGCCAAAAAGATTCTGTTTTGAGAGGGGAGTGAAGAAATGGCAAGGGCTGGGAAAATCTCAGCAAGTTTCCAAATGGCAATTTCTGAATACAATTGAGCCTGTACAATGTGTAATCTGTATATATCTCTGGGAAATCATGCTTGCTGTTTGTTTGTTTGGTAGGCTTAGTAGACTTCAGGAATCCTACTTCTGAGTCATATTGATGGGAACTGGAAACCTTTGGAGGTCAAATGCAGATCAACCAAAAATCCATCAGTTGATCCTGACTTACTTTCTGTCCATCCCTGAGTAGAAGATGTTGAATTGATGGCTAGAATGAGTGGAAGTGTTATTTAAGGTTTAATTAAATTGGTAAATTTCTTCATATTAAGGTTGCATATTTATTTATTTATTTATTAAAAAATGATGCTGTAGATACACCACAGTTTCTTCCACCTAGGTCATTTCTAGTTCTGTATTCCTTCCACCTCCAATGAACAAGCCCTCGAGGTAATCAGGGCCAAATGGTCCTGGGGGAAGGATCAGCACTGCTTTTGTATCTTTTTGGGGGAGGTTCCAGCACACACCTCTATTTTCTAGTCTGGAAACCTGATGACCCTTTTGGCTGTAGAATCTTAAGGTGTATCACTAGTTCCTCCATATTAATGAATGGGTTAACACCATTCATCACTGTAGACCGCCATTGCCTCAAACCAGGAGCAATGAATCGCATTTTTTAATTAAAGAATTTTATCACCCCATGAATGAATTTGAAATGGAAACCACTGATTAAAACCAGGGGAAAGGGAACTGGACAAGTAAAGACAGAATTTTATAACTGCAGGGACGGTTAATGAGCATCGGCCACGTTATCGCATTAGATTGCTATTATTTTAACAGGTAGCTGGCATGTTAAAAGGGAGCAGCACATTAGCCTCATCAGAATTATCATTATTAAAATGATGTTCCAGGTATGATTAGTACTCCTTGAACATTATTAGGATGGCTTTATTTCTGTATGTGACAGATTGCAGCAGGCACCTCTAATCTCACCAAAATAGGAGGTCACTGAAGCATCAAGATGCTGTGCTTTAGGCTTATATTAGCTACAATCATTGAAGGCTCAGCATTTTTCCCTGTGGGAAGGAGAATGTATTATTACAGTCCATACTATCAGTCCATACTAGTAACTCCCAGTGTCTTTGGCATACCTAAGAGGAATATAACTGGAACACCATGTCAGGATTTTGTTTTGAGAGGGGAGTGAAGAGATGTCAAGGACTCGGAAAATCTCAACAAGTTTCCAGATGACAACTTCTGAACACAATCGAGCCTGCACAATGTGTAATCTGATAAGCTAAATCTCAGCTGTCACATATGATAGACAATCAGGCATCCATCCATCTGGTGAGATAAATGGAATATGCTCCAAGTGTTGGTAACGGTGAGAGATTGCAATGTATCTCACAGGTAGAGCAATTTGCATTCAAAAACAAAATATGAACAATAGCTTGACCCACACCACCCTCACACTGGATCTAGCAAAGAAATAAGACAGGATTAGTCTACTTGGTTAAAAAAAATGAAGTAGGCTTATTTACAAATCATAAATTTTTCATAACATCTTATGGTGAGAGCCTCTATGACGTGTGCTGTTCAAACATGAATCAGAAAGAACAGAAAACTACAAAATAGAAGATGAAACAAACTCAGACTAACTGCAGACTAATGAATGCAGAGAGAAAAGGCATGGCCAAGAGGAGCAAGCAGGAAATGACATGAATGCATGTCTAAACTCTTAGAGAGACATGCAACTTAGCAGCTACTAAGGCATGCTAAAGTTGCTACTATTAGCAATATGAAGTGTCACCATAGTACCCTCAACACACCAAGAGGTTTTTTGCACATTACCCGTTTGCACGGCTGGGGGGGGTGTCTCATGCGAAAAGCCTCAGCCGGAATGCTGCCACTTCCCCCTCCTTCATCCCGCAGGTTGCTTCCTGGTAGCGCGGCAGACGCGCTAGCGCGACCGTCTCACTAGCTCCCTGCCCCTTCCTTCCTCAGTGCAGTCTGGGAGCTGTAGGCTGCGCTGGGGGAGGAAGTGTGACCAGCCCGGCTCGTTCGACGCACCGCACGCAGGTAAGTGCGCAAGGGCCCCGGGAACATTGTACGACCATGCAGTATTTTCGGCTCCCAGCTGAAAATAAAAAAACGCGCACATGGCCCGCTTTAGGCTCGTGAGCGTTGTGTGAATGGGAGTGCATCGTACGGACCGACGCTTCCATTTACGCAACGCTCAAGGGGCCCTCACGCTACAGAAACTGCGTGCGAAAAGGGTCCCAGTTTCAGTTGATTGAAATCAGTTGATTGAAAGCTAAGTTGGGTAGGACCTGTTTAGGACTTGGATGGAAGATCCCCCAAAGAACATTGGTGATTTCTTAGCAGGGCTTGGAAAGAATGCTGCCTGAGACCCCAGAGAGTCATTGCTGCCAGTCAGTGTAGACAATATCAGGTTAGGTGGATCTCTATAAGGAAGAATTTTGTGTTCCTAGTTTGTCAAATCAGGAAAAGAAAGCCATCATACAATGGGAAGCAAATCAAAGGCTTCAATCCTGTTATTAGCCTTGCTTGTCTAGACACATTGAATCAACTGGATTTCTGTTCACTTACCACTCCACAATTGATTCAGTGAATCCACTCCTGCTGAGACTGTAGCTCAAAACCTGTAAAACAACTGGAAATGGCATGGACAAGGATGTTGCGGGATTCTGAGAAACACAGGAAAACTGAAGAAGACAGGTTTTATTTGTTTGTTTGCTTAGAACCATTAATTTAAATGGCAAAGGCAGCAAATCTTGCCAAGAAAACCCCCATGATAGCTTTGCCTTAGGTCACCATAAGTCAATTTTCAAAAGGGAGAGACATGATGGCAAAAAAAGAACCTCCCTTGTTGGCAGCACTTTGTTGTTATGTGCCTTCAAGTCACTTCCGACTTATGGAAACCTTAAAGAGAATCTATCACAAGAATATATTTTTTTGCAAGTTTTGTTTGGGGAGTTGCTTTTGCCTTTCTCTGAGGCTGAGAGAATGTGACTTGCCCCAGGTCCTCCAATGTCTGAGTGGGAATGTGAATCCTACTCTCCAGAAGCCTTTAAGAAATAAATACATATTTGGATATTTAAATAAATATTTGAATGTCTAGATCTAAGTTTAAAATACTTAATTCATGATACTTAAGTCTTGGAGATCTCTGGCAAAAAATTATATTTGCAGGGGGTCCTTGGTAAAGAAAAGGTTAAGAAAAGGTTAAGAAAAAGGTTAAGAAAAGGTTAAGACCATTGAGCCCATGGTTTTTAAAAATGCTTTCCTACTAACCTAATTGGGTCCCTTATCATTCCAGCCCTTTGGCTTATGAGCTAAAATTAATCTAGCTAGATCAGTACAGTCAACACTGTCTGGCAGCAATAGCTCTCTGAAATTTCAGGCAGGATTCTCTCCTGGAAAAGCCTATTGTTCCCTGGTTGTCTTCCATCCAAGTACCAAACAGGCTTGATCCAGCTCAGCTTGTCTTATGGCCTGGATTTCTGCTTTATACTCAGGAACACCTAGTATGTGAATGTCAGTGTAGCCCCACATAGCAAAGATGGCAACTGTGAGGAAACTTGCTTCTCCATACAAATTATCCTGGCACACTCAGGTTGAAAGTCTCCTCATGTTTCTTTCTGACCTTTATGAGAATTAATAAAAGATTCCACAAAAAGAGTGGCCAGATATTATGCTTCCCATATCCTGAAGGAAAAGACTTTATCAGTTCTGGTATAGAATACAAGTCCAGGCTCTTTTGGCAGACAACAATCTGTACTGAGAGGACTGATGCCCGGCTAAGTGAGTCTCTCTAATTTATTGAAGAGGCTGAGGGTCAATTTGCATCCAGACGTCTTTATCCAATAATATATATAAATGTGCCTGTTGATCTTCATAATGTACTCCCTGGGCAATGAAACAGAAAGAGTACCTGAATTAAATAAAGGAACCAGGGAAAGAGCATTTGGTCTTATTACATCAAGCCTACCAGTAAGGAATTGAGAGTGGTTTGCTATTTCTCTACATTTTGTTTCATTTCTTCTCTTCATCGTTCCTTTTCCCCCTCTTCCATCATGATCAACATGATTTCCAAGAATTTGCAGGTCCTCAGGTGAAGAGAAGAGGAAAGCAGCCTTGGAAAAAGGAATATTTGAGTCGAGAGAATTGCTTGCAGCCAGGGAAACAGGTGACTTTTCCTTGATGGCAGAGACAATAATCACACGAGTACCATCCAACATTTTACAGATGAAAAACAGCACACATGTGGCCAAGCAACATCCAAGCCTGGTCAAGATGGTGGAAATTAATAATATAAAAACACAAGCTAGGAGAGGCAGCAGCAGTTTTCTTTTGCCCACTGGGAAAGAGAAGATTCTGTGAAATCTACTTATGTTCTTTGAGCTCAGTTTGCAGCAGTGGAAGTAATCTGAAGACACAGGGGAAAAGTGGAAGGAGGAGAGAGAAGTCATGGCACTGTAAAAGTACATGGAAAAGTAGGACAACAGAGGATTAACAGGGACTGTCCCTGCCAAACTGGGAGTATGTGTGTGGCCTTTCAGGTGGTGTTGGACTGCAGATCCCAATAACCTGAGATAAAGCAGCCAATGGTAAGGAAGGCTGGGAATTGTAGTCCAATAAGATCTTGGGTGGGGAAAATGTGGCCTGTGGGTTCTATAGAATGCACACTGAGGTTTGCAAGCTTCCCAGATCCCCCCTCTAAAGAAACAAATTTTGGCTAGCAGTGTACGAGAGTGCCATGCTTGCAGGAGTTGTGGTCCTCCAGGTCCAGAGGAGGGTAAAAATAATCCTAGGATCTTCAAAGTAACCCATCTGTGCTTTATATCAAGCTTCCCCAAACTAATTTCCTTCACAGACTTTCAACTCACACCAATGGCCATGCTCACTAGGGAAGATGAGATACATCTGAGATACATCTGAAAAACACCAGGTTGACAAAAACCATTTTATCCATTATGCTACACCCATTGTGCAGAACACAGTAAAGTCAAGTCACAGCAGATGTTGTCAGGTGTTTAATAAGGACACCGCTGAATTTCTTGTGCTTTGATTTCCCCCCTCCAGGTTCTTGGATTATCAGATCATCTGTTCTTGTTTTCAACCTGAAACTGATATATTGGGAACAATCTATTCTTTCATAGTTTGTTTGCACAGTTTGTGCTGAGAGTGATGCATGTACTCTATGCCAAGCTTTTTTATGCCTTCCATTCGTTCAGCTTTCTCCCTGCCCTCATGTTACTGTTCCGTGTGTACACATTGTCTTTCATACACATAGCTGTTACCCCAAAAAGTGGGTGTCATGAGGGCCCACCAGTGATGCCAGTACCTTCAATCAAAAGTGGGAAATAATTAACTCAAAGTCAGGAGGGCTGTGAGAGTGGGGGAATAACTTAATGAAATCTTTCCAGCTATGTTTACAGGGTCATGAAGGAAAGAACCAGACAGAGATTCCAAAAATGAAATCTTGTTTTTTTTTATTGAAAAAGATCACATAAGCACACAAAAACCCAAACAGTTGCACATGCACACAAGAGCTAACTGGAGGAAATGGAGTAAAGTGTGAATAGAGGACTTTCAGGGATGAAGTGATAATTACTGTTTCAGACAGCAGTGAAGAAAGCAGTGACATGGCTTAGGTGGGCACCTAAGGACAGTTCTCATTCACAAATCAAATAGATAATGGGGCATTCAGAAAAGCAAGAGACTGCAATGGAGTGCTTGAAATCAGGGGTTCTTATATATGAAAAATATCCTGTGGGTATGGATGTGAATCGTTCTCCCAGCCAAGCAGACAATGAGAGCTGCAACACAAACTATGAAGTCTGGACAGAGCTAATAGTGTTTAGATGACGAAAGAATAATGGCTGTTGAAATAGCCCAATATTGTGGAGAGGTGGGGAAAACAATTGGGAAATGTTCAGGTGTTCAAGGTTAGAGTTAACACGATCACAATGTGGTGGGAATTTCCCCTTTCAACTCTGAAATATCTGACTCATTATCTTTAAGACTATTGTCTCAAGAGTGGCCACACTATCAGCCTGAAAATCACTTGGATTTTGCCTAAGAGGTGGGTGTGGCTAATCTGCCTTGCTCACATTTACAGTCAGTAATCTGCCTCATCCAAATTGATCTTCCAGTCACCTCAGGTATAATTTATATCAACACCAATTAATAATGCCAATTAAATAATATTTGCAAATTAAACCATGCCAATTGTGGGGGAGTGTGTGGTGCTGTAACAAGGTCAGAATCGTGTTCGTGATTTACAGGAAAAACTGGACATTTTTGAAGGCCTGGGACACAGAGTTGTGCATGTAGTGCTGTAGCACATGCAATACCTTTGTACATTGTGCATGCAGATGTGCAATGTATATTGCAAGTGTGCATTTTCCATTTGTCTACACATGTAGCTTTGAAGTGTTGCAGTTCACTATGCACAGTAATCATGCAGTTCTGTGAGTGTAAAGTGCATACCACATCCTTAATGTAGGATATCAGCCATAGTAATCAGTGTTCAGGAATTTATAGTTATGATGACACCTAGATTCTTGTAAAGACTGTGTTGATGAGCATTAACAATGCATGAAAGAGCATGCATTTATCAAGAAACTGGCTTTAAAAATAATCTCTACATAATCATTCAAAGATACAATCAAATTGAGCTTGTTTTGCATTTTTGTTTTGTTTTTTGGCATAATTTCATTATTGTGAATGCACTGCAGCTTGACTAAATAATTGTCTGCCAAAACATACATTTCAGTAGAACAATTTTTCACTAAGACTCTTTCTGCAACTCACCCATTTTCGGCACTGGAGTGCAGTGCTCGCACAAGCAGCCTCTGGAGAGTCTCGCTTCCTTGCTCCTTCGACTCCGCACGACTTCCTGCTCACATGAGAACCCCACCTCCTCCTTTTGCAGTGCAGCCTGGGACCTTCCTAGGCTGCACTGAGACAGGAAGCTTGACCGACCCAGCTCCTGAGGCTCCGCATGCAAGGTAAGTGTATGCGGGGCCCTGGAATGATGTGAGACCACACAGCATTTTAAGCTTCAAGCTGAAAATGAAACAATGCGTGCGTGGTCCATGTCAGGCCCTGGAGCATCTCGCAAATGTGAGTGCTTTGTGTGGACCGGTCCTCACATTTGTGCGATGCTCAAGGGACCCTTTTGCATTGGAAATGCCATGCAAAAAGGTCCTAAGAAAAGTGTGGATAAGAGTCAATGATTTGTGGAGGGAGGGGGAGTACTGCTTCGAAGTGTGGTGGATTTCTCTTCTTTGGAAGTTATTAAGCAAGAGGTTGGATGGTCATCTGTTGGAAATGCTTTGATGGTGTATTCCTGCATGGAAGGAAGCATGCCAAATTGGGAGGGGTTGCTAATACGTCAGAGGACAGGATCAAAATTCAAAATGACGTGGATAGATTGGAGAGCTGGGCCAAGGCGAACAAAATGAAATTCAACAGAGAGAAGTGTAAGGTCCTACACTTAGGTAGAAAAAAATGGAATACAGAAATATAGGGTGGGAGACATGTGGCTGGATAGCAGTACGTGTGAAAGGGATCTAGGAGTCTTCATAGACCACAAGCAGAACATGAGTCAGCAGTGTGATGTGGCAGCCAAGAAAGCCAATGCAATTCTCGGTTGCATCAATAGGAGTATGGTGTCTAGATTGAGGGAGGTACTGGTACCACTCTACTCTGCTTTGGTTAGACCTCATCTTGAATACTGTGTCCAGTTCTGGGCACCCCAATTCAAGAAGGATATTGACAAGCTGGAGCAAGTCCAGAGGAGGGCAATCAAAATTGTGAGGGGCCTGAAAGCCATGCCCTATGAGGACAGACTTAGAGAGCTGGGTATGTTTAGTCTGCAGAAGAGGAGGTTAAGAGGGGACATGATAGCCATGTTTAAATATTTGAAGGGATGCCATGTAGAGGAAGGAGGGGAGTTGTTTTCTGCTGCTCCAGAGACCAGGACAAGGAGCAATGGATTCAAGCTGCAGGAAAGGAGATTCCACCTGAACCTCAGGAAGGACTTCCTGACAGTCAGGGCTGTCCGGCAGTGGAATGTGTGCCTCGGAGTGCAGTGGAGTCTCCTTCCTTGGAGGTTTTTAAGCAGAGGCTTGATGACCATCTGTCGGGATTGCTTTGAGGGTGTTCCTGCATGGCAGGGAGTTGGACTGGTTGGCCCCTGGGGTCTCTTCCAACTCTACATTTCTATGATTCTATGATTCTATGTGACACAAGTCAAGGCAAATAATACTTTATTTATATTCTTGACGTTCTCCTGACACGACACTCAAGGAAGTTTACATCCAGGTTAAAAGAGCACACAATGAAGAACCTAATGGTTCAGAAAAAGTTAAAATACAATTCAGTGAGCTACCAATAATTAAAACAGTATAAAATTAGTTCATGGCTGCATAAGCACAGTTCTATAAGTATTTCCTATGGACTTAAATCCAGTTTTATAGTCTCAACTAGAACACAGCTGTTTAGTCATTTAATTTATCTGTGTGTTGTCTCATTACTCAACAACCGATCGAATGGACCTATTCTGATTGGGAATAACTAATAGTATGCTGGTTGATGTACAATAATATGTTCAGTTGAACATTCTTGGGTGGTGCTTAACTCTTCCTCAGTTCCTTTGTCAGTTTATTCCCTGAAGTTGCAGAAGCAGCCCCTGTGTATTCCTCATCACACAATCAGGGAATAAGCTGGCGCACAATTGATACACAATTGGATGCACAGTGTAAATATTCAGGAGAAGGGTTATACCGTGTCAACACTGTGCAACTGTTCAACTGTAGGTTTATACCATAGCCATGGGCTTAGACTCAGGGTTGTGCTTGTGCAGGGTAAACCTACAGTTATGTAGTTAAGTATGAAAGCTGCGCTATACCATCTTTTTGCTGAATATTGCTTGTATAACAATAGATGCTTCTGAAATACTAGTTAATCAAGGCCATTTCTGCCCTACATTGTTATGGTGCTATTATTCCACTTTCAACATCCTGTGGAATTCTGGGGTTTGTAGTTTACTGAGACTAAAGAGCTTTCTGGCTGAGAATTCTAATTGCCCCTCCCTGAACTGCAAACCACCAGATTCCACAGATGTTGAAAGTGGAATAATAGCACTATAACAGTGAAGTGTGAAAATGGCCTATGTTGTACATTAAAGGCACTGATACATAGTTATACACCATCCAAGAATTTGCAAATGCATTGTATGGTTATACTTGCAGAACTCTGCTTGTGTGACTGGAAAGTGAACGCAGATATTAAGCAATGGCCAAAAAAGTGCAAGCACATGTATGAGGGAGCATACCGTTCATGTCTATGAAGCACCCATAGGATGATAGCCATGATTGGGAAGCATTTAGTTTTGTGCTTGAGGGTGTTTATTTTTCCTAAAATGCTCTATCTCTGCAAGATCCTGGAACTGTGTCTCAAAAAATCAATTATGGGGTGTCAACAGACTGAAAGAAAAGAGCCCCCAGGGTATGCACTCGGTCTTCATCTCCACTCATTCTAAAAGTAATGCCTATTTTTCTGGGATGAATTGAGAGAACCAGCTTGTGGGTTTGGGATGGCATATTTTGTTTCCTGCACATTGGCTGGCTTCCTATGTTCCCATCTTCATGTTATGATCTCCAGACTGTCCCAGTCATTTTTTTCTACCAGAAGCACCAGTCTGCATGCCCTTTACAAATGCAGTGGCTAACTGACAAAGCCATATTTCTTTTGTTTACAAGGGAGTGAAACTGGAGTCTGGCACTTGAGGTTTCAAGCTGGTGCTGACAAGGGCTGCCAGAGTTCAGACATTTGCCTCTCAGGAACTAGAATGATCCTACTGAAAATTCAGCAGATTATCTGCGTGAGCTTCATTTTAAACTGAAGTTCAGTTGAGAAGCTTATGACCCCAGACGTATTTGGAAGCACAATCCAAACAACTTTAGTGGGATCAATGCAGCCAACGTACCCAAAGAAGAAGATATCCTAGTATGTTACTATGTACTTACTGCATTTCTATATTTCTGTTCTTTGATTTAAGGTTTTGGATATATAAACAGCACCAATAATTACACAATCAAAGCATCAGGCATAACATTCTGCAATATAGATTTGTACCTAGCAACCTGTGCTATCTTTGAATACAAACTGAAGCAGCGAGCCGAGGAAAAGCAATAGAAGAGACTGTGCTGGTAATAACTAAGACTGATAATCGGCAGAAAGCTCAGGCTAAACAATACTACCTTTGAAATGATGACTGAAGTCTGTGAGATGTTGTGTGAACAATTTTGTGTATTGTGTGTATATGTGTATGAGAGTGCAAATTAGCATTTCAGATATTAAATGCAGTTCAAGGTTGATATATTTCCCCACTGCACTTTTTAAACAGTTCCTTTATATCTTTAGACTGTCATATAAAGCCTAAGTATCATTCAACAGCCCTTTGGCTACACTTCCACCAAAGACTCAACCCTCAATCTAGGTCACACTCTCTAATCAAATTCTACTAGGTTTCAATTAATCTTCTGCCTGTCACTAGGCTTCCACTGAGAATTAACCCTCCCAACACAGTCACACTCTCTGACTGGTTAAGGAACTCCACTCTTTAGCTCTCTTTGGCTAGAATCTCACTGAAGAACTCAGTTTCAACAGGTATTTGGCTTTATATTTTACTCTCAGCTACCAGCCCCTCCCACACTCTACTGGACTGGGTTTCTCTCCTAAGGAGCTATTCTGTTTGCCTGGCAACCTGTCTCCAGGCTGCTCTGGAACTTCAGATAGCCACACCTCCAGAATTTGTCAGAGAGAGAGAGAGAGAGAGAGAGAGAGGGAGAATCTACCAGAGTTCTAGTCCAATGCTCAAACCAACTATACCACATTAGCTCTTGGGCTATGAATGTACCCCTAACCCCTGTGTGCTCTTGTTGGCAACGGCAGGGAAGCTGGCAAGATGATGCATGGGCCCAAAGGGAGTCCACACTTCCTTTAGATTCTCAGAACTATCTTCTGCATTGATGCATCCCAAACCAGGGATGTCTGGTAGATCCATTACTCAAGGATTCCACTCTTGATTTTATTGCCACTCGTTTCATAGATGTTCTATAGAAATGAGATCTCTGCTAGTGCTGAACCTCAGTAGATATAGGGTCCAGCACCAGGAGAATTCCTGTTGAACTTGAAAGAACAACAGAAGAACTAAGGCGCAAGCCAAGAGTGGTTTGGCAACCCCACAATGATTGTTCAGCTGTGACCTCTGTTTTTCTCCCTTATCCTCTGGAACTCTTTTGTAGTATGCCTCTGAGAGGGGAGATCTACTCTGAGAGATCAAGGTTCAGGCCCCCTTTTCAATCATGGATATCCACCAGGCCACCAACTTTCAGCCTAAGTAGAAGGCAATGGCAAAATGCCCTTGGAATAAATCTTGCCAAGCAAACCCTAGGATAGTGTTGCCATCAGTTGAAACAACAACAATTTTTTTTACAAGTGAAGATGTGCATTTGCCCTTGGTGAATGGGAATGGGAAGTTTAGTTTAGTTCTAGTTAGTCTGTTCTATCCAGTATGGCTGCTAGAGATTATGTCATATTGGATAGTAAAGAGCTGGATTGCTCCAGTTCCTAAGATGTGAGAACCAAAGTGGGATTTCCCAAACTGCTCAAACAGTGCACCTCTTCTACTAATCATTGACACAAGCAGTGGTAACATTTGGATAATGTGAACCTGCATAAATTGCAACATATGTTGGCATATGGGAAATGACCAAATCATCTGAGTCTATGTGTGTTGGATTTCACATATGTAGACTCCATTCTAAGGCTATCCCCCCATGGAAACACACCAGTGGTGCCAGAGTTGCGGCATGAATACTGGGTGGGCAAAGAGGATAGTGGCGTTCTTTTTCCCTAGGCATATGTAGGAGAAGTGATCCAGATATGAATTATCAGCTTATGCAACCCATTATGTACCATCTTTGTGACAGCTGCGCAGCTTATGTAAGCTCTGCTGTGGATAATGCTAAAACCGATATATGATAAAGCCAGAAAGATCCATGGGGAAGTCTGATGGACATTTTAACATTGAATTAAAAGCCATGTATTACTCTATAAGTGCCTAAACTTTTGTTGAAGCATGCAGTGAAGAGTGGTTCATATTTTCTCTTACGTCCTTTTATTTATCCTTGCACGTTCTATATTCCGTAAAGAAATGCAGCTATATGGCAACACCATGCATCCTTCCTGTATTACATTCACAATGGCATAATTAAAGGTCAGTTGCCGTGTTTCGGATCAACTTTGATATTTCAAGGCTTTATAGCTCAATCAAATCACATCTGGCTGACAGCTGTGTGGCAATTTATCAGTCTAGGCCTTTCAGTGCAATTATCCAGTTGGAAAGAATCTTGAGCATGAACTCGCTCAAACTCCCACACTACGCGTTAGCCTTTAAACTATATTCATTTTTCCCCACCTTCCATCTCATGGCATCGCACTTCAGAGTTGAGCTACTGTAAGCAGAATGAAATCAACTGATATTTCAGCCAATAGCTCAGGTCTACTTCTAAACTAAGAGCGTGAAAAATTGATTAGCAAGTGTGAGGAAGTCTTCGGACTACAGTTCTCAGAATCCTGGGGATTCTCAGTCAGCTGCTATGCTAACTGGACTGTCCTTGGAGTTATAGGTCAGAATCCTGTGGATGCTTTACACTGGCATACTAGTCTGTCACTTTGGCCGCAGGGGTGTAGGGACACAGTGAAATGACCCCCCCCCGTTAAGAATTATGCTACCTGAAATTTTCCTCCATTCCCCACATCTCTAGCATTGCAGTTACCTAACACTTCAGTTGAGTATTTAGAAACAGAATTTAGGCATGAATTAAAAGGGGAAAGGCAATGTGAGCCCAGCAAACGTGAGTTTTTTGGTAGAACAATTTTCAGTAACTCATTCTCTGCGATGGTAAAAAAATTTCATTGGTGGGTAAAATTCCTCCTCCCCCTCACCATATCCTAAGTTGCTTTCCAAGGTGGTGTCCAGGGGTGGTGGTGGGATGTCCATAATTGAAAACTAGTCATAGAGAGCTGCCTTATCAGCTCTAAACAGCTTAGGACCGGGTAGACTGGTTTTCCCCGATAGAGATGGTTTCAATGCCATCTCCCATTGTCCTAGAGCCTGTGGACAATTGACTTTTTATGCCTTGCTGTCATCTATATTGCCACCGATGGGCCAGACTGAAATATACGTCTAACCATACCTTCCCAGATGTGGCACACAGTTGGATTGGGCCTTGAATCTGGGTAGGAAGAAGCAGAACACACACAAACATTTTTTGCAAAAAAAGGTTCATTCCTATGAACTCTGCTTTCAGGTGAACTGAATAGCAAGAGATCAGTCAGATGGACTAGCTTTATTTGAAACACCAATATATTTATACAACTTTTGTCATTACATGAACAGACAGAAGATTTGTACAAAAGTTGCATAATGTTAAGTTGCAAGGTTTAAGAAACAGAGTCTTCATGATCACATAAACATCATTCTTCCTGTGAACAAACAAATGCTCATAGTAGCATAGCTAAATTGCCCTTACTGTCTTATCTTACGGCCTTGACTGTAGACGCAGCTTTTTGCAGTTAGCAGTTTGCTAGAAGCCAGTAAAACAGAACTGATTCAGATCAAAATATATTCAAAGACTTTCACCCATAGAATGGCTTATTTAGAATTGCTTAGGAACTCAGGAATAAAAGACTAAATGCTTGGAAGTATTTTTTGCACTCAACACTGAAACCATCAAACAAGTCTCATTTAACAAGATAGAACCATAGCCCAACAAGCAACTCTTCCATGCCTTACTTATTGATCAGGGCAGAATTTCAGGTATAGTAGGTCTTTGCTGGATTTGACCCAGGATTTGTCTTATTCTCAGGACCTATGCATATGTTAACCTTTGGGTGAGCAGAAGAAGAAAACTGAAGTTTCAAAATTCTCTCTAAAATGGCCCATTTGTACCTTCCCAAGGCAAAGGCAAAGCACATTGTAGCTCAGAAATCTGAACACTTCTGAAGCTTGCGGTAATTTTATGCATACAAAACAATGCAAGATGCTTGCGGAAATTGCTGATTTGTTCTTGTCCAGGTCTTTTTGTGAGACAAAACATGCTGAGCCTCAGAAATCTGAACACTCAAGAAACTCTTGGTAATTTTACACTTTCAAAAACAGGCAAGACCCTGTCTGACATTCTCAGGTGTCTTCTCCTGAGGTTTGTTGCAGGATAAAACATACCTTGTGTCAGAAATGTGATGACTTGTAAGGCTGTTGGTAATTCCATGTGTATAAAGTCATGCATACATTTCAAAAATGTGGATGGCTGAAATGTTTACAAGGGGTGGGCAACTGTGTTTGAACTAGAGTTGTGCCTATAGGGGGTTTGGGCTGAGCTGCCTTGCCATCTCACATTTAAAGTCAGTATTTCTTTTTTCTTCTTTCCAGACTGACCTTCCAGTCACCTCAGCTTTCATTTTATATCAATGCCAATTAATGTAGTTGCCAATTAAATAATATCTGCCAATTAAACCATACCCATCTTGGGAGGTGCATGGGGCCATAACGCTACAGTTATCATTGGGTGCAAGCTTGGTACTTTAACAAGGTTCTTTGCTAAAGATGAAACCTGACAATCATCATGCTCAGAGATGGAAGGAGGAAGACCCCAAGATTTCAATTGCATTTCCCTTTCTGAATATCTTCCCAGCCAAGGTTCTTGTCACTTTTGTACTTGACCTTCTTTACTTTCATGTGTGCAAAAGAATAAGTGGCATGACATGACAGGATGATAAAGAAAACACAGAAATGACTCGTGGTATATATGCCACCTTCCAAATCCTTGACAGAACTAGTTTTGTTTTTAATTTACACATCACTGGAACAAATATTTCAAAACCATCCATGAAATGCTCAGAGCTGTCAAAAAAAGGCCAGCTACCTGCAAATTCTTCTCAGACAACTAAGAGAAGCATCAGCTAGTGTTGTCCTGGAAAACTTTCATGGGAATACAGGTACCAGATTTGGAATACACTTTTAAATGAGGTCAAAATGAACCTTTTTCTTCTTCATGAAAAAAGATGAGGATGTTTGAAGAGTAGGTGAAAACTTTCTAGAAACCCAATCCAGGATTCTTTTTGTCAAAAGGTTTCTTCACTTTTAAAAAAAGCAAGCAAACATGCTTTTCAGATACTCACTCTGTCACCTATTGGACTTTTACTGTAGAAATGCTAAAACCCATGGATGGGAAAGTGCAGATAGACAAACATGCTAATTTTCGTTTTCAACTATAGTCAACATTTGGGAATGTTTGCAAATACTGATTAAAGAATGATCAGAGGCAATATTTGATCAATCAAGAATTCATCAGGTTTTGCAGAATGCTTTGGAGGAAAAATGGGCTATGAATAAATGAGTGATTTCAACAACTCAGGTTCAATTTCAGAAAAGACCAAATGATTTTCTATGAACTCATAAAATACATCAGCTTATTCCATCAAGTCCAATTTTGACCTTTCTTTGCCCCATTGATGCCTTTTAGAGTACAACAGGATCATATTCCTCCCTCAGTGAATCTCCATGCCTTTCCTTTGGCACAGACAAAAACCTTCAACAATGAGCAACACTCCAGCTGTGCACTTTTAAAATAATAATAATATAGAAAGTATATAGTATAAGAATATAGTAATCTGGAATCCTGTTGGTATTTTTCAAAAGTTTCCTTACGGAAGCAGAATAATTTTTTTTCAGTCTATGTGGAATGTCTACATTCAGTTCAAGGTTGTGGAAGCAGAGCTGTACACACAGTGCCATTGTGCAAGCAGATGTATACACACATAGGTATGTACACATGGAATTCTGGGATTTGTAGGTTAGGGAGGCACAAGATCCTCAGTGCCTCTCCCTAAATGTCCAGTCCCAGAGTTCCACAGCACAGAACCATGACAGTTAAAGTGGAATAATAGTGCTATAAAGGTGTTGTGTGATGGGTCCCTAAGGCAGACAAAAGCAAAGACAGCAAAGCCACATGGCAAACTGCCACTCACACTGGAATCCTCCCCCGCAAAAAAAAAAAAAAAATCCTAAAGGCATAGAGTGACGTCAACATAGAACACAATATTCCATGACATTGGTTCTTCTGTGAAGATTAACACCATGCCGGCAGAATGCATTAACCAGCAGTCGTGCACAAATCAAAATTAGGAAAGAGGCAGAACTGTAGAATAACATGGGGCTCTGAGGATTTTGATTTGGCCTGGCTGGAAGAAAGGAGACTACGTATGCTGAAGTCACAGTATGTGGCTTCCCAGATAAGCGTGGGACCCATTTATTCATAATGGAAGCAATTCTCTCTGGCAGTTCGGAAAGTGACATTTTATGGGCGGGGATATTAAAGGTTGAAGCAAAGGTGGAGGAACGGGGGAGCAAGGAGACTTTATCTCAGCTTTCCAGCCTTTTAATTTGTTTATTCTAATGTTCCTTGTGAAGTCCAGCCATCTGTTTGAACATATCTCCTAGAAGAAAATATATAGGTGTATTTGCTCACTTTGCAGGTAAAACCTCTGACCATTCAGCCAGTGTGTGTGTAGGGGGGAGGATATAAGCTTTTCAGGGTCAGTGGTGAATTTTCCAGAGAAGGGGAGAGAAGCCAACTTCTTGCTGCCACTTACTCCAAAGAGAAGGATTGGGTGAGAAAAAACAACAATACATTCCATTTTTTTTTAATACTCACTGTAAAGTAATGTTGCTGCTATGGAATCATAGAAACATAAAGCTGGAAGAGATCACAAGGGCCATTGGGTCCAATCCACTGCCATGCAGGAATGCACAATCAAAGCATTCATGACAGATGATCATCCAGTTTCTGTTGAAAAACCTCCAAAGAAGGAGACTCCATCACACTTCAAGCAGCATATTCCACCATCAAACTGCTTTTACCATCAGGAAGTTCTTCCTAATGTTGAGCTGGAATCTCATTTCCTGATGTTTGAATCCATTGCTCTGTGTCCTACTTTCTGGAGCAGCAGAAAACAGGCCTGCTCCATCTTCCATATGACAATCTTTCAAATATCCAAACACAGCTATCATGTTACCTCTTAACCTTCCCTTCTCCAGGCTAAATACACCTGGCTCCCTAAGCCACTCCTTATAGGACATGACTTCCAGGCCTTCTACCATTTTGGTTGCCCTCCTCTGGGCACGTTCTATGATTCTGTGATTAAGGAGAGAGAGCAACTCTAAGCCTTTCTACTCATTCTCCCTGTTTGTTGTAAGGAGACAGATGGTTAACATACAAGAAGACTCACAGAAAGTTGGTTCCTTCCACACTGTAACATGCTTCCATCCAGAATTCTATCACCTCTTACTGTGTTGAATGGATCTCAAAAAGTTATCATTTTCTGCAACTGCATTTCAATCTTCCCCTTCAGATTTTGCTTTTAGCATTCCATCTAGGCCACGGGTGTATCATGCCATTCATCAATTTCTGTCCAAGCCTCCCTGCCAGAAACTTGAAACAAGATTGAATTTTGCACTTTTTTAAAAAAATGTTGGAGATGAAATTCAAGGTCCCTGGTTGATCAAAGCATGTGTGGACACCTGAGGGAAATCAAGAGTGTTTAAATATGTTTCACATCCCTGAACAACACCCACCAAATTAAAAGATAAAGGATCTGTGAGATAGAGTAGTGGTTTTTGGTGTGTGTTCCAAGGTTATCGGGGTTTCCTTGGAAGTTCAGCAGGAGTTCTTTAGTGAGAAAATCAAGGGTGGTAGCATATCTTTTTTCTGAATGACTGTTTGTTTGCCCATGATTACCAATCACCCTCATAAAAATGTGAAATTGGAGCAGCAAAGGACTGTGAGAGCACTGGGTATATTGTAAGCCCTAGATGTGTTTCAGGTCACACCTTCAGTTACAACAGGGCAATGGTGGAGCCTGGAAGATCTGTCCCCCACATGAAACTGCAGAGTGGATAGCAGTGATGTAGATTTGAATTACTGACTCGGATTCAAGTTGGACTTAAGTCACTTTAATGACTTGACTGGGTAACAAATGATGCACTGACTCGACTCAATTCAAGACTTGTATATTTCTAGTGACCCTAATATTGGGGGTCCCTCGGTGGACGCCTCAATGTGCTCCACTTGATGGGTAATGGAAACTAGCCAGAGCACACGCAGTAGCAATGCCAGAGATAGGGTAACCTAGCGGGGTCTTTTTACACAGTTTTTACAGGGTCAGGCCAAGCCAAAAACCACACCAAATTGCCAAATAAATGAGTTTATTAAATGCAAGTTTCACACACCAATGCAGTCATGCACACACTCACCCAAGAGCTATTTAGAAGTAAAAGAGAGGAAATTAGACAGGAGAGTTTGAAGAGGTGTTGATGGGGAATACTGCACCTTGTCCTGGGTCCGAGAGGGCAGCGAAGAAGTGGGACTCAGCACAGAGGAAGCTGAGGGGATTGCTCTACAAACGGAGCGACAGTTGGCTGGAATGACTGGGAGCAATCCTAAGAAATGCTCAAAAGGTGGAGGTATTTATAGGGGAAAAAGTACCTGGAGGATTAATCCTTTCCTGGGGAGAACAATGGGAGTTACCGTGAGCACGTAGCTCCATATTGGTAATTTTCTTTGCCTGATAGGATTTGTTGTGTGTTGCCAATGTCTCTGGATTTTTGGCTATGTTAGGAGTCCTCATTTGATGAAATATTTGCTTAACTTGGGGCTTGTCTGTTAATCCCATCGAGTCGGCATCTCGGGGCTGAGGATCCTTTGTGTATTGTGAACTCACACACCTCAAGGTCTCCTGGGGCTACATGACGGGGGATTTTACTGGCCTGACCTGGTTTTTGGTCTTTCGACCCTGCCTGCCTACGTGCTCCTTCGGGGGACCTCTATGGCACATAGAATTCTTTGATATTAAAAGTTGTAGACCCTGGGATAGGGTTTCTCTACCAAAGTAGCAGATTTGCTGCCCTTGGTTCAGTAACATAACACATTCATCCATAAACCTTATGACTTTGAACAACACTTCCATCTCTTTTTCCCTACTGGTCACATGACCATCTTTCTCAAGCCCAAAGTGTGGGCGCTTTTCTCAGAAAGGAACATCAAATGGGTTAGGGAATGGGCTTAAGGCAGGCTTGACGTCTGCTCAGCAGCCTGTTCCTGCTGCATATCACAGGAGCCTTCTAAAACTTTTCCTAAGCGCAGAAGACAAGATTTGTCCCCAGAGTGCTGGGTGTATTTTTCAAAGAGGAAGAGCAAATGTGTTAGGCAATAGGCTTGAGGAGGAAGGATCCTTCTAAAGCTTTTCAAGCCTCAGTAACAGGGAGAAAGAAGGATTCTATTCCCCACTTCCGAAGCTGCAGACTATTTTATGCCCATTGGCATAAGGATCCTATTCCCCACTTCCAAAGCTGCAGATGGCAAAATTGCAAGCTTGAAAGGCTGACTCTGCTTAAATTGTTATAACTGACTTTATGCAACTTTGTCCAGAAATTCTGGAATATAGGTTGGAGCATAAAGTTGGCTTCCAGACTTGAGACTTGACTTGAAAGTATCTTCAAGAACTTGAGATTTGACTTACTTGAAACTTAGAGTAAAAGACTTGAATACATCACTGGGGGATAGTGCCATGTTTCTCACCTGCACCACCCCAAGATCCACACCAGTGTGCCTAATATGTCTGGGAATGATGATGGAATCATATTTGGTCAGTTTTTGAGATTTGGGGAGCTAAGGGTCATGAGAAGTTTAGAAGGGTTTTGGAAAGAAAACTACTGCATTTTGGAGTTGCTTTGAGCTGTTTTCAGCTGATTTGGGCCATTTCCACCCTACACTGTTATAGTTCTATTATTCCACTTTTAACATGCTATGCAATCCTGAGATGTGCAGTTCAGAGAGTGGCATTTAGAATTCTATCAGCCAGAGAGCTCTTTGGCCTCAGTAAACTAGAAACCCCAGAATTCCACAAGATGCTGAAAGTGAATTGTAGCACTATAACAGCGTAGGACAGAAATGGCCAAAATGCCAAAATAGAATCATAGAATCTTAGAACTGGAAGAAACCACAGGGGTCAGTTTTCCAGTTTTCAAATTGGCAACATTGCCAGTGCTGCTGATATCAATACTAGTACAGTTACATCTGCCATTAGGGTCATCCCTGTTCTCAGCAACTGCAACAGGCAAAAAAGTCTTTTTGGGAAAAGTGTTATAGTACTGCTATTTCACTTTCAACATCCTGTGGAGTTCCGGGGTTTGTAGTTTACTGAGGCCAAAGGTCTCTCTGGCTGAGTATTCTAAACGCCCCTCCCTAAACTGCAAACCCTAGGATTCCATAGGATATTGAAAGTGGGAAAATAGCACTATCACAGTGTGGGGCAGAAAGGCCCTAAGTCTGGATGCAACCAGTTACTTCAGCAAGTTTTACATTTATTTCCTGAATGGAATCCTTCAAAGTTTCTGTTTAAATTTCAGTTCAGCTTGAAAATGCTTTTAAATTCCAAACAAGATACAATTCAGTAAGTTAGTCAGTTACAATAACGTAGGTTGGACTTGCACTATCATAATCCACTATTTTAGTCATTGTAGAATTCTTTACCAATCACACAAAAACCAAAATAGCCCCCTAAAGCCACCTTTTAAGGAATGCAACTTCCTCCCCTCCAAGCAGACGATCATTTCCATATTGTGTGGCAGGGGATCAGTAAAGACACTTGCAACTCTTTTGCTATAGCTGCAGATGTTGCAAAGATATCACCAGCACAGACCTCCCAGGGACACCTGAGTGTTCCCTGCATATGCTTCTTGCAGTATACCCAGTTACAGGAAAATACATGTAGCTGGATGCATTTTTGGATGTTCCCCACCCACTCAGAAACAACATGGAAATGACTGTGTCAGGGAACACAGTAGTGGGATTGTAGAGGATGGGGGGACAACATTAGGAGAGACATTGTCATGGAGATGTAGACATGTTCCAGACATGTATCTATCAAAGCAGCCATAAATTTCCCAATGCAATGGTGCATACATCCAGATTCTCACCATTTATTGAGATTCCCCTTGGACTTTCATCATGGTCATATTAAGCATATCCATGATATACCAAGGACTGCAATCAGTGAGTTTCTCTGTTCGCTTCTCGGCTCATGTTGTATTTTATGTGCTTTCTCCCCTTTTCATGGCCTGTCCTTGTATCTTCATTTCAAAATAAGATTTCATTATTTTGAAATGTAAGCTGCCGTGATAGAACTAAAATGAGACATGTCACTTGAGCTTGTCCAATTTGCATATTAATTCACTGCAAAAACATTGCAGCCTGGTAAACTCCCTTCCTTTTTCCCCTCCTCCACTGTTTTAACACTGTGCAGCAGTCCCTCTTACATGGGCTGAACCTTAAGACTGTGACTCCTGCTGCTGACACATAAGTAATTAATTTCTTTGCAAGCTTTTCTGGCTTGCCTTCTGTATCTTCTGGATTTTTTTTTTGCTACGGAAGATAATCACTTTGGTGGACATTGGAAGAACAACCGAGAGAGCAATCTATCAATTAAAAAGCTGCTGGTGTGTGTGTGTGTGTGTTGGGGGGGATGTCATTTAAGGAAGTTGTACGCCAATTAGGCAGGTGCAATTATTTCTGCTGCAATTATTTCAGATCACTTGCTTCCAAATGTGTACTCTGGTTCTAATCAGTCACTCATTAATCTTAACTATATTGGCGTGGCATCCTCATGCATTAAGCAGACAAATAAACAACAAAAAATGCAGTATAAGGGAATTAAGCTGCAAAACAATCCTCAGGGAGTCAGCTTTCCAGGTCGTGCATACTGTATGCCTTTTCACCTGCTCATTCAGTGACAATTCCAGCCACTATCACCCATCCCTCCATGCAGACATCTACATACATGCACACAGAGGCCCTTTTCACACCTTACCTCATCGCGGCAGCGGGGAGCGGCGCTCGCGCGAACAGCCACTCGCACGAGCTGCTCACGACAGCCCTTTTTGCCTCCTGCACCGCCTTCCTTCTAGCGTGACCATCGCACGAACACCCCACCCCTTTCTTCCGCAGCGCAGTCTGGGAGTTGTAGGCTGCGCGGGGGGAAGGAAGCGCAACTGGGCCACCTTGCCGACACACCACACAAAGGTAAGTGTGCGAGGGCAGTGCGAGCATTGCACGAGCGTGGGGCATTTTCGGCTTAAAGCCGAAAATCAAAACATGCGCGCACCCCCCCACTTTAGCCTCGTGAGCATTGTGCAAGGGGGAGTGCGTCATATGGAGTGACGCTCCCACTCACGCGATGCTCAAGGGGCACTCGCGTAAAAAAAAATAAAGCATATGAAAAGGGCCAGACTCTCTCACACAGACAAGAGCTGGCACTGTTCAGTGTTTTGGATGTTGGACTAGTAGCTGTGCCAAACTACACACACACACACACACACACACATTTATCTGACAGACTAGGAACCAGAGAACTGTCAGAAAATAGAATTGGTTAAAAAGCAGAACCCATAGGCGCATGAAGGACTTACAGAGACTGTGAAAGAACTAAGAGGGCCTCTCCCACTCAACGACTGACCTCTGCCCTTGAACAGGAGATAGGAACTTCTCATATTCCCTTAATTAAACACTGCCATCAACCACTGGATTAACCCTTATCTTAGCAGCACAACTGGATGCTGCAAGGGAGCCACCAATCTCTAAGCTTAGAGATCCCTTTTCTCCCTCCAGGAATCCTACCTATGCGTGTTGCCGAGAAACACGTGGGAATGGAGAGAATCAGGAAGTTCTTCAAAGAAAAGCATTAATTCTAAGACAGACAATATGGATAAAAGAAAGTATTATTTATGAGAGGCCACTTCCTCTCAAGTTTACTTGGTAGTTATCAGTATAGATAGTTTCCTCAGATCAGCCAAAGCTTTCAAAATAACATAAAATCTTAACATGAACAACTAAGTAACATTCTAAGCTACTCACATTGTTGGTCAGTTTCTGATATTGTATGCTGAGATAGCCAGGAGGTGATGCCTGCTGGCCTGCCTGCTACTGACCTTATAGCCCCTCCGGTTGATGTCTTGGATGTTCTCCTTTGTTCCCTCTCCCTGTCTTCACGGTCTCTTGAGGATTTATATAATTTCTTCATCAAAGCATCTCAAAGATTCTCACATTTATGCCCTTGATTGGACAACTATCTCCCATGACCTTTGATGCTGACCTTCACTTACTATAACCTAACTCTAGTAGTTCGTTAACTCTTTGTATGAGTTATCTCCCTTCAGCTCTGTTACCTGAGGCTCAATTGTTACCAGCCACATACGTGCTGCCTGCAAATTCTCTCAGGCCATTTCCGCACTGGACTGTTATAGCGCTATTATTCCATTTGCAACATCCTATGCATTCCTAGGGTTTGCAGTTTCGGGAGGGGGGCAAAACTGCAAACCCCAGGAATCCATAGGAAGTTGCAAGTGGAATAATAGTGCTATAACAGTCCAGTGTGGAATGGGTCTCAGTTATGTCATTCTTGTCTTGAATGGCAATGGTATGCAACTGAACTAAGACACCAAATATACAAGCACAGGAACAATCAAAACTGCATGTGCATCCATACACAATGACACCACTTATACAACTCTGCTTCAGCAACCTTGAACTGAATGTGGTTATTCTTGTTGGAGAAAAAAAATATATATCTAACTGCATTCAGAGGAGAACCTATGTGTGCATAAGGCACCAACAAGATTCTAGCCAACAGCTTCTAGAAATAATTATGGATATTGTCCCATGCTTCCTGTTCAGATTTCTAACAGCAAGAAACACATTTCAGTGCCTATTAAATAAGCTTAGGGTTGCCAGAGTGAATAGTGGACAGGGCCCCTATACCTTTAATGGTTGTGTAGAAAAGGAAGTTTCAGAGATATTGCTCGGTACTTGGTTGCACATTTCTAGTTCTCAGTCAAGCAACCCTGAAAATAGCTTTCCTCCTTGTTATTATTTTATTTAAGGCTATATATATCACTTCAAAAGCCAGCATTGTGTAATGGTTTGAGCACTGGACCACAGTGACCAAGATTCTATTCTCTGTCCATCCATGGAAACCTACTGGGTGACCTTGGGTGCATCACATACTCTCAGCCCCAGAAAACCCCATGATAGATTTTTCTTAGGATTGCCATAATTCAGAAATGTCTTGAAGGTACACAACAGTAACAACATAGTACTTCAGAAGGTTCAAAGTCTTTTTAAAAGCTTATCCTGAAAGAATACCCATGAGACCGGTCACAACATAAACAAGAACAACACAGAGAGCTGGAAGATTGCTCAACAGCCATGTAGTCCAAAGCCCTGTGGATGCAGGAAATCCACAGTTAAAGCATACCTGTTTAAAAGAAATCTCCAGGAAAGGACAGCGTAGCGGACACGTGTCATGTCTTTGTAAATGTGAGGAGCTCAGGTGGTGGTGTCAGCCAGCAACCACAAGCTCACGTTGGAGTATGGGGAAGCCTACAGTGGTTACCCATAATAAACCTTGCTTACTCCAGTGGCTTGTCTTCACTATTGCTCAAACAGCTACTGAGTGAATGGGAGGGATGGTAGAACATTCCCTTCCATATAGGGAACTACTCAGCAGCTCTGCAAGGAGTACCAGAGGTAAAACACTGAAGTAAGCAAGCCACACTGCCTCCAACCTATAACTTTAACCCAGACAGGCCTCAAAACCGAAGCACCCCTTTGGATCAGCACTGTAAAGGATGTCATGGTCTTGGCTTAGAACTTGTTCCTTGCTGTAAGGTGGGGTGGCCAAAATAAGAGTTAGCTGGCAATTAGTTAAGTACAGTACAGTTTTCTAAGTGCTCCCAAGGCAACTGTTTCACTCTCCGTTTTAGAACCTTTCCTGGGACTGATATCTAGCTGACAGGTCTATAATTGCCTCGTTGCCCCACTCCACACACAGACACATAGACACACACACACACACATTTGGAAGATGGGGACAATATTTCTCCTTATACTAGTGCTCTGTAAGCTCTACTTGTTCTTCAAGAATTCTCAAAGATTATAGACTGCTCTTCTCAGATTTCAGAAGTTCCCAGGCCTGAATACATTGAAAATAGCCAGGTGTTCCCATCTCCCCGTTTCTATCTGAGACCATAAAAGCCTACCTGCATTATTTATTTGGTTGTCATCCCATTGAACACTGTTTTCGTTTGGCAAGAAGCCAGAGATTGTCGAGCAGTTCCCTCTTCTCTTCCTTTCCACCTCCCTTTGTTGTTGTTGTCGTTGTCATCATCATCATTATGGTCATTATTTAAGTCTATTTTATTTTTATAAGAATAACAAGGGAACACCACAGGTAATATCATCACAGGTTGCCACCGGAAAATCTGCAGTACAATGCTCTGAGTATTTCAGTATTTCTTGGCAAGCTGCTTCATATGATTTGACTTTGTTCCAGTACATCAAGAAGGGTCTCCAACTGGTATGTGTGTAGATAGTCTATTTATTCAGACTCTATTTTAAAAAGTTGTTTTTCTCATCACCACAGTTGGTCAAGCATTTCAAAACCATTGGGTTACAGTAAGTAAATTTGTTTTCTTCCAATCTTTTGCAGCTAGAACATGGCCACAGTTAGGAAATCATTTACTAAATGCTGATGTTCTCTCTCTCTCTCTCTCTCTCTCTCAAGTTTTTGAGTGTTCAAATATGTCTAGCAACAAAACATTTGGTCTCAAAAGCAAATTCTTCTGTTTTCTGTTTAGTTATTACAATAGTACACTTCCTGGAATTTATTAGGTGTTGGTTAAATGATGCTTAGAATAGAGGCACTGAAATAAATGGGATGTAAGTTGGCCTTGTCTAACCTGAGTCCCATTGTTCTTCATGGATCTATTCTATGTTATCAATGGAAAAATAATTCAGTTTCCCCTTTCCTCCACATTTTTTTTAATTCAAGTTTTTCTTTGGTTTTTGGGTTTGTTTGTTTAGTTTAGTTTAGTTTTGTTCTGAACTGGAAAAAAAAAAGTGAGAATTTGAGTAAAGCTACTCCAAGATTAGACAAAACCGTATTGTCCCCATCTGACATGAGGACGAGAAGTCTCTGGCCCTTTCTGTATGATGCACCCAACCCACCATGAGAATGGGAGAAGGATGGGGCGGGGACAACATTTAGGCAAGTGTCGTCCTGGACCTGTCCTTCTCCTATCCCCTGGCAGTGCAATCATGCCATAAATCATTGACTGGTTTTCCCCATCAATGATCAATGATCATGCTGCCCTTACAGTGTGTATCCACACTTATCTTTACTGCGACGGTCTTGGAAGTACAATGGCTATGCTTCCTGCCCCAGTGCAGCCTGGGATAGTATGTGACTGCACTGTGGCAGGAAGAGGCATGCCCATCACACTTTCTCATTGCCACAGACAGCCAGTGCAGAGGGGAGCACTCCATCGTGCTCCTCTCCTGGGAGAGCCACTGCTGCCATTGTCACTGGATGCTGCTGGGACAGAGGTAAGCTGTGGAAAGGGTCTCTGAGAAGAAACAGAAATAGCAACCCTCGTTCAGCCTTAACACATATATTCAACATAATTGACATATATTCAATGCAATTGAATGTATGCATAACGTTTCAAACTCAGAGTTGGAATGGTTGCAATAGATAACCTATGCATCTTTGAACAAACACTGGACATAGCCCTTGTAAAATGTCTGCAATCCATTTCTAACATTAAAAAAGGTAGCCATCTTACCAACAGGGGAAATCACCAATGGTGGTGATATTGTACATCTTCTCCATCATGCTTTATTATTCTGCCTCCCTACCTCTTTCACAATGGATGTAAAATGAATGAAATATTCAGCCATCAATGATAGCTCTGCTTGTGGTCTTTTTTTAAAAAAAACCACTCTGAATGAAATCTAAAGCATGTACCATAAATAGTGAACAAGTATAGATCAGGCTGGTGAAAGTGAAGTCCATGGGCTGCAGGTAGTCCTTGGATATCATTTGTTCAGTTCTTCAGCACTTCTTTAAAGTGCCCTCCCTCATCTAAAAAAGTCCTGGTGCCATCCTTCTTGAAAACCACAACAGGATATACAAAATTGCCTCTAAACATCTCAGTATGGCTTCTCTACAGAACCACCTTGCAATCTTTGCTGAAAGACCTGTTCATGTGTCAGTCATGTGTAAGTACCCTTATGGAAGTGGTTGTCCACATTGAGTTGTACATTTGGTTGCACATTTGGTGTCTTGTTTCAGGTGTTCACACAACACAAGGGTTATAGACCACAATTAAGACATTGTTACCAGGCCACACACCCCTCCTTCATGATATGGTTTAATCAACTGGCATAAATATAAATTATACAGTTCTATGGTTGCATGACCACACTGGAAAAGATGAAACTGACTACATGCATGTGTTGTCAAACTAATCAGGATGAGACCTCATGGCATGGTTAGGTCATAGCTAGGGAAGCTCCCAGACAATGGACTTGCAAATGTCCATCAACAACTCAACCACCAGAGACAATGAAATCTAAAACTAAAATAGCCATCTCCAACCCTCTTCCCACTCCTCAGCAAAGTCTTCCTTTATTCCCTTTCCAGCCCAGAAATCAAGGAACTATCATGATTCCCATCATTCCTTTGTCACCTAATGCTAAGACCGTTAGCTCATTCTGGACCCCATTGTCTACTCTCCGGACCCTATTGTCTACTCTGCCTGAGAGCCATTAATACCTTCATCCTCCAGGCAGAAATTAATATTTAAATGCTGACTCTGGACTAGCCAACTCATATATTTTTGGCATACTTGTCATCACACTGTCACTCCAATTCCTTTGACTTCTAGTCTGAACCACAATCACTTCTTTGCGTCTCTCCAGAATAGTAAATATCACCCACTTCACTTTATACTCTCACCATCCAAACTTTTCCTTCTGTTAGCCTTGTGTGATTGCAAGACTGCTTGGAGCTTGTGCATATGCAATCATTAATTCCCACAATAAAACAAATAAGCTTACTTTTGACTCTCAGGCTGTTTTTTTCCCCTGCTTTAATATCAGTATACACAGATATAGAAGATCTTGTAAGATTACTTCCCTGTCACAGACCTCCTCTTTGAAAAATAATTCCCCACCATTTCATGGAGGTACTGGTATCATGAGTGGACCCATAAGTCACTCATGTTTGGGGGTAACAAGATACCTGCACACAGAGATTTATACTATACAACCATGATGTAGGATCTCAGCCTTTATTGCAGCTACAAATTGGGCAAAAATGGCAATGGGAAGTGATGTGATGTGATATCACCACTAATGTAGACCATGATGGGATGTGTCACATATGCAAAAAAAATGTTCTACCCACTCCTGCTATAAGCAGTTGAAATTAAGGAAAAAGAGAAACAATGAACCAGTAAGTAAAAGAGTTGGGAATTGGCCATGAAGTTGAGAGATGAAGGTCAACAGAACATCATCTTTCATATCCTGGTTAATGTAAATGTTCAATAAAGGGTCAAAGCAGGCTGTTATACTTTGAAGATATATTTTCTGAGTGGCAGCTGGATAAGTTAGTTTTTCTTTTTTTCCAAATGACTTTCTTATTGAATTAGAAAGAACTACACAGGCACAATAGCGGTAATTGCACTTACATGATTTCAGAATTTCCTAACATATCTTATTTTGCTGTTGTGTGCAGCAGACCTTTGTATGGACTGCATGAATTACAGTGTTCAGAGAATGAGTGATTGGCTGCCAGTTTAGAAAGACATTTGAGAACAGTATCATTCAAGCTTTCTCTCCTCCTCTCCCCATTCAGTAAACATTCCATCTAGTGTTGTCCTGAAAACTTCTGTAGTTTGATGAGCATTCTCAAACAATGGAAAAGATTCCAAGGGCCATCTAATCCAGACTCCCACTATCGCAACAGTCCACAACTATAGTAACAGTGGGATGTGGTCATCTAACTTTGGCTGAAATACCTCCAGTGAAAAAATGTATCGATCACACTCTGAGACAGTCAGTCCAAATCAAATTGGGATCAAATCTTCCATCCTCTTGCTATTCAGGACTACATAACAAAGCCACTCTTGAGCTATTGTTGTCCAAACTCTGCTGAAAGACTTCAAATGGAGGAAGACCTATTTGAAGCCATCTGTATCATTGTTAAGCACTTCTTACTACCAAGAAGGGAGCTGGACACATAATACTTCAGCATCCTTCTCATCAACACCACAAAACTTCATCCATAGAGTTCCATCCCTCCATGCAGCTGCTGGATTTTATGGTGGGCTTCAGGGACATTTGCAACTGGGCAATGATACTCTGTTCTTAAATGCAACTAAGAAACAGCTATAAGATCATAAGTCTAACTTATGACAGTGTAACTCACTGACAAGATAATGGCTATCTATTACTTCTCTATTTATTTAATATCCATAACTGCACATATGTGGGCAGCCAAGGAAGTTGGAAAGATTGAAGAGAAAGTGATATGAAAGACAAAACACAGTAATAGTTTTGCCCAACCACCTCATAATCATAAGGTAAGCTCCAAAACACCAACAAAAGAAATTCAGAAGAAAATTATAGGCAGCTAGAGCACAAGGCAATACAACTAAAGCCTCTTTAATCTAGGAAGAACAGTGATGGGGTTGAAATGATTGGGTATGAATTTCATGCAAAGTTATCTTATTTGCAAATTCTGGATTCCAAAAATAACTAAAGAGGGTCACAAGCAATTTCACCCCCTCTTAAAAAATTATTGTGAGTTTTATAATCATAGAATCATAGAAATGTAGAGTTGGAAGAGACCACAGGAGCCATCCAGTCCAACCCCCTGCCATGCAGGAACACCCTCAAAGCACTCCCGACAGATGGTCATCCAGCCTCTGCTTAAAAATCTCTAAAGGAGGAAGACTCCACCGCACTCCACGGAGGCAGCATATTCCACTGCCGGACAGCCCTGACCGTCAGGAAGCTCTTCCTGAGGTTCAGGTGGAATCTCCTTCCCTGCAGCTTGAATCCATTGCTCCTTGTCCTGGTCTCTGGAGCAACAGAAAACAAGCCCTCTCCTTCCTCTACATGGCATCCCTTCAAATATTTAAACATGGCTATCATGTCCCCAGACTAAACATACCCAGCTCTCTAAGTCTATCCTCATAGGGCATGGCTTCCCGGCCCCTCACCATTTTGGTCACCCTCCTCTGGACTTGCTCCAGCTTGACCATGTCCTTCTTGAATTGGGGTGCCCAGAACTGGGCACAGTATTCAAGATGAGGTCTAACCAAAGCAGAGTAGAGTGGTACCAGTACCTCCCTTGATCTAGACACCATACTCCAGTTGATGCAGCCGAGAATTGCATTGGCTTTCTTGGCTGCCACATCACACTGCTGACTCATGTTCAGCTTGTGGTCTATGAAGACTCCTAGATCCCTTTCACATGTACTGCTATCCAGCCATGTGTCCCCCATCCTAAATTTCTGTATTCCATTTTTTCTACCTAAGTGTAAGACCTTCATATGTCTTTTAATATTTAAATTGTTATATGTTTTTAATGGTTTTTTTAACCTTTTGGAAGCTGCTTGGTCTGCCACCTTTGGAGAAAAGGCAGTGTATAAAGTCAATGAAGGAAGGAAGGAAGGAAGGAAGGAAGGAAGGAAGGAAGGAAGGAAGGAAGGAAGGAAGGAAGGATATTACCATCTCATAATGAGAGCTATACAACCCTCTGAATAAGGGAGTTCTATTTTATGGCTGGAAAGTATTGATTACCTGTAGATAAGGAAAGCAAAGAATTGCACTTGAAAGTAGGTATTTATACTTAAATATCTCTTGTCTGATGATGGCTGATTCAGAAGAAAAAGAAAAGAAGTGCCAAAGTTTTAAGAGGAAGTAAACAAGTAAACAATTACTTCTGGTCCAATAGCTATTTCTCAGATTTAACGTTCTAAGGCTAAAAGTTAGAAAACTGGGGACAGCATAAATGGTAATGAATAACTCTACGCAGCTCCCTTTGAAATCAATCAGGCTTCAATAGGAATTGGACCTGATGCAAAATATTGAGAGATTACAAACTCAAGCAAATAAATAAAGCAAATGGGAGAGCGCCATTGAACTTCTTAGCAAGCCCTGTTCTAAATCACCAACCTGATCTATATTTTCCCGGAATTTACACGAAGCATCCAATTTCAGCTTGCCTCATGCATCAATACATCATTCAAATCGGCTCACATTTTTTTTCTAATCCTCTCAGTAGAATCTTTCCTTACAGGGCTCTGATTTTTCAAAGCAACGATAGAGTTTTCAGGCTGTTGAAACAAATGGCGGTGCATAGAGAAACAATACTTCGCAAACCCATTCACACCTAGATACTCCTTGACTACCTTCTCCATGGGTTTTAGGGTAGAGTGAAAAATTAAAGTGGATACCAGTTATGAATAGGGATGTGAGGAAAGGAAGCAACAAGTAATTTTAGCCATATTCTTCCCATTAAGAGAGTCTTTGAAAATCATAGTTTTTGAAGCCTATTCAAAAATTCAGGGCTTATTCAGTGCAAAATTCACATTTGGTTGTTTCGAACAGAAAACAACTTTTTTTTTCCTATGCAAATTATCCCTGTGTGAATTTTACACAGAATAAATCCCCAGTTCCAGGGTTTTTTTTTTTTCTGTCCAAGAAATATTTCTGCACAGAAATATCATTTTCTGTACAGTAAACTCTGTTTCCTCTGAAAAAAACATGCAAAAGAACCATGAGCAAATTTTGCATAAAATAAATTCCTAATGTTGAAGATTCCCATCAGTTCAAATGTCCTCTCACCAAGGGTTTTCAACAATAGAAAAAGCACATTTTTGACAATTTTCCAAACATCTTTGAATATTTTTTCCATCCCTAATTATGAACAATTATTTCCAGCATTTCAGTTCAAAGATGTGGTAGCTGGGACTGGAGGGAACTCACTTATACTCATTCCCTGGATTATGAGCAACCAGATGGGATCAGCAAGTAGGTACATTTTTACTTCTGTGGGTAATTATCTGAGTGTTTCATTTCCTAGCTTTACATGATCCATTTCTTGCTACGTGGCCAAGGGGATAATACTCAGAATGGACACACAGAACCCCACTTCCAAAACCTTATCTCTGGAACGAAGTTCTGCCGTGGAATGAGAGTCCAGAGGGTTAATGTACTCAGTATTTGCCACCCTACCCATGAAATAACGAGACCACAGACAGAGCTTGGGTTGAACTAGGGCAATTTATTAATATGCCTAATTAACATGGGGTGAAATCCAACTTGAACTTGAACTTGACCATAACTTTGAACTTGACCTTGCATTTCTGAATCTGAGGGGAAGAAAAGGGGGGGGATCCCCGGCATCACCGGACTAGGGTCAAGAGGCAGCTCCCTACCATCTCCCCTAGCCCGTTGAACGAGATACCGGGTCCCAAAGCCAACCGCTGAAGGTGCATGATGACCTTTGGCCATCCCATGTCTGGAAGGCGAGCCCCAAGGCCCACCCCCCACTGCGCAGCAAGTGGGGTGATCCTAGGGCCCTCCCCAAGGATAGGATTTGTCCTCCACCCCAAAAAGGGGGTGCCATAGGTACATGCCAAACCTTAAGCCCCCCTCCTTGCCGGCCTGTCATGATTACCTAATCGGTGGCAATCTATTTAATCACAAATTAAGACACCACCCTGTGAGGCCAATTGCCCCGCCCGCGGCGCAGTGTAGGGTAGGTGAAAAAACCCCCGTATAGGGAGGAAAAAATTCCTACTCGGCCCCGAAGCGACCAGCTATCTTACACTGAAACCACTGGGGGGGAAGGGTGGGTCGCCTTGATCCAGAGCGAATGGCCGCGAGGGAGGCGGGTCAGGCCCTAAATACCGAGCCCAGCCCCACCTCCTCCCGCCGGCCATCGCGAGTGGTCTCGTATCACGGGAGGGCAGCAAAGACCGTCCCCCCCCGCCACCCGCGATGCTTGGGCGTCGTGGAACGAATTCTAATTAATAGGGAAACTGGCATCATCTCCCCACTCCATCCCTTGTCCTCTTAATTGAACAGCAATACTCTTGACAGATGCAGAAAGGAGGAGATATTTCCTCAACAAGGAGAAGTATAAGGGACTACACTTGGGCAGGAAAAAAAATGAAATGCACCCATATAAGATGGGATACATTTGGCTTGACCACAGTATATGTGAAAAGGATATAGGAGTCTTAGTAGACCACAAGCTGAACATGAGCCAGCAATGTGATGCCGCAGCTAAAAAAAATACCACTCTATTCTACTTTGGCCAGACCCAACCTGGAATATTGTGTTCAGTTCTGGGCACCACAGTTCAGGAAGGATATCGACAAGCTAGAAAGTGTCCAGAGGAGGATGACCAAAATGGCAAAAGGCCTGGAAACTGTGCCCTGTGAGGAAAGGCTTGGGGAGCTGGATATGTTTTATCTTGGAGAGCAGAAGGTTAAGAGATGACATGATAACTATGTTTAAATATCCTAGGGTTTGCAGTTTAGGGAGAGGCCTTTAGAATTCTCACCCAGCCAGCTCTTTGGCCTCAGTCAGCTACAAACCCCAGAATTCCACAAAATGTTGAAAGTGGAGTAATACCACTATAACCATGTAGTGTGGAAGTAGCCTTATTAATGGGCAAATTAAATTAAAAAGAAAGGCAAGCAGATAAAGCAAGAGAAAGGGAAGTTCAAGAGAGAGCATCAAAGAGATCAGCTCAGATAACAAGCAAGAAACACCCACTCCTCATCTTGTCTCTTTCATGATCTGCTACTAACACAACCAAATCTGGCAAACAAAAGGTTTCCTGAAGAGATATTTGGCCATCTAACTTCAACAGCTTCACAAAGTTTGTTCTCCTAAACACAAGGGATTGGAGACTAGAGGTGAGATTCTTGCCTCAGATTTCCTGATAGACCTTTCAACATATAAAGCCCATCTATTCTACTGCTTCTTCAACCCTGTATCACACCATTTTGGCATTTCTCTTATGTTGTCATGTTAGGAACACTTTCTAGCTTTTTCTCAATAATTTTTAACCTCTGGATTGGTCTGAAGTGTTTTGTACTGTGTCATTTCATTTCAGAATTGGATGGGGCCAATCTGATCTCATGTGGAGCAGATACCCATTGAGTTGAATCAGCTGAATTCACTTCATTTTGGGATTCAGCAAATCAGCTGCAAAATTCCAATTTGAATGACTCCTTCTGTCTTTCCCAATTCTCTTTTAGTGATGTAACATTTTGTATATTAGCTTCTTTTTTCTTCCCATTCTTTCAGGCCATAAATTCTGCTTTTCCATGAACTGACAATCCACCCCAAATACATATGACAAATTCCAGGACAACAACATCCCTATTTTGATACACTCCCTTCTGCAGGGCAATATCAGCCACCATGTGTATGAGCTTTTTTCCCCCTTACCCAAGCAGAAAGCAAGTGTCATTTTATGACAGTATGGTTTGCAAAGCTACATTGGTTCTATTCGCTCATCCTTATGAGTCATGGCTATAAAACTGTCTTCCACAAATATCAACAACCTTCCTGATATTGATGGAAGTTGTCCAAATGTAGAGCAAAGGCCACAAAAGGCAGCCTGGGGAGATGATGGAACTGAGAGCTTATCAGGCCAGATTCATAAGTGAAGTGTCAGGATAATTAAGTAACACCAACACCCAATATGAGTCTTTACATAGATATTATTGCTCTTTTAATAGTTAGAGAGTCTGCGTGTCTGATTTAGAGCAGAATAAAAAAAAAGTGCAAAGTGGTTGGGAAATTAAGTTCTGCCCAAGTGGTACCTAGTATTATTATTATTGATCTAGCTTAAATGGCCAACTGTATTGAAGTAGTCATAGTCCAGTCCTGCGGTCTCTTTCTTCTTGAGTTTCTCAAATTCTGACTTTTCATCCTAATATTCAATCCCATCTTTGCAGCTGGTTGTGAGACTTGTTCTCCTTCCACCCTGAAATTCATGCTTGAGATTCAACATCAAGGAGAAAGAGAGTAACTTTACATCCATGGAGTCATATTGCAAGTGCGCTCTGCCACCTTTTTACTGAAATCTGACAATGAGTAACTGAATGTTGCAGCTGCTTCATGGACTAGAATACAAACCAATGGAATTAAATTACAGAGGAGAAGAAGGAGACGGAGAGAGGGTAAAGAGGGGGATAGAGAATGAGAGAGAAAGAGATACCCCACATAAACATTAAGAGAACCTTCTTTACTGCAAGAACTGTTCAAGAGTGGAATGGATTGCCTCAGACAGTAGAGGAATCTTTTTCTTTGGAGGCTGATAAACAGAGGTTCAAAAAGCATCTTTCAGGAGTGCTGTAGCTGTGTATTCCTGAATGGCAGGGAGTTGAACAAGGACACCCTTGTGGTCCCTTCCAACTCTAAGATCCCATGTGAAAATCAATGTTTATTTGCATACACAATGCAATGTATATGCACCTCTATGCACAATGAGCATCCATGCACAATGATTCACTTATTTTATGCATCTGTTTAATGTATATCTCATCATTCTCCCTGCAAAGGATTCAAGGCAATATATAAAACAAAGTCCAACTAAGCCACAACTTTTTAAAAGATAGTAAGATATAGACAAAACACATCCCCATTATAGGTTCCCTCTGCTGCAATGACTTGAAAGCCAAAGACCTGCCAAAATATGAATGTATTTGTTTGCTGGTGAAAAGTCAACAGAAAGGGGCTTGATCAAACTCCTGTTGAAAGAAATTCCACATCTTCGAGGCAACCACTGAGAAAGCTGCCTCCCATATTGTTAGATAGGATAGTTGGACCAAAGCTAACAAAATGAATTTCAACAGAAGGAAATGTAAAGTCCTACACTTAGGTAGGAAAAATGGAATGCACAAATACAGAATGGCAGGCACCTGGCTGGATAACAGTACATGTGAAAGGGATCTAGGAGTCTTGGTGGACCACAAGCTGAATATGAGTCAGCAGTGTGATGCAGCAGCTAAGAAAGCAAACACAATTCTTGGTTGAATCAACAGGGGTATGGTGTCTAGATCAAGGGAAGTAATGGTACCACTCTATTTTGCCTTGGTTAGACTTCATCTGGAATACTGTGTCCAGTTTTGGGCACTTCAATTCAAGAAGGATATTGATAAACTGGAGCGTATCTAAAGGAGAGCAACCAAAATGGTGAAGGATCTGGAAGCCATGCCCAATGAGGAACTGCTTAGGGAGCTGTGTATGTTTAGTCTGCTGAAGAGAAGGTTAAGAGGGGACAGTGATAGCCCTGTTTAAGTATTTGAAGGGATGTCATGTTGAGGAGGGAGTAGGCTTGTTTTCTGCTACTCCAGAGACTAGGACAAGGAACAACAGGTTCAAATTACAGGAAAAAAAGATTCCACATAAACCTCAAGAAAAACTTCCTGATGATCAGAGCTGTTTTGGCAGTGGAATATACTGCCTTGGAGTGTGGTGGAGTCAGAGGCTGGATGTCCATCTATTGAGAATGCTTTCGTGTGTGTTCCTGCATAGCAGGAGGTTGGACTGAATGGCCCTGTGGTCTCTTCTAACTCTATGATTCTATGATATTATCACCAAACATTCCTGTGATGATGGTGGGACTGAGAGCAAACCTTTCCCCAAAGATCTTAAAAGTCAGGCAGGCTCATAGAAGGAAAGACGGCAATGCCGCATACACATACTCCACTTTTACAACATTGAAATGAATACAGTTTTTTGGGGGGAGCTACAGTTATTTGTGTTTTTTCTACTTTTATGGTGGTCCTGCACCCCTAAACCTGGAGAATGTGAAGGGATGACTGTTCTGTTAAATGAGCAGTCACAGCCAGTACAAAATGGATTATTCCATTCAGAAACTTGAATCCAGCAAGTTGCTTTCCCCTCCTTACTAATGCTAAGGAAATCTGCCTTGTTTTCTCTTTATCTTCATATTTTCTAGCCATTGACAAGTGGTGAAGATCTTTCAATTACATATTTATGCTGATGGGGATGTTTTCATTACAGTTGGATGATAGCAAATATCTGAATCATTACAAAGCTCCGTGCAACTGTTCAGAAAACCAAAGATTATATTACTCGGTGATTCTGTTGTCTAGTTTGCGTATCACTGCCCTGAAATCGATACGTACCTTTGTGATTAACCAACCACCCCACCCTCAGCCATGTACTTTTGCAATGTAGTTTCTTGAAGAAAATGAAATTCAAATAGGAAGAGAACACTATTGATTCAAGTAATAAGATGAGCTTCTTCTTGAGACAAGGATATTATGCACCTTCGCTATCCCATCTATTTTCTAGCTTAAAAGGAGAGAGGAGAAAAAGATGAACTCCAATCAACTTCATCAAGGTGTAACTTTTTCTCCCACTTGTTCAGCCCTTATCATATGAATCATCTTACTGATTCAGTCTATGGTTTTTTCCCCCTAGTTTTACTCCTCTGACAGCAGACTGTATGATTTGTGAGGAATGTGATTTCTGTTGGAGGTTATCTCAGTATGCATTTCCCAAACTGCCTATGACCTGGACAAATTTTGCACCCTGGAATGCTTACATAGCTGATCAGTCAAAGACACAGCAGGCATTTTTTTAAAAAAATATGCACTTTTCAAATGAATGCAAAAGACAAATTTAGCCTTTGGTTGAGGGTAGGAGAAATGCATGCACACAGTGGACAGAATCCTGTTGATGGCAGACATGTGTGTAAGATCCCCTACGGAAACAGTTTGATGTTTTTGTCCAATGCACAACATCCACATTCTGGTCAAGCCTGTGGAAACAGAATTGTGCAGGAAACATCATGGGGCATGGTTACACATGCCCCCTACATTCTGGTGGGGCATGCATACATGTGCATATGCATGCATGCAGTCATTGACTTTTCAAAGAGTACACAGACACATAGATACATTTGGTAATGTATTAAGTTGTGCATTTAGTGTGTTGGTCCAGTTATGCAATATTGCCATTCATCACAAGAGCAACTGTTAGGGAGGTCATAAAGCCCTCAGTTTGCATGCCCTTTCAATCAAATCTAGAGCCACGCACATTAGGAGAATATTCTTTATTTTAAGTGCAATGAGTCCTCAGACAGGAAAGTGGAGAATGCATCAATGAAAATAGGTATAGAGTGAGATTTAGCAGAACATAGGTAAGCGGCCTCAGTGTGAAGACCCTGGCTGGACCCCAGGAAGAATCTGCTAGATGAGAAACACAAGAAAGGATGGACTTAGGGCCTTTCTGCACTACACTGTTATAATGCTATTATTCTACTTTCAACCTTCTGTGGAATTCTGGGGTTTGTAGTTTACTGAGGCCAAAGAGTTCTCTGACTGAGAATTCTAAATGCCCCTCCCTAAACTGCAAACCCCAGGATTCCATAGGAGGTTGAAAGTGGAATAGGAGCACTATAACAGGGTAGGGCAGAAACAGCCTGGGAGGGTTAGAGTTCCAAGAATCAAGCAAAACACAAACCAATGAAGGGAAGATGTCTGCAAAGATGAGGGAGGGTGCTTCAGATTAGGGGCCCTTAGAGTTTTCTTTATTTTGCCAACCTGCATGACATTGTCATTTTTTGTCTCATCCCCCAGTCCTAAGTTCCTCTTGGTTTAATGCCCTCATGGGTATCTCCTCCGAACTCAGGCTTCCAAGAAAGGCCACAGACAAGCTGTTACACAAGTTCTGAGTGATGGCCCTTCATGCCCTTGACACTCTGATCAAAAAGAGAAGCCTGCAGCACACCTGCTGTCTTGCAGCTTTTGCTTTCCAAATCTTTCCCTTCAGAGCCACTCAGTGTTCTTTTATTGGCTTCTTCGCTCCTCCCCACCACAGAGGCTTTAACTAAGGCCACCAAGTGGTTCTCCTTCCCTCCTGGGGCCAGGGAGCTAGGAACAGTTAAAGCAGAAATCCTGGGGAATCTTAGGCCATTTCCACACTACACTGTTATAGTGCTATTATTCCACTTTCAACATCCTGTGGAATTCTGAGGTTTGCAGTACTGAGGCCAAAGAGCTCTCTGGCTGAGAATTCTAAACATCTCTCCTCAAACTGCAAACCCTAGGATTCCATCAGAGGTTGAAAGGGGACTAATAGCACTACAACAGGGTAGTGCGGAAATGGCCTTACTCTTTCATAGCGGTGTAGCATAATTAAGGGGTAACTATCTCTGCCCCAATAAGCAATTGTAAATAAGTGAGACTTGTCCTTTCAATTGCTGCACAGATATATTTTCAAAGATGGTGAGAAATCTGGGTGTTCCCTTCTTAGCCACTAACCTAGCTGTGAAGGCAGACACCTGATATAGAGTAAACCAACTGACTGTCATGGGTAATAATTTCTCTGCTAACCCCTCTTGTGTTTTAGCTCTTCCTTCAATAAATAAATCCAGCGTTGTATTCATTCTTCTTTTCTTCCACATCTGAAAATAATGTAGTTTATCTGTGTTATAGAACATAGGGTGGAAAAAAAAGGGACAATAGGAGAAAGTTCAAGAGATAGTACCTTCCCCCCACTTGTTCTAGACAGCTAAGGAGGTCTGCAGCCATGGATTGTGAATGTCTGCATTTCACTTCTTTAGCTTGTCAAAAAATAATTTAAATTGTTGTTTTGAAGTTCAAGATCTATCCATTTATTTGAAGGATTTTGCCTAATTGAACCCAAGGAAATTTTTGCAGCTCTGAATCCTTCCAGATTCTCCAGACTTCTTCCTTTTCTGGGCAGAAAGAGATGAATCACTTCTCCTGGTAGCCTCAGAGAGCAGCAATTCACTTTGAATGGGTTGCAACCTCCTTCCTTCCCCCAGGTACATTGTTGTTCCTCAGAAAATATAATTTCTTCAAAACCAGGAGTGGGCTGTGCTTTTTTTTTCTATCATAAAAGTAGTTTGGGCAGTCTGTGTGGCTTCTAAAGGGTTCCAGGGGAAGAAGACTGGCATCTGGACCACCTGCTATACTGGGCACAAGTATATGGGAATGGAAAAACACATTTGAATGCAGAATTCACAGACATGAATATTCTTAACCACAAGGGACCTCAATATCAGGAACATTACATATCTTTAGTCATGGGTACAATGCTTCTGTTCATGGAGCAGTTAAGGGCTAATAGTTTCCTTCAGACAAAATTTCAATTTATTCCATTTATTTTGATAACAAGTTGAAAAAAATAATCCAGCTGATGGGGAAGCCATATTTTTTTAAAAAACTGGTGATAGTTTTGCAGAGGGAAAATGCTAAAGTCATTGCCAGGGAGCCATGCATCTTCAAATCTGGCTCTTAAAATCTTTTTCTAAACTTTCTACTTTAAAAACTTCAACTAGCTTTTGTAACTCTCTTGATCAGAAAAAATGAACATACCAACCTCAGGAGGTTTACCCATCACTCCCCTGTTGCTGTAATAATCAATTTCCCCAAGTGCTTCTGTTGTTGTCATAAATATCTTCGACTTCTTTTCAAATTTTATGAGATGGAGTGCATATTATTTTACTCTCTTACATTTTTTACATAAATTGTTATTGCCACCTTCCATCACATAAGTTATAGGGCATTCTTGACTTCAAGGATACCATCTGCCATACTTTATGACCTTGTTTTATGATTTTTTTTTCTTTCCTCCCCCCATGTTAAAAGTGAGTTGGATGGCGAATGAATGGAGAAAGATGGTGTTCATAATTTCAGCTCTTTCTTGCCTTCTGGGCAGTGTGGCTTGGTTTAGTCAATACATTCGTATGGAGATGTTTTTCTGGAGGAACCTTTTGTTAGCTTAGTCTAATTGCTCTGATCACATTTATATGTATGTTTTTGAATTTTTCAAAACAAACAAACAAACAAGAAAATGCATCAGGAGGGAGACTGTAAAAGGAACATAGACATACAAATTCCAACGTGTATGTATAGCTGGAAACTGAAAAAGCAAGTAGGTAAATAATTTGCTTAGGTAGTTTATATCTGGATTTTCTCTCAGCATGAGGCAACTTACAGCATAGATCATAATAAAGTATCATTTTTAAAAAATTGCTGGGATCCTATTGCTTAGTTCCAGTTATGTAGACCTGTTAAATTAACTATTGAATGATGAGTCAGAATGTATGCAAATCCAATTGATTAAATGGTTGTACTCTCATCAAGACTAATAACAGGATTTGTTATTATGGTTATTCATGATCAAGTTGGCTTCAGCCTATGGAAACATCTTCTCTCTTTCCATAGAATGCCATTGTCCGTCCTGCATTGGGGGCAGAAGAAGGGCAGGTCCTGGACAACGCTTATGCACGACATCGTCCATGTCCCATTTTTTTTCCATCCACAGGTGGTGTGATCACATTGTAAATCATTGATGGGTTCTTCCCATCAATGACCAGAGATCATGCCACCGTTCCACCACCCTCCCACACTTACCTGAGGTTTGGAGGGTCAGGAAGCACAATGGCCACGCTTCCTGCCCCAGCACAGCCTGGGAAATTGCCCAACCACACTGAGGAAGGAAGAGGCATGGCTATCATGCCTCCTTCATTCCCACAAACAGCCGATGTGGAAGAGAGTGCTCCTGTCATGCTTCCTTCCTAGGAGAGGCTCTACCAGGATCCCTGCGGGATGCTGCCAGGATCCAGTAACCTGTAGAAAGGCCCTTGTCACTAGCAGCCTGGTCAAGTCTTGCAAACACAGAGAGGCCTCCTTGATTGAACCTACCCACCATCAATGTGATCTTCCTCTTTTCATACTACCTTCCACCTTACCAGACATTATCATATTATAGTTTCATTATACGCCCAAAGTATAATAGCCTTGCTTTAGACATTTTGGCTTTCAGGGATAGTTTGGACTTGATATGCTCTTGGAGCCATTTTTGTTTGTTTGTTTTTGCGCTGTGGTATCCACAGAAATCTCCTCCAAAACCACATTTGTAATCAGTTGATTCTGTCCCTTTCAACTTTCTTTAATGTGCATCTTCCACATCCCTACACAGAAACTGGAAATATTATAGCATGGATTACCATGACTTTGATCTTCAAAACAAGTAAATTATTCCTACCACCCTATTAAAAACAACATGGATTCAAACTGTCCTATTAAAAATACCAATTTAAAACAGTTTAACAGTATCTAAAACAACACACTGAGAACAAAGGCCAGCATGTATCTTTAAAAAACCCTCTCCAACAAACAGTTGATCAAAAGTATGCTTGAATAAAAAGGTGTTTGACTATCAGCTGAAGGAGAGCAGAGGGTTTGGTGGGGGGGGGGGCCTAGGATCCTGAGAGGAGAGCTATATAGCTTAGGCACTGCCACATTTACAAGTTGAAGTTTCACAGATTTGATTGTTTGCAAGTTTCTCCAACCCCTGCCCCTCCACCTTAAGTGTTTCTTTATAGGGGAACATTCTCTCTCGGTGACTCCAATCAGGCTGTGCAGCCCTCTAAAACCTGCCTCTGGTGCTCCTCTGTCTCCACCCCCTGCTGCCTGGCCAGCCAAGGACAGCTTGCAGCCTGATTTCTCAGCACAACAGTTCCACTCCCATTGGTCCCCCACAAAAAAGGAAGAAGTTGGGTGAGAGTGAGGAAGTATAGGGCCACCATGCCTATCTATCCCTTTTCCCTCTCCTTTTGCTGACCTGGTTTGGACCCTATTTGCCTGTTCTCCCCACCATGCCCCACACCCCTTCCCACAGGCACATGCAGACAATTTGATGTTTCTGGAGGTTTTTCACACTTTTGTTGGAGTCCTGCACCCTTGACCCAAGTGAATGTGGAGGGCTGACTGCAACTGGAATGTTGAACTAGGACTCAGGGAGATCAGAGTTTGAATCCCCACTCAGCCATGGAAACCCACTGGGTGACCTTAGGAATGTTGCACTCTCTCAGCCTGAGAAGAAGACAATGACAGAATTCATATGAATAAACCTTTCCAGTAAAACCCTCTGACTGGGTCTTCATCTGACCTGAAGTTACCTAACAACAAGAAATATCTAACCATAATGTATTTGTCCAGGTGTTAATTGTTAATGCTCAGCTTGAAGACTTGCTTTCTATTTTTAGTCTCCTTTATTTTTCAACTCAATTAGGAATGACCAACTCTTCAGAGGACACCTTTAAATAGTAGGCTGTCATCTGTGAAGACAGATTTTCCAAACACAACTGGAATACCTTCTTTGAAGTTCAGAGTAGCATCTAGAGTGGATTCACCATTCCATTGATCTGGAAGACACTAACTGTCCTGTTCAGAAAGCCAGCCACAGTTCACAGTCCTTAAACAAAGTCTAGAATAGCAGCCACAATCAAGGTTTACAAGAGTTTATCAGTCAATTACCATTCTTGTTTTAGCAGTCCTGGTCAACGATAAATTTGCAGCATCAGTTCAAGGAAATGTCCAGCAGCCTAGTCAGCACAGAAAGCGAGGGTCAAGGTTTTTCAGGATCACAAGTCAAGGATCAAATGAAGAACACATTGCTTCCACTGGAACTGGCTGTTGTCTGCAATAGACTTCTCCCCACACCATCTCTTATATTTACTGGCCAGCAGCCTCCCCCAGCTGTTTGTCTAATTAATGTATTCTCCCTATATAAGTGATCTGAATCTCATGTGCTTTCCCTTTCTTGTCTACTTTGGGTTGCAGTAAGTATTGTCCTGTTCATGTCTCTGTGTTGGGGCTATTGGGAAGGATCCTACCTGTGTTTGCACCAGGGTCCTGAGACCGGGGTATGAAACTAACTAGTGCTGCGATGAATCTTACAATACGTGGGCCTCATGACAAGGACCAGACAAATGTTGCTGCAGTTCCTTCTATCCTTGGGGGGATAGATCCCAGAAGTGTTTGCTGCCATTCAGTATGATCTTTGGCTTCCAGGGTTCCACCAGGTTCTAGCTTTGTCATATGCCATTTAAACAGCTATATGAAACAGATGTTGTCTGAGTTTCAGAGACAGAACAGTTTGCTGGTGACATACAGCTTAGTTTCCTGTTTTGATCAGATTTTTAGGAAGGAGCAAGAATCCATACGTGGTGTCTGAGGACAGTGATGGATTGCAAGTGACCAAGCAATTGAACTTTAATCCAGATAAGACAGAAGTAGTGTTGGTTTGGGGTTCTGCTGATCCAGCTTTGGCTGTTTGTCTCAAACTGAATGAAATTGGCAATCACTGTTAAGAACTGCATATATAGTTTGAAGGTGATCGTAGGTCCATTGTTGCAACCAGATGCTCAGTTGGCACAAGTGGCTAAGCATGCCTTCAGGCTTCTACCAGATTTAGCTAAATTGTCAGCTGCAGACTTTTCTGAGGAAGATGCATTTGATCACAACCATTTATGTCTTAGTAACATCTAAGTTGGGAGAAAGATTGTTTATATATTTAATGTTTCCACCCCATCCTCTACTCAAAAAGACTCCCAGGATGGTGTACAAAGTCATTAATTTGACCATTCCACACCGTCTCGGTCTTACATAATAATAATAATAATAATAATAATAATAATAATAATAATAATAATAATAATAATAACAACAACAACAACAACAACAACAACAACAATATTTCTATCCCGCCTCTCCCCATGGATCGAGGTGGCGAACAACAATAATACATTAATTACATTAAAAAGGATACACAATCCTCCCCACCCACCAACCCACCTAAAATCAACCCTCTAAAACACACAAAAATTAACAATTAACAACAATCAACTGACTATTAAAAGAACAGCAAGACAGTTGGTGGGAGGCGGTGGAGTACTCGTCTTGGAAGGCCTGTCGGAAGAGAGCAGTCTTGACTGCTTTTTTAAAGCAGTCAAGACTGGTAGTATGCCGGGCCTCCTCCAGCAGGCCATTCCATAACTTGGGAGCAATAGAAGAGAAGGTCCTCTGGGTAACTGCAGCCAACCTAGTTCTGACTGGCTTCAGTAAATTCCTCCCAGAGGACCTTAGCGTGCGGGGCGGATTATATGGGAGAAGGCAATCCCGCAGGTAGGCTGGCCCCAAGCCATGAAGGGCTTTAAAGATAAGAACCAACACCTTGTACTGTGCCCAGAAACTAATAGGCAGCCAATGTAAAGACTTCAGAATTGGTGTTATGTGGTCAGTTTTAGGTCTACCGGTGACCAACCTGGCTGCCATATTCTGAACTAATTGAAGTTTCCGGACTAAGTGCAAGGGTAGCCCTATGTAGAGCGCATTGCAGAGGGCAAGCCGTGAAGTTACCAGCGCGTGCACCACTGTTTTTAGGTGTTCGCTGGTGTATCAGCTGAAGCTGATAACAGGCACTCCTGGCCGCCGCATCTATTTGAACTGTCATCTGAAGTGGCGAGTCCAGGAGCACCCCCAAGCTGCGGACACAGTCTTTCAGGGGAAGTGTGACCCCGTCTAGAACTGGTTGACAAACCTCCATATCTGGGCTAGGGTCCTTAACAGCGAGTACCTCAGGACAGGGTGGACAAGGAAAAGGGGATGGAAGTTTTGGAGGTGATTAAGTAGAGTAGATGCTGGCTGCTCATCTCCTCTTTACAGGTCAGAGCAATGGCAGTTGGAATCCAGAGGAAGAGCCTCTCACCAGGTACTCAGGCCAAAGCATGATGGTGCTGCACCTGGTGGCTCTTCTCTCCCTCAGAAGCCAGAGCAGTTGGAATAAGGTGGGAGGGGCTCTTGCCAACCACTGGGGCCAACAAACAATGGAGATATGCCTGGCTGCTCTTCTTTTCATCAGAAGCCAGAACAGTGGCAGTTGGAGCATAGAGAGAGAAGCTCTCATCAGCCACTCAGTCCAAGGCATAATCGTGCTGTGCCTTGCTGCTTCTCTTTCTCAGATGCCAGAGCAGTGGCTGTTGGAATATGGTAAGAGGGACCCTCACCAGCCATGACAGAGCTGTACCTAGCTGTTTTGCTTTCGGTCAGAGGCCAGAACAATAGCAGTTGGAACAAAGGGAGGGCCTCTCACCAGCTGCTGGAGTCAAGCCATGATGGAATTGTGCCTGGCTGCCTTTCTGTTGCTCAGAAGCCTTAGTATCAGTTAAAGTCTGTAAAGTCGGTGTTATGTATATAAACACCTTTCCTCTTCTTCCACTACTACTTCTTTTGCACAAATCCTGAACCACTACCCACGTGGTGCATGTCTTTGGGCAGCATAACCCCAATAATGTTCCCCAATCATTAATAAATCAAATTTATCAAAAGTGCATATCTCATAGGAGGGGGGTATGGTATGGTAATGGTTGTCTTGCACAATCTGTGTAGGGAAGAGCAACACAGTGCAACTGGGTGAACACTCAAATGTACCACTGAATACACAACTGAATGTGCATCCACATGTGTATTTGCATGCAGAAGAGCACTGTATGTACAACTCCACATCTTCAAACACAAACTGAATTTGGATGTTTGGCACTGGACAAAAAACTTCAAGAACACTTCCATGGAGGACCCTAGGCATGTGTAAGGCACAAACAGGATTCCAGTTAGTGTGACATCAATGTCTTAGTCTTAATGAGAAGTTGGCAATTCTAAAGGGTCACCTTTAAAAAAAAAAGTAGCATATAAGAAATAAAAATGTTCAATAAAAACAATCACTTAACAAATTAAGGAGGTCTTTAACCCAAATTTGGATTGGTATCTTTCAGGCATGCTTTAGTTGTGTCTTCCTGTATGGCAGAGGGTTGGACTAGATGGCCTTTGTGTTCACTTCCAACTCTCAGATTCTGTGACTCTATGAAGACTCCGAGACCTGTGTTACCCTGACTTCTGGGTCCCTTGGGGGACACCTCAATGTGCTTCACTAGCCAGAGCACAAGCAATAGCAATGCAAGAGGCAGGGTAACCTAGCGGGGTCTTTTACCCAGTTTTTACAGGGTCGGGCCAAGCCAAAAATCAAACAAAAATGTCCAATAAATGATTTTATTGAATGGAAGTCTCATGCACCAACACAATCACTCACATACTCATTCAAGACCTATTAAGAAGCAAAAGAGAGGAAACTGCATAGGGGAATATTGAAGGGGTGTAGCTGGGGTGATACTGCACCTTTGTCCTGAAGTCCTTGGTCTGGGAAAAACAGCAGAGAAGTGGAGCTCAGCACGGAGAGGGCTGAGGGGATCACTCAACAGACAGAGAAACGGTCTGCCGGGATGGCTGGGAGTGAACCAAAGAACTGCTCGAAAACTGGGACTATTTGTAGGGGAAAAAGTACCTGGAGGATTAATCCTTTCCTGGGGAGAAAAATGGGTGTTGGAGCAATAATGAAGCTCCACCATGGCAATTTCCATTGTGTGATGGAATTGCAAAGTTTTGCCAAAGTCTCAGGATCTTCGGCTGTGTTAGTTTGTGGTGTGACTTCATGTAAATGGTCCTCGCTTTATGGAATATTTGCTAAACTTGGGGCCGACACTCTAATCCCCTCAAGTCCGCTTCTTGGGGCTGTGGACCCTTTGTTTATTGGGAGTTCACACAGCTTGAGGTCTCCTGGGGCTACGTGACTGGGGATTTTACTGGCCTGACCTGGTTTTCGATCTTTGACCATTGCTGCCTACGTACCCATCCGGGTGACCTCTCAGGCACATTGAATCATATTTTAATATCAAAATTGTAGACCCTGGGATAGAGTTTTTCCAGTGAGGTAACACCTGGATATTTTTAGCATCATAGTGGCAGTAGGTAGTAGTCCTGTATTTGATATTCATCTGAAAGATCCCTGACATCATTACAAGTGATAGCATTTGAAGAAGCACATAGTTAGGTTCATAAATTTGGAAATTTCTTGGAGACTTTGATCAGCCCTTGATGGGATGATGAATTCCATGTTCTGGTAGATTTTGTTCTGATTGTCTTGTCAGAAATTCTTTTCTTGCATTGTGACCTGTAATGTTTTCTTCTTTGAAAGTTTAGAGTTTTGTATATATTTTTTTTCTTTTTCAGAGAGAGAGAGAGAGAAAAGTGGGCCTCTCATCTACCTTTCATGCTGGACCAATGGACCTCTCTCAATGCAAGTACAACACTACCATGAAAAACTAGTCAGTGGTAGCTGGTAGCTCTCATGTTAGTAGGATAGTAAAGGTAGCTTGATTTCTAATGTAAACTTTAAAGCTATATTTCAAACTTCAAGCTTTATTGTGGAGATAGAAGTCAGCACCTTGGATAGCTCCTTTTGAAAAACCCTGGAGTGAATTTACTGTCCCACCGTATCTACCACTTAACCCGGACGGACTACAGACTGGGCTCAACAAATAGTTCTTTATGTTTCCAGTCTAAAAGACTGTACATTATAGAATCATATAGGTGTAAAAGATCATAAGGTCCATCCTGTCCAAGCCTCTGACATGCAGGAATAAACAGTGAAAGCACTCCCAACAGAAGGCCATCAATCTGTTTAAAAACCTCTAAAGAAGACTCTCTGATACCCCAAGGCATAGGGGCATTATTTGGCATTCTTTGAGCCTCACTCATTGGTGGGCATCTCGGATAAAAAATTTGATGTTGAATGAATGGATATTTTTTTAAAAAAAGAAAAAGAATTTTCACCTATTCTCTCTTACTTATCAAACAGCATTCAAAAACAATGTTTGATGCTCACTTTGTCAAATTGTCCCCACTGATTTCAAAGTGGCTTCTCTAGGGAAAGAAAAAAATCCTGGTGAACAATGTTGTTTCTCATACTTGTAAGAAAGCTGGTTCCAAAGAAACTGTGTTGACTTTCTTTCCCTGACACCTACTTAAGTTAATTCAAATGATGCATGAAATACTCCTGGCATTCTACCACTAGGATCTATGTTAAGTGGCTTTTACTGACAAAGTGGTCCTTGCCAAGGGGTGTGCATCTGATTACAGTTTGTTAATTAGCAATAAATAATGTATGCCTCTTTCTTGCTTTGTCAAGTTACCAGCATATACCCCTCAATTATTATGTATGAACACATTGCATAATGTTGCAAATCAGAGATGAAGGTAATGACCTTCTGGGACCATGCATGTCTATTTGTCAAATGTATTTTGTACAGAGAATCCTAAAACACAGCAAAGCAGAAACTATGAGAAGAAATTAGGATTATGAGGACAGGATCCAGTCCTCACTGAAAAACTGCACTTAGGCTTTCTGAGCTTCCTACAAAATCTCTTTCTAGGATGACCAGTTTGGTTGGAAATAAATACCCCCATGTGAGGCAGCCTTACATAAGACCTTCCTCAAGTTTTGTTTCAGCCAGGAAATATTTGGAATAGTTTTGGCCAAGACATAGTTGATTAATTTGATTTGCTGGATATTTCTGGTTGTTTGTGCTCCACACCCCCCCCCAATATGGAGAATGGAGTACCTATTCAGTTTGAAGCAGGAATAGATACTGAAAAGCACATCTAATTAATCAGCAGAAAAAAGGAGAGAAGGCAATAAAATCAGTCCAGTTTATGGAATGAGTATATTAGCAACTCCAGAAATTTCTGCTGTGAATTATGCCCCTGAAGAAGACCAATCAGTTTCTGTGTGTGCAGAAACATCTTGGGTTTTTCAAAGAATAAAATTGGACCACCTATAAGCATACAGAATCTAGCCTTTTTCTGCCTGTTCAATTTGGCCAACATACACAGTGAATAGGGATGTCAGACCTCAGGGCCTGACCCTGAGTCTCCACTTTTCTTGAGCCATCTCCAGGTAGGAGACAAGGAGGCAAATTCTCCAGTTTTGGGGGGCTCTGTTCCCAGTAAGAGAAAAGGCTGCGTGCAAATCTCAGGCTCATCTGGTAAAGGTGCAACTTACTACAATTTGGAATGTCTTATTGATTTCGCTGCAGCAATAGACTGTCCTGGAGAGTCTATATTTCTATTTATTTAGTTAGCTTCTTCCTTCCCTCCAGTGGGAAGGAGTGGTGCCAGAACTCACCCTCCATTCTGCATCCACTTTCTGGCTAGAAGGAAGTGGGCTAGATCAAAGGCCATTTCCACAATACACAATTACAGTGTTATTACTCCACTTGCAACATCCGATGGAATCTTGGAGTTTGCAGATTAGGGAGGGGAATTGAAAATTGTCAGCCAGAGACCTCTTTGGAGTCAGTCAACTACAAACCCCAGAATTCCACAGGATGTTGGAAGTGGAATAATAGCACTACATCAGTGTAGTGTGGAAATAGCCATATGTTCCTTATTGCATCCTTAGGTAGGTGAGAAAGAATAGCCTCCTCATTTCTTAATTTGCTAACTGAAACAATCTCTCTCCCTCCCTCCCTCCCTCCCTCCCTCCCTCTCTCTCTCTGTGTGTGTGTGTGTGTGAGGCTGTGAACAACTCTTGTGGGTATTTACAATACAATGCTTAATGACTTCATCAGGAGTCATTCCAAAGGATCAGGTTTTGGCCCAGAAACTCCAGAACCTGGTAGGATCAGAATCATGAACTGGCAGTCTTAATGGTGGAGAATACTGTTCAAGTAACTTTTGGGAGAACTGACAGTGTTTGCAAGCTTTAAAGAACTTGAGGATTTTTGAAAAAAAATAAAAATAAAAGGATGAATGAGAGAGAAGGAAATAAGAAAACTGACAATGTTTCCCATTGCTAAGTTGCACAGGTCTGATTAACACACAGTTCAAACCCCAACTCTCCATTTCCCCTTTCTCAGCGTTGCATATTGATATTTTAATGGAGTCCTTTTGTATTGGACCACAGGGCTCATTTCTTTTCTGTCTGTAAACTCAGCAAGCAATCAAGTCTAATGATTTTCAGTCACTTACCTGGATATCTGCCCAGTCCCTAGAGGTAAAGGAGGGAAAAAACACACCCTCTCAGATGCTTGAACTAAACAGTATGCCTTTGTGTGATTTAATCTATCTAGACAAGGTCCTGGGTGAATATATCAAAGATGATACTGGAAGAAAAGAAGTCCCTTAGCTTCGCTCTCCCCAGGGATGGGGTTCCTCGAAGATTACCCTTGTTGGCCTTCCTATGAAAGGGTCCGCCAATTATTTTTGAGCTTTAATTGCCTTCCAAAGGACAGAGAGAAAGAGTGAGCGAGTGAGAGGATTTAGGGAAAAGGTTCTTGAATGAGCAGAGTCGGAGACCCAACTGAATATGAAATTCTGACAAGTCTCATTAATCTCCCCAGGAAAACCATCTTGAGTTGTCAAAGGGTTTCTCCACAGAGCCTGTGGCAGAGTAGACAGAGGTTGCTCACCTGCTGGGCTCTTCAGATTTTGCTTCTCTGAGTGATACGGTGCTATGAGTCTAAGCCCAAATGGGTAACAGCGAGAATGGCAGTGAAGGAATTCCAGCATCACGAGGGCCTGCTATTAAACAGAGTGAGATGGCTGCCTTGGAGACATGCTTGTGGGTGTCACAAAGAGGTAACAAGCTCTTAATTACTGTTACTGCCAGGACTGGGGAGACATACTTGCCGGATTTTTTTTTCTTACTTTATAAGTTTCATGGGCTGACTCTCAGTTTGTTAGTTTTGTGAGCAGGTTTTCAATACAGTGAGACCCCAGTATTTGTTAGGCCATTTCCACATTAAACTGTTATAGTGCTATTATTCCACTTTTGACATCCTATGGAATCCTGTGGTTTGCAGTTTAGGGGGGCCCTTGGAATAATAGCACTATAACAGTCTAGTGCAGAAATGGCCTTAGAGTTTGGATCCGGGACCCCTTGTAGATAGCAAAATTCATGAATGGTCAAGTCTGATTATGTGCAATGATGTAGTAAAATGGTGTCACTTATATACAATGGCAAAATCAAAATTTGCTTTCTGGATTTTTTGGGGGGAGGGGGGATATTTTCAAGCCATGACTGGCTGAATCCATGGATAGAAAATCAGCAGATATGGACGGCTGACCGTATTGTGCTCTTTGGCTTAACAAATTGCACATCCCATTTGCTGCTGCACCTTGACAACATTGCTTTTCTTTCTTGAGGCAGCCCCTCAGCATCGGATCCCATTTATCTACCTGCCTCACCTAGGGTTCTCAAACCTCTAGGTCTTGTCCCAAGTCCCCAGTTTCTATGGGTCATCTCTAGGTGGGAGGCAAAGGTGCAGTTTCTCTAGTTTTGGTGAATCAGCTCCAGCTGAAAGGAAAGGGTTATGTGCAAACCTCTAACTCAGCCAGATAAAGTAGCAACTTGCTCCCATTTGCAAGGAAGATCTGCGCATTTACTTTGTGATCATCTTCCTTCCCAGCCCAGGTTCACCCTCCATTCTGCTCTGCATCCATCATCTATCCAGAAGCAAGTAGGCAAGACTAAAGGTTCCTCATTCTGGCTTCCTAAATAGATGAGAGAGAATAATTCTCCCATTTCACTTTGAACTGGGAGCAATCCCTTTAATTAAGATTTCTGTCTTAATTTCTAAACAATGACATACATTCTCTCTCTCCATCTCTCTCTCTCTCCCCCTCCCTCATTCTTTCTCAGTGTGTGTGTGTCTGAATGACAAGCTGTGAACAACTGTGCTAGGCACATAATGCTTAATGAAATCACCCATGGGCCACCATAGGCCTCACGTTTTAGTCTGGACAATTCAGAGCCTGGGATGATCCAGAATTAGCAAACCTAGTCTTGTCTGTTCTTCATGTCATCATCACTGGTTTTATTTATTTATTTACTTACACACTGTTTATATTTACCTTCCTCCAGCAGGCTCTGAGTGGCATGTCAGATTGCTTCCTGTTCCACAACCAGACCATGAAAAAGGCTTCCTGTTTATGTGGTCCTGGAATGAATTCTGGAAGTCCACCTTCTATGCTCCAAGGTTAAGATTCACAGGCTGAAAGAGACTGCCATTCTATTGTATCTGCTGGCCCTGGATATCAGATGTATGAGGTATTGTGCTATTTTTTAATTAAAATTGTGTTTTGAATGTATTTTGTACTATTATCTGCCATCTTGAGTACCAAGTGTGGTGGAAAGAAGGGACATGCATCGATTCAAGGATGGGCAACTGAGGATGCCAGAATCATAACTGGAGAGGGTTCCTGTATGTTTAATAGTAGGGGTCCAGGGCTACTATTGATCTGAATTAGACTGATCTGATTAAATTGGACTGATCCAAATAAGTTCAAATTACCTCAACTCGTTCTGGAATTTTGATTGTGTCCGAAATGATAGCACTGTCCTAGCTGTTCTGAGTGAAGCAGTATAGTATAGTTCCCTCTTACTAGTCAATACAAATTGTATTTCATATTTTTAACTCTCAGAGAGACTAGTTTCATGTGGAGTTTTTGTGGTTGCGTGCCTTCAAGTCATTTCCAATTTATGGTGACTCTAAGGTGACCCTGTAATTGGGTTTACTGCAGCTGAGAGTGTGTGACATGTCCAGGGCCATGCAGTGGGTTTCCATAACCAAGCAGAGAATCAAACCTTGGTCTTCAAAGTCATAGCCCAATGCTCAAACCACTATACCACACTGACTAGAAACCCCTTAGTCCCACTTTGGTACTCTCCCACTAGTCTTTCTTTTTTCTCTCTCCCTCTATTTTTTTTCCTTTTTCCTTTTTTCCTTACTGGACTTTCTCATCCTCCATCTCAATAGCCATCCACACTTTGCCTCAGCCAGTTTTCTGCTCTTATCAGAGAACAACTCGATGGAGTAATCAATACTCCAGGCTTGTCTGAAGCTTTGTCTTCTCTGATTAAGGAAGTTCTGGCACCTAGTGGCTAAAGGTGGCACAGCAGATTACAGACATTTTAATTAACTAAAATTGAAAAATACATTTTTTAAAAAAAAACAGAAACACACAAACCTGGAGTCCCATTAGTGTCCAGATCAACTTTCAGATATCTATGTTTTACTAATTTGTGGTTATGGTGGAGAGGGACAGATACACAAACGTATAATTTTTTCTATCGTGGAACTACCAAAAACCACCTCAAGAACTTTGTTCACTCAACAGTTCAAAAGAGCAATAAATAAACAGCATACTAAATATTTGTTGCTAAGAACAGTGTGAAGTTAAGTTATGCTCACGCAGTTATCCTCCTTGGTCTTTTGGGAACATCTGTATTTGCCATGGTGAGGATAAGAAGAGAAAGTGAGATGGCAGCATGGTCATCAGCTCTTTTTCAAGGAGAGAATATGCTAAATGTAAAGGTGACTGCATTGCTAATATGGAGGAGGGACAATTAAATGGGCAAACGGAGCCATTAAGGGAACAGTTAATTGTGACAAACTGATAAAATGGGCCTGCTTGCTAATCAATAGAGTGGCTGTTAGGTTAATAGGCCTTATCCACATTATTTATGAAGGCATATCTGCCTGGTTTAAAATCTATGCAAAACACAAACTAACTTTTCTAATCCTGACTACAGTCAAGGTTCACAAATCTGCTCAGGAAATTTTATGAGAGCAGCCAAAGAAATAAAAGAACGTTCACATCCCAACTTGTGCATTTAGGATGCATTGAAAGAGTCTCTGTATTCTCAGATGTGGAGATAACTTTCAGTGATGGAACAGCAAATTCTATCAACTAAGGCTGAATTGGGTTGCTGGTGCTGGAGGAGTTAAATCCTGAGAAAAACCATTCTCAGGATGTTGTAGTAGTAATATTAATACTGCTACTATTATTACCCCGTCTCCCAAAGGCTTAAGGGTATAATATAGATTAAAATACAGCTAAAAGCACATAAAACCATTTAAAATACAAAATTTTAAAATTCATTTAAAATTAAAGACTTACTGGGTAGACCTGCCAGTCCAGTAAATGGAAAGAAATCTGGAAAAACTGCTACTATTGCTGCTGCTACTGCTACTACTACAACTACTACTACTAATAATAATAATAATAAAAATAATAGCTGCAATCCTGCTGAGGACTTATACTTTTGTAAGTGGACTTACATCTGCATAATATCTATGCCCAGTAAAGAGTCCTATTACATTACTATGCAGAAGAGCCAGCAAAGACATGGATACATGCTGGGGCTAATGCATAAGGAGACTGATGAGCATTGGGAGCCACAAGCACTGGCATCAGATGTGAGTTCCATTGTGCATCAGTCTTGTGGTGTATCAGGACACTGGCTATGGAGTGCCAGTGCTCTTTGCAACGTTATGGCTGATGTCCTGCTACACATTTTGACAATTGACCAACAGGGTGCCTTAGTTCCTCTACTAGGTAGCTAAGAATACAAATAATATGTACCATGGTAAAAGATCCCAACCAACAACAGCAGTAGCAACAATAATTTATTTATACCCTGTTTTTGGCCCTCAAAAAGTAGCACTCAGAGTGGAAACAGAGAAAATCTGTCGGATTTCACTAATTGAGACAATTCAGTATGCATTTTAGAGACTCGTTGTCAAAAGAAACATCTGTGGAATTCTAAAGCAAATCACATTTTGAGAGAGGTATGGAGCAAGCTATCCTCTTCTAGAATGTTCTAGAATTATTATGCCTTTTCTGTCCTTTTATATTCTAAATTAGATATAAATTATTACCTTGATTTCAGTGGAAAGCCAAATTTATGCACTCATAAATGGTAGCTGTGAGGATCTATTGGGAACACCAGCTTTTTAAAACCCTAGCCAGCCTTTATTGAACCAATAAGGGAAATTCTCCTACACCTGGTGTCAAAAAAGAAAAGAAAATGTAAGTCCCCCACCTGTTCAACTAATCTGAAAATACTCCTGCTCTTCCCATTTTGAATTTCAAGATCAAATTCCCAAACTCCAATTTCCAGCGTTAAATTTGACAAACTTCAAATATGATTTCCAATTTTGTTTCCGCTCTACCATTCTATTTTCTTCTTCCTTTGCTCATGTGTGGTGAGTCCGTTCTGGTTTTGGGACCTTTGAGAGGAGGTTGTTCCACCTGCTTTCTGATCACTGAAAAGTTAAAATGAGCTTTCCTCACCTTCTGATTTTCCTTTTATCCAATCTTCCACAAGCTGTGAAATGTGTCATATTTTGAAAACATCCCAAAGAAAGAGTCTTTTCATCCCTCCCCTTTCAACTCATCAAGATGAAGAACCCTAGCTCTCCATTAAACACACCACATGAAAGCATCTTGGAAGAAGAATTCTTTTCTTGCTTCCTCATGCCAACCAAGACAACATCTTTGAACATGAACCTGAAGGGCTGAGACAGCAAGAAGGGTTGGCAAGATGAGTTGGAATTTACACTTCAAATAGAGGTTACTCAAGATATTTGTAGAGAAAATAATGGTGGAAAGGTGATTTCCATGAGCTACTTGATACGGGGGGGGGGGAAGAGGCGGAGAAGGTAGAGATCTTTTAAGGATAATTTCAGAGGCCATGATGTAAATAGATGTTTTCAGATTTGTAATATTTGTGATACTGTCTTGAGCATTTGGATTTATCTTCTGCCCTTTTGAAATTCTTCATGGTTTGTTTTAGCTTACTTAGCTTGATTAGCTACCAAGAAACTCTGATGTGAGACATGATATATTTTAGATTGTGGCTGGTTATAAATGAATGTTATTGGAAAAAGTAGATAATCATGGTCCCCCAGATGTTTTTGAACTTCAGGTCCCATGATCTTCACCACTGGCTTTGCTGATTAAGAGTGCTTGGAGTTGTAGCCCAAGAACTTCTGGAAGACCACAATGACCTGCCCCATTGTAACATGTTGTAGTCAGCTGATTCATAATGCTCATGAATGAGGGGAGGTGGAAACCAAGAGACATCTGGGGAATCCCAAACCAGAAGTTCAGAACAAAGAAAGGTGTTACCATAGTTTCTAGTCTGGACTTGTGGTATATTAGATATCATTTGATATCAAGAATTTGGCCTTCACTACCTATTCCGCTCCATGTGTTTGCAAGGCCCCCGGACAAGCATGCACACGGGCACTGCTGAAAGTAGCTGAACTACTCAAAACAAATCCAGGCAGTCCAGTAATTGCCGGACTGCAGCTTCAGGAGACCTCCAGGCAAGTACGCTTTAAGATCACATTATGTATGCATGCTGTTTACAAAAGACTCCCTGCTCTGAGCAGGCAGCTTGACGAGCTGAATACTCAACTAACAAGTACTCCGTGTTTGCATACTGTCTACTCTATTGACAATGTTGTCATAATTCAATCATGCAAAGTACTGACCTTTCGGAGGCTTTGTCTCCAGCCTGAAATCCATTGTTTTCCCCAGGAATGGACTAGCCTACGGGCACATTTTCCCCTATAAGACCCCCTGATTTTGAGCACTTCTTCGGATCACTCGAATCACTCCTGGCTTCCATCCTGCCTTGCTGTCGCTCTGTTCGCTGAGACTTCCCCTCAGCTTCCACATGCTGAGAATCTCCGCTCTAACTGATTTTTCTTCTGAAAACCGGGCTTCAGGATCAGGTGTAGTATTTCCCCTGAAAAATCCCTCTTAAAACCCTCTATCCAACTCCTACCTTTCTTTCATTAGGTCTGTGTGAGTGTGTTTGCATACATACGTTTGACTGTATTTCAAAATAAAGATAACAATTATTATTTACTTCTGCTTGCTTATTGACTGGTCCTGACCCCGTAAACATTGGGTTCAAGATCTTGCTAGGTTGCCCTGCCTCTTGCATTGCTATAGCTTGTGCTCTTGCTAATTCCCATTCTCCATTGTTTGAGCACATTGAGGTGTCCCTCACGGGACCCCAGAAATCAGGGTAACAAAGGCATGCATGTTTATACTTCTCATAAGAAAAGGAATTAGCATACCAGGTCACCTACCTACGACCTGGTGGGCTTCAGGTGTCAGAGTATGCACTTTGATCCTGGCCTATTCAAGACAGACACAGTTAACTGAGGCCCAAGAGCTCTCTGGCTGAGAATTCTAAAGGCCCCTCTCTAAACTGCAAACCCCAGGATTCCATAGAATCTTCTTAGGCAGCCAGTCATATGAGGTCTTCACCTGATACAGCCAATCATATGAGGTGTTCACCTGACACAGACAAACAGACAAACTTTGACTTTTATATATTAGATAGGTAGAGATGCCAGATCTTTATTCCTTCCGTCCTTTCTTCATTTTTCTTTTCTTCTCTTGTGGAGTATCCTTTTGCCATCTAAGCAGCCAGTGTCCCCAATAAGCCATAGTTCTTTTCATAGTCTCCTTTTTAATTGGCTCCAACGATATTAGCAATCTCCCACCACTGACTGTTGGTGTCAGAAAAAGTTTATTCCATCTGGTTCGTGTAATGCTTGGAAAGTAGGGGAAAGAGGTGCTGAGATGGGAAGAGGACTGCTTCTGTCAAAAAGAAATTGGTGTGCTTTCTTGAAACTACACATTAGTAACAGTTTAACTTGGGCTTGGGAAATCTTATGGTGGATTTCAACTGCCATAATTCCTGGCCTTTGTCCAGGGTGATTTGAGTTGATGGAATTTGGACTCCACCACCTTCTGGAAGTCCACATGGAATGGTGTGTAGTGTTTTCCATGTCAGTAGGGCTTTCAGTCTGGAATTTAATGGAACTATCCAAGGTGCTCAATCCTATCCCCAAACTGAGTTCAGTGTCTTGGATTATTCCTTTAAAATTTGGATTAAAACACAGCAGATTTGCTGCCACACTGACATGGAAGCCATCAACTGTCCCAACCAACAGTTTCCATTGCTGGTCTAATTTCATGTATTGGCCCAATCTTTGGCAAAGTCTATCTGTAAAACTAAATCCACCATGTAAAACCTGCCCATTTTGTTTTCTTATTTGTCAGCTATAAAACACTCTTCCATCATTCCCAAATAAACCTTTAAACTTTTTTTTTTACTTTTTTCAGATGGTCTGTTTTGCCCTCGGTTATTTGGAAGCTTCACTTCAAATCTACATAATCTCCAACCTCCTAAATAAACTCATTTATGGAGACAATTATTCTTCATAGAAACTTTTTAAAAACCATTTGGGGTTTGTATAAACTATAACTATTAGCTTTTAAACAGAAATAATTCCTTATATTATAGGCCAAGAAATAGGTTTTCCTGGCATAACATGTAAAAATAGTCAGTGAAAACATTTTCTCAAGGCTAATACTCATATACTGAGGGTTGTATTTCTGCATCACAAGAGCTGAAATGCTCAACAGGATGCCAAGTAGATTTTTGGAGAGTATAGGATAATATTTCTTCAATATCTTATTATACCTTCCCACATTTATGCATATGATTAGAATTAGGTCATTGTTCTCAGTGTGTTCATTCTTTGGGCTAAAATGGAAGCCAAGGTTGTATCTTCTGAACAGAGGGAGTTGGAAGAGTATCTCTGAAGAGATGTCATATGGCTTTCAGCCAGACCATTTGGAAGAAAAAGAATCTGCTTTCCTAGGGAGTGAATGCCTTATCCTTTCCTTAAATAAGATGGAAGGGACAACATCTGAAACACTCATACTGTTTCAATGCCCTGCTTTGAACCAGGTTGAACTCACTATCCATAACCAGCCCAGGAGAGTGTCCTGGTGGATGCATGCGATGTATGAGCCCATTGACCTAAATAATCAACAGTTAGACTGGGAAACAATACTTGTTATTACAATCTAAATACTTCTGTCTATTTGTACATGAGCAGACATCACACTGCATGCCTCTGGACCCAAATGTCAGCATATGGATTTTACACCATTGTCCAATGAGATTGTGCATTAATGCAGGGGTGGGGGGAATTGAACCAAACCATATGTATTAACTCTGAAATATTTTTTTTCCAAAAAATAAATATTTTGAAAAATAAATGGGTATGCAATAGGTATGTATACACTTTTACACACACATGTACTTTTCCATACCATTTGGAGATAAACAGAATTTATTGTCTCCAGCAGTTATAGTGGCAGAAGGTCTCATTTGAGATTCCCTTCTTGGTGGATACCGTTTTGTTTTCCCCACAATTTCACAGATTTTACACCAAAAGAGATAGCTTCCATGGTCAGTCAACTTTTCTTTTCATTGGTAATTGTTTAAAAATGCAGTCTCGATTTATGGTGGTATAAACACTTTTTTTTAACCTGCCTTCTTTTTAATCACTTTTCTTGTCTGTCTTCTTCTTCTTAAAAAAAAAAAAAGATATAATTGTCTAAAATAGAAAGTTCTCCTTCTAAAAGCTTGTAGAGAGATTTTTGTGTCTTTTGGGGTGATCTGTCTAGAAGCTATAATGATAACGCTATTAACACCACTAGATTTGGGAAGCTGTCCTAAGGTCCCACATTTTATATAGTTTGAGGAGTATCTATAAATGTATTATTGCTATTGTGGCAAAAGACACCGCTTGCATCTTTAGTTGTGGTAAAAGCAGTGTCTCTGTGCTACTTCTAATCTTTAATAAAAACTTGCATTGCATCTTTAGTTGTGGCAAAAGTAGTGCCTCTGTGCTACATCTAATCTTTAATAAAACCTTTCTGGATTCATCCATGAAGCCTGTTTATTGAGTTAGACTGAGACAGACCATTACAGAATGTATTGTCTAGAAATTTCTTGCACCAGGTACAACATTTTATTCCAATCCTTGGGTGAATTAATTCCAAGACATGCAAGAACAACAATGACCTTCCTCTCTTCTTCCTCCTCCTCTCCTCTCCCCTTTCCTCCATCTTTCTCAATCACCCTCCCTCCCTCAGAGTTACAGTGCATCAGTGAAATGACATTGTTGCACTGTTACCCTGTTCTCTGGGGGTCCCAGGAGGGGCACCCAAATAACCAAAACACAAACATAAAGTTGGGGAGAATTAGCTGGAGCACTCACTAAAGCTAGCGAGAGGCAGGGTAACTTAGCAGGGATCTTGCAACCAAGCATCTACGGGGTCAGGTCAGTCAAGCAGTCAGACAGTTTTAAAACAGCAAAAATGAAGTTTTTATTAAAAGACAAACAAACAGTAAAGACACCACAACCACACATCCAATGGAAGAATTGAAAATAAGGATTATCGGGGGGAAATGGGTGATACGACACCATTCTCGTAGTCCTGAAGAAGCTTGAAGATGATATGGAAGAAAGCTCAGCACGATTTGCTGAGAGGAGCTCACCAAAATGGCAGCAAGGCGGGATGGAAGTTCAGAGTGATCCAAATGGGGCAAGTGGTCCGAAGTGGTCTCAAAATCGGGGGGTTTATATAGGGTGAATTGTGACGCAGGCCATGCCTTACTCGGTGAGAACAATGCAAATTTGGAGCTGGACAAAGCTTTGGAAAAGGTCAAGTTTAACATGATTGGCTTAGCACAGAATCAACAATAGTGTAGCCAGTATGCAAACGCAAGGTGCTTAGCTTGGCTTTGTAAGACTATCGGCTCGGGGCCGGGCGCCTTTGTTAGTGTCGTGCTTAAGTAAAAGGGTGTTTGCAGGGAGGTCCCTGAAGCAACGGAGTGGCTCTGTTCTGCCTGCCTGGGTGGAGAATGGAATGTCCAGCAATCACCAGCAGCGCCTGTTTACGTGCTTGTCCGGAGGCCTTGCAAACACGTGGAGCAGGGTGGCAGAGGAAGGCCAAATGGTTTTGATATCAAAAGGGATATCTAGTGCTATCACCGGGTAGGCCTGGGCCAAAGTAACAGCACAGTGACACTATCAATTAAAGAGAAAAAAAAGGAGAGAGGATAAACTTTTCCCTTCAGACCAGAGGACCATCTCAACAAACCACATCAGGTTTTTATTTTTTTAAAAAACCTTTTGGGAGTACCCTAGTGTTGATCCAAGAAATTGCTAAATGCCCTCCTTCACCCAGAGAATGGAATGAATGGACACAGAGGTAACAACAATGGACACGACCCAGCAAACCCAGAGAGCTATGTTGTGAGAACTCACACTTCTTTAGAATAGACCTCTTTGGAAGAGACATTAATGTGGGCCATGGAATTAGTGTGAGCGGCATTTGTTGGGCTTAGTTGAAATGGATAAACTGACAAAACTGATAAGAGAAAAAAAAATCAGTGATGTCTTTTGTGAAAGATTGGAAATGTCTATTAAACTTTTTTTGCAAGAAAGAGCGTACAGTTTACAGACAGCAGGATTTAGAATGTAGTATGTTGGGAAGGAGAGCAGTGGAAGCATTAGAAAACTAATAGTAACTGGAGAAGTTTTTCTTTGAAGCAATGTTACCTTATTGTGAGAGTGATCTGGTTGTGACATCTATCAACCCATTGATCTCCAGGGTTCATTCAACTGATCTGACTGGCTAGGCTGGTATCTCCTTTCTCCCTCATCACTCCACGTTCGTTCCTCCTGAAGCTGTGCACTCAGTAGAAGAGGATGGCAATCCCAGATATAAGGAATATGTCATTCTTTGGTTGTTATCTTGTTTTTGTTTTGTTCATACACATTCTATGTATTTTTAAATAAATAAAATAAAATAAAATAAAATGGCACTTCTAATGATGTGTGCAACATTCCTCATGACACTGAGGTAAAGGAAACGTTGATTTATGGAAGGAAAAACAGTCATTGTAGCAAAAAGTTCTTGGATCCCACAAAGCAACATCTGAACACTCCATATAATAGGGTGTCTCTTGATCGTGATGCCTTCACAACCCTGTGGAAGAATTAATCAGGTTGATATTGCAAAGGTTTTGATAGATCCAGAGAATACAGATAGATATGGGATGATCTCGCTCTTTTTTCTCTGTCTTCCATTTCTTTGAATCGCACCTGCATTCTCCCTCCATCTTTTGCTCATATTGCTTTCTGTTCCAACATGGGAATTCATTCCATTTCCTTGTATGCATCTTTCTTAATATAGATATGTTGAAACAATTGATTAAAGTACGTGCTTTTATATTTTTCAGTTGTACATATTTTTTTAACCATTTGCCACTTTTAACTTTATGAATTTTGCCTCTCTGAAATGAACTGAAATCTTGCCAATGTATAGACTTCCAAGACAAGGTACATTTTGTCTCCCAACATGTTTTGGGAGGTAAGAATCAGAGAGTTTCACTGTGAATCTCTTCTCCACATTAGTTCTCCTTCTTCACTTGTGGATGGTTTTGCAAAAAGAGACGAAAGAATTTCCTTTGGTTCATTCTTTTTTGACCCCTATCCTCTTCTGTACTTGTGCTGTGACTCCAAAACATAGTTTAGCTGGAACATTTCAAATGTTACTACTGAAATTAGGACAGAGACAGCTAGTCACAGCTTTTGGTTTTAGTAAATCATTTCCATCTTTCCCTCCTTTCCGATCACCAAAGGTAAAAAGATTTTTAAAGAAACACTAAAAAGCCATTCATTGTATTACGATTGTCTCCTTTGTCTACTGTGTTTACTAATGGACGTATGCACTGCTCCCCACTAATAAATAAAGCATTGCACAAAAAGAAACTTGATATAACTGTGGACTACATCTAATTACTGGTCTTAATTAGAGTAAAACCAATGAATCAATTGTCCAATAGTAACTCAAAATGTGTGAAAAGCTCTTTAATTCAGTGGATTTACTTTAGTTGGGGTTATATCAGCACTGGGATTTAAATCTATATGCACAATCACATGATTGTGTTAGCATGTTACTTTGGTGACTAGCTACCTTTTATGCAGTAATAAGTTTGAGCTACTTTTCTCACTGTAACAGACTTGGGTGTAATTCACTATTTAATAGTGGAAGAGGAATGAGTTTATTATTCTTTATGGGGCATATGTGCTGAGCAGTGGGAAGAGGAAGATGGTTACCTCATTATGTATCTGAGAAGGTTTAATTTGCAATGCTTTTTGGATTTTCCTCAGAAATTTTAAATATGCAGCATAAGAATTGGCCTCTTCAGGGAACCAGAGAGCATTTTCCTGTATTTTCCAATGGAAGATCGATAATAGTACAAATAACTTCTGTGTAGAGCAATAGCTTTCCAGAGTGACCAGATTAATAAGTAAAGTAACTGGTTCCTTTTAAAAAGTGGTATATATCCCTACAGCTTTCTTTACAGAAAGGTGACTACCCAATTTTCAAACCAATAAAGGCTGCAGCTTCAGTCAGCCTAAGTTTCTTTTTCTGGCCCATTCAAGCCTGCAAAGGCTATATATGAAAAGACTGCAGGCGTGTGTGTGTGTGTGTGTGTGTGTGTGTGTGTGTATGTATGTGTATGTATGTGTGTATATATATATATATATATATATATATATATATACATATACATACATACATACATACACATACATATATATATATACATACATACATACATACATACATGTGTGTGTGGAGGGAGAGGGAGAGGGAGGGAGAGGGAGAGGGAGAGGGGAGAGAGAGAGAGAGAGAGAGAGAGAGAGAGAGAGAGCGCCAGGCTACAGTTTCTCAAAATCCAGCATAGTTTTTCAAACTCCTGTGCAGGAGTTTGAAAAACTCTATATTCCATATTCAACTCCAGTCAGGAAACTGGTAAATTTCTTTTTCATCTTTAAATCTTGAGTAACACTTTTGAAGTTCAGACTAACATCTGGAGTGGCTTCATTTCCCCACTGACATGGAAAATAGCATATGGTTATTTCTGTTTGATACCATTTCACATTGTGCTCACTACAGTATCACTTGTAGCATTGTTTGTCTTACAGCAACGGAAAATGGCTGAGACAAAAGCTTTCAGCTACTTGACTCTAATTCATTTCTTAATGGTAGGACCCTGCTGGTATGCTGTCGCCTACAGACAAGTTCCTACATCTTTCACTAAACCGTTGGTCATTTGTCTCTGTCTCAAACAATGCACCAAATGATGCAGTGCACCAATACATCTGTCATTGACCAGATATTTGTTACACAATATTTCACAAATGTGTCCATTATAAACAGCATGCATTATCACCCACAAATTTCCACCCATTTCCATTTCCATTATCGTACTCTTTTGCATTTAGGAAACATTTACATTCTTGTTGCTTAGTAAACAGTTTCCAATTCTGTATTTATCGAACTTGGACTTAAATTGCTCTCTCGCTCTCTCCTCTCTCTCTTTCTCTCTCTCTCTCTCCCTTTAGTTGCCCTCACACAGGGAACTATTCCACGCTTGCAACAAATAGGTCCTAGACAGCTTAAACAAGAAGAAGTGCAATGAAACAGAAGTGGATATAACATCATTCATCTAGAAATTTTACCTACTTAAGACAGCCAAAGTCTTTTCGCAGTGCCTGCTGTCATGGAACAAAGTCTAATTAGTGTCACTACACCAAGCAAATTCAAAAATCATCACAAGAAGGCAAAGCCAATGGATTAAAGGAGGTTGATGCAATAGGTATTTGTTGTCATTGTTTTGTGCCTTCAAGTCATTTCCTACTTATGGTGACACTAAGGCAAACCTATCATGGGGTTTTCTGGGAGTGTGTGACGTGCCCAAGGTCCCAGTGCATTTCCAACCCTGGTCGTAGTCCAACATTCAACTTACTACACCACACTGGCTTCATAAACCATCTCTCACTGGCATTTCAACTGTACCCCCAAGGTACAAAGAAAAGTACCAGAGAGGCATGGGTACACTCAAGCGTGTGAAGCCAGTTCCATCCTTACTCCAAGAAAGGTCGCTGTCCAAAGTTTTGCAACATTCAGTAACCTCAAATAAAGTTAAGGGTTTGCCGTTTATTGTGGACCAAAGAGGAAGGTCTGTGGGCATGATTCTGTAATGGAAAAGTCATCTACCAAAGGAAGCCAAGTTATGAGTGAGAAGTGTTATGTTATATAAACATATATTATTAAATAACAAAGCTCAAGATCATCTATGTCATAGTAATTCCAGTTTCTATGTACGTTTGTGGAAGCGAGGCAGTGAAGAAAGCTGAGAGGAAAAGAATCAACTCATTTGGAATGTAGTGCTGGAGAAGAGTTCTACAGATTCCATGAGCTGCCAATAAGATGAATAAATGGGTCTGAGAGCAAATATATGGATCTGAATTATCACTAGAAGCCAAAATGACTAAACTGTTGTACTTTGGACATACCATGAGAGCATATGACTCATTAGTATGGCTGATCATGCTTGGTAAAGTTGAAGGTTCTAGGAAGAAAGGAAGAAGGAAGACTGCATTACAGTTGGATTGATTCCATCAAGGAAACCATGGGCCTGACTTTGCAAGACCTGAGCAGGGCTGTTAAGAAAAGTGTGTCTTGGAGGTCTCTTTTTCATAGGGTCTCCATAAGTCCAAGCTGAATTAATGGCATATAGCAACCACTAGAAATGTAATAGCCTAAGTAAACAGCTGGGAAATCCAATCATTACCTCAAGGAAAAGGTTGAAGATTTGGAAACACTTTACAACAGGGAGAGAGTCTTCTTTCTCATTCTCAAATGTATAATCCTGATTGAGTAGTGGAAGCAGGGCATGAAAGGAAATTTGTATCTTTGAGAACCCAAAAAGGAGGTTGTAGGGATGTTTTTGTGGGCCCCCATTTTCAGGAAAATCAGCCTAGTCAGCAGTATTTAAAGTATTTAACATTTGGGAAGGTCAAAAAGAGGAGGTAATTCTCTCTCTCTCTCTCTCTTTTTGGGGTGGGTAGGGGGGTGGTCAGTAGACCTGTCCCTAATTAGAAAACCTGAAAAATGTCAGAAAGAGAATGTTTGTGGATAGGACAGAGCTTGAAATTCACTCAATTAACTCAGTCAGTTATTAATTTACCTCTTGGCTAGTGATATCACCTTACTTTTTGGATTCACAAGCTTAAAATATGCTTTTGTGAATAAAATCATAATAATTGGTTAGAGACCCTTTCCACACGAAGCCAGGAATCGCTCCATACCCTTACTTACCGCTTCTTCTGGGCTCGAAACAATGCAGACTTTCCCTTAAGCCCTTCCTCAGGCTCCTCTGTTTGTTCCAGGGCGATTCGGAGCAGCACGAGGTCTTTAGATCCGCACTGGTGAGGTTGACAAAATGGCAGCTTCCTGTTGTTTGTGGGTCTGGACCAACCACTGAAGCTGACTGCACCCACAGCCCACCCTCCGCTGATCGCAGGCTCACATTGGTGTGAATCTGCGCATCTGCATAACTGAGCAGGAATGAATTGGCGCACTCCGGAAAATTTAAAAACTGCTTTTTTCCGGTCTTCACATAGCACACTGGAGGACCATTTGGGGGCATATTGAATTGGGCTTAGGTGCGGAACTAATAGTCCGAACCTAGTCTGATCCAAGGCACAGACAACCTCCGTGACAGAACGCATTGGCCCGTCTTAATTTCTTCGTGCGGAAAGAGACAGAGTATCTGCTTCTCCTTATGCTGCCTTCAGTACAACAGGAAGGACTAAATACTCTTCAAAATTCTGCAGAAGAAAACTGGGACATGTGTGGCCAAGCAATATCAGAGTGTTGTCAAGACTGCAAACGGTATTAAAGAAGGAGAACAGAAAAGACAGGGAAGGCTGCAGCATTTTGCTTTTGCCTGAGCCTACTGGAAAGGGCAAGGTTACTTCCTTTCCTTTCATCTGTCCCTCTGTTGAATCAGTGGAGTGCTAATCACTTTTGCACTTTGAACTCATTTTGCAACAACTGAATAAAGCTACGATGACTGGGGAAAGAGGGAGGAAAAAACTGAGTCATTTTAAAGGCAGCTGAGAAACTAGGAAAGAGAAGATCAACTTGGACAGTCCCTTCCAAATCCAGACAGTTGGAGTGTATAGAGCTCAGCCCTGTCCAGGAAGCCAGCAAGGTGTTACATATCATTGGCTTGGGGCATCTTTGCTGTTGTTTTCCCACACTTCCAAGAGGAAGTGTAAGTTGCTCTGTGGGACTTACTTTAGGTGTGGCCCTCACTTCAACATCTGCAAGTTTGGCCTGATACTTAATAAGCCTATTATACCCTTTGCCCACTGGAGTGTTTATTGCTCACATATCCTAAAGAACCAGTCTCATTTGGCAGGAAAATACACTCCCATCCCAGTGCTATCAGCAACATAAGAGCATTGCATCCCAGCAGCTGTTCCCAGCAATACTTTAAACAGGAAATAAATGCAGCTAGATCCTTCTGCATAAAAAGCACAAGAGCTCTATCAAGGACACTACGATGAGCCAGGCCAACACATCTGTCTTCTCTTGGACCTGTGGGGACCCAACCCATCAAGAAGTTTTTCTGGCAACGTGTGGCGAGTGCTTAGTGCTGGAAATGGCTCTCGTGACACCACATGTGAGCAAGTCAGCACTTGCCTGAGGACCTTGGCATCGGAATCTCTCCGTTCCTTCCCACAGGGCTCTGTGATAGATGAGGAGAGCTGACATAACATACCGCATGCAGGTCCTCAGGCCATCACAAGCTGGCTTTGTGAATGTCAGGAGGCCCATTGCTTTTCCACCTCCCTTCCTTTCCCCCCTCTCTCTTTCTGAACACTGAATGTTCCCATCAGAGGTCTACATATTATTTGTTGGGTTGTGACTAATCCTTGCTCTTGGGAAAGTGATGCTTACCAGAAAGGAAGCTATTATTCAGGTCTTAAGTCCACAGTAAAATATGTGAGTAATTAAAGAGAGTGAAATCAAACAGTCGGCATTAAATAGTACAACACGGGTGCATCACTAAAACTAACTCATCCACACAATATTTATCTTTCCTAGCAGGGCCTTATGACAACCATTTATAAAATATTAAATATGGCCTCAGGTTTCTTATCACTGCCCCCCTTATCCTGAACTCTGGAAAACACATCAATGCAGGAAATAAGAAACAACCTCCACTCTTTTTTTTTTCCATTCCTTAAATGGTATACACAATATGATTAACATAATTCAGCAGATAATATACAGAGAAGGCTTTTGTTTATCGAAATGAATCCTTAATAATTTTTTTAAAAACGAAATTACCTCTCAATATTTACTGGGCAATTCTGCTCAAACTGGAATGTTTAAGCTGCTGAATTCCTCTCTGGTTGCAACTTTAAAAACGTGTGTGTGTGTGTGTTTGTGTGTGTGTGCGCATATCCGCACATACACACACACATATATACATCCGCACGCACACACACACACATATATACATCCGCACATACACACACACATATATACATGTGTGTGTGTAGATAGGTAGGTAGATTGATAGATAGATGTATATATTTGCATGCATTCAAGCAAAGAGATAGAAGAAAGACAACGGGGGAAGGAGAGAAATACTTAAGATAGGGGCTGGAAGAGGCATGTGCAGTATTAACAAACTGACCATTGATGGAATACCATTGGTGACATACACACATAAATGTACATTTTGCCCAGACATTTTCTTTCAAATGGGGCACACTTAACTATTCTGTAGCCACCTGCTACTAGTCAAAAACCTCAAGTCAGCTAGCTGTGAAGCTCTACAGAACTGCTGCTGCTGTTTTCTGCTCAAGCAACAATGAAGTTGATGGGCTGGGCTGCAAAGGGAAGAGAAATGAGGGTGAATTTCATCAGGAAAAGAACCCTTCTTTATATCTCCCCTTAGCCCAGACTAGCTGCTCCACTATCAGTTACCTCCCTCTTCCTCCCTTGTTGAGTCAATAAATGGCCATGGTAGTTCCCCTCTGAGTTTTCATGACTGCTGGAGTAAAGGAAGGCAGAAAACTTCAGTGTAAGACTGTTATGCTCCACCCATTTGACCCAGGATTTTAGCTCATATGTTTAAAAAGATTTACTTGGAACTGACATTGGTAAAATGTATCTTTGCTCCTGGCTAAAGCAGTAAGACCTTCTGACTAATGGTGGATGGTGAATAATTGCATTTCCAAGCTTTGAGAATGAGGCTATAGTCCCCATGACTGTACATGTGGAAGTCACCAATGGTCAATACAGAAATGGACTACATAATTGGAAGCAGAAGATGGAAAAGCTCCATTCTCTCTGCAAGAACAAAGCAGGAGCATATTGTGACAATGGCCATGAACTGCTTATATCAAAAATTAGAGAAAAGCTAAAGAAGAACACGAAACTGAACATCACACCAAAGTACAACCTGAAGAATATCTCTGTTGATTTTAAAAACTAAGTAAAAATAGATACGTAACATAAAGCCTAATTGACCAAGAGCCAGAAGAATTCTGCACCAAAGCCAAGGACATTGCTGGGGAGAAATGCAAAAAGACACTATCTGTGGCCAAAAAGAAGAGAGAAAAAATCCTCACTGATGACAGATGAAATTCTTCAAAGAGTTAAGGAGAGGGGAAAAGCAAAAGTAAAGGGTGATAGAAATAGGGTCAGAATCCTGAATGCAACTGTTCAGTGACTTGTTCATAGGAATAAAGAGAACTATTATAATAATCAATGCACATAAATAGAAGCAAACAAGAAAGAACAAGCAAACTCTTCCAGAAGATCTGAGAAATCAAAAGGCAATTCGAAGTAAGACTTGGCATGCTGTACAAGCAAAGTCCCCAATGAAATGATTACCATTTTTGTCTGATATGGACTGTCTATATCCAGTTTCAAGGTTCCAGAAGCAGAGATGTGCATGCAGTGCCATTGTGTGTGGATGCCCCTTGCACATGAATGCACATGCACATTTGGTTATACACTGGGATGCACCTTGCTTCTAGTATACAATGTCGCCTTTCCAAACAAGTGCTGAAAAGCACAATTAGTGTATGGCTTTGCAAGTAAATGTTTGCACTGTACTACCCCAACATAAGCTCTTAGTGAAAGCATTACAATGAAATGTAGGTATTCTTTTGTGTTTCACATAGCATGCCTCCTGTCATATGAAGAGCTGCTGGATGCAGATTGAACTAGTGAATAATAGTCAGTGTAGAGGCAATGCCATGAACCTTTCTAGAGTATAGTTAGAGTGCTACAAAATATTGAGTATTAATTGATAGTTGCAATGATGTATCCATTTGGTATTTGCCTGTGCAAATTACAGTGTGTCAAATGGTCAATTACTTTATAGCCTATTGCTACAATGTGTTCAGTGGGGAAGAAGATCAGAGCAGGTGAAAATGAAAGTGGCAAGAAGCATTTTAGGAACTTGCAGTATCTGAGATAAGGGGTAGGAATGATGTTCTTGCCCAAAGGATGAAAGGGAAGTAAGCAAATGTAGGTCTGGGAAATGTCTGAAGATGTAGGGTGATGTTAAATTTATGATACTCTCCAATAACAACTTTGTATGCCTACAATTTGTATGTGTGGGTAGAAAACCTCTGAGCACCATGTATGTTTTAGTCTCAGCAACTTCAGAAGAAGTGTGCTATGTTGCCTGCTATACGACAAATAAACACTGTTGTCTATCTCAGAGTGGAGTTTATGGATTGCTAATTATTCAGGGCATGACTTCTTTCAACCTATATGGATTTTTTTTGCCAGAGAAAGAATCCTCCCTTTGCTTCAAATTTTACATTAGCTTACTTTTCTTGCAATGGCATTTTCATTCAGTTTACTTTTCTAGCAATGATGTAGTTATTGTTATCCTGTTTGACCAGTAGGTGGATGGACATTCTACAGATTCCCATCTTTTTTTAAAAAAATACAGCAATATTTTCCCATCTGTTCAGCATAAGTCATTAGTGATTTTAGCATTTTTTTTAGTTTTTACAGTAATTTCCAGGATAGTTTTAAATAATGTTTAAGTTGCACCTCTTTTATGCCTCTACAATTATTTTCAAAGTGCCCATATTTCTACCCACATTTCTGCTCTCATTCCTTAACTAGCATTTCCAAACAGCTGTTACTTCCTCTCTGAATTGCTCTTGTTTTATAATCATCACTAATGAGCCGACAAGGCTCCCACTGCATCCCTCCTAGCTATCATAAACAATGAAATAGAGATTTCACACTTACCTTCACTTAGATGCCTTCTGAGCCTCCGAACCACAAACAGGTGCGGTGGATTCCTTTCTCCAAATAGGGAAAGGGATTTGGTGCCGCTTTTGGAGCAGAGGAACAATTGCACACTTTACGAATGGTTTGGGAAGGGAAGAGAGGAAAACAGTGACCATGACTGTGAAACTCTTTCCATAGAGCTCCTCAGGCCAATCTGCTCCTTACATCATCTTCCCAGTCACAGAAAACCCCCACCAACTCTCTGCCTTTGCTCCAAAGCTTTATTTTTTTCATGCATCAACAGGTTGGTGAGAAGTCCCATGTTGTCTGTGGCTTAAATTGGTACCTATAGCTTCATTTTCCCCATTCCATCCTGCCATATTGGGACAGGAAGAGAGGAAATGTCTCCATCAGCTTGATGTAGGCTAATGCAAACAAATAAATCAGCTGACCAAACTCTCACAGATGGAAATAGTTTCCAATGGGTTTTGAGGGAATTCTTGGAGAAAAGGAAATGTTTCAGTACTTCTTGATGAAAAGTGGACAGCGTACATTTAATGCAGCTATAGTAGAGAACTTTTAAGACTCAGGGTGGTATAGTAGTTTGAGTGGGGGGATTAGAACTGTAAGCAATTAGGGTTTGAATCTCCGCTCAGCCAAGGAATCCCACTGGGTGACCTTGGGCAAATCACACTCTCTCAGCATCAGAGGAAGGCAATGGCAAAGCTCCTCTGAATCAATCCCATCAGCAAAACCTCATGACTGATTTGCCTTAGGATTGCCATAAGTTAGAAATGACTTGAAGGCACACAGCAACAAAGTCACTCTATTCTGCTTTGGTTAGATGTCATTTGGAATATTGTGTCCAGTTCTGAGCACCTCAGTTGTGCAAGGATATTGACAAACTGGAGAGTGTCCAGAGGAGGGTGACCAAAATGCTGAAGGGTCTGGAAGCCATGCCCTATAAGGAGAGGCTTAGGGAGCTGGGTATGTCTAGTCTGCAGAAGAGAAGGTTAAGAGGGGGACACGATAGCCATGTTTAAATATTTGAAGGGATGTCATGTTGAGGAGGGAGCAGACTTGTTCTCTACCGCTCCAGAGACTAGGACAAGGAGCAATGGATTCAAGCTGCAGGAAAGGAGATTCCACCTGAACCTCAGGAAGAACTTCCTGATGGTCAGAGCTGTTCAGCAGCGAAATGTGCTGCCTGGGAGTTAGGTGGAGTCTCCTTCTTTGGAGGTTTTTATGCAGAGGCTGGATGGCCATCTGTTCGGAATGCTTTGATGTGTGTTCCTGCATGGCAGGGGGTTGGACTGGATGGCCCCTCTGGTCTCTTCCAACTCTGTTGTTCTATGATTCTATGATTCTAAGTAGAAAACTTGTCCTGTGCAAGGATTGTTGTTTTAAAAAATAACTCGCATTAACTATTCCACTTAATGAAGTGTTTCTTCAAAATGTGTTGGGAACTATTTCTGTTCATGCTGCAGCTTTATGAAGTAACCAGACTGATTCTTGTTAAACCAAGGTGCGTCACATACAGATAATAATTGATGAACTCATCATGGCCAAGCTCATCAGAAAACATTAGACAAGATCCTACATCATGTTTGTGTAGTCTAATTCTACAGTCACGGAGCTGCACAATTGCACAGTGGCTGAGTTATACAACCCTTCTGCTGAATATCAGTGTTGTGCAACCAATTGTGTACCTGCAAATTGACTTACTGTTTCTGCAATCCCAGTGAGTCAAAGGACGAATTGAAAGCACTGGTGAGTATTTATGCCTCATCCAAGAATGCACAACTGGCTGTGCAGCAGTGACACTTGTAGAACTCTGCTTATACAACTGTGAACTGAATGGCCAAAAAGTGCAATCAGATGGACAAGGGAATACATATGTACACAAAACACCAATAGGAAGACAGTCATTTTTAATTTGTGAGATGTAATTGAGTATCTGCTTGTGTATTAGCAGGGCAGAAAAAAAATGAAATGCTCAGATATTGGTTGGGTGACATCTGGCTTGACCATAATGCATGTGGGATCTAGGAGTCTTAGTAGATGGCAATCTGAGCATAAGTCAGCAGTGTAATACAGCAGCTGAAAAAGCTAACATGATTCTTGGCTGCATGAATAAGAGTATAGTATCTAAGTGTTACTGCAATCGATAACCCTCTCCCCGGGGTCTACAATTTATTAAACTATAATATCAAACTGATATCTCTACGTGGCTAAGATTACAAGCCTCTCCATGTGTCTGAAAGGGTCCCTGTACAAGCACATACGCAGGCTGATATTAGGAAAATCCCGGTCTGGCCAGTGACTTAATCTGTCACGTAGTCCCAAGGAGCCCCCTAGACATAACAACCATTAAGAACACAAAGAGATCCTCAGGCTCAAGATGATAGCTTGACAGGATCAGTGCTCTTGACATTCAGCCTGTCAAGCCAGGGCAATTTCCATACTGCCGAAGCCTTTGTCAAACCCCGGCTGAGTCAATTAAGCCCCAACAAAACCCATCAAGCCGGAGATGTCCATCATTAAGGGCTTTGTTTTAGCCCTCCTCACTATTGTTCTCCCTGGGAAAGGATTAGCCCTCCAGGTACCTTTTCCGTTATAAAATCCCCCTGTTTCAAGCAGTTCCTCAGATCACTCTCGGCTTCCTCCCCACTTTCTGCTGCTCCATTTCCCGAGTGTTTCCCCTCAACCTCCACATGCTGAGCCTTGCTGCTCCCGGCTCTCTATCCCCATTTTGCCTTTCCAGACATCTGGATCAGGTAGAGTATTACCCTGAAGAACCCTCTTCAAAAGTCCTCTATCTATTTTCCTCCCTTTATATTTCTGTTAGGCTCTGTGTGAGTGAGTGTGATGGGTGCAAGTGTGGAGTGATTAACTTTATAAAAATAAAATAAAACTCATTATTAGACCTTTTGTTTGGATTTTGGTCTGGCCTGACCGGGTATACATTGGGTTTTACAATCCTGCTAAGTTACCCTTCCTCTCGCTTTGCTAACTTGTGCTCAAATAATTTTCTATTCCCCATATTATATTTTGAGCACAGTGACAGGGACTCCCCTGAACTCAAACTAGCTGACTTAGTGACCGGGACCCCCCTGAACTCAAAATAACTGGTTCAGTGACCAGTAGCCCCAGGATCCCTGCACAATAAGGTAACATAAGTCAAGGGATGTGATAGTAACAGTATACTCCACCTGGAATACTGTGTCCAGTTCCTGGCACCACAATTCAAGAAGGAGATTGACAAGCTGGAATGTGTTCAGAGGAGGGTGATCAAAATGGTAAAAGATCTGGAAACTATGCCCTTTGAGAAGTGGCTTAGAGAGCTGGGCATGATTAGCCTGGAGAAGAGAAGTTTTGGGGGTTTTTTTTGGGGGGGGACATGATAGCTATATTTAAATATTTAAAGGGTTGTTATATGGAAGTGGAGCAAGTTTATTCTCTGCTGCTTCAGACTCTAAAGCCCTTTTCGCATGTTACCTGATCGCGGAGGTGGGGGGTGCTGTTCGCGCAAGCAGCCTCTTGCGCGAGGCACTCGCATCGCCCCTCCATTCTACCGCAGCTGGGTTTCTGTTTGCGTGACCGGTGCACTATTGCCCTGCCTCTTCCTTTCGCAGCGCAGTCTGGGAGCTGTGGGCTGTGCTGGGGGAAGGAAGCTCAACTGCCCTGGCTCGCCGATGCACCGCATGCAGGTAAATGCGCAAGGGCGCCGCGAGCATTGTGCAAGCACGCAATATTTTCAGCTCTGAGCCAAAAATAAAAAAAATGTGCGCGTGCTCTGCTTTAGCCTCGTGAGCGTCGAGTGAGTGGGAGCGCGTCGTACGGACCGACACTCCCATTTATGCGATGCTCAAGGGGCGCACACACAAAAAAAACCAAGTGCGAAAAGGGCCTAGGACACAGAGCAATGGCTTCAAACTTTAAGGAATAGCTATTCCATCTAAACATTAGGAAGAACTTCTTGATAGTAACAGCAGTTTGACAGTGGAATACACTGCCTTGGAATGTGGTGGAGTTTTTAAGGAGTGATCCCTGCTCAGCCATAGAAATCCTCTGAGTGTCCTTGGGCATGTCACACAGTCCCCAAAACCCACGACAGCTTTGCTTGAGGGTCACCATAAGTCAGAAATGACTTGAAGGCACACAACAGCAACAATATCTGGTGATTAGGACTATGCTGTTTGCAACAAAATGAGTTTTTTTCCTCTGTTTTTTCATATTAACATCCCAGATTTTATTTTGCCATGATTTCATTGAAGCTAAAATTCAGCATACTATGTTTTGAACCTACAACCATTCTGTGAAAAACAAAATCATCTACAAAGAGTTTTCTGCCTGCCATTGTCTTTTACATTTACCCATAACACTTCTGCAGTTTGTTGTTGCTCAATTTTAATTTTCTTAGGATGTTGTTTTGAATTAAATCCATCAATTAGAGAGGTGTAGAAACCCTCCTGAGAAACGTGGCTGATGTTATTGAAATTTGTTGTACATTCTTTCACTCTGTGGTATTTTATTTCCTCCACTCTGCCTTCTCAGTATTTAAGAATAAAATAAAAGTGATAATTACAGTGACACCACAAAGATGACACACGTTCAGGGAAACAAATTAAATCAAAGCAGCTAAGCGCAAAAATGTTGGATGTTTCCAGAGGGTAACTTCTTATTGCTACCAATCCAAAGAGACTGCAATCCCTGTTTTGTGTTCCTTCCTTAACAAGATTTTTTTCCCTTGAAGTAAAGATGGAAGAAGCAACTAGAAAAAACACAGAAGAGTTTCAAGTGGAATGCAACATTGTCTGGACTCCCTTAAATTCCATTAATGGTACAGAACACTTCCATGAAAATTGAGCAGTCCAGATAATAGTCTTCAAACCAACAAATCAACTTCCCTAGAGGTTTCTACAGGACTCAGGTCATTTCTGCACTGGCTTGTTATAGCACTATGATTCCACTTTCAACATCCTATGGAATCCTGGGGTTTGCTGGATGGCCCCTCCCGAAACTGCAAACCCCAGGATTCCATAGGATGTTGAAAGTGGAATCATAGTGCTATAACAGGCTAGTGCAGAAATGATGTCAGTGTGGTGTAGTGGTTTGAGCTTTGGACTACAACCCTGGAGACCAATGTTCAGTTCCCTGTTCAGGTATGGAAATCCACTGGCTGACCTTGGGTGTATCACATACTCTCAGCCCCAGAAACCCCCATGGTAGGTTTGCTTTAGGTTCACCATAAGTCAGAAATGACTTTAAGGCACACAGCAACAACAACAATAACAACAAGATTTCTACCGTTGTTGAACCGACTGAAGGTCCTTCAACTATAGCTTTAAATTTAATTTGAGAAAAAGTTGAGAAATATTACAATATGCAGACCACAATTCCATCTGATTATGGAAACTATGCAGGTCAGCTCAGGTTAGTATTTGGATGGAAGACTCACCCCCCCAGGCACTTCCGGTTATATTTCAGAGTAAAGAATTGGCAAAACCATCTCTGAATATTCTTTACCTAAGAAAAACCTATGAAATTCATGGAATTTCCATAAGCTTACAGGCAACTTGAAGGCACATTTCTCTCATACGTACACAAACTCCCAGAAAATTGTTACCCATATCCACATAAGCAGATCTGCAAAATCACATTTTCAGTTTCAGCCTTTTTGGGGAGCAAGTTACAGTTATTCAGGAGTCTTTTCATCATGAAATGTTGCTCCTTTTCTCATTAAAAATAACATTTAATTTGTCTCAAACTCATTACAGGTTCTTTACCTGGTCATATGAGTGATTTGACAAATGTATGGAGCATAAGCAAAGAGGATGCTAACCATGATGATATAATGGAATCTTATGCCACCACATAAGCAATGTTGTGGTTGCAGTTCCCAGAATCCACCAGCCAGAATGGCGAATAGGTTTTACCCATGCCATACACCCCCAATTTGTGATACTGTATGATTGGTTATAAATATTGTGCAATTGGCATGAAATAAATATAAATCTTGCACTTCTGGCTGAAAAGCTATGTGGAGACAAAAGACTCTGACTGGAAGCTTCCTGAAGTTTTAACATGGCCAAGTCACAAGATTAGAAGAATCAATTGGAAAAACTTAACCTGTTGGGTTTTAGATGGTTCTCTAAAGTACTCAAGCCAAAAGATAACAGCAACCAAAAGTTCACAAGAAGGACATGAAGGCAACGGTCATCTCTCCAGATATCCCCTATCCCTGTATTCTTCTGCTTCTCCAGTAATTGAGAAGCTATTGTGATTTTTTCAGTGTTTTGTCACCTGGCTGCAAAGGCAATCCAGAGCCCTTTTTCAGATTTATCAGAGAGCAATTCACACATTTCCCTCTGGGCAGAAAAAAGAGTATTTAAATCCTGGCTCAGACATTGGTTGTTTCCTGACACCTTGAACACATATGGAGTGTTATGCTGTGAAAATGATCCTTCTCGGACTTCAGTTCATAGTACAGCCCTCAGGCTCCCCCAGTCTGAGAAAGCTCACTTCAATCTTCTGCGGCTTCAGGATTGGTAAATATTACCCACTTCATCCTAACTCCTCACTGTCCAACTTTTCCTCCCTTTCTTTCAGCTAACCTTGTACAGTTGTGAAACTGTTTGATTGCTTGTGTGTGTTTGTGAATTTCCCCCAATAAAGATTTTTTATTTTATTTTATTTTATTTTTTATTTCTAACTGGTGTTAGAATTACAATTAGTACTGGTATACACTGGTGAAAACATCCCATAAGATTGCCCCACCTCTCACAGGCAACCCTTTGCAGTGGTGTATCTAGTGTAAACTGTGCCTAGGGCAAGTTTGGAAGTTGAGCCCCTACCTTCTTACCCCTATACCCACCTCCCACCCCTACATGCACTGCTTTTTTTTTCACCTACCCCAATATTGATGCCCTGGAGACATACCTTGCTTGCCTCATCTTAGATTTGCCTCTGCCTCTTTGAGCTATATTTCCCCACTTTTTCACTGAGGCATGGGTACTGTTGGAGAACCTCAACGTCCCCCACCTTTTGGAGTAACATAGGGGATATCTGGAGAGATGGCCATGGTCTTCATGTCCCTCTTATGAACTTTTCAGATGAACTGCCACTGTAAGAAACAAAATACCAAATGTCATAGGTCAGTGAACTCATCCTTCAGCCTTTGTGTTCTTACTCATTCTATATAAGAAAGAACTTGAACTTCACCCATCAATCCCTGTGTGTTATGTGGGAAAATATACTAATTTGTCCAAGTAGTGCCATCTCTTGTTTTAGCCATCCCTCACCCCCGCACAGCTAGTCCACTGGCTGTAGAGTGGGATGAAAAAGTGAAAATCCATCTTTCTCAAAGGGCATATCATCCCCAGTATGCTCTATTTTGTTTGACAAAAGTTCATTTTTAGCAGTTTCTCATCTGCTGTCAGATTTCCTTTGGCCTTGTTATACCTGGTACTTGACTATCAATGTTGTCCAAGTGAAGACAAACAGAAAGACCAAAAAGAAAGAGACAGAGAAAAAAAATAACAGAGATAAGAAAGGTCACTGCATGTTATTTTAGGAGGAGGAAAGAAGTAGCGTGTTACCCCTCCTCCTTGCTTAACACAAATTTCACCAGCAAACCTGTGAACTTTACAAGCAGAGATTTATATCAGCATTAAGAAAGGTCAAAGAAAAGATTGAACAGAGTCCCCATAAAATACAGGAACACGGAGCAGCTGGGAAGGGGAAACTGTTGCCAAAAATAAAATAATCATCATAATAAATTGTAGAGTAAAATTAGGGATGGGCAAATCTTCCTGTGTCTACTCCAAGTCATATTTTTACCCATAATCCTGCTTGGTTTCATTTCTACCTTACTCCTTCTTAAAAAAAAATAAAGAAAATCCTCTCAAAACTTTCTCTCTGTCTCTGAAATACATTTTCCCCTCAAAATGTCTACTGAAATACATATTCTGATATGGTAAGAATCACAGAAGAAGCTGCAATTGAAGTACAAAATGGGACCGCACATTGCTCACTCCTGCCTTTAACAAGCAAATGAACTGAACAAACTCTATTCATTTAGCATCAGAGATGCATATCCACATTCCATTCTGCACATATTTGAATCAATAACTAACAACTTAATAGGGCCATTAGATCTTTACTAACAACTGGAGGATGCTTTGTGTTCTTAAAATGGAGACAATACTGGCGATATTCCCTAGGCTGCCCTGAACAAATATTGTCCTGCAGTTCTGTACCAGGACAATTTACAAACAGAATCACTGAATTGGAAGGGCTCAAGGGCTATCTGGCTTAACCCATGGGGTTCAGGAATACAAAATGAAAGCTCTCCTGAGAGATGACCATTCAAACTCTGGCCATTTCCACACTAAACCGTTATAATGCTCTTATTCCACTTTCAACATCCTGTGGAATTCTGGGCTTTGTAGTTTCCTGAGGACAAAGAGCTCTCTGGCTGAGGATTCTAAAGGCCCCTCCCTAAACTGCAAACCCCAGGATTCCATAGGATGTTGAAAGTGGAATAAGAACACTACAATAGTGTAATGCAGAAATGGTTTCTGTTTAGGAACCTCCGAAGAAGGAGAGCCTGCTAACTTCTGAAGCAGCCTATTTGACTATTTAACAATTCTTACATTGAAGAAGTTTTTCCTGATTTTTAGACAGAATCTCTTTTCTTTTAATTTGAATTCAGTGATTCATGTTTAGGTCCCTGGTGCAGCAGAAATCAAGCTCACTCCGTCATCCGTGTGACATCCTTCCAAATATTTAAAGATGGCTATCATATCACTTCTCTGTCTTCTGTTCTCCAAGCTAAGCATTCCCAGCTCCTCAAGCCATTCTTCCTAGGGTTTGGTTTCTACTCTTTTGCCATTCTTTGTTGCCCTCCTCTGGATATATTCCAGCTTGTAAATGTGCTTCTTGAACTGTGAAGCCCATAACTGAACACCATGTTCCTGACGGCATCTATCCGAAGTTGAATAAAGTGATACTATTACTTTGATCTGGACACTATACTCCTGTTGATGCAGCCTAGAACTGCATGGGCTTTTGGGGCCAACACATCACACAGTTGACATATTTAGTTTGTGATTTTATGACAACTCCTATATCCTCATCACATAGACTGTTATCCATCCAGATGCCAATCTGCCTATATTTCTCCCACCTAAATGTCATACCTTGCATTTGTTAGTTTTGCCTAGCTCTCCAGTCTATTAAAGTCACTTTGATCCTGCCCTTTGAGGTATTTGCTCCTCTTTCTAATTATTACTCAGAAGTAATGTTACCCTGATCCCTGGGGATCCCGAGAGGGACACCTAAATAACCAAACAACAACAACAACGACTTGGGGAAAATTAGCTGGAGCACTCACTAAAGCTAGCAAGAGGCAGGGTAACTTAGCAGGATCCTGCAACCCAGCGTCTACGGGGTCACGTCAGTCAAGCAGTCAGATGGTTTAAAGTAGCAAAAATGATGTTTTATTAAATACAGACAAATATTAAAGACACCACAGACACACAGCTAGCTAAGAATCGGAAATAGGGATTTTTGGAGGGACATGGGTGATACAACACCTGTCTCGTAGTCCTGGAGAGGTTTGAAGGTTGAGTTCGTGGATATGGAGTCTCAGTATGTGGGACTGAGGGGAAGGCTCGCCAGGCACAGTGGCAGCAAGGCGGTCTGGAACTCGGGGGCGATCCTGGGTTGAGCGGGCTCAGTTACCGGAACTGAGGGGAAGGCTCGCTGCGCAAAGCGGCAGCAAGGTGAGATGGGACTCGGGAGCAATCCAAGGAGGATCTCGGAATCGGGAGTTTTTATAGGGCAAGTTATGACTGCAGGCCATGCCTTACTCAGTGAGAACAATGTGATTTGGGAGTGGGACAAAGCCTTGGAAAGGTCAGAATTTTAGCATGATCGGCTTAGGGCCGAATTAAAAATAGTGTAGCCAGTATGCAAATGTGGAGTGCTTAGTACAGCTTTGTGAGGCTACCTGCGCGGGGCAGGGCGCCTTTGTTAGTATCGCGCATAAGCAGTGAGATGTTTGCTGGAGAGGTCCCTGAAGCAACGAACCAGCTCTGTCTGGTCTGCCTGGGTGGAGAATGGAATGTCCAGCAATTATTGGCCACACCTGTTTACGTGCTTGTCTGGAGGCCTCCCAAACACGTGGAGCGGGGTGGCAGAGAAAAGCTGAATGGTTTGATATCAAAACGATATCAAGTGCTATCTCCGGGTAGGCCTCAACCGCAGTAACAGTAAGCTACCACAGAATGGAGCTGGCAGACACTTGGCTTGGCTTCAGACATTTCTGCACTTAGACTGAAACCAACATATTCAAGATAAAACCCCAGTGAATGTAATGGGGCTTAATTCTGAGTAGATGTGCATAAGTGAACATTGTGAATTATTCAGGGACCACATCTTGACCTTTAAAGCAACTTTAACACCCTTTCTTTTCCTAAACACCAATGTTGTCTTCAAGCTCATAAGAGGAAGAGGAGTAAAATATATGTGCATCTTGATACATGCATATTTGGAGGAGAGGGGGTAGGAATGCCGTAGATTTGCTTTTATTAAATGAATAGCTCAGTCTGTGTTGCATTTCATTTGGGCTTGCTTTCATACTCCTTCCTGGTCAGAGATCAAATGATCTGGCACTCCTGAATTGACTTTAAAAAAAAGTCTTTTAAGCTTTTTTAAAACTATCCAAGGACATTCTCTCTGTAGTGAGTATCTGTCCCTTGAGGAAAATCAACTCTGGAGAGCAATACAGCATATACACTCCTTGGCGGAGGGTTTGTTATGTCATTTCAAGGTATGGAAAAGCAACGGTGATCTTTCTATAAAGAGCTCCTCTCTTTTCAGTTTCACATTACTTTATATGAAATGTTGCAATAAAAATATAACAGCATCCTCCACTGCAACAGCAAATAGTTTGGCAATGTTTAGAAGCAATAGAAAGAGGTAATAACTTGTGGGGAATGTTCTGGAATTTGGTAGAGCTGAAAGGAACTTTGGAACTAAATTGAACTTGACATTTATTTGGTTTTTAACACTGTGCTTTACCATTGTAATATGTTTTCTTGGGAAAGCTAATTAGTTTGAAAACTGAGAAAGTAATAAGTGGGGAAAAGTACTATAATGCAAAAACTGAGAGATGACTTTTCAAATGTTGCAGTTTGGGTACAGGAAGTGGTAGTTGGTGGCAGATGATGATAGATGATGAATCCACTCCAGGCCTTAGACTGACTTCCAAGGTTCAGATCCCATTCCACAAAATAGATTCAGGACCTTGAATAGTTCTGTTAAATATTGCTGGGAGATGGAGAAAATGCAAAGACTATAGCTCTGTCTCCTAGGCAGGTAAATCTTCATTGTCTACATGTTTTCATGTGAAACAGTTCAATATTTTCTCCCAGATAGAGGAGATTGCAAGTTGTTTTTCACATTCTAGCACCATTTGGGTCAAAATTTTGCCAGTGGATTTCCCCCCCTATCCTTCTCAAACATGTTGCACATTTTGCACAGATTTGTGCAAATCAGTTTAGAATTTAAAAAACATTATTTTCAAAGGTGATCTTTTGCTATTCCTTTTGAAGTCCCAGCAATCAGTCCATCACCACCATCCCAGTCATCGACATGCCTCCCCTGAACACCTTTCCCTCATCTTCTTGTGTTTTTTTTATTTTATTTCCAACTTATGGTGACCCTAAGGCAAGCCTATCGTAGGGTTTTCTTAGCAAGATTTGCTCAAAGGGACTTTGCCTTTGCCCTCCTCTGAGGCTGAGACAGTGTGGCTTGCCCATGGCCACCCAGTGCGTTTCCATGGTTGAGTGCAGATTTGAACCTTGGTTTCCAGAGTCCTGGTCCAACATTCAGACTACTACACCACATTGGCTCTCATGTTACCTCCTCTTCACCTGATGTAATCCAGTTTTTAATTAAGTCCACCAGACTGTTTGGTTAAGGTAAACTGCTTTGTGAGTCATCTGAGGGAAAACACAGTCAAAGATGAAGAGCTGGTCAATCTCTTCCAAGAGCTCATATTTAGATAGCTTACAGTGAGATAATCACATAGATTTTGGTGGGATTGTACCTGTAAAATTGGACCAGGATTCAAATGCCTCTTTGCCAAAATTCTGTTAGCATTCTGAACCCTCCTAGTCTCATTTTCTGATTTAAGATATCTGCAGTGTCTTTTAAAATTAGACAAGAGACAATGAATATAAACCCCCAACGCCTCATTTAAAAACAATTTGAGCTAGCGTAATGAACATAAATCATTTTAATAGACCAATTTTGCATCAATTATAACACCATTATTTTCAAACTCATTACTGTCCCCCCCCTAAATAAAACAGTAACCTTTCATGCACAAACCACTCTGAGCACTTGCTCTGTGCGCTGTCATAATGCAGGACAAATCTCAGCATTTGCTCCAGAGAGGGATATTTACAAAGTCATCTTTGTACATGATTAAACATGCTTGTCATTTTCATCCCTTTCAAGGTACAGTGTAAAATGTTGGAACTGGTGAATCATTTCTCAAAAGTTACAAAGTGATTTTGGAAGGGAGCTTGTGCATCTCCTTGAAGTTCATTTTATAGTTCCATGGTAAGAACACATACTTAGCATGCAGAGGCTCTCAGATTTTATCCTGACATCTCCAGAATCTCAGTCACCAGAGTTGAGAAGAACTTCAACATCTTGGGGTGGATGGATCAATTTTCTGATCTGATCTGAAGCACATTTCTAGGTTCAACTCAAGGAGAAGAACAAAATGGAGAATGGAGCTGGCTCACAAGTCCAAGGTGACTCTAGTAGCATCATAGAATCGTAATGCTGGAAGGAACCACAAGGGGCATCCAGTTCAATGTCCTACCATGTAGCAATACACAACTTCGAGCTCCTTCAGATGAGAATGAAATCTCTAGGTGTCCCAGGTTTTGTTCCAGTACAAACTGATTTTATCTTAGAGATCTACATGATGGTTTCTTGATTCTGAAGTATTTATTGGGAGCTCTGGGAATTAGCAAATACTTTTCACTCCCAGTTCATATGTTGGTTTTAATCAACACTGGACTTTCAGAAATGAAATGCATCTGTGCTTATCTCTGTGTTTGTACTACACTGGAAACATTAAAGATGGCCACTACTAAGTAAAGTTATTTTATTTGCATGACACAGATTCAACAGTGATCAACTGAGGAAAAGAAGAATGTTAGCATGAGAACAAACTGATGCTAATACTTAAGTAGTGTAATAGTACTAAAGCACTTTAGCTCTTTGACTGTAACTCATGGATGTGATCATAATAAAGGAGCCCTGGTGGCGTAGTGGTTAAATGCCAGTACTGCAAGCCACAAGGTTGTGAGTTCGATCCTGCCGGGCTCCAAGATTGACTCAGCCTTCCATCCTTTCGCAAGTCAGTAAAATGAGTACCCAGCTTGTTGGGGGCATGTATAGAAATATTTCGAAATACATGCTATTTGTAAGTTGTTTGTTGCCTCCATCCATACGGAGAGGCGGGATACAAATAAATTAATTAATAATAATAATAATAATAATAATAATAATAATAATAATAATAATAATATATACAATGTCTTAGTGGAAATTGGTGAAAATCAGTTTTTGAAATATTTGCATGAGACTGAATGTGACACATGGTTAGTAGGAGAGGAAACGGAAGGACACAAGGGAAGAGAGAAACCGGCATATTTCAAGGGAGAGACTGGATGCATTGCATGAATAAGCAGGTACAATTGAAACAAACAAAAATTTTGAAACTTCTAGAATTTTTTCGCCATCTGGAGGCACTCTGAAGCACTCCCAAAATATGATCATCCGGTCTCTGTTTAAATGCTTTCCGTTAAACTATCCTACTTTCAAGGCAGTTTATTCCACTGCTGAATTGTTCTCACAGCTGCTGATGTTGAGGTGTAATTTTTGTAATTTGAATTCTTTGGTTCCTCTTCCAGTCTCTGGAGTGGCAGAAAACATGCCCATCCTATCTTCTACATGATATTCTTTGAGGTATTTGAATATAACTATCATGTCACCTCTTATTTTTCTCTTTTTCTTGCTAAAAATAATGGGGGAGAAAACTTCTACCTGAGATCCTGGATAGGCAATGCTGATTAGGGAAGACAAATACTAGGCTAAGTAAACTAATGGCCACAAAACATCTTCAGATGTGCAAAAAAAGATAAACCTATGAAGCAGGCAGAGAACGATGTGATGAAGTGAGAGGCATAAAATGAGTTTGACTGAGCAACATTTATTATTTCAGCAAGAAAAAACTGTCAAAGGGAGAAATGGGGAGGAAATTTTAGCCTGTGACTTCCAGGGCCAGTCTACCCTGTTCTGGTTTAGCTATGGCCTCTGGCTCATCTGCTACTCAGGGTTCCCTAGTTCTAGGGTAGAAAGAATTTCCCATGTCACCTACTTCTGAAGCCTACTAAGTCAATCAGAAAGACAAGGAAAATTGGTCACAGAGGTGATTCCTATCCTGTCTACATGTTCTTGAGATCTGAGCAGCAAGACTTGGGAAACACCAATCACCCATATAGGAACCTATAGGTGATGACCAATTCTATTTTTCCACAAAATTCCAGTATAAATCTGCCAACCAGAATATGATCAAATTAGCTTAAAAAAATCAGACACCAACAACAAATGAATGTGTTGCCTCTAAACATGGGCTGAAAATCTTGAGTGGAGACTTTTGGACTCAAGGGCAAAAGAGAAGCTGAAATATGCTAACTCCCCCCCCCAGTTCTACTTTTCACTGTATCTAATCTAATATCTATTTAGAGGGGACTATTGTAGTGTTAGAGCTGGTGGCTGCCCTATTCTCAGAATTCCCTTTTGAGCATCAGCATGTGTTAATTCATTGCTTGGAGAACATTATGAAGAGAAGTCATCGTATTCTCCCATGAAAGCCTGCATGGATTCTGAAATCTTCAGGGGAGGTCTTTCTCTCCAACTTGTCACCATAAGACACACATTTGGTTAGGAAGCTTTAAAGTGCATTTTTAGTCATGAAACTTCCTTCCAAAGAAGGCAAGTCTTCTATCCTTCCCTGATGTCCTTTGATCCCAGAACATAGTGGTTTACAGGCCATTGGGGAAGCAAATACACTCTCAGTTTTAATCTAAACTTTAAAGAATCTACCCAAGATTTGTATCCTGGCTCTATGGTAGGGATGAAAAGCACTTCAGACAAGCAGTTTGAGATAGTCGGATGTCTTCTTTAAAGCAAGTGAATCCAATATATTCCTTGGAGAGCTCTTATAAGCTTCAGGCTAAAGCCCAGAGTGGAATCACAACCTCATTGCTGTGGACATCTGAGGCCTCGCTGGCTGGAGGTTTGTGGGGGTCACCATCTGAATAAGTATGTTTTCCATGCTATTGATTGAACGCAAAGCCCTGTAACTATTTTATTTCAAGCAATGCTAATAAAGCCTTCCTTCCCTATTTCCTCCTGAAAAACCATCATTTGCTGCATGCTAAGTAGCCATCTCTATTTTTCCTGTTTCTGTACAATGCACAGTGCTAATTGATAGAAGTAAGGCTTGACTGCTGAGCACTTGTCAAAATACTGTGATGGGAAATGTTGGTAAGGAAATTGAGCATGAGTAAATGGCTTAAATGATGGCCCATAGTTCAAGACTTATGCTATATTAAGAAAGCAGAGACTGTGAAGCGTGATGCTCAAACAGAAAGTGATAGCAATGCTTACGAAAAGCCCATCTGCAAATGGTCTCATGAGGGCTTGAGAGGCTGGTCCTAAGGGCTACCTGCAGGTCCTAAGGGCTACCTGCAGCCCATGGGTTGCACTTTGCCCACTACTGTTACAGAGCAAAGGATCGGGGAAAATCCCTCTTCATTAGAAGCATTTGTATGCCTTCATTCTGCTACAGCATAACTGCAACTACTTTCTTCTTCTTCAACCAAAATGAAGAACATGGGGGAAAAAAATCTATTAGAAATGGTTCCTATAAGCTACATTGGGTACTTAGTTAAGAATGCATTGCTAAGTAATATCTTTTGTCCCTCCTCCCCCAAGCCTACTTAATAATCAACTGCCACTCTGAACAAAGGAGGTATGTTCGCCTAGCAAAGTGTGAGCGAGAAGGATACTGTTTCCACTCCCTTCCCACCAGTGAGTGAGACTATGAATCATAACAAGGAATTATGAGACATCCTTCACCCTGTAGCAGTGGTGGGCAAAGTGCAACCCATGGGTTGCCTGTGGCCTTCAAGACATGAATGTGTGGCCCCAATCTCTCAAGTTAAATTCTTGGAGAAGTGGAAAATCCTCTTTCTGGTTTCTATGAAGAGACAATTTCCTTCAAGGATACTCCATCAGAGGAACATGTGCCCAGTTCTAGGCTCCACAGTTTGAGAAGGATTTTGAGAAGCAGAAACACATCCAGAGAGGAGCAATCAAATCCATGAAAGTGAAACAAAGACAATTAAAGATCTGAAAACCAAGCCTTATGACGAATGACTTAGGGAAACAAGAATGTTTAGATTGGAGAAGAGAAGACTGAGAGGTAACATGACAGCTATCTTTAAGTATCTGAAGGCATTTCATGTGGACAATGCAGTAAGCTTGTTTTCTCCTGCTCCAAAAGCTAGAACATGGACCAATGGATCCGAATTACAAGAAAAAAGATACTACCTAAACATTAAAAAGAACTTCTTTACTGTAAGAGCTGTTCAATAGTGGAATAGATTGGTGGACTTTCCATCTTTGGAGATCTTTAAACCAAAGTTGGGTGGGCATCTTTCAGGCATGCTTTTGTTGTGTATTCCTGGATGGCAAGGGATTGGACTAGATGGCGATTGTGGTCCCTTCTAATTGTAAGATTCTATGGTTCTATCTCATAGGTGGGTGTATTTAAAACCAAAAGTGAGCATAACCACCCATTACTTTTCTTTTTCTCTCTCTCTGCACCCACCCTTCCCTTTCTATTTCTCCACCTCTTTCTGCTCAAAAGGTGGCACAGAGCTTATTGGCACAGGTCTGAATTACTCATTTCTAGGGGACCTTGAAATAAGACCAAAAGTCACAGATCCCACAACTGTGCTGTATCAATTAAAACATGTATAATTGAAACAACTTTGGGATTCTTTTCCCACTGCAAGCCGATGGCCCTTTAGAAGTTCTGTAGCAATTATTATGCTTCTCATTCCTACCAAAGACCTTTCTTTCTCCAAATCTGACATTGCTTCACCAATAAATCACTGTTTAGCAATGATAGATAGATCTTAGTTCAAACTCATCTCAAGTATTTAGAGACCAATTACGAAGCACTAGATTAATTTTTCCCATGATTTTTTTTTTCTCTTTAGATGAAACTGCTTTACGATAGACTGGAATTGACTTTATCCTTTTAAAGAAACCCACAATCGAGGGCCAAGCTTAGAGAGTAATGATTAACATTTCTGGGATTTCAAAGGGAAACATCTCAGGAGATTTTTCAAATATGCAGTCAAACAATGTTAGGTATTTTTGGCGAATGAAGGGGATACGTAGGCAAGAATAGTGCTAATCAAATTCCCAGATAATAGGATGATGGGAAGGATTTCAAATGCCTATGAGGATAGAATGAAATGAACTCACTTTCTTGATAGAATTAGCAGGGAAATTAGTTGAGAATCAATCAAATCAGAAGCCAGAATGACAAATCCACAGATGTTGCCTGGGAAGGGATAATCAAATGCACTCGCATGTCTGGGAAATTAGTACTTTAGGTACAAAGGGTACAAGAAGGCTTGGAGGTCACAGCTAATTACAGGCAACCATGATGCACCAAAGCTTCTCTTGTGATGAATACAAAAGCATTCCTGTTTGAAAACTATGAATGGAAGACAGGCCTCAGTACTTCTTTGAACGAAACCAAGAGAACAATCCTAACTAGCCAAGTGCTAGTTGAACCAACACTGGGGCCATTTCTGCACTGCACTGTGATAGTGTTATTATTCCACTTTCAACATTCTGTGGAGTTCTAGGGTTTGTAGTTTACTGAGGCCAAAGAGCTCTCTGGCTGAGAGTTCTAAATGCCTCTCTCTAAACTGCAAACCCCTGGATTCCACAGGATGTTGAAAGTGGAATAATAGCACTATCACAGTGGAGTGCAGTAATGGCCCTAAGTCTGGATGCAACCAATTTCTTCAGCAAGTTTCACATTTATTTCCTAAATGGAATCTCTCAAAACTTCCATATAAATTTCAGTTCAGCTTGAAAATGCTGTAAAAATCCAAACAAACTACAATTCAGTAAGTTAGCGCGTTACAATAGCATAGGTTAGGCTTGCACTATCATAATCCACTATTTTGGTCATTGCAGAATTCTTTACTAATTGCACAAATACCAAACTAGCCCCTAAAGCCACTTTTTAAGGAATGTAACTTATCTGAAAAAAAGTTTGAAAAATAATTTTCTTGTGTGTTGGGAAACCCTGATGATGAAAATTGTAGATGGATAGAATCTTTGCAGATCAAGACTGATCTTGTATTAAAAATACATGTAGTTTTGTGGTTAGAAAAATGACATTTTCTGCAGGGGGGAAAAAAAAACCCATTTCTGAGCAGAAAGCAAGTTTCTTGCACTGAAAACACTGTTCAGAATTCAGATGGGAACACGTCTCCATAAGTGAATATACATCTACAGGAAATACAGATGAGCAGTTTCACAGTGCCTGCATTCCATTGTGTTATTATGTAGAGAGCCAGTGAAGTGACAAATGCACAATGAGGCCAGTGCAGAACAGCACAATAGATGCACAATAGAACTGATGCATATTGGAATACTCCTGCCAGTGCCCTGCTACCCATCTTTGCAATTCACTAGGAAAAATCTCTGCTATGTAGCTAAGTATGTACAAAGCTAACATGCAACATGATAAGAGGATTCTGGGCATTGTTTCCTGCACAGAATATATCATTTATTTGCAGAAAATGCTGTGTACGACTCCAATAGGCCAGGATGTTTAGCTTTCTTATTGTTAACTGTTGATTATATTCCAGAATATTTATCTGTTTTCTGGTTTTGTTTGCATAAGTATAGTTTGCTATCCTATCTTGTAAATCAATGCAAATCCATATACGCTCCTTTCCTCTCTTTGTAAATACAAAAGGCCTAGTTCTAAGTCTAGCATCTGACTTTGTTGTTATTGCTACTGAGTTCTGAATATTATTTTACTGTTGGAATTGTTTTGCAAGCAGGGGGTGCAGAGATTTTCCTCCTATTGTCAAGATGTCCTAGTGACAACCTGTAAGATTTTCCTGTCTTAGGAGGAGTTTTACAGGAAAGGATGGCAGGAATTCTACCCTGCACAATTTTTGTTAATCTAGCTTTAGTGACCCAGTAAGTAGCTTGAACCCTTGATAAGAGATGGGTAAGAATTTCATTTCATTTTTTTAAAAAATTAAAAACTGACTAAATTCATTTTTTTCTTTATTTGGGATGAAAATAACTTTTCAGGGGGGAAAAAGGAATGTGAGAGATTTCCAAATTTCCAGACTCATCTATCCAGACCCATGACTTTGAGGGAATGACTCTCAAAAGTCTGCCTTTAGATCCTTGTATGTTGAACCGTTTCTGGTTATGAATGAGAACATACACACTCAGAGGTGTATCATGGGTGGCGCAAGTAGGGTACATGCCCTGAGCTCCAATGCCAGGGCGTGCAAAAGAGTCATGCTGGAAGATTTAGTGGTGGTAGTGATAGTGGCAGAGGATGTGGCCCTGAAGGTAGGGATGCAACTTCCTCCCTTGACCTAGGCATTGTTTATACTAGATATGCTTCTGCACACACACACTCTCTCTTAAAATAACTTTCTTCATTTTTAGTTGCTATATCACCCTGATGAACCCATCTTCCTGAAATGTCTTGATTCACTACTACAATCCTGTCAGCCATTACACATAATTTAAGTTCCAACTAGGGATAAGAAGAAATATTACAAATAGCTATGTCCCTAGCAAGACTGAGCATTTTGTCAAAATAGGACAGCACCTCAGGCGTTGCCCAATCCCTTTGAGCGATCTTTCCTTCCACTGAAGTTGCCAAGTATTTGGTATTCTCCAACACAATGTCTGCAATAGATGGAAAATGTACTTTATGTAAAGCTCATATGTTGGTGCAAAACTAGTTTGTTTGTTTTTCCTTTGTGAAGCTAAGCACAAGCAGAAGAGGATAACCTGATTAGTCACAATGACACAAACAATTCATAGAATCATAAAATCATAGAATCATAGAAATGTAGAGTTGGAAGAGACTCCAGAGGCCATCCAGTCCAACCCCCTGCCATGCAGGAACACCCTCAAGGCACTCCCAACAGATGGTCATCCAGCCTCTGCTTAAAAACCTCCAAGGAAGGAGACTCCACTACACTCCGAGGCAGCAGATTCCACTGCCGGACAGCTCTGACTGTCAGGAAGTTCTTCCTGAGGTTCAGGTGGAATCTCCTTCCCTGCAGCTTGAATCCATTGCTCCTTGTCCTGGTCTCTGGAGCAGCAGAAAACAAGCCCTCTCCTTCCCCTACGTGACATCCCTTCAAATATTTAAACATGGCTATCACGTCCCCTCTTAACCTTCTCTTCTGCAGACTAAACATGCCCAGCTCTCTAAGTCTATCCTCATAGGGCTTCATGGCTTCCAGACCTCTCACCATTTTGGTCGCCCTCCTCTGGACTTGCTCCAGCTGGTCAATATCCTTCTTGAATTGGGGTGCCCAGAACTGGACACAGTATTCAAGATGAGGTCTAACCAAAGCAGAGAAGAGTGGTACCAGTACTTCCCTCGCTTTAGACACCATACTCCTATTGATGCAGCCGAGAATTGCATTGGCTTTCTTGGCTGCCGCATCACACTGCTGACTCATGTTCAGCTTGTGGTCTATGAAGACTCCTAGATCCCTTTCACAGGTACTGCTATCCAGCCACGTGTCCCCCATCCTATATTTCTGTATTCCATTTTTTCTGCCTAAGTGTAGGACCTTACACTTCTCTCTGTTGAATTTCATTTTGTTCGCCTTGGCCCAGCTCTCCAATCTATCCAGGTCATTTTGAATTTTGATCCTGTCCTCTGGTGTATTAGCAACCCCTCCCAATTTGGTGTCATCTGCAAATTTGATCAGTATGCCCTCTATTCCTTCATCCAAGTCGTTGATAAAAATATTAAACATCCAATTCATCCTATGTCTTTGGCCATTTTCACACTACAGTGTTATAGTGCTATTATTCCACTTTCAGCATCCTATAAAATCCTGGGATTTGCAGTTTAGGGAGGGCCCTTTAGAATTCTCAACCAGTGAGAATTTGGCCTCAGTAAACTACAAACCCCAGAGTTCCACAGCATGTTGAAAGTGGGATAATAGCACTATTACAGTATAGGGTAGAAATGGCCTCAGCTACAATCTTTATTTATAAAGAACACCATAGTGCCATCAGGGCAGGGCAATGAGTCAGAGGTGCTTGACTCAACTCAGCAATATGAGCAAGAGCCCCCCACTCCCCCTCCCTCCCAAAAAAATAGAGATCTGGCTTATTACATATTGATAATTGCCATCTGCAGCACAGAAGGTAACAGGATGTTGACGTTCCCATTAAAAAGTTTCCAGTCAGGTATCAATGAGGGCAAGTCTTCTATCCCTGATTCATTTTTGTTTTGTGTACCTTTTCTAATACTAGCGTATATCCCCATATGATCCTGAAAATTTGAATACTCGTGTCTTGTTGGTGTTTTTAACAAATGTGAGTTCCCTTACACATGTGATTATACTTTTTTTTTTTTTTAACCATGGTTTAATGTCTGTATTCACCTCTCAGTTGTATAAATGGAGTTCCTCAAATATAACTGTTACATTGCAGTTGCACATTCTTGAGTGGTGCAGAACTATGTGTCAATGACTTGCAATGTACCACTTGAGTCTCTGGAATCACAGAAACGGTCCTGTGTCTTCCCCATTGCATTCCCTTCAACTATCCCAGCTGGGCAGCAACAGCCCCAATTAATTCTCTGTTGTCACACTTTTTCAGCTGCTTTAACATGTCCCAGTTTCTTTCTTCACCTCCCATTTTCCTCCATCCTCTATCCCCTGGCAAGAGTATTCCATCCAACTCTTCAGTTGTTGAAGAGTGAGTTAAAAGTTCAAAAGTAGTTTTCACTGCATGAACACAGTAGAGAGGAGGGGAGGGGAGAGGATCTTTCTCTTCCCAATAGGCTCAGGCAAAAGCAAACCACTGCAGCCTCTCTTAGCTTGTGTATTCTCCTTCATAAATAACATTAGCCATCTTGAAAACACTCTGATATTGGCCCTTTCTGCTTCAACCTACCAACCCATGATAGAGACGGGAGAAGGATGGGACCACAACAACACTTATGCATGACATTGTTGTGGTCCCGTCTTCTCCCATCCCCAGGGGTGCAATCATGCTGCAAAGCATTGATGAGTTTTCCCCATCAGTGGTCAGCAATCACACCACTGTCACAGACTTACCTTGTCTGTGGAGGCCCTGGAAGTGCAATGGTTCTGTTTCCTGCCCCAGCACAGTCTGGGAAACTACCTGGCTGTGTTGCAGCAGGAAGCGGGGTAGCCATTACTCTTCCTGGAACAGAGAGGCAGTTGGTGGAGAAGGGAGCTCTCTTGTCATGCTCCCCTCCCAGCTGAGCTGACCCCGGGACCTACACTGGATGTCTCTGTGACCAAGTAAGGTGTGGAAAGGGCCATTGTTTGCCCCATATGTTCCACTTTCTATCTGTGAAATGTTGTTGGCTGTGTCATTCCATAATGGGACAATAAGCAGGCACATTGGGAGACCAGCAATTGGTGGTACAAATTCAGTATCCAGAAGAAGGCTTGTTATCACGGTTATGATATGTCTGGTGAGAGCACTAGCTATCCTTTTGATATCAAGTAATTTTGCCTTTGCTTGACCTTTCTCTGCCACCCCTACTCCACGTGTTTGCAGAGGTCCACCGGACAAGCATGTATTAGGCGCAGCCGTTAATTGTTGTACATTCCAACCCTCACTGTAGGCAGGCAACTTAAGCCTCTCCGATGCTTCAGGGAAAAACCTTCTTGCAAACTGACCTTGCTCAGCGCGACTTTACACAAAGACGCCCGGCCGAGTGCTGAGCCAGTCCTTTATGTTGGGCCATTTGCATACTGGCCATATTATTGTTGTCTAGCACTAAGCTCATCATGTAATCTTAATAGGAAGTATGTCATTGGGCGCTAAGCCCATCATGTAAATCTGACCTTTTCCAACTCCTTTGTCCAGCTCCAAAATTCCTTTGTTCTCACCGAGCATGGCGTAGCCTGTAGGTAAAATCCACCCTATAAAAGGTCCCCAATTCCGAACCTTCCTCAGATTGCCTTGGACTTCCATCTAGCCTTGCTGCCACTCTGTCCAGTGATGCTTTCCCCACTTTCCGGACTACCTCGGAACACTTTGGACTTCCATCCCGCCTTGCTGTCAGTTTGTCTAGTGAGCTCCCCTCAGCGAACCGCGCCGAGCCTCCTTCCCTGCAACCTCCTCTTCTCTCCAGGACTACAACACCAGGTGTCGTATTACCCATTCCCCAAAGGTCTCCATTTCTATTTCTCAGTTAGTTAGTGTATGCCTTGTCTTTTGTGTTTCTTGTTTCCAATAAAATATTGTTTGTTACTTTAAAACCTGGTCTAGCCGCTCTCTGACCTGATGCTGTATACATAGGGTTAAAAGATCCTAGCTGAAGTTACCCTGCCTCTCGTTAGCTTAAGAGAGTGCTTGAGCTTAATTTACCCATCTTGTGTTTTTATTTGGTTATTTGGGCGCCCCTTCCGGGACCCCTAACGTACAGGGTAACAGGCTGGTATAGCATAGCCAGCACTTAGCAAGGTAGGTGTATATTTGCACTGTGCAAGCACGATGTAAAATCTTGGCTTCTATCTCGTCTGATTTTGGAAGCTTGCTTGCTAGTTACCAGAAAGATTACCAGCGAACAGCAAGGGACTCCAGGTAGGGCTGAATCCTATCTAAAATCCTGGATATCTACTGCTAGTCAGAGTTGTGATCGTACTGGACAAGAGAGACCAAATGCCTGAAGCAGTATATAATAACTTCCTGTGTTCCTGGTTTGGAAATGGGGTGACCAAGACTAAACATTGCAAAATTTTCTGAAACTGTTGGCTAGTTTTAGATTACTGAGAATGAAGCGTTTTCCTTTTTGGGGACAAAAAAAAAAAAAAAGGAGAGAGAACGAGAAGTAATTACAGAGGAAATACATATTGAGAGGCTTTAGGTGAACAAATGGTCTGTTTTTGGTTTGTGCCCATTTCACGTGTATTTAATTCTAAATCCATCCTCTCCCATTTCCATACCAATCTGTGATTAAAACACACGGAAACACACATTTCCATATGCAATTTCCCTTAACATAACACACTCTGTATGCAATTTCCCCTAATATATGCATTTTGGTATACCAATTTTCATAATATATGTATTTGGAATTTGATTTTTGAGCTGAGAACTCCATCACAAGATGGGGAGAATTAGCAGATTGTGCAATCTGCAGTACATCAGTTCTAATCTGCATATTAGTTTGGGAAGTGCAAATTACATTGGTTCACTTGGTGTTCACTTGAAAACAGAGACCAAAAATAATTCTCATCACTAATAATAGCCATTGTGAGCTGTTGTGTTTGTTTCTCAATACAATGTCAGTAAGGCTCCTTTGTTTATTTTATTTTATTTTTTGGCAGGCAGGATGCTATATAATAGCCCTCATCTGTGCCAAATATTCTCCCATTTCATATCTGGAGGGTGGAATTGATTAAAAATATTTTCCTCTCAATGTTTGACTGTGGACATATTCTCCATTTTAAGATCTTGTTTAGTGTCATTACTTTCTGCTGAAAACTGTACTTCTGGTTCCAATGTCTTTGTGTTGGTTGGTTTGTTTCACTTTAGTCATGTGAGCAATTTCTAGACAATAAGAGATTATATAAAGCAAGGACAGGGGGATTCACATGCTACATTCAACACAGATATAAACCATTTCCGCACTACAGTTTTAAAGTGCTGCTATTCCACTATCAACCTCCTATGGCATTCTGGGGTTTGTAGTTTAGGGAAGGGCACTTCCAATTCTCAGTCAAAGAGCTCTTTGGTCTCAGTAAACTACAAACCCCAGAATTCCACAGGACATCGAAAGTAGAATAGCAGCAGTTTAACACTGTAGTGTGGATATGGCCATAGACTATGCACATAGCTACAGAAGCTGTAGACCTGTACACTTGTAGAAAGACAGTTCTTACAAACACCTGAATCGGTGTGCCTGCAGCGTGAGCACATTACAGGGCATCCCCTGTATCCACATGACCAGTATACACAAATTCTCTTAACTACGCTGAAATGCAGTCTCTTTTCTTACCATACATTGATGTTAATGTTTATGTTTTTATCAGTTATGCACTGACTTTGGACTCCAGATAACAGCTACAAAGCTTCTTCTTCTTCTCCCCTCCCCCCGGTTAGATTCTAAAGTTCTGTCCAGTTTCAGGGCCTTCTTGCCAAGCTAATGTTACCCTGCTTGCTTAGGACTCCTTTAAAGGATTCCCAAAAAGCTGTCAAAATCGTCTCTTGTGGGGAAAAATTTAGCTCTGAGCACTTCTTTAGCCGTGCAAAGAGGTCAGGGTACTTAGGATCTTTTCAACCCAATGTTTATGGAGTCAGGCCAGTCAGAAACCACACAAAGAGATTCACTGACTAGTTTTATTGACTAACAATAGTTTGTACTTAAGCTCATACACACCCACACTCATTCAAGAGCTAATAGATTTAAAAGAGTGAAAGTAAGAGATTGTACTAATCATACTGCACCTTTCCCGAAGTCTTCTGTTAGGGAGGCAGGGATTCTCTCCTGAGTCCTTTTCTGTGTGAGTCTGTGTTTTTCTGTCCTCTCTAGACTTAAAACATGGACTATTTGTAGGAAAAGTTTACTTTGAAGGCAAAATCCTTTCCCAGGGGAAACAAACAAACAGGGCAGAAAGGAAAACATCCCCACACCTGGCATTTTTCTGATATCGGAAGATCATCTAAATAACTGGATCTTCCTCCGCTTTGAGGCTGTGGTGTGGGCATCCGAAGATGGTTTGATAAGGTTTTTTTTTACTTCCAGTGCCCAATACTTTAACTCCCTTCAAGTGGGCTCCTTAAAAGGTCAAATACCATTTGTCCATCAGGGCAATATAACATGAGGTCTTTCTGTTGCTACGTGACTGGGGATATTTACTGGCCTGGTCTGGGTTTTTTTCTCCTTTTAGATTCTACGATCTTTTTATTGCCTATGTGCACATCCGAGGGACCTCTCTGGTGGGTTAGATTAATTTTATATCAAAGTTGTAAACCCTGGGACAGGATTAGGCAAAAAGGGGGTAACACTAATACTCATCTCAGTAACTTCATCACACATCTCATTGAAAAAAATTGTGTTAGCCATTATCTGTGTTTTTCATTATCCAAAACTGAAGTTAAAGGTACTACAGTACTATAAATGTAGGATGCAAAAGGGCAAAATGATCCATGGAACATGAACACAGCAAATAGAAGAGATCTGGGTGAATGATTTTCAAGGTCTCCCTCTCTACAATGAAAAAAAAATTGTAGAATGAAGGAAAATTTCATGATTCTTATTTTGGGGTGGCAACGACCCCATTTGTTTTCCCCTTTTGCTAACCCCATTATCCTGTTTTTCTCTACTCATTACATATTCCTGTTCCATAGGCTGTCCCATTTCACTTGCATTGAAATAGCTAAAAAGACTGGACATAGCCCGGGCCGAAAAAGTAGCACTTCAAAATTGATCAAATGCATTCAAGTATTCTACCTCAGTCCCTGAGTGGGTTTCTAAGAGACAATGTATTTTCAACCTCTACATTGCTGCTTCCCAGACTTTCTGCCTTTGTCTTTTATAAGCCTAGCTCTGTCTGACTCTGAAGGTACAAGGTTATATCATCCTGGTAGATCTTGTACCCAAGTGAGAATGAAGAACCTTTCGTCTCAGCCCTTGCCTTGTCTCAAAAGATCCTCTCATACACTTCCCTTGCTTTTCAAATATGAAGAGGAGAGGAGATCTGTGTTTGAAGCATTGGGAGGGGAGGAAAGCCATGCTCAAATGCATGTGGCGCAACCTTTCCTGTGTGCCATCTTCTTCAGACAGTTGCTTATTTGAGCAGTTGCTTGAGGCACTTCAAGAGCAAAAGACATGGGGACTTTTCAGGGATGTTTGAGAAGACTTTGCTTCCTGTGAACCTGAGATGGTTTGTGGAACCATAAATTCTTAAAGATGCTTCATACAGAGACTTTTTGTTTTCTTTCATGCTTCAGAATGGTACCCATGCACCAGGGATGTGAAATTTTCTCATTTTTCAGTTATAGTCAGCCATCCACATTTGTGGCTTTAATATTCATGGACTGATTATTTCTGAGTTTTTCCAACCTCTGCCTCTCACCTAGAGTGCTTCTTTTCTGGGGGAACCCTCCATTGAAGTGGATCCAACCGGGTCATGCAGTCCTTCAAAACATACCTCTGGTTCTCTTCCTCCACTACCAGCTCCTGCCTGGCCAGCTAAAGATGGATCACAGACTGATTTCTCAGCACCACAAACCTTCTCCCAAAATCTCCTAGATAGGGGCAAGAGGTATAGGGCCACCGTGCCAACCCACCCCCTTTCCCCTTTCCTTTCCCTAAGCTGGTTTGTAACATGGGTGGCTGTTCTCCTCACCATGCCTCAGTTCCTTTCCCACATAAATACAAACACATTTTTACATATTCATGATTTTTCCACTCTTGTAGGGATCCCGAACCCCTGATCCTGGCAAATGTGGGGGGCCGACTGAAGTTGCAATTCTCAAAAATTATCATTGCATTTGCTTCTGGTCCTCCTGTTGTCTCAGGTTGCGAGTCTTTGTATGTACATATTTCCATGTGGAAATGCATCTACATTTGTAACCCATTTTTCCTGATTTGCACATTTTTGTGCAGTTTGTCTCACTCATGTCTATTTCTCCATTGACTAAAGTATGTCTCTGTATATTTTTCATTGTGCATTTTCTTCCTACACATGTTAAAATGCACTGCATTTTTGTGTGCACATTGTTTTGATGAAAGAACCCAAAAGTTTTGCAAATGTAGGAATTCCTAAGGCGATAATTCTTGCTACAAGTCTCAAAATGTCACAAAGCTACTTTCATGGAGATTGTCAAATTCAAGGAAATTATTTTCTATTCCTATCATGTGTAAACTACATGCACAGAACATCACAACTAGGAAACCGCTCTCCACCAAGAAAAGTTTCACCAACCTTACAGAAATCTTGTATACTTCCGTCAACATTTATCTGATTTTTCAACCAAACAGAAGCTTCCTAGATGACCTTGAATTTTCATTTGTCATGTGAAATTCTTAAACTGTGGTCCAGATGTCTTTATCTTGGTGTGGGAGCATTTGTATTGGTATAAAATTTATTATTCTGGATAATAATTCCCAGTATCCCTCTTCACAAAATTTTCATACTAGTGTCCCAAAATATGAAAAAAAAAATCAAAAGCATAAAAAACTTCTCATGATCTCACTCATGTTGAGAAAACTTTTCATGAAATTTTGTTCTCACATATAAAAATGAAATAAGTGATTGTTTATATATCTGCTTATATATATAAGACTTATAACTAGATGTGAAGCCCAGAAAGTGTACTCAATTCTTAATTATGAACTGTTTTTCTAGTTAGAACACATAAACCCAGTTGATAAGCTAGCAGCTCTATTCGGTATTAACTCCAGTTTCTGAAAAGTCTTGAAAGGCAGTTGTCTGAACCTAAACTGGGTTACAAGCCATTTCCGCACTAGGCTGTTATAGCGCTATGATTCCACTTTCAACATCCTATGGAATCCTGGGGTTTGTAGTTTACTGAGGCCAAAGAGCTCCCCGCTCTAAGCTGCAAACCCCAGGATTCCATAGAATGTTGAAAGTGGAATCATAGCGCTATAACAGCCTAGTGCGGAAATGGCCACAGATGGAAGAATCTGTCCATTTCATATGGGCAGATAGAGAAAGCTGCCTGGTAAGATATTTAAATAGACAAAGCTCTGCAAGTCTAACCAGATGGAGAAAGGTTTGTTGAATGGGCAACACTCAACAGTCTAACCAATAATGTAATCCACTCTTAACTTAAGCAGTGGTGAACAAATCTTTTTTTTTTTTTTTTTGGAATGCTGATAAATTTTGATCGTAAATGAACTGAAATAAATATATATCACCAGTGGGTGAGCAGATTTGCCCGTTTCAATTTCTTTCACATTTCAGTTCTGCAAGTCTTTGAAAAATCAAACTGAAATACAATTCTCCTCCATTGGGAGCATGGATAACTGAAGCCGTCCGTGTTTAGATTATTTAACTTTTACAGGTAACTACTTTGAATTCATTTGAAAGAGAACAAGGTTATGAACAAACCCAGGACTTATGTGAGTATCAGAGCTCTTCTGCAAAGTGAAAAAAACCCCTCTGGATCACACAGAGCTTGGCAGTACCTTCCATTACTGTAATACTACTTATGTCCAGTTTGGTTTGTTACAGTCTATATGTTTCCTAATAAAAGTCCGAAGAGAGTGATGTGGGCGAGACCCCTGGTTATATGTGTTTAGAAACTATTGGATCAAAGGGTCAGTTTGTATCTCTTGATTTTTTTTCCCTGTATCTACGGTACTGAATTGACCTAGATTGGAAAGGGTTGTTTCCTCAGAATGTCGTTTGATGCTGTCATGCTTGAACAATCACCACTGTGCTCAAAATATCAAGACATCCCATTGTTATCACCCAGGAGAAAAAACACTTTGAGCTCTGGTACTCCAGAAGCCAGTGCAAAAAACAGCAATTGCATTTTTATAGCCAAGTTGAAATAAAATGATATTTGTCTACAGGAAGTCAGACCCCATGTAGGAATTCATCTACATTTCTCTTTTCATTGTCATTTTATCTCTCCCCCATCCTCAAAAAGCATTCATACCAAATTGTTGATACGTGGAAGGTTTGTAGGAGTTTTTGCTGAAAAGTTGCCAAGAATATTACACTATCACTGTAGTCTGGATAAATCAGCCTGTTTTGCATTCTGTACCTTTAACTGAAATGTCTATCGACTTTCCAAATTCCCTTTTGCTTTCTTTTAAAACAGGCCGTGGTATTTCATTATTGTTTTTTAAAGCAGTTCTATATTGAAGAAGAAACAGCAAATGCTTGGCTAGAAAGACAAATATGACGTATGGAGGAAAAAATATACATTAATAAGGTTTTGACATACAATGTACTCAGAATAAACCATAGCATGCTAGCTCTGTAATACATTTGCATGGAAAAAAAATCATGCAACTTGCATATAGCTACATCTGGAAAAAAAAAAGGTGAATAACTTTCAAAATGCAGCAGGTTATTAAAACAGATTGTGTTTGTGGAAGTCTGTTTTGGACCCATGAGTCTAAGGCCCTTTCCATCCACTATCTGGATGCATCATCTGGTCCCAATCCTGGCAGCCCCTCTGCTGGAAAGGGAATGTGACAGGAGCACTTGCCTCTGCCCAGACTGGCTCCCCACCAAAGGAAGAGTGATGGACATGCCTTTTCTTTCCACAGCACAGCTGGGCACTCTTTCATGCTGCACTAGGGCAGGAAGCACCTCCATTGCTCTTCTGAGCCTTCTACAGGGCAGGTAAGTGCTAGAGCACCATGTGATCTGGGGTCATTGATGAGGAAAACCCATCAATCATTTAATCTGTGATTGTGCCGGCTGGTGACAGGAGAAGGATGGGACTGCAACAATATCATGCAGAAGTTTTCTAACAGTCCTGCTCCTCTCCCATCCTCATGCTGGGACATCCCAGGGAAAGGATTTAAGGAAAGAAAAACTGAAAGGCATGAAATTAGAGTTGGCTAGCATGATACACGCCCATGGGAAATGCCAGTTTTTCAGTCCCTCAGTGACGTAAACCACAGGAGCAGTGTTACCGTAGTTTCTAGTCCAGACTTGTGCTATATTAGATATCATTTGATATCAAGAATTTGGCCTTCACTACTCATTCCCCTCCATGGGCTTGCGAGACCCCCAGACAAGCACATACACGGGCATGGCCGAAAATAGCTGAACTATTCAAAACAAATCCAAGCAGGCTAGTAATTGCCAGGACTGCAGCTTCAGGAGACCTCCAGGCAAGTACCCTTTTTAAGATCACATTATGTATGCACGCAGCTTACGAAAGACTCCCTGCCCCGAGCAGGCAGCTTGATGAGCCGAATACTCAACTATCAAGTGCTCCACGTTTGCATACTGTTTGCTCTATTGACAATGCTGTCATAACTCAATCATGCAAAGTACTGACCTTTCGGAGGCTTTGTCTCCAGCCTGAAACCCATTGTTATCCTCAGGAGCAGACTAGCCTACGGGCACATTTTCCCCTATAAGACCCCCTGATTTTGAGCACTTCTTCGGATCGTTCCTGGCTTCCATCCCGCCTTCTGTCACTTTGTTCGATGAGCCTTCCCCTCAGCTCCATGGACTTTTCTTCAGACTACCTGGGCTTCAGGATGGGACAGGTGTAGTATTTCCCATGCAAAAATCCCTCTGAAAACCCTCTATCCAACTTCCTACCTTTCTTTCATTAGGTCTGTGTGAGTGTGTTTGCATACATACGTTGTGACTGTGTTTCAAAATAAAGGAAAACAATTATTATTTACTTCTGTTTGCTCATTGACTCAGCCTGACCCCACAGACATTGGGTTCAAGATCTCGCTAGGTTGCCCTGCCTCTTGCATTACTTAGCGTGTGCTCTTGCTTATTCCCATTCCTCATTGTTTGAGCACATTGAGGTGTCCCTCACAGGACCCCAGAAATCAGGGTAACAGCAGGATACATTATTTACCAATCAAGCCTGCACTCATCAACAATCACAAACTGTGTGGATGAAAGATGGAGAAAGTCAGTTCTGGCAAGGATTAGTAGGTAATTTTCTCCCTATTCCATATTTCTATTCTTCTGTAGGCTTGCTTTGCCCTATGTTCCATTCAATTTGCTTGATGATTTTGTCTGGTCCATAGTCTGCCTCAAGAGCAGGTAATGGAAGCTCTCCAAAACATTTTCACTCATAATTCCAATCAGTCCTAGCCTATGCAGCCAGGGGCAAGGGTTTATGAAGCTGCAGTTTAGGGGGGAAAGTAGAGGGCCCCAGGGATTCAACTGATACCAATCCTGGTATCATTCTGGCACCAAGTGAAAAAAATGGCTTTTGATTAATGTTTTTGAAATCTAGCATCACAGCATCATAGAACTGGAAGAAACCACAGGCACCATCCGGTCCAACCCCCTGCCATGCAGGAATACACCATCAAAGCATTCCTGACAGATGGCCATCCAGCCTCTATTTAAAAACCTCCAAAGAAGGAGACTCCACCACACTCCAAAGCAGCATAATCTGATAGATATCATTCAGATCGGCTCCCGGCTTATGGTTTGACATTGTTCTAAATTGTTTTCATTGATTGCAATTATTGTGTTTCAACTTCTCTTATTATTGAATGTTGTAGATGATGGTGATGGTGATGGGTGATGATGATGATGATGATGATGATGATGATGTGTGCCTTCAAGCCATTTCCAACTTATGGTGACTGTATGGTAAATACTTCTCTGGATTTTCTAAGGCTAAGAGTATGTGATGCACCCAAGATCATCTACCCAGTGGGTTTTGATTCCCAAGTGGGAATCGAAACCAGGTCTCCAGGGTCATACTCCAATGTTCAAACCACTGCACCATGTTAGCTCTCTAATATGCTCTCTGATCTGTTTAAGTTAGTTTCTTGTGGTTTATACTCATACTTTAAATTAAACCTGATGTTATTGTATGCTACTCTAATAGACAGAACAGAGAAATATTTCAATTAATTTTGAAAAAAATGGCTGAGAGGCATAAAATCATAGAATCATAGAGTTGGAAGAGATCACTGGGGCCATCCACTCCAACCCCCTGCCATGCAGTAACCCTCATCAAAGCATTCCCAACAGATAGCTATCCAGCCTCTGTCTAAAAAAACCCAAAGAAGGAGACTCCACCACACTCCACTGAGGCAGCATATTCCACTACTGGACAGCTCTGACCATCAGGAAGTTCTTCCTGAGGTTCAGGTGGAATCTCCTTTCCTGTAGTTTGAATCCATTGCTCCTTGTCCTAGTCTCTGGAGCAGCAGAAAACAAGCCCACTCCCTCCTCCACATGACATCCCTTCAAATATTTAAAAAGGGCTATATGTTCCCTCTTAACCTTCTCTTCTGCAGACTAAATATCCCCAGCTCCCTAAGAATGTAGTTTGTCATGACACCCTGACTTAAAACTCATAGGCCATTTTCGCACTAGCCTGTTATAGCGCGATGATTCCACTTTCAATATCCTCTGGAATCCTGGGGTTTGTAGTTTCGGGAGAGGCTGGCCAGCCCCTCCCGAAACTGCAAACCCCAGGATTCCAGAGGATGTTGAAAGTGGAATCATTGCGCTATAACAGGCTAGTGCAGAAATGGCCATACTTTTGGCCACTACATGACATGAGCAATACAAAAAAATGTGGAACCTGCATTTGTCGGATGCAAGATTCTACTGCACAGTACTCAGTACAATTGCAAGCTGGGGTACTGTATGCTGTGCAGCACACACATGAATAAAATGCTCAGCAGCATACAGATGCATGCAGAAATTGTTTAAAGAAAGCCCATAGTAATGTTTAATGTATTGTGCTGCTGACTGTTTTCTGGTGTTAAACACACTGATATATTATCTCTCCGCCACCCCCAGTAAAATGTAGACTGCTGATCAAGAAAGGAATGGAGACATTCAGCAAGATGTGCTGGCAGAGCATGAGAAGCGTATTTACTCTGACATTTCAATCCCGCCTGATTAGTCAGAGGTTCCTACCTGCTTTAGAAGAGGATCAGGGTTGTTTACACTTCTAAGCAAAGACAAAAACAGCCCTGACATTCAGACCTGTCATAGGCTGCATTTCCAGCCTTTTGATCTGATTCACCCACATGTACACACACCTGCAGCAGGCAGTTCTGCAGAACAGGATTGGAAAGAGAAATCAAATGCAGCAGGATAAAGGAGTTGTTGTTTTTTTCCAGTTTTAATCATTACTTGACTTTGGTTGTGAAATTATAAGTGTTAACGGTTTTAGTAAGAATGCACAAAATGCAGCTGGGGGTTGGAAAGCTTAGAGGTTTTGATGAAATGAAACTGGAATCATCATTTTGCAGTTTTAACAGACTTCTGTGTCCCCATTACAATAAGTTGGCTGCTGTTGTTGCTGTTGCATGTCTTCAAGTAGTTTTTGACTTATAGTGACTCTACAGTGAACCTGGCATGGGCTATTCTGGGGCTGAAAGGGTGTGATGAGCCTAAGGTCGCCTAGTGGGTTTCCATGGCTGAGTGGGGAAGTAAACCCTGATCTCCAGGGTCATAATCCAATGCTCAAATCACTACACCACAAGATACCTTGGCCTTCTTAATCATAGCCATAGTAGAACCATTGAATCCATTGGATTTACCATCATAATAACTTATCATTCAAAAATTGATTCAGTCCCTCTGCTTGGGACTAACTGACAGGAATCCAGGCCTTCCCTCTTTGGAGACATTATTTTCATTTCAAGACAGTGAGATTTCTTAGTGAGGGGTTTCTTGCAGGACTTTTCAGTCTATAGCCATTTCCGCACAGAGTGAGAGGATCGCCCCGTGACACTACTCACCGGACTTTTGGGCTCCCCGGTCCAGTCCACACTTCTCCAGAGCAGTGCATGGCCACCACTCCACACTGCTCTGGGGATGAAAATGGTGGCTTCTGGTTGGTTCAGGGTCTTGAGCAACCGCTGAAGCTCACCAGCCTAAAGCCTGCCCCCAGCAGATTGCAGGTTTGCACCAATGAGAGCCTGCAAATCTGCATAAGGGAGCAGGCTCGCAGTGGTATGCTCCATGCTTTTGAAACACCTGTTTTTAGCGGTCTTTCAAAAGCATGCTGGATGACCACTTGGGGTCATTCGGAATGGGCTGGGGTGTGGATCTACATTAAGTAGGTCCGACCCAGACTGGTCCCAGGTGCAGACATCCTCCCTGGAGGATGCTCTGCCCCATTTAAAAAACCCCATGTGGAAATGGCCTATGTTTTGTGCATTGCTATAGTTTGAACAAAAAGGGGCAAATGCAGCCACTATTGTTTTATTGCATGCAGTAGTTACTAATAAAATCCGTAGCATCAAATATACCATCACATCTTTGTGATTAATCCATCTGTCCTACTGTTCCTGCTACAGCAGTGGCAGGGAGCATGTGCTCACCTTCACAAAGGGCATATGGTGCTGGAATTGTGCAGGAGTTGTGTGCAAAATACATTTCCCATAAACTAAAGAAACCACAATGAAATAAAAAGCCCTATTTAGCATCTTTGGCTGGAATCAACTACTCAGTTAAAACTAAAAGGGAAGAAAAGAGAAGGGGGGAGAGAAAGAAATAGAGCTTTATCTTTAAGAATCACTGGCTTTTATTTTAGCATGAGTTTTCATGGATATAAACCCGCTTCTTCAGATGCGGTACAGAGTGATATCAGAGCCTAGGTTAAAAAGCATCTTTATGCAGTTGTGAGAGTGGGATAGAATGTAACATGATCTAGAAGGATGGAAATGATGTCCGTTGCCTTTTTTTTTTCCCCAAAGGGACATGGTTTACATCATTCTGGATCCTATTGTATTTTATCCCACTCTCACATCTGTACAAATATGCTTTTTAACCTGAGGCTTCCAAATGTGTACAACTTTCAGCAGCAGCTTTATAAACAAAGGTTGCTCCTGTCAACAATGGTGTAGTAGAGCCGAGGCTTGTGGGGTTGAAACCCCATGGCTTTTTGATAAACAGGGACCCTGACGTCATCTGTCATGCCACTTGGATTCCTCTGTTCCCCCTGAGTTTAGCTCAAATCAGCATAGCAGCTGGAAAGGAAATCTGTTTCTCCAGGAACAATATATGCACTATCTCTGGAAGAATCCAATATATTTGGGGATGGGTTGGTTTTGAGTTGTCAAGATCCATCAGCTTTACAAAATGCTTTTTCTTAGTGGAGATCAACACAAACACTTACATTTTTGGACTCTAAGAGGGACTCTAGCATGACTTCACTTTGCTTTTCCTTAATGTGCTATAGAATTCAAGATGATATTTGTCATGGATAATAGGGAATTCCAGCATAAATGTTAAGCTAGTCAGGGAAGAGAACATTCAGCATATCTCGCTATTCAAAGAGGGTGGGGGGAAGAGTACAACGGTTTCCTGATAAATCAGTTGTTCACTCAAAGGAAAATTATAGCTGGCCAATCTGACACCAGGACTGATAGATATACAAAACATCAATTTGAAATGCACTGCCTGGTAGAAAATTATTGCAGCACATCCATAGTCTATGAGGGGCTTCACAAATTTTCTGGGAACTATGAGCCTTTCCGCACTACAGTGTTATAGTGCTATTATTTCACTTTCAATATCCTATGGAATCCTAGCATTTGTAGTTTAGGGAGGGGCCTTTAGAATTCTCATCCAGAGAGCTCTTTGGCCTTGGAAAGTACAAACCCCAGAATTCCACAGGATGTTGAAAGTGGAATAATAGTACTATAATAGTGTAGTGCAGAAAGACCCTATATAAGCTTGTATGAGCCACTGGTTCAGGGCCATTATTGTGTATTGCAGCCCAATTGTCAGAATGTGAGACAGAAATTATTCATACTTTCTATTAAAAAGATACAAATGCAATTGACATGTTCATCTACTAGATGAAGTCTGTAACTCTCAAGTCAAAAGAATATAGATTATTACCTTGCAGAGGGAGGCAGCCCCAGCAGGCACAGGCAGCAGAAGTGAGAACAGGCATGAATGAATGAATGAATGAATGAATGAATGAATGAATGAAGTGAAACAAGATCCTTGCTTTACCAATCTGGCCTCCTAATTGGACTAAGGCCTTTTCCACAGACAAGTGTCATCCCATGATGGCGATGTGAGAGCAGCGGGACCACAATGACCCTTCTGCATGATGTTTTTACACTCCCATTCTTCTTCCATCACCAACCAGTACAATCATGGAGAAAATCATTGATGGGTTTTCTTCATCAATGATGCCCAACTGCCTGACACTCCCACACTTACCCACACTGCAGAAGGCTTGGAAGCGTGATGGAGGCGCTTCCTGCCCCAGGGCAAGCATGGGGAAGCGCTTGGCTCCACTGTGGGAGGAATAGGTATGTCCATCCCGCTCCCTTCCACAGGGAGCCAGTCTGGCACAGAGGAGAGATCTCCCACGGTGCTCCTTTCCTGGCTTAGGCGCTGCCGGGATTGCAACTGTAGGGCGATGCAGTAAGGTAAGGTGCAGAAAGGGCCTACGTGCAATACAGGGCAAATTCTCTCCAACTCTCTTTGCAGATGTTGCAATGGGTAACGTTCTGACGATGGCCTGCAGGTCAAAATTTACTACTTTCTGTCAGGGTTGGAGTGTCTCCCACTTTTCCATTCCCCACCATGCCTCCAGACTAGAGGAGAGGGCTGCAGAACAAGCTTTTTCTGACAACAAGGCATTCCAATGCTTTATAAGCAAGAGTTAATTCAATGAGTGTTCTTTTAATCCTGGCCCTGTGGTTCAGTTATTTTGGATGCTTCACACTGAATTCAGCAATCCAAGTTTTAATCCTGCTCCAGAAGGGCTTTTGTCGTTTCCACTTTCCCTCTCCAAAGCAAAATTAAATTATCATTTTCAATAGTGTGTTAAGACCCATATATTTTGTAGTCAGTTTAAGTTTTCCTTTTCACTTGCATTGACAGACAACTTGCTCACAGTGACAGACAACACAAAGTCACTCTCAGTGCAACAGCTCTAGTGGAATTTAGACACTTTGGGGATTTATTTTTTTTTGATAAGTAGATGTCTGACCTAATACGTCAGCCTCTCAGTATTGAATTTTTTAAAATCCCTGAATGGTCTTTTTAATTTGCCTCACTCAGGTGGCTGAAAACTGAAAAGGAATTGCTATTAGCTAATTGCTGCCTCTGTTTTGTTACCGGATTTTGTACGAAAGTATGTGGGAAGGAGATATCTTTGCTGGTTCATCCATTTTCCATTTAATTATACCAAGAACAAATTGCTAGAGACCTTCTGCCCAAATTAAAGGTGGACATTAAGCACAAGACCGAACATTTCAGGTTTTATGGGCTTCTCTGTGAGTCTTGCTTGACCTTGCTCTGGCTGTTTGATCAAAAAGTTTCATTTTCTCTTCAGCTGTTCACACTTTGCTTTGAAGATGGCATGAGTTGATTTCATAAGGAACTGTGTCCCTTTTACTTTCTAATTCTGCCCTTTAGCCTGGACATGTTTCTTTGCTGCTTGTTTTACTCATTTTGAAGATTTCTTTTCCACCTTTCTGTTGAATGGTCCTTAAGTTAGCTGACAATACATAGTTGTTTTTCTGTGCCTTCAAGTCATTTCTGAGTTATGGTATCCCTAAGGCAAACCTATCACTGGGTTTTCTGTGGCTGAGAATGTGTGGTGCTCTTAATGTCATCCAGTGGGTTTCCATTAGGGATGGGCCAACCAAATCCTCGAATCTTCAAATCCTGAGCAAGGATTTGAGATTTGGGAATCTGAATCCCCCTGCCAAAAGAGATAAATCGAATCTCTCGAATCCTGCCCTGGCCCATGCTTCTCCCGCCAGCTGAGAAAAGGTGGCAAAGAATGCGACCTCTTGCTCCCCACTCTGCTCTCATCAGCCATGGGCCCAATCCTGCCCAGGGCAGGCAGCAAAAGGTGGAGGGTGTTACCATGGTTCTGTCATGCCTGGTGATAGCACTAGATATCTCTGGATATCAAATAATTTGGCCTTTATGTGACCTTTAACTGCCACCCTACGCCACGTGTTTGCAAGGGCCACCAGACAAGCACGTAATAGGTGCAGCCGTTAAAGATTGTACATGCCAAACCTCATTCAGGCAGGCAACTTAATGCCTCTTCGATACTTAAGAGACCACTCCTTCTTGCAAACCGCCTTGCTCAGTGTGACTTTACACAAAGATGCACGGCTGAGTGCCGAGCCAGTCCTTTATGCTGGGCCATTTGCATACTGGTCATACTATTGTCATCCAGCACTAAGCTCGTCATGTAAAACCTGACCTTTTCCAACGCCTTTGTCCCGCTCTAAATTTCCTTTGTTCTCACCAAGCATGGCATGGCCTGTAGGTAAAATCCACCCTATAAAAGGTCCCCAATTCCGAGCCTTCCTCAGATCGCCTTGGACTTCCACCTAGCCTTGCTGCCGCTCTGTCCAGTGACGCTTTCCCCTCAGTTCCCAATAACTGAGTCTGGACTGCTCAGATCGCTCTGGGCTTCCATCCCGCCTTGCTGTTGGTTCATCTGAAGAGTTTCCCTCAGCGGACTACGCTGAGTTTCCTCCCCTCAACCTCCATTTCTCTCCAGGATTACAAGAAAAGGTGTCATATTACCCATTACCCCGAAACTCTCCATTTCTATTCCTCAGTTAGTTAGTGTATGTCATGTCTTTTGTGTTGTTTGTTCCCAATAAAAATATTATTTGTTGCTTTAGAACTTGTCTAACCGCTCTCTGACCTGACGCTGTAGACAAAGGGTTAAATATCCCAGCTACAGTTATCCTGCCTCTCGTTAGCTTAAGAGAGTGCTCGAGTCTAATTTCCCCCATCTTGTGTTTTTATTTGGTAATTTGGGCGCCCCTCCTGGGACCCCCAGCATACAGGGTAACAAGGGGAGTACGATCTCGCACTCCTGCCAGCAGGATCCTGCCAGGGCGAGTGGCAGAACATGGTCAGATTTATCAAAACTGGTGCCTCTGGGGCCCACCAAAGGCCTGATTGGCCGGCGGGCCCCTGGGCTTGTGAAAATCATGCCATAAAGCTGCAGGCATGCCAGAGGCTGCCTGTGCCATGGGTTGATGCCTGTTCTCGCTCCTGCTGCCTGTGCCCGCTGGGGCTGCCTCCCTCTGCAAGGTAATAATCTGTATTCTTTTGACTTGAGAGTGATATACTTCATGTAGTAGATTAACATGGCAATTGCATTTGTATCTTCATAATAGGAAGCATGTTTTCCTGAACTGAAAACTATTTTTTAATTTGTTTTCATTAAACAAACATGTCAAATTCTGGTTCAAAAGCACTTTTCAGTAGAAGTGCTCTCTTTCCCTTGCTTTTTAAACCCTTTTTAAAAAAAGGGTTCAAAAGATTCGAGATTCATGAGATTGGTGGATTCCCAGAACCTTCCAGGAATTCAGAACTGGATTTGGCTTTGGAAAATTCTGGATTTGTCCCATCCCTAGTTTCCATGATTCACTTGGCAATTGAAGCCTGTTTTGCAGTGTAGGGAGGGGCCTCGGAAGTTCTCAGCCAGAGACCTCTTTGGGCTCAGGAAACTACAAACCTCAGGATTCCACAGGATGTTGAAAGTGGAATAATAGCACTATAAGAGTGTACTGCGGAAATGGCCTTAGAGTAGCCAGTTATTACTTTACTACCGCTTTATTTATTCTGGGCTAGCGTCTCCTGCATGGTTTATTCTATTTTCATTGTTTAGAGCATTCCTTTTCTTTTGAGAAAAAAATGAGGTAAAGAAGCTATTAAATAGTTTAGCCTGCTCTCAGTCCCCTATTATCATGCTTGGCTTTTGTTCTGTATAACAAAAGACGGTGTGGTCACTCCCACATAAGGATCCCAATATTTCTGCACCATTGACCAGTTCATTTCTGTTGATTAGGATGAAATCTGAAATAGCTGATCCCCTTGTTTCTTCCTCAAAAAAAAATTGCCTGCAAGGCTAGTGAGGAATTTGTTGAAACTTAAACTTTGGGCAGGATGCAACTTCCAACAAATACAAGGATGGTAGATCATACAATATGTCTCCTTTTTGAATATTTGGTCATTTGGTTTAGCAAAGCATCATCCAGATCTTCAGTCTGGCTGGGAAGGGGACTAAGTGGACATCTGCAATGAGGTCACCGTTGTTTCTCTCCACTGTATTTTTTACCCAAAGGCTCTCAATCAGCTTTCCATAACCTAAGTCATGAATCTCCTCACACATGCCCATGTCCTTAACATTTAATACTTCTTCTCCTTTCCTATTTGGTATATTTCTTTGGAATAGGTTACACCTTTACCACTACTATGTTCCAATCATGAGACACATCCAACCAGGCTTCAGTGAGGACTGTTAAATCATTAAAGAGAAAGACTCAAAGAGTCCAAATTCAAATGACAATCAGAATCCTCACATATCCCCACCACAGCTCTTTAAAAGGATCTGATACTAGCAATTGTATCTAGCAAATGAATGAAGAAACACAGGAAATCAGAGAGACCAGACAGCTTCAGTGACCTCACATGATCCTTCACCATAAACACTATGATTGAAGAGTGACTCTTCTTTTCTTTCTTTCTTTTTTCCCCTTAAGGTTGCATGTTAAAATCAGAAATAAGCGAAGCCCAGCTCTTCTCATCCCTGCCACATCTCATGACCTTGCCATTTCTCTGACAAGGTTGTGTTGGAAATACACCATCTATCTTTCTCCCTATTATTTTCAATGTCCAGAGCACCATAGCATTCTTCAGTGCTTAGGATTGTATCATTTTGCTCTGGAACCCTATTGGGCCAATATGATCTAATCTGAAACTGATTCAAATAGGTCTGAATCAGTCCAGTCCTCCTCAGGATTCAGTTACATTGGTTGCATAACCCCACATGCATATTTCTGCACATCAATTATCCATCCCATTCTGTTGCATCCATTTCCCCCCCTGCGTGATTCAGTCACCAGTATTGGATGAGACCCTATAAATATGAAAAAGGATCCACTAGAGGACACCCAACTAAATTTACATTTGGCATAACCCTTTGATAGATAGGCTCCTTCTCCATGATACCAAATTTTATATGCAAACTTGCATGTGACTCCATGGACAACTATGTAATCATCTAAATTCCCACCTGCGGTCTGAAGAAATGCAGTTGACACACAAGTTTACCACTTTCAGAAGGACTACACATCTCAGAGCTCCATCAACTCTTTTAAATAATAAAATTGGAATGCTGGGGGCAGTTTTGCTTCAGGTTCTTTGGAGGTAGAAACCATCCCTGCATATTCATTTATCTGTTCAGCTATTGGTCCATCTGGAATTGCCAAATGTGGATCACACAGATTAACAAATCTGCTTTTCATGCATGCTGTGTCTTATTCAAAGTGCAGTCTGGGTAACAATGGCTTACCACCTGTAGCAGTTTAAAGCACTTACAGTAAAGACAACTGGACACCAAAGGAATTTCAAATTGCCTTGTCTCTTTTTTAAAAAGTCCCCAGAATTGACTGGGACAAGGCAGATGGATGACCAGAGTTTGGCACTCATCACAGTGGGTTGCCTAGTAATGAATCTGAGCAAGCAGGTCCTGTAAACGACCTCTGATTGCAGCAATTTCTCCCAAGTACATTAAAGATTCTGGAATAATTTTAAGAAAGAGGAGAGGGTGGTAGAAGCGGGAAAGAGCAGATAAACATCAACAAAAACAAAAACAAAAAATCAGAGAAAGAACTACGGCAGAACCAAAGAAGATGGGAGTATGTGCTGTACCTACTGGGAAATTTATTTCTTTTTTAATCGCATTGCCATTTTTCTTGTGGCTTTTAGTCATCGAAAAATTGCACACCTAATGGCTTAATGAACAGACCAAATCACAGGGGCTGCCTCCACAATGGTGAACCAGAAAATTATTTTTCTTCATTATTTCATATGTGCAAAATGTTGCATAATCAAATCTTGTCTTTCCTGCAGGCCTTGCTCTGTAGAGTACAGGACTGATGTGCACAGAGCTTCTCTGGTGCATATGTATAATGCAGGGATGGGAAACTTCTGGTGTGCTGGACAAACACAGCTCATGAAGGCTTCCTGCTAGTTCCTGTCCTCTTCCTCCGAAGCCCTGTTCCTGCCAGGTCTCCCCCACATCAGAATGAGAGAGATTAAGCTCTAAGGCCCTTTCTGCAGGTTACTGGATCCCAGCAGCATCCTGTGGAGATCCCAGTAGAGCCTGGCCTGGAAGAGGAGTGCAACAGGAACTTTCCCTTCCACACCAGCTACCTGTGGGAATGGAAGAGGCTCATTGGCCACACCTCTTCCTTCCACAGTGCAGCTGGGCACTGTCCCAGGTGTGCCTATTGCCTTTCCTCACCCTTCACAGCTCAGGTAAGTGTGGGAGGGCTGTGGGGATCTCCATGATCATCAGTCATTGATGGATAAAACTTGTCAATGATTTCTGGCACAATTGCCCCTTCCGGGGACAGGAAACAACAATATACAGACAACATTGTTTATAAGTGTCATCCAGGTCCCGCCCTTCTCCTGTCCCCAGTGTGGGACGATGATGTCCTGCAGAAAGGGCCTTAGTCTGATCATGAAGCTACATCTCTGAGCTGAGAGTCCCAAATCTTGTCTTAATCACATATTTCTGCATCTGGAATCCCAGCTCTTTCCTCCAGTCACTGACTAGAGCTAAGAGCTGGGGGTTTTCTCCTAGCTCTGCACTCAGCTCCCTGGCTGAAATCAAGGTGCCAGAGGAGATATTCAAAACCTTAAACGGCTTAGGATCTCAGTTCTTGAAGGAGTGCTTCTCCCTATATATTCCTACAAGAGGAATGAGATCTTCAAGAGTATGAAGAGGAGGAAACAGGAGGTGATCTTCACAGTTCTGCTACTGCATTTGTGGAATGCCTTCTCCTTGGAGGCCCTACAAGTGGTGAAGCTGGCTTCTCTTTGTCACCATGACAGTGTTAACTTTTTGACTTTTTATACCTTCTATACATAGTTTTAACTCTTTACCCTTAACTGGTTTAATATATTTTTTAATCTTTTTAAACTCATTGTTGATTTTAATTTGAAAAGTTTTAAATTGTATACATTGTTTATATTGTCCAGACATTGCTGATTTGTTGTCCAGGCAAAATGGAGGGATAAAACTATCTGGAAGGAAGGAAGGAAGGAAGGAAGGAAGGAAGGAAGGAAGGAAGGCCGGCCTAGTCTAGAATCATGGTCTGGAATCCTGTTGATGAGTCCCAACTTGAGCAGAGCAATTGAATCAATTGTTGAATGATGAGTCAACACATAGATAAATCCAACTGATTCAATGGGTCTGCTCGAGTCTGGGGAGGAAGACTGTATGTTTTGCACAGGAAAGATTCTGTACACATGGGCCATTTCCACACTAGCGTGTTATAGCGTGATGATTCCACTTGCAACATCCTCTGGAATCCTGGGGTTTGCAGTTTCGGGAGGGCCGGCCGGACCCTCCCGAAACTGCAAACCCCAGGATTCCAGAGGATGTTGCAAGTGGAATCATCACGCTATAACACGCTAGTGCGGAAATGGCCATGGTCTGATAGTTATTTCATGCGGTAGAAAAAGTTATTTCTGTTTGTCAGTTGTCATGTAGTTTACAGATATCACATTCTTCTTTCCAGATTAAACATATTCTCTGGCACTATTACAGTAGCTGTTGTAGCACAATACAATGCATGTACTCTGTGTGTGACTTCTTTTTATGCAAAACTGAAACAGCTTCTCTCTGCCTTCAAAATGCACTGGTGACCTGAACAATGAGTTTATGTTCAATCAGCAAATACGATTCTTCTCCCATTCAGATCTGACTTTTGTCCACAGGACCTCCTTTGAGAGTTGTTTCTTTATCTGCCTAGAGATGAATGTTTGTCTTACCACCTCCATAGTTTCATGGAGCTTGGTTGCTGAAACCAAAAAATAGTACACTTTATTGGTGGATATGTATCTGTGTCCCATTCTCCAGATTTGCTGTTGTTGAGTAACAGATTCTGTTTAGAGTATTGGCAAACACCAGCTAATGTCCTGGGCAGTATTTAATCTCTGTATCATAGCACTGCATGCAACATAATTTTTTTGGAGCAGTCAGAAAATTTTCTTATTATCATTATGTCAAGTGTTTAGTACTCTAATAGCATCCTGACTACCAGACCACAGCTATATTGATGGAATCACTCCATTCCAAAAGCCACTGCTAGGAGTTCTTGTATCTCTGGGCATAACCCTGTTCAGACTCTGAAAGGTTGAGGATAAATAAGCAACCAGTTGATTGTATTAAAAGAATGGCAAGGAGTCCATTCTTGGATGAACCATATTGGGGTGTTATCTGTTACCTGGGCTGATAGTACTGCAATACTGGGGGCAATAGTGACTATTTGTTTCACAAAATTGAAAGCTTGCTTTTGCGGAGCTCCATGTTCCCACTTAGCCCCCTGTGTGATAAGTTGTTGTATTGATTCTCCAGCTGTGGCCAGATGAGGATAGAACCTGGCTAGGAGATCAATCATTCCAATAATGTGTTGCACCTGTTTCAAAGCTCCTGGAGCTGGCATGTTTCAGATTACCTCAGTCTTACAGAGGTTGGCTTTCAATCCATCATCAGTTAGCACAGGTCCAATATGTAATGTCAATCTGTTTCTGATGCATTTATTTTCGGCATTCATTTCCTTGCTCAGCATTGCCGTAGAAAGGAGAATTTCTTGCCACAGCCCAGCTCAGCTTCTGCTTCATCATCACCTCCTTTGCCTTCTATGAGAATCATAGAATCATAGAAATGGAAAAGACTACAAGGACCACCGAGTCTAACCCAGTGCAATGCAGGAATACATAATCAAAGCATTTCTGATAGATGGCTAGCTGCCACATTACACTGCTGACTCATGTTCAGCTTGTGGTATATGAAGACTCCGAGATCCTTTTCACACGTACTGTGGTCAAGCCAGGTATCTCCGTTCTTAAATCTGTGCATTTCATTTTTTTTCTGCCCAAGTGTTGTACCTTACACTTCACCTTATTGAAATTCATTTTGTTAGTTTTGGCTCAGCTCTCTGATCTGTTAAGATAATTTCGAATTCTGATCATGTCTTCAGAAGTGGCTACCCCTGCTAATTTGGTGTCATTTGCAAGTTTGACAAGAATGCTCTCTATTTCCTCATCCAGATCATTGATAAAAATGTTGAATAGCACTTGTCCCATGACAAAATCCTGTGGCACCCCACTAGTCACTTCTCTCCAGGAAGAAAAGGAGCCATTAGTGAACACCCTTTGAGTTCCATTGGTCAACCAGTTACAAATCCACCTAACAGAAGCATTGCCTAGCTCAATAACTTCTGCTATTATTTTCACTCCATGAACCCTTTCCAATGCCTGGCATAGTCTTTCCAAAAAAAAAAAAAAACTTCAGAAACTAGGCTGTCTCTCACCATATGTGTCAACCAAAGAGTACTGCAAAGCTAGTAAATCTTTGGAGCCCTCAACCAGTCTTCTGTGCCAAAATTCTTCCTTCGTATCACACATTCTAAAGATTCTAGTTTTTCAAAGTCCTGGCAACATATCCCCTATAGTAAGTAGCAAGCAGTACCATCTGTTCAGTGTTCAGTCCGGTGGCAAAGGGTCAATGCACATGTCATTTCTCTTTTTCTTGAACTTGTTATTATAATACTGTGTTGCCCTGTAGTATTTTGTACTATATATTATAGAATCATAGAATCATAGAAATGTAGAGTTGGAAGAGACCACACAGGCCATCCAGTCCAACCCCCTGCCATGCAGGAACACCCTCAAAGCACTCCCAACAGATGGCTATCCAGCCTCTGCTTAAAAACCTCCAAAGGAGGAGACTCCACCACACTCCAAGGAAGCATATTCCACTATCAGACAGCCCTGACTGTCAGGAAGTTCTTCCTGAGGTTCAGGTGGAATCTCCTTTCCTGCAGCTTGAATCCATTGCTCCTTGTCCTGGTCTCTGAAGCAGCAGAAAACAAGCCCTCTTCTTCCTCTACATGGCACCCCTTCAAATATTTAAACATGGCTATCATGTCCCCTCTTAACCTTCTCTTCTGCAGACTAAACATACCCAGCTCCCTAAGTCTATCCTCATAGGGCATGGCTTCCAGGCCCCTCACCATTTTGGTCGCCCTCCTCTGGACTTGTTCCAGCTTGTCAATATCCTTCTTGAATTGGGGTGCCCAGAACTGGACACAGTATTCAAGATGAGGTCTAACCAAAGCAGAGCAGAGTGGTACCAGTACCTCCCTCGATCTAGTCACCATGATCCTATTGATGCAGCTGAGAATTGCATTGGTTTTCTTGGCTGCCGCATCACACTGCTGACTCATGTTCAGCTTGTGGTCTATGAAGACTCCTAGATCCCTTTCACACGTACTGCTATCCAGCCATGTGTCCCCCATCCTATATTTCTGTATTCCATTTTTTCTACCTAAGCGTAGGACCTTACACTTCTCTCTGTTGAATTTCATTTTGTTAGCCTTGGCCCAGCTCTCCAATCTATCCAGGTCATTTTGAATTTTGATCCTGTCCTCTGGCGTATTAGCAACCCCTCCCAATTTGGTATCATCTGCAAATTTGATGAGCAGGCCCTCTATTCCTTCATCCAAGTCATTGATAAAAATATTGAACAGCACTGGGCCCAGGACAGAACCCTGTGGCACCCCACTTGTCACTTTATACTGACGTTGTACATAAACAAGGGGAAATTGCTGTTCTTGAAAAATGTGTTGGAATCCAAATCACTGTGTGAAATCACATTGTAAAAGTCCAAGCAGTCGAACTGTAAACTCAGTGGCCATTGTCCCGCCAGCAGTGACTGGTGTTTCTTTTCCTTTGTGATGCCGAGGCCTCCACCCGCTTCTTCTGTGGCCTGAGCAATATTGCCTGACATCATCATTATGTCCAGATGTTGGTTCCTCTTCCTCAACCAGCTTAAGAGTGTCTCCAGTGGGCCCCCCATTTGCTTTTACATATCCTGCTGAAGGAAACCAATTTGCTTCAGTCCATAGAGTGCTGTTCTACTGCCAGACACTTTTCCTTTATTGCCTCACACTGTCCCCCACAGTGAATGCATCTCACAGTAGGTGTGAGGGACTGGGCAATTGCTTTGTTCCTGCTGTCACCTCACTGCATGTATTTCAGAAGATGGAACAACTCCTAAGGTTCTCAGATTTTCTTGCTAAGTTTCTACTATCCACACCTTGTCTTAAATTCAGTCTAGTGTAAAATCTTTATCAGAACAAAAAAGAATTTCTGAGAGCCTCAGAGAATTGTTGTAGGTGCCATAGACTATCCTGACCCAGTCAATTAATTTATTAAGCCTCTAAAATTGCAACTGCACCATGGTAGCAAAAATAAATATATTGATTATGATTACTAATATACAGTACTAATGAGGAATCCAGGGACTAACTGTTTACAGTATTAATCTGAGAGATTTGGAGTGTGTGTGCGTGCCCTGACACTATATTGCCTGAAGTTCTCCAGCTGTCTGGGCTGGTTTTCTGATTAGTGGAGGTTGTTGCACATGGATGTTCAATAGACTGGAGGGGAAAAGCCAACTGGCTGTAAAATATGCATGTATATGGTTAGGTAGGTGCATTATGAAATCTCTCTTGACATCTTTCTTGATCTTCCAGTGTAATTGCATTACATTCATACATTTTCACATTGTTGCCTGGTTAAAAATCCAGAATTTTATCGTGATCTGAATCACCTGCCCCACATTTAAACTCAGGAGTCATTGAAGGTAGTGCACTTGATCCTCACAATTGACCAATGAGCCCAGACTAACCACTCATCGGTGACATGAAGTGAATTCTACTCCTAATACACGTATTCTTCTGTCTGTGCCTGTTTGACCATGTTAAAGTCATTAAATTAGATTTGGGAACACAAGGAATCTACTTGCTAAAAATCTGTTTGAACTGCCAGCTGGCAGGCACGAGCTTGTGTTCTGCAGACCTAAAAAGAGGCACATAACCTCTTATTTTCTTATTCTTTGCAAAAACACCTGCCTCCAAATATGGCCCAAATATGGCCAATGCTGCTCCCCTTCGTCTGACCTCCTGCTGGGAATTCCATCTGAAAGCAAGCCAGCCTTGCCAATGTGTGAATCGTGGCTAAGCCGAGCCTTTTCCTCACAAATCACTAGCACAAAAAAAGAGTTCTAAAGTAAAACCCAGCTGTGTGTTTTGATGATTAAAAAGACAGGAGCAAAGTCAGCCCTGTTCCTTTCATTTGTTGTCAATTAGCCTTGGATATGTAAAACTGGAAGGGTGCGATTCTCTCTCCCACCTGCAGCTGAAAACACAGGTAATTTGGAAGAGTCTATATTTAAATATGGAAGGTAATTTAAAACATGTTGGTTACTGTTATCCACAAGTTTTCAAAGCTGCATTCTTACTCTCTCTCCTCCTCACCCCACCTCAATTTCCTTCCCCCCCCCATAGTGAAGGCCATGTTCCTTTCCTCCTTTTAAAACAGATACTGCTTTTTGTTTAAGTTATGCACACTTTACCTTGGGATTTCAAGCAATTGCAACCATGATTCTGTACCATCTACCATATAGCTAATTTAAAAGGGTGATTCATGATAATTTAAGGCAAGGTTTTCTTTTCAGACTCCAACATAAGTATCTTGGTTGCACCACAAATGTAGATTTATTTATTCAAATAAATAACATGAATCCCATAACTGATACACTGTGTTGCAGCTGAATCCTAATGAGAGGAAAGTAAGTAAGTGTTTGCTTTTAAGAAGGTCACCTAAGGACTTTCTCTTTCCAATGGAGACATCTTTTTCAAAAGATATAATGAAAGCTCGTTTTTGTTCTTTGTTTCTGGGAAGTGAGATACACAGATAGGAAATCATACTTAGAAAGTGAAATAAGTTTGGCAGGCATTTATTTCACAGATAAAAGTCAAAATGTCTATCATGATGATATCGGGTTGAGGACGTCCGTGGGGTTCATACATAGCAGTAGCAGGGAAAGGAAGGCCTATGGTTCCCACATGATCTTCTAAATTCATTTTGTGAGCTATTATGACCACCTAGTCACTTCCTGTTGATAAAAAAATACTTTTATTGGGCCTAAAATGCCCTCCCACCACCTCCCAAAAGGGAAAAATGGCTACCCATAACCTCTGGAAAAGCATATATTTGGAAATTAAAATGGGATGGAGGTGCCTAGGATGGACAAGGTGATTTCCTAGCCCCCTCAAGTTGTCCACCTCTGATATATGGTTATCAAGGACTGTTGGTGAGTCCAAACACTGACAGTAATGGCATACAGAGTCTGTTGTACTTACAAAATGCAGCATGTTACTTTTTCAGTAGGAATGAATGGTAGCCATTCATTTCTGTGGCTAAAACTTGATGCCTGTTCCCTGATGATGGAGAACCTAGACATTAAGAATTGAACTTACCAGAGTTCCCTGGAGTTTCTTGGTTGTGGTTGAGCAGAGATGAGCCAGCTCTTAGGGATGCTCAGGGTCCGTTTTTTGGGGAAGTTATGCTTCTGGTCTCCTTTAGAGGGGCTAGTGTAGATTTCATGGGCACAGAAGAAAAATGGACTCAAAACATTTCACTGTAAAAAAAAATAATACCAATTTTCCCAATTTTGGGAAAAAAATCTTGGTTTTGTGTGAAACATTCTCTCTCTCTCTCTCTTAATCTTTTAAAATCTTTCTTCCCTCTCCCCTGGGTTTCAGTGTCTATAAAAACATCCTTGTAAGATTGTGTTCACACCAGTGGCCATACAATTCTACCTCTGTGCATCATGATAGTTGATTGTTAGAATAGTGGTATGGAATGCTTGGAGGTGGTTTCTGTAGGAGAGAGAGAGAGAGAAAGAGAGGTGCTGCATATTGTGGGATACAATGAATCTTTGCTTTCTCTGTGCACAGAATTATATTTCATGCCTCTGATATGCTTTCCAGTAAGGGTAATCTGCTCAGGATCTGGAAGGAAGAAACTGAAGTACAGCAGGGGCATTACGAGGATAGTTGTGTATTATTCTGGGCCCTGATCTTCATGGTCACAGCTGTTGAAAGCCAAAGTATAAGGTTCATACATGTAATTGATGCTCTCCAATAAGTAGCAAAGCATTTGGGGAAAGAAAGACTTTTGAGTGGTGTAGCAAACCTCAGGATTCCATAGGATGTTGAAAATGAAATAATAATACTATAACAGTATATTGTGGAAATGGCCAAAGAGACGGGACTCAGATATTGAGGTAAATCAGGACCACATTTATTGAATTGTTTAAGAATCTCTGCACCAAGGCCCCCATAATGGGGAAATCAGCCAAGGCCAGGGTCATTCCTGAGCTTCCTCACACTTGTAATAGGTTTGCATCCAGGCCCTGTTTCCTGTCCATAAATATACTGACTGGCCTCAGCTGAGTGGTCAACTTCTGGCCATGGAGACCCTGTCAGAGTAAATATTATCCCAAGCACTGTGACTTAGAAGGATGGTTGGCCTAGGATGGCCCAACATTTATTCATTGTTTAAAGCAATGCTTCTCAACCATTTTTTTACTTTTATACCTCTTGGCAGCCTGTTTCCATAAATTGTACCTCCCCATCCCATTGCCACACCTTTTATTTGAGGAGGGAAAGCCAGAAGACTTCTGTGAGCTCTGAGGCGATGTTCCCACACCCATGGAAGAAAAGTCAGGGTGTCAGGACAACCACCCTGCCCTGGCCTCTCCATCCTATTATCCCTTGTTAGTCAACTAGATGCTCTCCATGGTCTCAGGATATGATTTGCTCCTGGCCAAAGGCATGGACAGGAGCAACTGGTACTTCAAATCCCTCCATCAGATGGGTTTAGGGCAGAACTGGATGTCTCCACTGGACACACTGTCTCTTCATGGAAAGGGACACAAGAAAGAGGGAGAAAAGAGTGTGTGCACACAAGACTGAAGAACCACCCAGTATGGGTGGGGCTAGGGTTGTAACAACTAGAATAGAAGTCTGTGTGTAAATATGTATCTTTTTTAAAAAGTTTGTGGGTCAATGGCAGCTGGAAGTTTGGCCTGTTCGTTGCTCTTTTCTTTATCTGTATTTTCCCCCCATCCCTTAAGTTTCTGGGACAGGAATGCCAGTGCCATGGGCAATCAAGAACTGCATCAAATTGGCCAACCTCTGGTTGTGAATCACTGCTTTAAAACATCACTTTAACCAATTTCCCATAAGCCATAAGGTCAATTGTGTAGGGCAGATAAAATTTCCTATTACCTCTTCTAAACTTGCCAAGCAAGTGAAGGTGGGCAAAAATTCCTACCTGATCCCATATTGGCCAGTATTAGTCTATATTGTTTCCTAAAACAGGAGGGTGGTACAAGCATGAGAACAGATGAAGGCCAAGACTGGGTCAAAATGGGTGTATAAGCTCTCTTGGTTCTGCCATCCAGCATCAGCTGTGTGATGCCAAGAGTGTTTTCATACTGTTGTTTTCCCTCATTCTGGGAAAGATTCCCAAAGCCATAGACCACAACACACAGGCAAAGCAGACAATCTTTCTACTATCTCTGTTCTATAAGCCCAATGACCTCATAAGCATTACTGAATCAGAGTTTATGACATGTCCAGGAACATGATAAGACTTTGATATTTTCCTGTTTCAAACACCTTCACTGTTGTGTGTGTGTGTGTGTGTGTGTATTTGTGTTTACTGCACAGCCTGCATATAAGTGTGTGGATAGTTTCCATCCATGGATTTCTTCCCCTTCCAGGCGCTTATTGCAGGGCACACCAACTTGAATACCAAGAGATCCTCCCAAAATATTTATTGCCATTTAGCTGCCAAGTATCCCTATGAGACAGCCAGTCTTTCAGGTTAAACAGTAAATTAAACAGTAAGTCAGTACCTGACCAATCCACAGAGTTTTAAAGTTTAAACAAGCCTTTCTATCTGGAAGATAGCATAGCAAAGCCCATATCAAAAATGCATGCTGAGAGATACCTTAAAATCTCAAGACAGGCTTTGGTAAGGATGTGCCAATGGAAAGAGAGGCTTTAGAATCCTTAACCACATCGTCATACTTTAGCCAGACCGTTATCTCTGAGGTCAATGAAAGATTCAGCAAAGACAGGGTTTTGGATAAAATATTAAACGACATCATCAACTCAATTTTCAACAAAAATAAAAAGAAAAGGACATTTCTGAGTACAGTTGCCTTTGCAATGACCTATGATTGGTGAGAATAAATCAACTGAACCATATTGCTAGGAAAATTTCATCTAAAGTGAAATTTACCTCACATCTGAAGGTGCTGGGTGAATGTAAGGAATGCCAAAGAAATCCAGAATAAAAGCAAGGAAGGTTAGAGAATTTTTGCAGGATGGTTTTGCACATTCTAAGTTGATAGTTCATAGGATTTGGTTCTTGGTATCCATCAGGACTACTCTTGTGTTCGAATCGAATGCACCTGGGAGTCTGGTGGACCAGAGAGCAGAGCCTCCTCAGAAGATCTCAAAACATAGACAGGCTAATATGGAGAGTCTCTTGTATGACCTAAATGTTAGTGCTAGTCCCAACTATCCTAGAGGCATGGAAGCAATTGAATTTACCTATGTGTTGACTGAACATTTAAAAACTGAATCAGGGACTCTGCTCTAGATGGGATTAACCAACAGGGCTCCAGCCGCCGCCGCCTCCTCCTCCTCCGGACTAAGGCCTTTTTCATAGGACATTGTTGTCCCACCATAAGGACGGGAGAAGAACAGGACTGCAACAACAGTTATGGATGACGTTGTTGCAGTCCTGTCCTTCTCCCGTCCCCGGGTGGCACAATCATGCATTAAATCATTGATGGATTTTCCCCCTTATTGACCTGTGATTGCATCGCCATCCCACACGTACCCAGTATACGGAAGGTCTGGAAGCGCAGTGGCTGCGCTTCCTGCCCCAGCACACCCTTGCACAGTTCCTGACTTCACTGTGGCAGCAAGAGGCAGTGCTGTCGTGCTTCTTGAATCCCAGAGGCAGCCCGTGCAAAGAGGAGTGCCCCCATCTTGCTCTGCTATAAGCAGAGCCGCTGCCAGGATCCCCACAGGATGCCACCAGGAACAAGTGACGTGCAAAAAGGGGCTAAGACACTTTGATAACCAACCATGGAATAACAAGACCAGACACAGAAAATTTGGTTAAATAAGAAGCACTTTATTTGACCTATTTAAGATGGATTGGCCTGGAAATGAAAAAAAGAAGGAGGGGCAACCTGATGTGGATCCAGCTGAGACCAAGTATCAACCCCTTGACAACCTCCTCAGCCTTCCTTTGAGTGAATCACTTCAGCCCTGAGGGCAAGCCAAATACATGGTTTGCTCCCAGCTGCAACTGGAAGATAAGCTGCAAAACTCAACATGTGAGAGCCAGGATCCTAGGCTGACCTCAAGGCTACCCTTTTCCCCCAATCCCCTTGCTGCAGAACCCTACAAAGGGAAGATTCAGACCCCTACCCTACACCCAAAGGTGCCAGAGATGTTCACTGAAGAATTATATTTTCCTTCCACTACCTTATAGGCGAAAGTCTATTTAATGACACCATCTGATGCCAATGGATCAAGTCAGATGAATACAGTATGGGGTAGGCAAAACTATCCCACATAAATGGGGGAAAAATTCCTATCCTGCCCCAAAGCAACCAGACAAGTCACACATTTCACTGTGTTACCCTGTTCTCTGGGGGTACCAGGAGGTGCGCCCAAATAACCAAAACACAAACACAAGGTTCTGGAAATTAGCTGGAGCACTCACTAAAGCTAGCGAGAGGCAGGGTAACGTAGCAGGATCTTGCAACCCAGAGTCTACGGGGTCAGCTCAGTCAAGCAGTCAGACAGCTTTTTAAAATAGCAAAAATGATGTTTTTATTAACAGACAAACAAACAGTAAAGACACCACAATCACACAGCTAATGGAGGAATTAGAAATATGGATTTTCAGGGGAAATGGGTGATAGGACACCTTTCTCGTAGTCCTGAAGAAGTTGAAGATGGGCTCATGGAAATGGAGTCTCAGTATGTAGGACTGAGGGGACGGCTCGCCAGACACAGCGGCAGCAAGGCTGGATGGAACTCGGGAGCAATCCAAACTGTCCGAGGTGGTCTCGGAATCGGGGGGTTTATATAGGGTGAATTGTGACTGCAGGCCATGCCTTACTCGATGAGAATAATGCGAGTTTGGAGTGGGACAAAGCTTTAGTAAAGGTCAAGTTTAACATGATCGGCTTAGCGCTGAATCAACAATAGTGTAGCCAGTATGCAAATACAAGGTGCTGTGCTTGGCTTTGTAAGACTTATCAGCTCAGGGCTGGGCGCCTTTGTTAGTGTCGGGCTTAAGCAAAAGGGTGTTTGCAGGGAGGTCCCTGAAGCGACGGAGTGGCTCTGTTCTGCCTGCCTAGGTGAAGAATGAAATGTCCAACAATTACTGGCCGCGCCTGTTTACGTGCTTGTCCGGAGGCCTCGCAAACACGTGGAGCAGGGTGGCAGAGGAAGGCCGAATGGTTTTGATATCAAAAGCAGGATCTAGTGCTATCACCGGCTAGGCCTGGGCCTAAGTAACAACTGAGGATAGGAGAGTAAGTCATAGTGTGAAGATCTAAAAGTTCCTGTGAGGAGGTAATTAGACCTTAAATAGCCTTTGACTCTGCTCTCATCACATGCAGAATTCTGGCATTCTGGACCTTAGGTGCAAAGCACCCTGGTCACAGTTTCTTTTGCCATATGAGTTGAAATAGGTCTACTCCTTTGAAATCTGAATGATGCTTTTCTGATACTTGTCAGTTCCACCTTCTTACACATTCATGTGTGGGTTTAAAACAAAACAAAAAGGAATCTCCTCAAGTCCTTTCTGCTCTGCTGTTGAAAAAACTTGTTAATTTGGGAACATTTGTTTAAAAAAAAAATCCAGAAGGAAACTGAATTAAATTCTCATTTTTTTTCCTACCTGCACATGGAGATGCTGTTGTTAAGAATCTTCCCAGTGCCACCATCCCTATTCCTCACTGGTCTTTTTTCCCTCTGGAAAAAAAGAACATGAAGACTAAAGGAGTTAAAATTCTACAGTCCAAACAAGAGCAAAAGACTTGGGGATCAAAGGTTCCCTCAGCAGACGCCAATGCCAGATATGGTTCAGAGGGGTTGCAAGCAAAGCTGGGGCAATGAGCAAATTGCAAAGGAGATGAAAGCAAAAGCGTGAAATCTCTTGCGTTTTCTGAGAAAATACACAAAAAGTAGCAGAAGCCTGAGGTCCCACTCAGCATGAAAACTTTTGCTAGACATGTTTGTGTGAGTGGTTTTCCTTTTGTTGAATAACTGGGGGCTTCATGGTAATGTTCAAAGCACTCTTGTCCATCCTTGTAATCACTTTCATTTCTAACTTGCTGGTCAGAATTCCTGCCCAGAATCCTTTAATAAAAAAGGCCCTATAAAACAATAGAAATACCTCTATTTGGGGGTGGGGGGGAGGTATTCAGTAAACAAATATAGGAGATAAACCAGAAACTGCACAGCATAGCTAAGCCATCCAAATATAGCTGTACCAAAAGTACTATATACACTCTCTTGTAACAGATTAAGGGATGGCACAGCAAGATAATAAGAAAGCACAGCCAGACTGGAATGTTTCTGTTGCCCTGATGATAGATTCCTTGGAATAGAGACAACTCTTCTTCTGTAGATTATATCACTTTCACGGGGAGAAACAGGGAGAAGGCCTTCTTGGTGGTTATTCCCAGACTTTGAAACTTGCTTCCCAGGAAGGCTATGGTAGGTCAGTCCATGCTGTTCTACTGTCAGTGTGTAACTTTTATATTACATTAGCCTATATGTCTGGTGCTGCCAGGGATTTTATTTTCTCATAGGTAATACTTGTTAGAATGATTTGAGAACCTGTGTCTGTAATTCCCCAAGCTGTCTTGTCCAGTACCTGCAACTTTTCCCCATATTCCCCAATCCAATCTGTATGCAGAGTTATTAACATACACAAATTGGGTTCCTGAGAGAATACGCTGCTCTCCTCCTTGCTGCTAGGTCTCGTCTCCATAGCAACTGGTCTATTGAAGACAGGCACATTTGACTGAGGCCCAGGAGCTGTCTGGCTGGGAATTCTAAAGGCCTCTCCCTAAACTGCAAACCCCAGGATTCCATAGAATCTTCCTAGGCAGCCAATCATACAAGGTCTTCACCTGACACAAACCAACAAGACAAACTTTGACTTTTATATATTAGATATTAAACTGATGAGGAGGAAAGGTTTTTTAACAATGAACTCTTTTATTTTCCTGTATCTTTTGCCATTTTACTGGATTTATTTAAAATACGTTGTTGTGTGTATAGTTTATGTTTTAATAACAATTCTTTTATAGCTGCCGGTGGTGCTCTTACCTGTCTTTTAATTCTTATCTCGTCTTTTTTTCTAAAAAAAATGTGTACTTCACAATTTCAGTTTAAATGAATAATTTGAGTGAAAAAGGAACTGTGGTGAGCGCCACTGTGGTGTAGTAGTTTGAATATTTGATCATCATCATCATCATCAGGATCCCACTGTTTGCCCAAAAATTGGGCCTCAAAATGGCTTTCACATTAAAACAATGCAATTTAAAAAGATATAAACAATACATATCAAAACAAATTTAAACTATTTAAAGCATTAAAACAGCTAAAATGAGATTGAAAGATAGCAAGTTGAATTAGAACAGTACAGTACTCCCAGCCCATTCTTTTAAAACTTTCTGTATTAAATCCCTACTTGAATAAAAAGGTTTTAGCCTGCTGTTGGAAGGACAACAAGGAGGGGACCATTTTGGCCTCCTTGGGAAGGGAGTTCCAGGGTTTTGGGGCAATCACCAAGAAGGCCCTTGTCAAGGTCAGAGACCTGGGCAGCAAACCAGCCCAGAGAAGGGAGTGTGAGAGCCAGCAAAGTCCAGCCGGGAGGAGACTGGCAAGCACTTTACACAAGGGAGTTCATTTACCAGAGCATCAAGTGAAAGCTGTAGTCAAGAGTTCCAAAAGCCAAGGGTCAAGAGATCAATTCAAGGCAGCAAGAGCTGGGAGCAAGGAACAGGCAAGAGGAGGGCTTGAAAGAAGTTTGCCACAAGCAAAGGGAAGCTTCCAGGCAGGCAGTTATATAGCCCAACACACAAGTGTGGCTAGTCACTGCTTCTTGAACTTAATCAAGGAAGCCTCCCTTTGCTCAGCTCTCTTGAGTCTCTGCCTTGTTTGTGGACTGATTGGCACAGGCCCCAAACCATCTTCAGAATCGGATCCCTGTTCCCCTAAAGGAGCAGGCAGAGGAGCGTCCAAGCCTGCTTGGTCCATGGCAGCAGGGGGAGCTCTCGAACTGCAGGACTCGCCTCCAGCCAGAGCCACAGGGACCAGGAGCTGCTGCTCGTCATCAGCACCTCTGACAGGGGCTTCAGTTATCACAGCCCTCTCTTGTGTCCCCACCAACCATGCCTGTACATGTAATGCTCTTACATGTGCAAATGTGCCTTCTCTGAGTATGCATATCAACAGTAGTGTGTCTTTGCTGTGCAATTCAGTTAGGGGAGGGTTAGTAGAAGGAAGTGGCAAAGGATTTTTGTAAAGTGTGATGAAATAAGTAATACAATGGTAATGAAGAGGCTAAACGGTAGATGGTTCAAAGTAATCCTTGGTCAAAAATCTAATTAATATACCTATATACAATGTTAAGATGTTATATATTTGTTAGCATTACCATGATAAATATATAATTGACTAGTAGAGTCATATTAGGAAATTATGTTAATTATGTAACATGCCATTCCTTTCATTGGAATATGATTATTATTTGTTATTTAGTATGCATTATATGTTTTCATAGGTGTATTTTTTTATTCTTATTTTCTTTTTTCTTTTTTATGTATGTTCTTTCTTTAAGATAGGATTTTGTAAAGTTTGTCTGTCTATTGTTTTTGTTAGTACAATATATTAAATAAAATGATTTAAAAAAAAACAATTCAGTAATTGCGCAATGCCATTCAGCACAAGGGCTGTATTGCACATTCACGCATGTCTCCCCATGATATGCAACTTCACTGTAGGATCTCAGCCACTGTCTTCTCACTTCAAGCATAAGTGGGGTCCTTTTACCAAAGATCACGCCTGCCCAGTGAAGATGTCGACCATAGCCGCCATGTCATTCTATGTGCGATCAATAAACAGGGTAAAAGAAAAAAGAAAAGGAATAAAGCAACAGGTTTTTCTCCTTGGCAAGCATTGGCAAGCGTGCCTAAACACCTGTTGCTTAATCATAGCAAGAAGGCTGCTTATTCTGCCACGTTGTATTAGAAGACTTTGCTTCACTCAAAGAGATGATGGCTGGAGGTGTGTAAAAACACAGTGCAGGATGCAGAAAGACTCAGAGGGAATCATTATCTCCCTGCAGAGGGATTATGCATCTTTTATGGCACCTTTGCTTTAAATCAGTCCCTGCCACTGGGTAGTTAATGGGGCTGCACACTATTTCTGACAGAGCAATAGGCAGAAACAAAAGTATGTGGGGAGCGGGGGGGGCAGGTTTTTGACTTTTCTGCCACGTTAACTAGGAACATGCCAGCTCTTTTGCGTATAATTGATCTGCTAAATATCTTGTCATACATATAGCCTTTGTTGGTGGGGTTCTCTCTGCCACTGTTGGAATTTCTATTTGTGTTTTACACTCAGTCTGTTGAGCAAAGACTTACCATTCCTCAACAGTTGTTCTCTGCTTCAGACAGGCGTTTGGCAAGTTAGCACGTCAGTTAGTATAATACAAAGAGATGCTTCAAAATATGCCATGAAGCCCGTGCTTGTCATTTGCAGAACTTCCCAGTTGTGTAGTTTACTTGTCATGAAGTATGTACTCAAACACAAAAATGAATATAGGGTCTGTGGCTGAATATGGTACACAACTTCTACAACATGAAAGTTGAGGGAAAGTGTCAGTTTTCTTTTCTCCAGGATTTGATTTAAAATTAAAATAAAAATAAACCTCCCTCAACTTTAAGGTTGCCAGATTGAAAGCTGGAGAGGTCTCTTGTACTTTTAAGGTTGGTAGAAGGAGGAATTTCAACAGGTGTTGCTTGTCAGATAACCAGGCAACAAAGCAACAGCTGATGAAATCCTGTCTTCTACACAACCATTAAAGGTATAGGAGCCCTCTCCAGTTTTCAATTTGGCAACCCTACTGGAATTCTTTCCAACATAGGCCCTTTCCACACTACAGTGTTACAGAGGTATTAGTCTACTTTTAACATCCTATGGAATCCTGGGTTTGCAGTTTAGGGAGAGGCCTTTAGAATTCTCAGCCAGAGAGCTCTTTGGCCTCAGGAAACTACAAACCCCAGAATTCCACAGGATGTTGAAAGTGGAATAATGGCACTAGAACAGTGTAGGGTGGAAGGGCCCATGATGTGATCTCCAGCCTGGGAGGGGAATGCTAAATCCTCCCTTTGCCTCAGAATCCCTACCCTTACACTGCATGATGTAATTCAGAAACATTTTATTTGATGTTGCAAACCACATTAACAATTTAGAGGGCTTGTTGCTTCGTGGGAACAGGGATGGTCATTTTCCTTCATCGACTCAAGGGAAAGAGCCCCTTAGGTACCCCACCTCACAGTCCTACAATTCCTGGGTACTTATATGTACCTTGATCTCTCAGCTGATTGCTCCTTTCTCACAAAAGCTGGAAAATTCCTATATGCACAAATGTGGCCAGAACTGTATAAAATCCCCCTGGCTGTAACCTATAAAGAAGAGTTGTAGAAGGGCAGCAAACACTGCAGTTTCCTTGTACCAGAAGAATTCCTGAACATGCTGTGTTATCCAGTACATCCACTTGGCAACCTGGGAATTCTAGTCCCACTATCATCAAGTGGATTACTGGGCAAGGATTAACCCTACCTGGCTATTTTCTAATAAACAAAAAATACAGGCAATCCCCGGAAATAACATATATCAATTATATGTACTCCTTGCTCTCCTCAATCCAAGCAATATTTTATTAAACACTTACATGAATTATGAATTATGTATTCTATTGCATCACATGTACATTCCCAAAATAACTCAATGCTTCTGTGACAGATTCTTCCAAGAACTGTGTTATAAGAATACAATACAACAACACCACAGAGCTTGTAGTCAAATGATCTATGCCAATTACCATGGAGGTGCTCAACTCTCTTTTAGTTTCACAGCTGTTTCTCCTACATCTGTCCTGTGTTGCATGGCAACTATCCAGGTTCTGGACCCTATTCTGGTAGAGATTCAGCACTAGGACAGTTCCCAAAGAATCTGAAACAGTTGAGAGGAGAGGCCAGGGTGGATGCATTGTCTTCACGACAACAGTTCTACTGGTCATCCTTGTTTTAGAACTGAACTTTGAAGGAATTCCTATAAAGTTCAGATTAAAACCATGGAGTGGCTTCATGATAGCTACCAGTTGCAACTGAAAAATTCTTAGAATGGGCATTATTATCTCATATATAACACACAATTCTTCTGGTGACCTCAAAATGTCTAAATAGTTTTGATGTGGTTTTTCCCCTCTTCTTCTCTTAACTCATCTGTAGTCATTTGTTCTGCCTGATGACTTCAGCTTCAGTTCCATGCAGATCCTAAAAGTATATTTTCAGACAAGATCCTAATTTGCTCCCACAAACAGAGATGGAGAGGAGCCAACTGTTATGCTTATGAGCAAATCTATATGAACAGTGATTTAGGATGGGAGAGTGGGTAATCAAGTCAAACTGTATTACATTTTAAAAACCTATGAATACATCTGGGGTTGGGAGAAGTTCATCTGGAGGTCAACCACAAAACACAACAAACTTTTGCCCAAGCTATTACAAAGAGCCTTGGAGATATTGAGAAATAACTTTAAAAAAAAAAGATACAGTACCTGACAAAATATAATTGAAATGAGGAAATGGAAATTTATTTTAGGATGATGAGAATACTCAATTACTACACATACTCCATTCAGCCAGCTCAACAAATTTATTTCCATCATCCATCTTTTTCTTACACACACAGGAAAAAGAGAAAGAGAAAGAAAAATGAAGCACATTTCAGCAAGCCGCATATAATGAAAGAACATAGGAACTGACAAGTTGTATTAAAACATCCAGCCCAGAAACTTGTATGCAAGATTTTTACTCCTTGAGAATGGAGTAATAAGAATGTGATAAGCACTGGTTCCAGTCTTAGAGTAAGCATGCATAATGCTGTATTGCTGTTTGTTCTATAGTGCTACCCCCAAAAGTGGGGCATCTTGAGGTCCTCCCTCAATGACAGCATCTTCTCAGAAAGATGGGAGAATTATAGTTCAAAGGAGGCCTGCAAGAGAGGGAGGTAACTAAGGGACCTTTTCCCCTATGTATACCAGTACTAACTGTAGGACACCAACTGAGAGTCAAAAGAATGTTTTTTGTTGTGGGAATTCACAAACCCATGCAAGCAATCAAACAGTTTCATGAACCAGACAAGGCTAGCAAAAGTAAAGGAGAAAAACGTTGGATAGTGAGAGATTTTGGGGTGAAATAGGTAATAATTGCCATTCCAAGTGAGATGGCTCAAATAAGAGTTTGAGCATAGCACGGGGCATGAGAACTGGGGAGCCAGAGTGACACATCTATGTGTGTCCAAGATAATATGCCCAATGAACTCCAAATTGTTGGGCTTGGAGCCAAAGTATAAGCACCTGGTTTCCCACCCTGAAGGAGAAATGTGTTAATTGCTCTCTGGCAGAGTAAACAAAAGGAGTCCAGGACAGACTAATGGTCTTAACTTCAGTGACAAAGCATTGATGGAAGCCATGATAGTCTCTTAATGCCTGGGTAGGTGAAGGAACAAAGGAAGTTTCTTCAGGAAGAGGTTACAGATTGATAACCATCAATTGCTCCATTGAGGCAGTTTCATTCGCTATTGTACTTGATGGTTGGGTCATTAAAGGGATTATTGCAAGCCCCTCAGTGTCACAGCTTTCTGACTAATCCTTTTGAACTTATGATCTGAACTTTGAACTTATGCTGTTCATGCTGAGGTCATCTGTCTTAGCACGCAACTTCCAATGAGAATCCTTGCCTACAGGCCTTTCAGCCACAAGTGTGTGAATATTATATTAGAAGTGATTTACCAATTAAATGATAGTCGTTGCCAATCAGACTGTACCCTGAAGTGAGTGTTTATGACATGGGAACAACAGTTGACCCACTAACCAGGAATGGGAATCATGCCATCATGCCTGGGTCCCAGGGGCCGGTGTGATCCTTTTCCTCCATAATCTAAATATATTTCCTCTGGTCTCTTAGAGAGAAAAAGAATAGCCAGGCACAACTCCACCATTGTATCTGAACCCCACCAGCTGATAAGAGTCCATGCCACATTAGTTGTCACCATCCAGGGGAAATTAAGGGTGGCAGTAATGAATTCCTCCCTGAAATCAATAATTTTATTTATACCCTACCTCCCCTCCCTAAGATTGGAGCATCAGGATGGCTTACGCATAGAAAGAAATACTAATAAAATTGCATGTAGCTAAAAACCTAGAAAACCAATCAAGATTAAAATAGTATTAAACTGTCTGTAACATTAAAGCCATTTAACATATTAAAAGCAAAAAAAAAATAGTGCCACAGATTGAAAAATAAAACTCTTACATGTGAAGCAACCAGTTCTCAAACACCTGCTGGAAAAAGAAGGTCTTCTCCTGCTGATGAAACAACAGAAAGGAAGGATCCATCCTAACCTCCCTGGAAGAGGAATTTCAGAGTCTGGGAACAACCACCAAGAAGGCTCTGTACTATGTTCCCACTAAACATCCATGTGAAAGTGATGGGATTGAGAGATGTGTCTCCTCCAGAGATCTTATTGTTTGCATAGGTTTAAATGATAAGACATAGTCCTTCAGATAACCTGGATTCAAGTTGCCTAGGGTCTTGTAGATCACAATCAGCACTCTGAATTGTGGCCAGAAGTAGGTCAGCACTCAGTGGAACTGTTGAAACAATGAAGTCACATGCTCCCTACAACTAACTCCCCTTAATAATATGGCAGCACCTTGTTGGACCAGCTGAAGTTTCCAAACATTCTTCAAAGGCAGCTTCACATAGAACCATCCATTTCTATAAGAGGGGCAGTTGTGCCCTCACACCTTCAGAGATAAGAAGATTCAAATCCTAACTCCAGAAAATGAAAGAATGCTGTAATGCTTAGAAGAGACTGTTCTATAGATAATTGCCATGAGATTGTGGTTTGGTGATTTATACATCTAATAAGCAAACACATTCCCTTTTAATGGCATTTTTTTTTCCTGGGCAAAGTACACTCTCTAAAGCTTTTTCTTCGAAAACCGCCCTCCCTCCCTTAAGCTCTGCAGCCCCTCTCTCAATTTTTTTGAATACACACAATTCAGATATAAAGGTCTCACACCGTTGGATCCATATAATGCAAGTTGTGCTTCTGATGTTAGTGGGTTTGTGAATGGTGACATATGAATCGAACGCAATGGTTGGTATTCTTTTATGACAGACTCTAGTTAAGTCTGCCTTATGCCTGCAATTGTCTTGGGTTGTTGTCGGCATTGGCATTTTCTTCCACCTTCTGCAGTGATCATGGTTTTGCTGTGATAGCTCTCCTGAAAAGCCATTTCATGGCTGATGAAGTGTGTGGAGAATGGGAGGAGCATCTGACTATGCCCCACAGCTTAATACAGACTGATAAGATCACTCACCAAGAGGATGCATCTCAGCAGAAATAATCATTTTGTTTCTGGCCAGATATTTCCCTTCACCTGAACCTGACCACTATAGCTCTCACCAGCTGCAGAAGGGCGTGCAAGAGACTCTTATAGGACAATTGTAGGTTCTGTGGGTGGTAACCATGGAACCTTTGTTACCCTGACTTCCCATGGAGGACACCTTGATTTGCTCCAAGTTATAAAGGTTAGGGAAATTAGCAGAGCACTGGAAATAGCAAAATGAGGGGCAAGCAACCCAGCAGGATCTTTTATCCAACTTTTACGCAGTCAAGCCAAGCCAAAAGCCAGACAAACGTATTGAATAAAAGGATTTTATTGAATGAAAATGTGCTCACGCACCAACACATTCACTCACACATGCACACAAGGCCTATTGAGACAGAAAAGAGGTGAAAAATGGATAGGGGATCTAGCAAAGGGATTGTAGATGGGTTGATACTGCACCTATCTTGAAGTCTTCAGTCTGGGGAGCAGCAAGCAGAACGAAACTCACCTACGAGATGGCTGAGGGGATCACTCAACTTACAGAGTGCTGGTCTGCTAGCATGGTGGGGAGTGCTCCCAAAAGATTCTCCAAACTAGGACTACTTGTAGGACAGAACGTACCTCAAGGGCAAATCCTCTCCCAGGGAGGACAATAGTCACAGTAAAAGAAAGAATGTCCAACAATGGCAACTTGGTTTGCATGATGGATTTATGATGTGTTGCCAATGTTTCAGGATCTTCAGTTGCAAAGGGTTGTAGTGTAAATTTATGTAGATGGGCCTTGCCTTGTAGGATTTTTCCAGGGTCACAGTTGCTCAACTTGGGGGAAACATGCTAATCCCCTCAAATTGGCTCCTCTTTGGCTGAGGACCCTTTGTTTTCATGGAATTGCACAGCTTGAGGTCTCCTTGGCTACGTGACTGGGAATTTTTCTGGCCTGACCTAGTTCTCGGTCATTTGACCGTTTTGCCTATGTGCCCATCCGGGCAACCTCCCAGGCATGGCGAGCATATTTGATATCAAAATTGTAGTCCCCAGGATAGGGTATGCCAGTCAAGTAACAATTCGGTGAACCAGAACCTGTGGAAATCTTACACTATACTGGACAATATATTCTTCATGTGTTTTTGCAGTTTAGATACTTTTGCTGGCTCTGTTGTCCACAAAATCATCTCCTTCTCTCATAGATTTCAGGTGGGAAAAAATACATAAAATATTATTGATTTTTCTACAAGGCACACAAAATTGAAGTCACTTACATTCAAAAAAAGTGGGTTTTTTTCCTCCCCATTTGCATCTCTGCCATTATTATCTGTCACTTTCCAAAATAACACAAGGGTCTGAATTCTATTGGTGCGTACCTTATAGAGTCATTATATCAATGGTTCAATGTCATTTTATTATGTATAGCCTCACTATTCAACAAATGAGTCAAGCTGGCACTAATCAGTAGGATTCAGGTCATTATTTTTCTTAGATAGGTAGATAGATTAATGCCAGGTGATCTGACATGAATAAGAATGGGAAAAAATTGATACTAACACATTTTTTGTTGCAGATTTTGCTGGGTTTTCAAACAAACTTTGAAGAGCTTCCCTTATTTTGGGGAAAGTGTTCAATGTGATATGTGTGTGTGTGCTGTCAAGTCACCTGTCACCTTATGGCAACCTCTTGAATTTCATAGGATTTTCTTAGGCAATGAATATTCAGAGGTGGTCTTGCCAGTTCCTTCTTCTGAGGTCACTGTCGCACTATACAACTATAGTTCTATTATTCTATTTTAACTGCCCTGGCTACACCCTGTGGAATTTTGGATTATGCAGTTTGATGAGGCACTGGAACTCTCTGGCTGAAAATTCTGCGTGACTCTCCTTAAACTGCAAATCCCAGGATTGCATGTGTTATTGTCATGGCAGTTAACACAGAATAATAGCGCTATAATAGTATACTGTGATAAGGCCCTGAAAAATATCCTACAGTGTCTGGTATTCATTGGTGGTCTCCCAATGAAGTTCTAATCAGGGCCGACCCTGTTTAGCTTCCAAGATATGATGGGATATGGTGTCTTTAGGTAGCTCCTTTAAAATCTGAGCTAAACCCAGAGCAGATTCACTGCCATCAGAGCAACCAGCTGTCCTATGTCAACAGGCTACAACTATCCAAGGGGATAGATTAACTTAAGGGAAGCAGCTACAGGAAAGCCAATCCAGATCGAGTCATGCACAGGTGATCCAAGGAGATGAAAGAAGATGCAGGGGCCAGGTCTGAACCAATACAGATGTTGTTCCACAAAGCCAGTAGTCCAGATATCCCAAATAGGATAAGTCAAAGAATTGTTAAACATAGCCAATCCAGGGGTTAAGAATGCCACTAAACACATGAAAATGAAGCACATGGCCAGTCGCATAGGTTGAACATTTATGAACAATGAGGACTCTCAGCAACTGTTGGAAGATTTATAATTGACTTCTTTTAGGTGCCAAGGGTTTGATTAGTTGGTGTTTTCTGTGTAGCAGATGTTCCCTATGAAGTTTCTCTTTCTTCACTGGACTGCAGTAGGTAGAAAGAAGAGTCTCTCCAGTGCCTGTCAAACCTTGTTGCAGAGAGAACCCCTGAACTTCTTCGGTCACCAACTTCTCAGATTTGGAGAGGGAGTCATTTGGAACTAGAAATTGCTTGCAATCCACTCCTCTGTGCTGGATTCCTCAGTTTCCAAACAGTGAGTTATGACCCTAGCCTCCTATGGATCCACTAAATTAGATCTGTCCATTTCATAGCCAGATCCCATGGCTGTGAGTAACAGGATGGTACTTGATGGCTCAGGCCCTTTGGCCTGGCAAAAATGTGGTCCCAACAGATATGATGAACAGGTGCCAGGCATTGTGTTTTCTTCTAACAGCAGAGTCACTCACACAATTGAGCTGAAGGCCTTGGGTACCAATAATTCTCTCTTTGTAGGCAAGAGAACATAAGTGGTTTTGTATAGAGGCAGAGAATCGTCATGAATATGGATTTTGCTGAAGATCTAGCAAAGGCGCCCTTTGATCAAGAGCCTTGTTCATGAATAAAAGCCTAGGTAGAGAAAGGGACTCAAGGGTATAGTCTCATCTGCTTGCCTGGCTTGCTAAACAGAAACCATGGCTCTTTCTGAGCTTAAATTCTGTAGAGTGGCTCAGTGCAATAAAGCAAGCAGGTTTTCTTGGCGAACACGGTGAGCTGGTGCAGAATTTCAATGATCTCTGAGTGTCACGGCACAAAGGCAGACGGCTTTGATTTAGGTAGGTCAGGTATGGCTCGTTTGGTGCCTTGTAATCTATGCAGGGCATGGGAAGAGTTCATCCCCCTGCCATGATGTCAGTGTCAGTGTTCCTAGCAGAGATGCAAAGAATATTCATCAATATTTGTTGCTCTACTGAATAATAGGTTTCCTGACATTTTAGAAACTCCTATGAGAAGAATAAAATAGTGAAGCTATTTTACACTTTGCAATATTTTGGGAAATTATTATGCATAAACATATGTATGATTTTTGTGCAAACAAAAAGAGAGAGAGAGAAAAGAAAGGAAAAGAATGCTTTGGACAGAAAATATTTTCTGCACAGGAAACTGTGCATTTTGGACAGAAAGCATTGTCTATGTAGGTGATTTTCTGCAACAACAATAAAAAAGAAAAAGTGGTTTTATTTGTGCACAAAACCTACATCCACTTCTGTGCAGAATAATTCCCCTAAATACTTCATAAAGTATAAGCATCTCAAGAATTGCACATAAATCTTCATTTTCTCTTGCAGTAGCAAGAATAATATGGAAACTATTCATTCCTCTATATGAAGATGAAGAATGCTGAGATGGATACCTATGGTCCTTAAAATTACGAGGATGGTTCCTACTTTCATGAAGAGTGAGATCAAATGGTCCTCTCAGTAGAGATACATATTGCATCTGATACATGCCAGCATGGTGTAGTAGTTTGGGCACTGGTCTATGACTCCAGAGAACAGAGTTCAAGTCACCACTTGGGTGTGGAAAGCCACTGGGAGACCTTGGGCAATTCATACTATCTAAGTCCTAGAGGAAGGCAAAGGCAAACTCCCTCTGAATAAATCTTGCCAAGAAAACACTGTGATACATTTGCCTTAGGGTTGCCATAAATCAGAAACAACCTGAAGGAACACAGCAACAGAAGAGCGTAGCAAATGGCTGAGTATGCATTGAATGGTCATCATTATTATTGGCAGTCCATAGATTCCTGCAAGCTCCTAAGACAATGTTCTCACTCCAAAGCCTGCTGACCAGTAACAGCTCCCTGTTACTGCAGTAGCTTCTCAAGGAGTATCAAATTACAGCTGGGTTCCAGGGATCACTGTGTTGTTCATCTAATTCCCACTGCTATTGCTCTCCCTTTACCTCTCCTCTCTGGCCTCCTACCTCTTTCTCTCACATCACTCTGAGAGTTTTAACCCTGTGTAACACATGCACACAGCAAGTGTTTTGTGCTCCATGGAGAAGCTGCGAAGGCCATTGTTCACTTCCAGTGCCATAGGTGTAAGCTCCTGAAGCTCCTGTTTATCTTCAGGAGAAACAAGGAGGAAACAAGAGGACAAGGAAAGGAATTGAAGAGAAAGGCAAGAAGGCAAAGAAGGATAAAGGAGATGCAATGTGATAGATAGATTGATTGAATGGGCACATGTAAAGCAACACTTATGTTAATTCCACTGATTTAATGTACCTACTGTATTTAGAACTAACAACTGAACATAGGATTTTATTCCACACTATGGATTTCAGTATGTTTCCTCAAGATCCCTGTTAGAAAATTTGATGAAACAGCAACATTCAATGGGCCAAGAAGGAAGCAAAGTGCCCTGTATGGGTTATGGTATCCTAGGGGAAATGACACTATCTGTGTAATGTAGATCAGCATTTCTGTTTTTTATTTCAAGCCACACAATCAGGAACTATGGTACAGAAACAGCTCTGCCAGACAAAGATAGGATGTCTGCTATCAGTGAGCTTACTTATCATTATGACCCCCCATCATTGGGATCCTCAGATGGAAGAATGGAGTCATAGAGATATAGCTCACAAAGGATCTACTACAGAGACCTCATTCGTATTCTTGCTAGTATTACTCTGGTCCTACTGTCTTGTGTTCTGTTGCTTTGTGCTTGTTAACTTGTACCAGGTTGACTCCTCTCAGGCCATTTCCACACTACACTGTTATAGTGCTATTATTCCACTTCCAACATCCTGTGAAATCCTGGGGTTTGTAATTTAGGGGGAGGCCTTTAGAATTCTCAGCCAGAGAGCTCTTTGGCCTCAGTAAACTACAAACCCCAGAATTCCACAAGATGGTGGAAGTGGAATAATCGCACTATAAGTTTACAGTGCGGAAATGGCCTCAGACCTTGTTCAGAACTCTTCAGCTAGACCTAAACAGGATGGATAATATAATCAACATGAGTTCTGTATAAGGACATGAGTTCTGTATGAGGAAAGACTCCGTAACTAACATTGCTGATTGCTCAAGAGCTGGTGCACATCAACTAGTGAGGGTCATCATTGCTTCTCCATGCAAAGAATAATGTCAATCTTCTACCAGCGATGGCATGTGAGTGATGGAACATCCTGCAGACAGCCCCAAAACCAATTCATTTCCATCCTCCAATCTAAGAAGGGTATGCTTTCCTTGGGTGGAGAGGGAAGGGAAAGTGCAGAACTTTTTCCTTTCTCTGCTTTCTTGACACTTTAGGAAAGTAGGTTAACTGAAGGAAAACAAGTTTAAAAATAGTATCAATTTCTTTGGGTTTCCTGTTCTTTTCTATCTGAGTTGGCTTGATGTAAGACAAGTTGGTGCCTGAAGAATAACACAGCATGGCTCTGGCATAGAATCAATGTTCGGAATTTGGAAGAGACCTGCAAAAGATCTTCTATTTATACCTCTTTGCCAGGGAAGTCTACAGGGTCCCTGTCTATTTTGTTTGTTTGTTGGCTGTGTGTTATTGAATTTATATCCTGCCTTTCTCCCAAATGACATGTGGAACAGCACTGCTTTTGCTGCTTACCAGAAGCTTTAAAGAGATGTGGCCAGCCTAACTTCTTTGGGTAGGGAGTTCCTCTATTGAGATGCTGTTACTCTGATTTCTGAGGTCCTGAAGGGGACACCTAAATGTGCTTCAATCAATGGGGAATGACAACTAGCCAGAGCATAAGCAATAGCAATACAAGAGGCAGGGCAACTTAGCGAGATCTTTAAACCCAATTTTTATGGGGTCAGGCCAAGCCAAAAACCAAGCAAAATTGTCAAATAAAATGATTTTATTAAAAATAAGTCCTTGTGCACGTTTGCACTTATGCACTCACTCACTCAATACCTAGCGAGAAATAAAAGAGAGGAAATTCCATAGGGGTTTTTGGAGGGTTATTGTTGGGGTATACTGCACCTGGTCCAAAAGTCCGAGACAGCAGCAAAGCAAGAGAAGAGACTCAGCACGTGGAGGGCTGAAGGAATAGCCGGACAGAGTGACATGAAGCAGAGAGTGATCCGGAGTGATCCAAGGAACTGCTCAAAAACTGGGCCTTTTTATAGGGAAAAATGTACCTAGAGGGCTAATCCTTTCCCGGGGAGAACGATAGGTTGAGGAGCTAAAACAAAGCTCAAAAATGTTCATGTCCTCTGCATGATTGGGAGAACAAAGCTCCAAAATATCAAAGTTCCTGGTGTGATTAGATTTGTTGGGGTTGTCAAAAACCACAGCTGTATGTAAATCATCCTTGCTTGATGGACCATTTGTCAGGAGTGCTAATCCTGTCAAGCTGGCTTCTTGGGACAGAGGACCCTTTGTATATTTTAATGTGTGCATGTCTGGAGGGCTCCTGGGGCTACGTGACAAACCATTTACTGGCCTGATCGAGTTTTTGTTGGAAAATTACCAGCATTCTCTCTCCCCCCCCATTTCGTTGTTAGAACGGATGGGATAGCTAGCTCAGGGCCTGCCCCTTGTGTGTGCATGCTCTATCAGCTCTATCTTTCACACTTACTCTCTCTGCTTTTATTGCATGATCATAAATACCTTTAGGACCCAGGTCATCAGATCATGTGACTTAGAAGTGTATCCTGATAGGAAGAAAGTTAAGTCTTCCCAAAAGAGAAAGAGACATCTTTGTCTTTCTTTGTTCTTCTCTTCTCATTCTCCATCCTCATGGATTCTATCCTCTGAACTCTGCATGCCTCCAAACCATCAAGATGGTGGTGAGTGATAATGGAGATTATCTTCTACTTCTTTAGATAGTTAAGGTAGCAAACCCTCAATGGATATGCAGATGAAGAAGTTCTTTAGTAAACTTCTAAGTGTTTATTAAGAAGCTGCCTGTGTGTATTGCATTTAATTGGATCAAGCCTGTTTTAAAGCATTCTCAAGCCACCAGTACTTTAACAAAGAGAACTTTACCCCTTTCTACTGCACAATTCTGCTAATAAGGTTAAATCTTAACGGGTTTGATCTTATTTCCTACAACAGTTTTTACTGATTGCGGCCATTTGGCCATGCCTGCCTATGTGCTCATCCGGGGGACCCTCTCAGGTACGTGGAAATATTTTTAATGTTTGATATTAAATTGTAGACCCCGGGAGAGGGTCAATCTACCACAGTAACAGTGCTGTTACAAACAAAGTCCTATTAGGTACACCCACTGACCTAACTTTATGAAGTGTTGGGACACACAACAGGGCCTCCTCTGAAGATATCAAATTTCTGGCAGACTCATATGGAAAAAGGCAATCTTTCAGGTATTTTAGCCCCAAGTCACTTAGGGCTTTGTAGGCCAACACTAGCACCTTGAATTTTGTACTGGCTGAAGCTTCTGAACCCTTTTCAAAGGCAGCCCCACATAAAATACCCTTCAAAGTACCTGCAGAGTAGCAATTTCCTTCTGTAACAACCAAACTTCCAAGTATATGTAGGCATGCTATTTATTTATTTATTTACACATACACACACAGCACACACATTGCTTTTCTCCTGGAATGGGATTCAAAGAGTTAATATTATATCCAATGTTCTCCATGTCTGTACCTAATATTCTCAAAGAATCTCTTGTACCTCCTGTTTTTTTCCTGCTCTTTCTCTCCTTTTTGTTTCAAGAATTTACCAAGCAATGTCTCAGAGAGTCCCCTTCTATTTTCCCATTCCCTTTTAAACCTCTGGAATCTTAACAGTAACATCCCACCCTTTTCCTGCTTTCACAGCTTTTTCTCTGTATCAGGAATCTTGATATAAGTTCCACAAAGAGCCCTCTCCTATTTTCTAGATGATTCTGTCCTGCACTACCTGGATGTGTACCTTGTACTTGAAACATTTATACCTCCCGTTTTGTTTCAGGAAGCTCCCTGTTTTGGAATTTTAACTTGAAACTGGCTACCAAACATTCAGAAACAACTAAAAACACTCTGTCAGTTTTCAAATATCCATTATGATGTCCTTGTGGACTTCTCTGAATTTTCTACTCTCTCAGTATTTTAACTTGAAACTGCTACTTGCATGAAACTCAAAACAATTTAAAAAATCTGGGGGTATCTTCCATAATTTCCTTATGAATTATGACTGCTCCCCCTTTTTTCTTCTAGTGATCACTCCCTGCTTTGGAAATTTGGCCCTTTTTGCATGACATTTGCCATGCGAAAGGGCGTCTGGAGCATTGCACAATTGTGAGGAGCGATCTGCACAACACACTCACAATCGCGTGACACTCCAGGGTAGGGCAGTCACCACTCGTGCACTTTTTCATTTTCAGCTTTCAGCTGAAAATGGTACATGATTGTGCATTACTCCAGGGCCCCGCACACACTTGCTGTGCGTGCGGAGCCCCCGGAGCTGTGGTGGTTGCGCTTCCTGCCCCAGTACAACTTGGGAAACTCCCAGGCTGCACTGCAGAAGGAAGAGGCGGGGTTCTCATGCTACCTGCTCAGGAGCAGGCAGCTCATGTAGAGCTGAAGCAGCAGGGATGTGAGTTCCTCTCGCTAGAGGCTGCTCACACGATCCCCACAGCCCAGCGCCGAAAAAAGGTAAGCTGCGGAAAGGTCCTTTGACTTGAACCCAGCACTGAACCTGGACAGCAACCAAAAATACTGTCAGTTTTTGAGGCATCTTGGACAATGTTACAATGAGTGATGGCTGACACAGACATTCTACTTGACTAATACAGATTCCTCAGCAAATTATTTACAAAAAAATCCTGAAGCTGGAAGTGGGGCATATATCTTCACAATACCATTGGCCAGATTATTGGGAACTATAGTCCAAATCTTCAGGTGTGCACCAGATTGCTTCCTCATGATGTAAAGCGTATCTATGATTCTATACTTTTATAGTGGGGTGATGGAATTATAGAATGGAACATTTTTAAGAGACTCCAATGCTTGTTCAATTTAACCATTTCTTTATGCAGGAAATCCACGGCTAAAGCATCTCTGAGAGAGGACCATCCAACTTCTGTCTGAAAATTTCCAATGAAGGATTACTTATCACTCTCAAAAGCAATTGGGTCCACTGTTAAGAAACTCCTACCATCAAGAAGTTCTTCCTAATGATAAAATTGAACTTTTCTTTCTTGTGCTCCAACATTAAGGCTTAAATCCTATTCTTTGTCCTCATTGGAGTAGCACAATTTAATCATTTGGATTTATCCATGTGTAGATTCACCATTCAATGATTAATTCTGTGGATATACTCCAAATGAGGCTGACCAACAAGATTCTAGATTAAGGCCCTTTCTGCACAACACTGTTACAGTGCTATTACTCCACTTTCAACATTCTGTGAAATCCTGGGGTTTGCAGTTTAGGGATTGGCCTTTAGAATTCTCACCCAGAGAGCTCTTTGGCCTCAATAAACTACAAACCCAAGAATTCCACAGGATGTTGAAAGTGAAATAATCACTCTATAATAGTATAGAGTAGAAAGGCCCTAAGTCCTTCATTAAGATGCCCAATTATGTTTCTATTGAAACCTACCACTCCTACTGGGACTTCATCATGTCCATAGTACCTTCTCACCATCCACATTTTAATTAGGTGCATGGCAGGTCAGTTTGCTTTGAACATGATGAGCTTTTGAGACAAAGGCATCCTTTCAAAGGGCCTTTCCGCACTCCACTGTTATCATGCTATTATTTCACTTTCAACATCCTGTGGAATTCTGGGGTTTGTAGTTTCCTGAGGCCAAAGAGCTCTCTGGCTGAGAATTCTGAAGGCCCATCCCTAAACTGCAAATGCCAGGATTGCATAGGATGTTGAAAGTGGAATAATAGCACTGTAACAGTGTAGTGCAGAAAGGCCCAAATCTAAAGTTGTCTTGAAAAGTAAAAAGCATAGTGGATCAGGAAAAGATGATCTCATTCTCTTGAACTGCAGCAGATGGAGCAGACATGCTATGACATATAGAATGGACTTGTGCTCTTTGCCTGAGGGACAAATAAGGACACTGAATTATCCCCACCTACATTTGTAACATAAAAGTGTTAGCATTTGTACTGCATGCATTCTGAGAATTTCATTAATGTCCTTTCTTCTAAACAAATTTGAGCCAATAGAGCCCTACTGTCCAATGCAAGAAGATAAAAATGAGATGGAAAAAAGACATGAGACTAACAATCCAGTTGCATCTATTCCTCAGTAAACAAGTTGGCTTTGATCTACTCTGCTTCACTGGCTGCGCTTAATAGAAATCTTCTATTGATGCTTCAGTCCACTTCTCTCTCTGTCTGGTCAAACATCATGATGCCAAAAGCAAAGACAGTTGATTTAGACTGGTGCCAAGTTCAAAGACAACAAAGCATATCTTTACACAATTCTTCACTGCAGGCCTGCACAGCTTGTGAGCTACTAAGTCAAATCTAGTTCACTAGACTTGTATTGCATACATACCTAAAATAGGTAATAAATGTATTGGGAGAGTTTGTTGGGTTAAAGCTGTTGTGTCTGTTTCTGTGAACTGGGAGGAAGATTATTTGTGTGCTCTTGAGTATTCTATTGTATTCTGGTGAGCTTGTGTCTGTTGAGTTAAGACTGATTGTTTGGCCATTCTGGCCTATACCATTATAATGCTATTATTCCCCTTTCAACATCCTGTGGGATTCTGGGGCTTGTAGTTTACTGAGGCCAAAAAGCTCTCTGGCTGAGAATTCTAAATGCCCTCACTAAACTGCAAACCCCAGGATTCCAGAGGATGTTGAAAGGGGAATAATAGTGCTATAATAGTATAGGGCAGAAATGGTCTTTGTGTGAGCTGAATAGAGGTTCATTTGTGTCCTTCTTAGTGTTCTACTGATATTTTGTGTGTAGGCCCATGTCATCTGCATGAGTACATGGTCTCGGCGGGGTAGAGTATCTGCTGAGGGGAAGTGCATCGGAGATTCAGTTGGAATTAATTAATTAATTAATTAGGTTAAACCTCCCCAGCTCTGGAGAGTCTTTTGGAACAGTTTGTCAGCTTAACACTGTTGTGTCTGTTGTGGTAAAGCTGTTTTTGTGTGAGCTGGGGTTTTGAGGGTTAGGCCCAGAGTTCACTCTCAGTGCCTATTTAAAACTACTGAATATGGATGAAGAGGGAGCTGCTGGAATCACCTGCAACACTTGTGATATATTTGTCAGAGGACGTGGGTAGCTACAGCTGCAGCAAGTGTAAGTTGTTTGTCCTATTAGAAGAGAAAGTCCAGCAACTTGAGGCCCATGTGTCCTCTCTTCAGCTTAGCATGAGGTTTTCTTGGAAAGAGTGGAAAAGACCATCCTGGATGAGGAACACACAGGGAATGTCTCTGAGAAGGAGATCAGCTCCCAAGCACAGGAGGTAGACATTTGGAGGAATGTGGCACATAGAAGTAGACAGATCAGAGATCATTCTGTGAATTTAGAACAACAGAATCAATTCAAAGCTATCTTCCTTAGCAGTGATGATGAGGAACAGGGACAAGAGCAACAGTGGTAATCCTTGGAGAATGTTCAGGTGACCATGGAAGATTGAGCATATGGAACGTCCCTTGCCAATCCCAGAGGAGACAAGTGGTGGTAGGGACTCCTTAAACATAAGCCATAGTTTGTGGATCTGACAGGACTTCTCAAGAGGTGTTCTGTCTCCCTGGGGCAAAAATCCATAAGGCAACAAGGCAAGTCAGTGGACCATAATCTCTTCCTTTTGGTCCATGTGGGAACCAGTGACACTGCAAGGCATAGCCTTAAGGATCTCAAGAGGCATTACAAAGCTCTAGGTAGGAAGCTGAAGGACCTTGATGCACAAACTGTTATGTTATCTCTCTTCTCAGTTGAATGTTTCTGTGTAGAAGTATAATTTTCTATTCATAAAATTCTGTTTTCTGTGCAAAACAGCCATCTGCATGTTTTGCACAGAAAAAGTCCTGAACTACAGAGATTCTTGTCTGTCCACCATTCTTCTCATCAGGATTTATTGATATCAAAAAGCATGCTTTTCAAAGACTTTTTGAATATTTTCTAATATTCTTTCCATTCCTCATCTAAGATAATGCTCAAGGGCTGAGAAACTTGGAGGTATCTGTAGGGGGCAGAGGGTATCTCATTCAGCATCTCTTCATCTCCAGTAGAACCCCTTTAAAAATGATCTGAACCAGAAACAGACAGACACGCAGTAACTAAACTAATCCACTACAAAGTACAAGTCAGTGAAAGAGCATTTTCAAAGATGGTTAGAGACAGAAATCTATGGATTTCTTTTTGTTTGTGTACGATGTTAGGAGTATAGCTAAATCAAAACAAAAGAGACTGACACGTTTGTTTTTTGAGGATGTTTTCTGATAGCTGACCTTGTGAAAGGCCTGAACTCTGATATTTTTATTGATCATGTTCACTTTGTGCATAAGGTCCATCCAAGCTAAATCCCAGTAAACCTGCAAGAGATTGGCTGCAAAAATAGAAAGAAGTCAAGTGAAAAATTACAAAGTTGGAAAAATTATTTTTCCTTATCTTTATTGCAGGACAACAACTTTTCAAATATATATGCTACCTGTACTTTTACCATCCATAGAAGAATTTATGTCCTGGACTAACCAGATACAGGAACTCCAACATCAGCATATAAGAAATGGTTACAAATATCTTTAATTAAAATATTTCCCTCTCCTCCCCTTTATCATAGTTCTCAGTACAATATAAATAATTTAAAATACCTCCAGAATAAAACCATAAAGCATATGAAGCAAAATAACAGTTAAAACCACTTTGAAAGCTATAATAATTTCAAACTACATACCTGTACATTTTGAAACAAATTGGTCCCTAAAGGCTTTAGTAAAGAGCAGTGTTTTGGCTTGGTACTGAGAAAAAAACAAAAACAATATTGTCAGTAGCCAACCATGAAAAGAGACAGCATCCCACAGCCAGGGTGCCACAGCTAAGAAGGTCCTCTCTGATGTCCTCCCACTTTGTATTGCCCCACTGGTGGCATACAGAGGGAGGGCTCCTCCTGCAGACCTCAGTTCTCAGGCAGGTATATATAGGAAGAGGTGTGCTTTCAAGTATTGCAGTCACAACACATATGTCTACAGTCCAAAACTATTTTCTGGCTTGGCTCCTAAGATGTTGTTGCACCAGTAGAAGATACCAGAGGATACAAAATTACTACAACACAATGTACAGCCTAGTCTTGTGCATGCTTATTTGGAAGTGACACCAATGATCTGCTGGCATTATGCTAGAGTTTTACATACAGTTCCCTTGGGCATGTGATTCTACTTTTTTGGCCATGATGTAACATCCATATTTAGCTCACAGTTGCTTAAGTATATGTAACTATTACACATATCCTTTGTATGTGTAACTGTTGCACATGTATGTGTAACTATTGCACATGTCCTCTGTATGTGTAACTATTGCACATGTCCTTTCACATTCTTGGTTGGTGCATCAGTGCCTTCAATATACCACTAGATTCAGTGGGATTGTGGAAACTACAGGCACATTCAGAGTTACACAACTGCTTACACAATGTTAGTATTCAGCAGAAGGAGAGTATAGCACAACCATCACTTATGTACATGAGTGTAGATTTATGCTACACATGGATGATATAGGGACTCGGCCAAGGTTGTAAATTTAGGTGCAGAGCAAATCCTACTGAATTCAGAAGGTCTTATTTCTGAGCGAACATATATAGGTAGTTGTTTAAAAGCATCACCATCAATAGCAGCTGCAGCAAAAGCAATCTCATGATTTAAAGTTTTGGATCCTCTAGCCTAGCGAGTTTTTTGAGCCTCTACATGTTAGGGTCTCATAGCCTCATTCACAATCAAATTATGTCTCCCATTAAACCATGGCTAGAACTCATGTGGACCTCTAGAGGTTGTTGGACTGCAGGTCCAACATTCCTCACCATCTGCTCTGCTGGTTGGGACTGCTGGTAACTCATGCTGGCAACCTCTGCAGGGCCACATAATTCATGGGGGTGTACAACTTTTACATTTTATAACTGACAGACCCTCTGTATCCTTTGGGTTAAAGAGATCTTATATAAACTTAAGAATATGAAAAATAAGATGTGTTGGGCTGGGCTGGACCTATCTAGTCCAGCTTTCTCTTCCCATGGTCAACCAAACATTTGTGCATACATGAAGGACATGACAACAATGGCAAACACCTGGTCATGTACCCCACCAACTGCTGTACAAAGTCATTCAGCCCTCAATATGGGCAATTGTATGACCATTGAGATTAGTGGCCATTGACTGCTTAGGACCCTGGCTAAGTTCTCTTGCTGGGTCAGCAGAACAGCATATTTTATTCAGTGGCTGGTGAGTTCTTGTAAAGGGTGATTTCATTTTAAAAGTCATGACTCATTGGAAAAGAAGAAAACACTCTGTAAAGTGGAAAGAAGTAAGAAGAGAGAGATACCATACCACTGGTGGATTGATTCCATCAAGGAAACCCATGGTCCTGAGTCGGCAAGATCTGAGCCAGGTAGTTGGTGACCAAAGCTCTGGAGGCCTCCTATTCACAAGGTTGCCATAAGTCAAAGTTGACTTGATGACAAATAGCAACAACATCAAAATTCAAGAGTCTGAACCTAGTTTAAGAGTATGATTCAGTACCTTGGATAGTTCCTAAATCCAGACTAAACCCAGAATGGATCCATCCCTGATAGGGAAACCATCAACCGCAGCTGCTGCTGGGTACTGCATCTCAAGCCGCATTTTATTTTAGAGAACATACTCTCCTGGTCTTTATGGAGATACTGTACCCCATGAACTTAGATTGATTAACATGGCTCCCTATGAACTTAAATTAATACAGCAACCCATAAATTTACCCTGAGCAGCTGTTTTTCCTTCTCTGTTGTCTAAGTGCATGTTAAAGATTATTGAGTGGAATCCTGTTGTAGATTTACATCTTCATAAGTGGACTTCCATCTTCAGGAATTAGAATTGGGCAGTTCCATAATGTCTGTATCCAATAAGCGGCTGCTGTTGCATTACTACACAGGAGAGTCAGCAAAGTGACCAATCCACAACAGGTCCAATGTACATTAGGACACTGGAAAAAATGGAATGCACAAATATAGGATGGGGGACACCTGGCTGGATAACAGTGCATGTGAAAGGGGTCTAAGAATCTTGGTGGATCACAAGCTGAACATGAGTTAGCAGTGTGATGTGGCAGCCAAGAAAGCCAGTGTAATTCTTGGTTGCATCAATAGGGGTATGGTGTCTAAATCAAGGGAAGTAATGGTACCACTCTATTCTGCTTTGGTCAGACCTCATCTGGAATACTGTGTCAAGTTCTGGGCACTTCATTTTAAGAAGAATATTGACAAACTGGAGCATGTCCAGAGGAGGGCCACCAAAATGGTGAAGTGTCTCGAAGTCATGTCCTATGAGGAGTGTTGTAGGGAGCTGAGTATGTTTAGTTCACAGAAGAGAAGATCTAGAGGGGACATGATAGCCATGTTTAAATATTTGAAGGGATGTCATGTCGGGGGGGGCGGGGGGAGAGACGGCTTGTTTTCCGCTGTTCCAGAGATTAGGGCAAGGAGCAGTGGATTCAAATTGCAGGAAAAGAGAATCCACCTAAACCTCAGGAAGAACTTTCTGATGGTCAGAGTAGTTCAGCAATGGAATAGGCTGCCTTGGAGTGTGGTGGAGTCTCTTTCTTTGGAGGTTTTTAAGCAGCGCCTAGATGACCATCTGTCGGGAGTGTTCCTGCATAGCAGGTATGTGTTCCTGCATAGCAGGGAGTTGGACTGGATGGCCCCCATGGTCTCTTCCAACTCTATCATTCTATGACTCTATGACAAGCTAGTAATTGCTGATGCCCATCAAGGCATTCTTACCAATGTCCCATTGGGCATCTTTGCAATTCTGATAGAGGATTCTGGCCATCACGTTTAACAATTCAGCATGGAAATTATTGATGCAAATTACTGGCTACCTATTACTCACCTCTCAAAGCATGTGGTTTTCATGCTTCTTTTAAAAAAATAATAAAAAGACAGGGCAATGCAGTAAGGCAATCTGATACAGGAAAAGGCACTGGAAGAGTGCTTATCAAGTCTTACCAAGTTCTATCTTTCAGTGAATTTTTATGACCATGTTATAAACCTCTTGGAAATATGGGAAATGCTGACAAACTATTAAATGCAGCAGCACTACAAACACAGTTCCTGGAATTTATATTCCTCAGGATGCTTTATGGCCTCTCAAACAGAAAATGAAAGCACCAGCAAAACGCAGCCCTTCAGGCACAGAAGTGCACTTTTTCAATCAGTTCTAAGGTGAACCTTACACCATTCTGACTATTTTTCAGAGTTTTGTTTGAGTTTTTTTAAAATTTTAAGAGCTAAGTTTACTCTTTGGTTCTTCTGTGGGCAAGAGGTCAGAAAGTGGCAAGGAATCCAAATTTTATCCTGGTTTCCAGTCTACACTTTCAGGACTGTCTGAAGAGTTGATGTAGTTTCAGATCTTCAGTTCTCACATTGACAGAGAGGTATTGGCACATCTGAAAACAATGCAGACATTTAAAATGAGCACACAACAAGTTTTAAACTTACTCCCGTCAATAGAAGAATTGTGCTCCTATAATGGAAACAAAAGATGGAATGTGGTGTAGTGGTTTAAATGCTGAACGAGAACTTTGGGAGACCAGAGTTCAAATTGCTTCTCTGTTACGGAGACCCACTGGGTGAACTTAGGCAAGTCACTCTCTCAGCCTCAAACGAAGGTAATAGCAAATGTCATATGAATAAATCTTGCCAAGAAAATCCCTGTGATAGCTTTACCATAAGTTGGAAATGACTTGAAGATACACAACAACAACAACAACAACAACAACAACAACAACAACAACAACGCTGAAAAGAAGCATAGAAAGGGATGGATTTCATACCATAAAAATACATAATCAATGGAACCAGGCACAGGTTGAATGTGGAGATGGGAAAAGGAGAACACTTATGGGTATGGATGTTGCAGATGTGCACAGGAGTGGATTAAAACAAGCTGAATCCCTTAGCTAGGGATGGGTACCTTGTAGTACTCCAGCAGGGACATATTGTACTTGCGGGCATATAAGGCTCACTTTTTTTCTCCCAAAAAATACTGTTTGAAAATGGGATGTGTCTTATATGTCAGTATTTGCTGGTATAGAAATGGGGTGCACTTTATACGGTGGTGCATTTTATATGCTGGCAAATACATCACTAGATGAGTTCTTGAAGTAATCTTTAGAAATTTTCTTCTGGTTGTGAGAAAGTATTCAAAAATGCAGCAGTTCACAGCCCAGGACTTATTCTGTGCAAAATTAGCTTGTGTTGTGTCCTTGTTCTTTTTGCAGAAAACAAAATATTTTGCAGAAGAGCTCTTGACATTCAATGAATATTGGTTTTGATTATTTTTTTTAAAAAAATATTTTCATATACTTTTGTCCATTCTTCCACTCCAGATGCTTTCGAATGCCACTTTTGGCTTCAAGTGACATCAACTATGCTGGCTGGGGTAGCAAGAATAGATACCCAACAGCATCAGGAGGTCACAGAATCATAGGGTTGGAAGAGACCACATCAGTCTTTGAGTCCAACTCCCTGTCATGCAGGAACATACAATCAAAGTACCCCAAAACGCCCCCAGTAAATGGCCAATGGCCATAAGTGTGTTGTCAAGTTGGGAAGGTTGGGAAGAAATGTAGTTGAGGAAGTAGAAGAAATATGCAATATCTGAAACTCCTTCAATCCATCAACATGTCCCCAATGTGAAAAGAAACCTATACGATTCTTTGAGCTGACATACTGATTTTGCTTCCTGTAGATGTCAATTGGAGAGATGAATTTAAAAACACAGGCCCTTTTCGCACTGAGGCTTCTAGCGCAAGCGGGGGAGGCCGGCAAGCGCAAGAAGGTTCCTCTGGGAGGCTGCCGCTTCCCCCTCCTTCCTTCCGCAGGCGAAGGAACCAGCGGGGAAGCGGCACCGAAGGAGGCTTGCCGCGCAAGCCGCCCTCCCCCTCGTGCGAAGCGGGAGACCTTGCGCCGGATCCCCCCCGCGCACGAAGCGGGCGGCGTTGCGTCCCCCCTGCCCGCGCGCACGCACAGCGGGCATCGCGTCCGTCGCGCTACCTCCCCACCCCGCTCCTTCCTTCCGCAGGGGCGGAGGGAAGGAAGCGCGACCCGGCAGGCTCTCCGCACGAAAGGTAAGTGCGGGTGGGCACCGGGAGCATTGTGTGAGCGTGGGGTGATTTTCGCTTGGACGCAAAAATCAAAAAACCCGCGCTCGCGCCGCTTCAGCCCCGTGAGCCGGGCGGAAGTGGGAGTGCGTTGTGCGGAGCGACGCTCCCACTCCCGCGAGGCTCACAGGGCTGTCGCGCGAGCAAAGGCCCATGCGAAAAGGGCCACAGGAAACCATAGTAGATGTAGTGGAGGGGAAACTTGAAGTCCTAGTATGCACCGAACATATAGGATTCATATAAGATTCTTCTGAAACCACGTTTTGAAGTTGGTTTGTGATTCAAGTGAGAGAATACAGAAGAGGGACTACATGGGGAATGCCTCTGCTTTCCTCAGGAATTTTGGAATATTTTTTAAGGAAAGGGGTGCTAGTGTATAAGACAACCCTTTTCCCTCCCTTAGCCATTTTTTACAAGACTGAATCAGGTTTAAATATGGAGATCTGTTGTCATGGTGCCAACTCAGAATTACAGAAATGGTTTTCTTTTGTGCCGAAAGACATTGATTCCAGTTCCCTTGATTGCACTTAAGAAAGGACAAAGAGAAAGAACAGCCCAGATCAAGATATGCTTGCATTATAAGCAGAGTGGCCACAGATTCTAAACATTGTTCCTTGGCTCTCTCCTTGAAAGGCATAGAAGTACAAGGCCAGATAGTCAAGGCATGCTTAAAAGTACGGTTCTGAAATCAATATGAAATAGGACAGGAAGTCAATAACAATGATACATTCCCAAGACTCATTCCCTCCCTCTCTCTCTCTTTATATTCTGGTCGAATTTGCTACATATGAAGACACTACAGGGAAACAGAAGTGTTTCCAAGGGGAAAATATCAATAGATAGTTCAAGGTGTCACTGTTGTTATAAGGCAAACCAAGGCAACAAAACAGAACTTAGAATTATCATTCTGAATAATTCACATTGCTTCAGAGGAGGAGACTAGGGGCCAACTTCATACAATCAGCAGAACTGAGGGGTACTATTTTGTTAGATTGTACTACTTTTGGCTACAGTGGGGTCTGCGGGTTCCATGTTACAAAAAAATAAAAGAAACAATCCCTGACACACATGCTCATTACACACTAGGGATGGGAAGAATATTTGAAAATATTTATTTAAAAAAATCAAAAATTATTTCTCATATAAAAAGAAACCCAGGGGATTGATGAGAATTTTCTCCATTCAAGACTTAAAATCATAGAATTGTGGAGTTGGAAGAGACCACAAGGGCCATCAAGTCCAGCCCCCTGCCATACAGGAAGACACTATCAAAGCATTCCCAACAGAGCTATCTAGCTTCTGTTTAAAAACCTCCAAAGAAGGAGAGTCTACCACACTCCCAGGCAGCAGCATAGTCCACTTCTGAACTGTTCTTACTGTTAGGAAGTTATTCCCAACGTTTAGATGGAATCACTTTTCCTGAAGTTTGATGCCATTGTTCCATGTCCTATTCTCTGAAGTAGCAGAAAACAAGCTTGCTCCATCTTCCAAATGACATCTTTATTCTATTAAAAATTCACATGTGGTTATTATAAACAAAAAACAGCATTTTTCTGCAACAGAAAATAATATTTCTGTACTGAAAGTAGCATTATTTTGTGCATTCTGTTCTGTACAGAATATGCAGCCACTTTCTGCACAGGGAAGTGCTGTTTTCTGCACGAGAGTTTCCTTCCTTCTTTCTTTTTTTGTATAGAATTAGTCTCAAACTGTGAATAAGGTTTGAAAAATGCAATTTTTAAAAAAGGTTCTTGTAGCAAGAAGTGAAAATCTTACATTCTTGTTTCCTCCAAGAAGACTGAGTGATTGAGTGCTACATCTGAACACAGCCGCAAAATAACAGTGTGATTCAGAAGGACACAAATTCACCCTTTATAACTTAAGAAAATATTATAGCTCTGCCTTTTTGTATTTTCTAGCATCCTCTAAAACTTGGTTCTCAATCCATTCACTGAATTCAGTGAAGTACCTAAAACATCACAGATTCTGATGTAGTGGTTTGATTGTTGAACTAGAACTCCTAAGATACCAAAGAGACCAGATTTCCTGCTCTGACATGGAAATCCTTTGGGTCACTAGGCAAGTCACATTCTCTCATTTTAAAAGAAAGGCAATAACAAATCTTCTATGAATACAGCTTTTTTTTTTCCTGAGAGCAAGCATGACATAGTGGTTTGAGTGTTGGACTAGTGTTAGGCTTGGAAATTTAGTGGATAATTCATAATTGTTAATCATTTAATGTAATGTTGATTGATAGTTTGGACAACTGCAGCTCATCAAATGACCTTTGTCTTTCACTTCCTTATTCTGCTTGGCTCCGGTTTATAATTAACAAGTACCCTAAAATAATGTTGTTTTACATCACTGATGTCTCCGGAGATGACCTGGTGGAAATAAACTCGAATGTTGACCGGGACACTTAGACCCTGGAAGTGATATTTAGGGTTAGCTAGAATATAACACATGTACAAGCTATAACTCTGCAAAATGCTGATGCATGAATCTTTCCTATAAGCATTCTTCAATATAAACATAAAAATGGCGTGAGAAGGGAAGCCTGAAAGAATAAATCATCCATCCTAGGATCCTTTGGCTAAGTACTTGTGTCTGTCTGTCTTTCTTTCTCTTTTCTACCTTTCTACTATGCTGGGTATGTTACCCTGAGAATTTGGGGGGTCCCGTGAGGGGCGCCCAGGTTGCCAATTAAAATACCAAATTGGGGAAAATTATCTCGAACACTGTTTTGGCTAGCAAGAGGCAGGGTAACGTTGCGAGGACCTTTTAACCCAATGTCTACGGCTTCAGGTCAGGGAATAGGCACACAAGGATTGAAAAGTAACAAGTAACAACTTTATTGAGAAATAACAGCAAATAAACCCAACACACACACTCTATCTAACTGGGAAGCAGAAGGGGGAAGAGTAAGGATGGGTAATACGACCTGGTCTCGATGTCCTGGGGGAGATAGATGAGGTTCCGAAGTGGAAAGCTCAGAGTGGCAGGCTGAGAGGAGTTCTTTAGACAAACTGGCGGCAAGGTGGGATGGCAGTCCAAATAGTCTGAAGACTGCTTGGAAATCTGGGGTTTTTATTCGGAAGTTTGTGCCTTTCGGCTATGGCAAGCCAGGTGAGAACCAAAAGGAGTTTTGGGCACTGGACAAAAGACTCAGAGAGGTTCACTTTAACCTGATGGGATTATCTCCTGACTACAGTGGTGTAGCTCAGATGCAAATAACTTGTTTACCAGACTGGCTCGGCCGAGAGCCACACAGCTATTGTAAAGCACACGTGGAAAGTTCCCTAAAGCGGGAAGTGGAGTTTCAGTTTGCTGGCCACAAGAGAATGGAATGCAAGAGCAATTAGTGGCCGCACTCATGTCCGTGCTTGTCCGGAGAACTTACAAACACGTGGGGAGAGGTAACTGAGAGTGGGTCCAGCTAAGGCCGAATTAGATGATATCAAAATGATATCTGGGGCTCTCACCCAAGGGTGCCATACCAGAAGTAACAGGTAACACTATCTTGTGTTTAGGGGTTCATATCAGCTCCATCTGGGATACAGTAAGATGTGGTCTGTTTATCCACCCTAACACTAGGACCTTGGGAAACCAAGATTTGGATACCCATTCTGCCATGGAAACCCACTGAGTTACCTTGGGCAAGTCACATTCTCTCAACCTTAAGGGAATGGAAGGGCAATTCTTCTCTGAATCCATCCTGCCAACCTCCCCTCCCAATCAAGTTGCCATAAGTAGGAGATGATGAGAAGGCACATAAGAACAACAAACCTGAAATGTGCACAGATTGGACTTTCAGAACAAAGTTGGAGAATGAGACTCCAGTTTTACAGATTACCATCTAGAGAGAGCTTCATTAAAAAAAAAAAGACATACTGTTAAGAACGGCATCCAATTTCACATTGCTGAGGAAGACGATCTGAAGGTAACCTTTAGCAAGCAAAAAGCAGTGCACGCTGCTCAAAGCCTCTGAGTCCAATCCATTCTGAAGTTGTCTAGTGCAGTAAAGCACCATAAACACTGTGAAGCCATTTCCAGGTCAAAGGGAACATGCACTGCACATTTGTCAGATTCTCTTCCTAATATTTTTGTTTTGTTTTGGTCATCGCCTGGGGTGCTCACAATACAATGCTGTTGGTTGGAAGGACCTTTCTTCAAGCATTGTGGGGGGTTACAATGGACAAGCGGGCTACCACTGAACCAGCAAAATAATATCTCAAAATCTTGTGGAAATAAATTGCCCCTGGAAGGGTTGGTTTTTGGATTTGGCAATTTGTGATCCAGGGCTTTATCGTTTGCTTCTAGTAGTAGGTTAGTACAGTATTGTGAATAAGAAAAAAACCTCTAAACTCCTTGTTCTACTTCTTCACCTGATCTGTAGAAGAGATAACACTAAACAACTTAAAAACATAAGAAAACTCATGGTACATCAGAGCAATCACTTATTTAGCCCAGTATTCTGTCCTTCTAGTGGCCAATCTATGGGACACCCACAAATAGAGTGTAACAGTAATTAACAGTAGTGTGTGACTAATTACTTAATCATAAGAGCCCACCTTTCTCCTGCCAGGGGATCTAAGGTGGCTGAAAGCAAATTAAAGCAAAGTATAACTAAAATCTTATTTCACAGAAGCTTTAAAAAGCAATCAATAAACAATTTTATGAAGTGCACAAAGCTAAAACAATTGAAAACAGATTTCAAAGAGAATTTTAAAAACAGAAAAGTATAGGACATCACATTAAAACATCTTTCTTTCACATGAGTTAAGAGCTAAAGGTCTAACTTGAGTCAAAAGACTTTTGCGTTCTGGCAGTTGTACCTCCTATGGGACAGAGTTACACAACCTCAGAGCAGCCACCAAGAGACTTCTCATCTCTTCACCAAACATGTCCATAATGATGTGGGACCAAGAAAGATCCTCAAAGATCCTAAGACTTGGGCAGACTCATATATGTCTTTCAGCCTTTCAAATAACCTGAACACAAGCCTTGTAGGGGTTTAAAGGTCATAACCAACACGTTGGTTCTGCCCATAAAGGGTCCAGTAGCCAGTGAAACTGTTTCAACAATGGAGTAATATGTTCTGCAAAAGAGAAGGTTAAGAGGGGACATGATAGCCATGTTTAAATATTTGAAGGGATGTCATGTTAAGGAGGGAGCAGCCTTGTTCTCTACCGCTCCGGAGACTAGGACAAGGAGCAATGGATTCAAGCTGCAGGAAAGGAGATTCCACTTGAACCTCAGGAAGAACTTCCTGATGGTCAGAGCTGTCTGGCAGTGGAATATACTGCCTTGGAGTGTGGTGGAGTTTCATTCTTTGGAGGTTTTTAAGCAGAGGCTGGATGGCCATCTGTTGGGAACGCTTTGATGGGTGTTCCTGCATAGCAGGGGGTTGGACTCGATGGCCCCTGGGGTCTCTTCCAACTCTATGATTCTATGATTCTCTGTCACCAGCTCCGGTGAAAATGTATTTATTTGCTTATGCATTCATTGATTGGTTTCAGTATTTATATTCTGCCCACTATTCAAAGATCTCAGGGCAGCGTACACTGAAGCCATCTTGGCCAACTAAAGGCAATGGAAGCAAACAAATTATTTCCCAAGGGCAAAATTAAGCAATTTAAGAAGATAAAAGAAGACAGATTATAACTAGTTAAAATAGTTTAAAATGATTTGAAACCATGAGTTTACCCAGATTTACATAAAATCAGTTTAGCCCCAAAGCTTTAATGACCAATCCTATTTTTTCTTGGCTCAAGGATGACAGCAACGTTGGAGTCAGTTTGTTCTCTAATGCCATTTCCACCCTACACAATTCTAATGCTATTATTCCACTTTCAACATCCTGTGGAGTTCCGGGGTATGCAGTTTACTGAGGTCAAAGAGTTCTCTGGATGAGAATCCTAAATGCCCCTCCCTAAACTGAAAACCCCAGGATTCCACAGGATGTTGAAAGTGGAATAATAGCAGTAGAACAGTGTAGTGTGGAAATGGCCTAGGGGTGCCACAGCAGAGAAGCCCTTCTGCCCTCTGATAGCATAGTGCCCGAATGATGGGACATAGAGGACGTCCCCTCCAGAAGACTTCATACTACAAGTAGGTGCACATAAGAAGAGATGTATTGAGGTCCCAAGCTTTTTAGGGATTTAAATGTTATTGCCAGCACCTTGTTTTCAGACTGGAAATGTATTAGTAGTCAGTTCAATTCCATGAAAACCAGTGTTACTGGGTTTCTGTATGGTGTTCTGGTCAGCAGTCTAGTTGCTGCATTTTGTGACAGTTGTGGTATCACTGCCATATTCCGGGTCAGCCCTGCACAGACTATTTTGAAGTTTATGGAAGTTACCAATATGAGAACTATTGTTGGTAATTTATCCCTCTATAGAAAAGGCTGTAGGAGGACCAGGAAAAGCTGGATCCAAACATTCTGGTCCCTGGAATGCACCTGGGCTTTCAGTGATAGAGAAAAGTTTATGAGAACTCCAAACTATGTACTTGGTCCCTAAGGGAAATACAACCCCATTTCAAGCAGGTAGCTCAGTCAATTCCCAGACCTGAAAGCTACCTATTCACACAATCTCTGTCTTATCAACTTCAGTTTATTGCCCTCATACAGACCATTACAGCACCCAGCACATTGGTCCAGTATCTGTACAGCATCAGATGGCTCCAACAATATGGATAAGTGGAGCTGAGTGCCGACAGCATACTGATGTCACCCCACTTCAGATTACCTTATGACCTCTTCCAGCAACTTCATACAGGACAATATGGAATTGTGTCTGTGGCACAAATGCAACTTCACCCATTCATTTTGCTTCTCAGCAACTGATACATTACCTTTAATACTGGAGCAGACATAGTCCCATCCTCCATGGATTTCTCTAATCTCCTTTTAAAACCAACAAAATCGACAGCCATCACTACAACCACCTTGTGGAAGTTTTGATCATATTGGCTTGGACCATTCTAAAGCTCTATTCAAGTGCAATGAGACGTTCTCATAAGTGTCTCTCTGAAATAGTGCTTATACCAGCTAGGAAAAACAAAGTAAACTTTACCAAAAGTGAATGGCCAATTCAGAGGTAAAATTATCCAGAACAGATGTGCAGATTCTGTGGACCTCTGGATATTGTTGGAGTCCTATTATCCACAGCCCCAGCCAAGATAACCAGTAATTGTGGATAATAGGAGTTGAAACCTAGCAACATCTGAAGTTATAAAAGGACAACTGACTTTAAAGGATGTTGTTTTCCTTGTGACTGAAGCCCTTCTCCATTGTCTAAAACTTTTGGACAACTTTCACATAACTTCCCAAAGTTGCCTTGTCCTTACAAAATATGTTTCCCTCTGGGATGAAACTAGATGGCTTCCTATGTTAGATCTCTTCATCTTGCCCTGAATGACATGATTGGTTCATTAGGGCAAAAGAGGTGCAAATTAGAGATACATTACCACTGCAATAGCATCACCAAGTTAATTATAGACTGCTCCTTGGGAAAAATTGTTTCCTTTAGTGTTCTGATTATTTCAAGAGAAGATAATACTCCCCCTGGTCCTTTTTGACAATGTTAATCATTTGCTGTCTGCAGCAAGGGATGCCTTTTAAGATCACAGAGTCAGTAAATAAGCAGCGGTTGCACACACTCTGTCAGCAGTAAAATTGGTCATGCCCAAGGGGGATCAGACCCTGGATTTTATGCACTGGCAGTGTTTCCTCCACTACTTGTCAGGAGGCTTCTGAGTACAACCGAGACAGTAGTTAATGCTGAGGATCAATTTCTCAAAGTTGCCTACCTGCCATGACATCCCAGCTAAAAAGCTTGCTTCATAATCCCTGGGGTGTAAGGATGGGCAGAAGGTGCTGATCCCTTTTTAGATATCTGTCTGCCTTTAGTACAACTTCCTTAGAATGGATGTTTGAAAACCTGCAAGAGGAACTTCATGTTACAATCTAAATTTGGTCTTTCACAGTGAATTTCCACAGGAAATCCATCTGCACTCTCAGAACCCAGTCCTTTCCCTTCTAGTTTGTTTTACTCAAAGACCCCAGATTATTTTCCACTTAACAGGCTCAATCAAGAAAGCCACAGTTCTGTGTTAGCAAGATTTGAGCAGGGCTATTGACAAAAGGTTGACTTGGAAGTCTCATATTCATAGGGTCACCATAAATCTAAGTTGACTTGATGATAGTTAACAACAACAATTATCTTAGTTATAGTTTTTTATGTATAGAAAGCCAACATGATTCCTGGTTGCATCAATAGAAGTATGGTGTCTAGATCGAGGGAGGTAATGGTACCACTCTATTCTGCATTGGTTAGGTCTCGTTTGGAATACTGTGTCCAGTTCTGGGCACCCCAGTTCAACAAGGATATTGACAAGCTGGAACATGCCCAGAGGAGGGCAACCAAAATGGTGAAGGGTCTGGAAGCCATGAAGCTCTATGAGGAGCAGCTTAGGGAGCTAGGGATGTTTAGTCTGCAGAAGAGAAGGTTAAGAGGGGACATGATGACCGTGTTTAAATATTTGAAGAGATGTCATGTCGAGGAGGGAGAGGGCTTGTTTTCCACTGCTCCAGAGACTAGAACAAGGAGCAATGGATGCAAGCTGCAGGAAAGGAGATTCCACTTGAACCTCAGAAAAAAACTCCCTGCTGGTCAGAGCTATCCGACAGTGGAATAGGCTGCCTTGTAGAGTGGTGGCATCTCCTTCTTTGGAGGTTTTTAAACAGAAGCTGGATGGCCGTCAATTGGGAATCCTTTGATGGGTGTTTCTGCATAGCAGGGGGTTGGACTTGATGGCCCCTGTGGTCTCTTCCAACTCTATGATTCTATGATTCTATGTTATATTGTAAGCAGCTCTTCCAATGTTGGAAAAAAGGTAGATTATGAAGAAAAATAAACTGTTGTATTGTTGTTAATAGCTGTCAAGTCAACTTCAGCTTATGGGAACCTTATAAATGAGAAATCTCCAAGTCACCCTGTTATCTGCACCCCTGCTCAGATCTTGCAAGCTCATGGCATATGTGGCTTCCTTGGTCGCATCTACCTGTAATACTGTCTTCCTCTTTTCCTGTCTTCTTCCTTAGCAAGCACCCTTGTCTTTTCTAATGAGCCATGTCTTCTCATGATATGACCAAAGTACAACAGTCTCAGGCCATTTCCACACTACACTGCTGTAGTGCAATTATTCCACTTTCTACATCCCATGGAATCCTGGGGTTTGCAGTTTAGAGAGGGGCATTTAGAATTCTCATTCGAGAATGTGATTATTCACAGCATGCATGCTCCCCTCCCCCAATTTTCTTCCTCCCCATCTCATACATTTTGCCCCAGAGCAGAGATCTAGTGCTGAGGCAAAATGGGAGGGAATGGGATGTTGTGGGGCTCCAAAAAGCCTTCCTTTCTTCCTCCAGAGTTTTCCCCTCCCCATGCATTTTGCCCAAGCACAGAGATCTTGCTCTGAGGCAAAATGAAAGGGAATAGGGTGGGGGTGGAAGACTCCCAAGAGCCTTCCTTTTCTCCTCCAGAGTTTCCAACCTGCTTCTCATCCGTTTTCTCCATGCTGGGGCAAAATGCATGGGAAGTGGAGGGAATTCCAGAGAATGAAAGGAAGGATCTTGGGAACCTCCCACTCTCACCCCATTCCTTTCCATTTTGCTTGGGAATGGGAAGGGAGGGGGCCTCGGCAGGGAATGGAAAGGGGAGCAGATGGAGTAGTTATTTGTGATGTTTCCAGCTTTCTCAAGGATTCTATGCCCCGAACCCTTGTGAACGTGAAGGAAGAACTGTACATATCTTTACATTTGAGAATCTTGACTAGTTCTGTCATAGCTGCCCTTAAAGAAATAAAAATAAATTTTAAGTGTAAAGCCAAGCTTATGTTTGAAAAAAGAGAAAAGATGGAAGAAATCTGCAAATTTGGAGATTATGTCTCATGTTACCCCTTTCTGTACATGCATTTGTCTATGACTTTGATCCACTCCTCTGCTACAGACACAGATGTTCCTCTAGCAATTAAGCCAGGACAATGTTGTCCGGTCCCAAAATGGGAGCAAATGAAGTCATATGATATTTCCCCACATTGTGAGACTCTGTACTCTTATGTGATTGTTTTCCTTTGACGTGGATATATACACTGTGAGTGTGGAACAGGGGTAATTTCATTGGTAGAAGGAATATACCTTGACTAAAATACATTCAGATCTTCAAGGTATTACAGTTAACTTTGGCCTTTTCTACATCGGGCTATTATAACTGTGCAGAGTGACCTCCAACGGAGGTCTTCTGCACCGTGGAGTGGACTGGGGCGGACTATTTTTTGTAGTTCTGCACCTCAGTCCAGTTTGGAGTGACCGGAACTGGTTGCACAGCATGCTTTTTAAAAACCTCTTTTAAGAGGTTTTTCAAAAGCAAGGAGTGCGCGACCCTGTGTCGCTCCGTCGCCACGCTCTGGTGCAGATTTGCAGGCACGCACTAGTGCGTGCCTGCAGATCTGCCAGGGATGGACTTTAGGCTGGAGAGCTTCTCCAGTTGGTGGGGAAGCCTCCACCAACCGGAAGCCACCATTTTGGATGCTGGAGCAGTGTAGAGCGACGAGCTCACACTGCTCCTCGTCCCAACGGACTCACCCGGATGCTGAAGAAATCCAGTGAGTCCCATTTTTGCGCGGTTCCTTTCCCACATGCGGAAAGAGCCTATGTCTAGATTATTTCTGATGATATGAATTCTTTACACTAACTAGTCACAGTGGATAAAAGCTTTCTGCCACCTGAGAAGAATCTGTGGGGGGAAAAAGTATTCCAAAGTGGGTCATAAAACATTTTGCCTCATATAGGCTCCAGCAGAAACTATCAAAGGCTTTATCGAGTACCCAGCAGGAGGATTACCTCCCATGAACCTTGACTTGTGCAGATCTGGCCTTTGTCTCTAATATGTCAAAACTCTTTTCTAATTTAGGTTGTGAACTTTGGGTTTTAATGATGCTCTTCTTCACATTGTGTAAACTGCAGAACATTTTAACCTTTCTCTAGTGGCTTGAACAGCTAAAGCAATCAGCAACCGTATTTTTATGCACCATGAATTTCTGTTGGGCCTCGTAAGTTTGTGTTATTAGGAAAAAGATTTCTTTCCTTGCCTACCCCCAAATAAAAGTCCAGATGTTCTAAGAAAAGAGAACTAGAGAGTACCCAAATGGGAATGTGACTTGAATATTGAATATGAGCTTTTAGATGAGAATTTCAAAAATATGCTGAATGCTTTTCATCTAGAGCAAAAATGACCTACATTGCTTGATGTTTGTTTTCATGATTGATGAAAAGTACCACCTATTTTCAGCAGCTTTCTCAACTCATGTTGTTTTGGTGATAGTTATATATGCTTCAATCTCCCACTGAAATCCATAGGATTAAAAGAGTGCCTACCTTTACCTTCTGTTTGAAAGCACTACGCAGAAGGAACAGAAGGTCAACAAGAAAGAATCCAACATCGGCAACAGGAACTAGATCAACGCTCCCAGCCTCAACAGAATGCTCAGGCAGTCCTGGTAAAACACGCTTATCGAGGAGCCCAGGGGAAGCCTCAGAAGAGGAGAGTTCTGGTTGTTGGGGACTCTTTGCTAAGAGGAACTGAAACAGCAATCTGCAAAACGGACAAGCTCAATCGAGAGGTCTGTTCTCTTCCTGGGGCCAGGATCAACCACGTAACGGAGAGGCTAACCAGGCTAGTCAAACCCACTGACTATAAGCCCCTCATTTTGGTTCATGTCGGAACCAATGACACTGCGAGGAGCAGCTTAAACCACATTGCAAAGGACTACGAGCGTATGGGGACGAAGCTTAAGGACCTTGGTGTGCAGGTGGTCATTTCGTCTCTCCTCCCTGTTCAAGGATACGGCGCACATAGGGAAAGGGCAATAGTAGAGGTCAACAACTGGCTCCACACATGGTGCCGCCAACAACGGTTTGGGTTTTTGGAACATGGCCTGAATTTCCATGAACATGGGCTTCTGGCGAGGGATGGGCTGCACCTCACAAAACTTGGCAGGAATGTTTTTGCTAACAGTCTTGCAAGGAAGATTAAGAGGTCTTTAAACTAAGTTCCACTGGGGAGGGAGACAATATTATTCAGGGCAAGGACTCAGAGAACACAGGGGGAAAAGGCCCAAATGATACTGGACAAGTAGTACAAGTTGCCAATGGTGGGAGGAGTAGAAACAATAGTACAGGACTTGCAGGAAGGGCCCAGGGACTTAAGTGTCTCTACACTAATGCAAGGAGTATGGGAAACAAGCAGGATGAGCTTATACTCCTAGTACAAGAAAATAAATACGATTTGATAGGCATCACTGAGACCTGGTGGGATGAGTCTCATGATTGGAATACAGGAATAGAGGGGTATAGCCTATTTTGTAAAAATAGACCAAACAAGAAAGGAGGAGGAGTAGCCTTGTATGTCAAGGATGTTTTCACCTGTGAAGAGATCCAGGACTTAAAGCCAGAAAGCCAGGTCGAGAGCATTTGGGTAAGAATTAAGGCAGCGAGAAACAATAGGAATATTCTGGTGGGGGTTTACTACAGACCTCCAACGCAGGCTGAGGACTTGGATGACGCCTTCCTCAACCAAATGACTGCACATTCAAAGAGGAGGGATACAGTAATAATAGGAGATTTCAATTACCCGGATATATGCTGGCAGTCAAACTCTGCCAAGACAGCAAGGTCCAGCAAGTTTCTTGCTTGTCTTGCAGACAACTTCATGGTCCAGAAGGTGGAAGAGGCCACAAGGGGATCAAATATTCTAGATCTGGTCTTGACCAACAGGGATGACCTTGTGAATGAGGTAGAAGTGGTTGGATCTTTAGGGGGGAGTGACCATGCCCTGTTGGAATTTAGCATTCAGTGGGAAGGAGAAGATAAGGGTAGCCAGACACTCATCTTAGATTTTAAAAAAGCGGACTTCTGTAAACTTAGGGAGCTGCTGACTGGAATTCCGTGGTCAGGAATAGTGAAAGGGAAAGGAGTTCAGGAGGCATGGGAGTTCCTTAAAAAGGAGATACTGAAGGCACAGTCTAAAACAGTGCCATTAAGGAGGAAAAATGGAAGGCATCTGAAGAAACCAGAATGGTTGACTAAAGAACTCTCAGCTGAGCTGAGAGTTAAGAGAAACATGTATAGGAAATGGAAGAAGGGGGAAACCACCAAAGAAGAATTTAAGCAAGTAGCTAGGAGATGTAGGGAGGAAGTCAGAAAGGCTAAAGCACAGAACGAACTTAGGCTGGCCAGAGACATTAAAAACAATAAAAAGGTTTTTTTAAAATATGTCCGCAGCAAAAGGAAAAAGAAGGAGACAATAAGGTCGCTGCGCAGAGAAGATGGCGAATTACTCACAGGGGGGAGAGAAAAGGCAGAGCTACTTAACACCTTCTTTGCCTCCGTATTTTCCCAGAAGGATACAAGCACTCAACCTGGCGGTTGGGCAGCAGGGGAGGAAGCAGAGGAAATGAGGCACATAATAAGTAGAGAGGGGGTACAGGAATACCTGGCCGCATTGGATGAATTCAAGTCTCCAGGGCCAGATGAATTGCATCCTAGGATATTAAAAGAGCTGGCAGAGGTCATTTCGGAACCGCTTGCTGTAATTTTTGAGAAATCTTGGAGGACAGGAGAAGTTCCAGCAGATTGGAGGAGAGCAAATGTTATCCCCATCTTCAAGAAGGGAAAAAAAGAGGACCCAAATAATTATCGCCCAGTCAGCCTGACATCAGTACCCGGAAAGATCCTGGAGCAGATCATTAAGCAGTCAGTTTCTAATCATTTAGAAAGCAACGCGGTAATCACGAGAAGTCAACATGGATTTCTCAAAAATAAGTCATGCCAGACTAATCTTATCTCTTTTTATGATAGAGTTATTAGCTTGATAGACGAAGGGAATGCTGTGGATGTAGCATATCTCGATTTCAGTAAGGCCTTTGACAAAGTTCCCCATGACATTCTTGCAATGAAGCTAGTAAAATGTGGGCTGGACAGGGCTACCGTTAGTTGGATTTGTAATTGGTTGACCGACCGAACCCAAAGGGTGATCACAAATGGCTGCTTTTCGTCCTGGAGAGAAGTGACTAGCGGGGTGCCACAGGGTTCTGTTCTAGGCCCAGTGGTGTTCAATATTTTTATCAATGACTTGGATGAAGGAATAGAGGGCATGCTGATCAAATTTGCAGATGACACCAAATTGGGAGGGGTTGCTAATACGCCAGAGGACAGGATCAAAATTCAAAATGACCTGGATAGATTGGAGAGCTGGGCCAGGGCGAACAAAATGAAATTCAACAGAGAGAAATGTAAGGTCCTACACTTAGGCAGAAATAATGGAATACAGAAATATAGGATGGGGGACACGTGGCTGGATAGCAGTACGTGTGAAAGGGATCTAGGAGTCTTCATAGACCACAAGCTGAACATGAGTCAGCAGTGTGATGCGGCAGCCAAGAAAGCCAATGCAATTCTCGGCTGCATCAATAGGAGTATGGTGTCTAGATCGAGGGAGGTACTGGTACCACTCTACTCTGCTTTGGTTAGACCCCATCTTGAATACTGTGTTCAGTTCTGGGCACCCCAATTCAAGAAGGATATTGACAAGCTGGAGCAAGTCCAGAGGAGGGCGACCAAAATGGTGAGAGGCCTGGAAGCCATGCCCTATGAGGATAGACTTAGAGAGCTGGGTATGTTTAGTCTGCAGAAGAGGAGGTTAAAAGGGGACATGATAGCCATGTTTAAATATTTGAAGGGATGCCACGTAGAGGAAGGAGGGGACTTGTTTTCTGCTGCTCCAGAGACCAGGACAAGGAGCAATGGATTCAAGCTGCAGGAAAGGAGATTCCACCTGAACCTCAGGAAGAACTTCCTGACAGTCAGGGCTGTCCGGCAGTGGAATCTGTTGCCTCGGAGTGTAGTGGAGGCTCCTTCCTTGGAGGTTTTTAAGCAGAGGCTTGATGGCCATCTGTCGGGATTGCTTTGAGGGTGTTCCTGCATGGCAGGGGGTTGGACTGGATGGCCTGTGTGGTCTATTCCAACTCTACATTTCTATGATTCTATGATTCTATGATTCTTCTCACTCTGTGTTTTTTCTTCATTGTCCTTGCTGCCTTCAGCTTCACTGGTCCACTCCACTATTTTAATAGAGAATAGTAAAATCTAGTGTAGTAGTTGGAATGTCAAACTAGGAGTCTGGGTGGCCAGGGTTTGAATCCCAACTCCACCATGGAAATCCATTGATTTAGCTGGGGTAAGTCATACTCTCTCAGCCTCAGAAGAGGGCAATGGAAACTTCTTCTGAATAAATCTTTCCAGGAAGATTTATAGGGTCACCATAAGCCAGAGATAACTTGGAGGCTCACAAAAACAATTTGCAATCTCCACATGGCTGAGGAACCTTATCCTTTGTTCTTGTTCCCAGTCATGTATAGATGTCCACTCAGTAGAGGAAGTTCTTCTACAGATTCAGTATTCCTTGTGTGAAGAGCCTGATGGAACTGGAGAAAGAGGAGGCAGGGCTAGTGTTCTCTTTCTTTCTGTGTTGATTGATCATGCTGCCAGAATGATTGAATAAGGCATGATGCGTGTCCTACTTTGTAAGTAGTGGAGCCTCACCCTTCAAGAATACCATTTCTATGTTGTCAGGGACCGGGCAGGGGATGACTCCTGGATGAATGATTTTCCTGTAGCTGTACATGCTGCACACAGCTTGCAAGAACACTGGAGGTCTTTGATGATGCCTGTCATGGCACATGCAACTGCAGGAAAGTAGCTGGATGCCTTCCTGCCCATCCCTCCAAGCTACCTCAACATGAAAATGGACATCCTGGAGTGGTGGTGGGATTGAACTGCTTATAGGGCAAATTTTTGAGGGGGAGCATTAAAAGACATAGCTACATAACTACGTGATACATGATGAAGAATCTCAGTCTGCGTCTGATGTGATGACAAAATGGATGTTAGTAAAGAAAACTTTGTGGGTTACCACGACCAATGGGAATAAACAGCATTGTGGGCCAGTGATGGTAAAAACTGGTGGGGTTAATAAGTGGAAGAGAAGTAGTAAGAAAATGCAGCAGGAATCAAAGGATACTCAACAGTACCGCAGGTATGAACATCAGTTTGTTTATAATTCTGGTATTTAATGCCTTCTTTCCAGAAGACACTCTCAGGAACAAAACAAAAAAACAAACAAAAAAACCTCTCAAAGTTCTTAAACCATCATATTAAACATCATAACAATAATCAGCCTAATTCTGGTCTATTTCAATTTCCCGTAAGTCTCTTTAGATCTCTTTCCCCTTTAATCTACTTTTACTTCTAATACCTTCACGAAAAGAAGATGAAATTTATATGTGCCTTTTTAAGCATATTTTTGTTCTCAAAATGCACATTTTGATCTGTATTTTGATATGGCAGTATGTGGGTGTGTTTTAATTGAAAATTGCATCAGAACATTTGGGAAATGTAGAAGCCAGTTGATGTGCTAAGTGCCAATCTGCATATTAGTCCTGCAGGTGCAGATTAGTCATAGAGACATAAAGTTGGGAGGGGCTCCATGGGCAATCTAGTCCAACCCCCTGCTCAATGCAGGATCTCCAGCTAAAGCATCTCCAGCAGGTAACTGTTACTTTATCCTGGAATTCACACAGATCAAATGCTTCGGGAATCACTGAACAACACCAAATATGCATAGGAACAGCAAGAAACACATGTTTGGTTTAAAATGCAGTTCAGAAATGAGCACCCACTGAAGTAAACAGGGCTTTGTAGCTTTCTGTTTGAAGACAACCAAGATGAGGCCCAGGAGATTTCATATGAGAATGCCACAGTTTCGGCACTATGCTGGTGTGGTGTGTGTGCAAATGCTCTCCCTCCACAACCTTTGGAAGTAAGATGTGATGTCAGGGTATAAGTTATCCATGTTGCCTTACTGAACACAATGGACATTGTTTAAGATCAATCGGTCATGGTCCCTGACTCCTTTATGCATAGGGTTGCTGAGGATGGTCCCATTCATGTCCTGCAGACAGTGATTAAGCTGAGGTGTGGACTGAAGGGGGAGGAGGCACTAATATGGCGTCTCTTGGCCTAACTTAGAAATATGTTTGGATTTTGTTAAAATTGTCTGCCCTTTGAATTTTCCTCCAGAAAAATTAGCTACCATGAATAGACTGATACTCAGCATGTTATCTACCTTCCTGCCTGTAGAAGGAAGGTCTGTGTCACTCATGCTGCCTTCTACAGGGAGCCAGCTAGGTGCAGCAGGGAGCATTCTCGTCATGCTCTCTTTCCAGCGAAAGCACTGCCAGAACCATGACAGGAGGACAATGGATGGAGGTTCAGTGCAGAAATGGCCAATATTGGCACCACTGCAGAAAAGGCCCTGTCTGCAAACTGGATAAGGTGAATACCCCTTCTCACTTCAACTTACCTTCCAAAAAAATAGGTGTGAACACTGCTTTATAAGAGGTGTTATTTCTATGGCATGAAGACAAGCATGGTGTTTATGTGAAAGCTGTTGGGTTTATTTTCTTCCAAAAAAAAAAAAAAAAGGTATTTAAGAGCTCCAGATGGGATGTTTGACAAAAGCAAGAACATACCACAAAACAATTCAATTAGGAGCAGGGCTGTGATGGCAGATAGCAGGCAAAAAGAACTGTAAGCATCTCACAACTGATAACATACCTTTCAGGTCAAGCAGATCAAATGGATTATCAGCTAAAAGAATGAAATCTTTTCCACCCAATCTCTGTCTCTCGGTGCTGTCCAGTTCTGAAGCCCCAGAGGAAGGCAATCAAGAAAAGATCAGGGTATAAATCAATAGTACATTGTGTCTGAGAGAAAAAGAGGACCTATGTTAGCTTCAATCAGAGATAGCTTGGGATATTTCTTGGAAGAAAGCAAGCGTATTTTTACAGTATCCAGGTCATATCTTGTAAGGCAGATAAACAAGAAAGTAACACAGAAGCTGTCACACAAAAGCAAACCTACTGCAGGAAAGAAACTCACTGCTCTGAATGCAGACGTACCCTCAGCAAATGCAGCCACCTTATTACTCACCCTTCACTCTGGGTCATGCATCAAGAGACTCCTTGCACTTCAAAACTGGTGAATACACAGGTTGTGCATTTTCTTTTTCAAAGTTTTCCCTGCAATCCTTTACATGCAATTGTAACTCCACAATTTTTGCTTTTATGAGAGTCTTGGAATGGAGGTTGTGTCAGAAGACTTTTTAGCCTATATCATGTGTGTGTTTATATGTCTTCAACTTGCCTGTCAACTTATGGTTCACCCTATGAATTTCATAGGGTTTTCTTACACAAGGAACATTAAGAGGCAATTTTACCAGTTCCTTTCTCTGAAATATTGCCCAGAGCACCTGATATTCATTAGTGGTCTCCCATTCAAGTGCTAACCAGGGCTCACCCTGTTTAGCTTCTAAGACAAGACAGGGGCCCTTTTCGCACACGCCTTTTCTTGCGCGACAGCCCCGTGAGCCTCGCGGGAGTGGGAGCGTCGCTCCGCACAACGCACTCCCACTTCCACCGGGCTCACAGGGCTGAAGCGGCACGAGCGCGAGTTTTTTGATTTTCGGTTCGAAGCGAAAATCACCCGCGCTCACGCAACGCTCCCGGCGCCCGCGCGCACTTACCTCTTGTGCGGAGCGTCGGGGAGCCGGCCGGGTTGCGCTTCCTTCCCTCTGCCCCTGCGGAAGGAAGGGACGGGGCGGGGCGCTAGCGTGACGGACATGACACGTCCTGCTTCGCGCGCACGCGGGGGGGCGGACGCGACAAGTGCCTTTCTCGCGCGGGGGGATGGACGGGACAAGCGCCTTTCTCGTGCGCGTGGGGGGGATGGATGGACGCGCGAGCCGCCGCCACCTTCCGGAGGCTGCCGCTTCCCCACTCGTTCCTTCGCCTGCGGAAGGAAGGAGGGGGGAAGTGGCAGCCTCCCGGAGAAGGCTTCTTGCGCGAGCCGCCCTCCTCCGTCACGCGAGCGCCGGCGCTGCGAAAAGGGCCAGGATCTGGTGCCTTTAGGGTATTTAGGCAATTGGCCAACTTTGTGTTCAATTTAATTAGGTCTTATATTTTTCCCTCTTTACTTGATATATTAATTTTATGTTTTAATCAGTGTTCTACATTTCGTATCTTATTTTGTTAGTGGTGTTATGATGACAGTTCCACTTTTAATTGCTTCTCATCAGCACCTTATTTTTTTTATAACACATTGGCAGTGATCCTATAATGTCAGCCTGGCTGAGCTCTCCCTGCCATGTTTTTAGGTAGGTGACTTGATTTTAATATTGGTGTGCTCTGCTACATATATGGGGATGATGGGATCTGTTGATGGCTAGGAGACCTGGGAACATGGAAATGTTATTGTAATGACCTGTGATAAAAGAGTAAACAGGCTCAGCTGCAAAGCTGAGCTGTTGCAGGCTGAGTGGGGAAAATGAGAGGAGAACAGAAAGCCTGGGAAAGGGGTTATTTGGTTAAACCATCAAATGGTATGCTAGCATGAACTAATTTTGAAATAGTAATGGTTTATATAGCACTGCAAATCTAATATTCCTTTAGTCTTGGCAAAGCCAAGATGTGCTATTATTTCTTCAATGTTCCTGAATAAAACTCTTGAAGGCTCTAATTCCTTGGACTCAGAGCCATCCTAAAAATCACATATGTGTCCTATGGTCCAACCAGCCAGTGTCCCAGGAAGCAAGTGGGCAGAATGCAAAAGCTCTGGGTAGTTAAGCCAGATCAGGTGAATCACAGGTTAACCAGTAGAATGAAGTGAGAAGCATGAGAGCTCTCACCAGCTGATCCAGAAATTCCAATAAACAAAGCCAGCAAGGAGTAAAGCAGAGTCATAAATAGTAGCCAGTCCAAGGTCCAGGGAATACAAAAAGTCAAAAATAATGCTCTCAGTCACCAAGATGGATGGTTGTAAGCTACAAAGCCTTCAGTGAACAGCTGGAGAATTTATAGCCAGGTAGCTCAAGGCCTCAGGAGCAGTAATTAGTTAGCGTCTTCTACTTAAGAGCTAGTGGGAGCTTCATAACTTCTCTTTCTACCTCCATCACTTGGTAAATGGCTGGACTTCATCGTCAGTTTCTTCTGCCTCGGTTTTGGCATCTCAGCATTAAGGACATCACAAATAGAAGGAGTGGTACATTCCTCGCCTTCAGCCTCTGCCTCTGAATCCTCCAACTCCAGAGGGTGAATTATGGCACTACATTGGGGTGATGTAAGACAAATCTCAGTATGTAGAATTTTGCAACCCTGATATTAAATGGCAATGCTGCATCACTGAATCAGCAACTAAATGGCTAGCCAAGTGTGCCACCCAGTGCACAACTGAATACACAACCAAAGAAGTCACTATGGATCCCATGCTGGGGAATGGCAGGATATTAAATGAATGAATGAATGAATGATCATCCATTTCAACAGGAGCAGGTGAACACACATTGGCAAAAATGCATATCCAGACAGGCAACGCCAATGCATGTGTAATTCTGCATTCACAGTCTTGGACTGAATTATTTATGTATTTTATTTATTATATTTATATGCTACCTTTCTTCCAGAATGGGACCCAAGATGGCTTCGAACAATACATTAAAATATTAAAACAATTAAAACAATTAAAAACATTTAAAAATATAAAATCATAAAACTCCACAACAATGTGCAGATGTGCAGATGTGCGCATGTATAAGACATCAACAGGATTCTGCCTAGCGCATTCTGTACTTTCAATGTTTTGTAAAAAATTGTCTGCATGTAGGAAAAATTCATAATGGCTTGTTTGCCAGTCTACAACCCTCCCAAATAGTTCTGGGATACCTGGATATTTTTGATTTGCCCTCACTCATTTCTGGAACAAAAAGGGAAAGATGTGTTTGTGGATTTTTTTTTTTAAAAAAAACATGTTGTATATTATGTTTCATCTTTCAATGTGTACTGAACAGCTTGATTTATTTGATAAGTAGATAGTTTAGTGTAAGAGTTGGGGGGAAAGATGCCAAATTGCCCAAGGCTTCCCGACATGTGGCAGTCTCCCAAAGGAAGCCCAAATACTTTCATTTTCATCTACAGTCCATCTCAAAATGGCAACAGGAAGTGATGTCACGTCACTTCCTGGTGCCATTTTTTAGAGGGCCTGTAAAGAAAAATCTGATGTATTTGAGGGTATTATGGCCTTCTGTGTTTGACAGGATGCAGCATTCCTGGGTGTTTTCATACATTTGAGAAGGTTTCCTGTATAGTTGGGATGCAAAAATCCTGAAAATCACACTGATGTTTTTCTTAAATGTTGGATTGTAGGGGGTTCTGGGGACATCCAGGAGCCACAATAGGGAGGTCCATGGGTTGCATTCATCCTGTGGGCTTCACTATGCCCTTTCCTGGTTTAGGGAGTTGTGTTGTTCCCTCTTTCACACACAAATGCACAAATTAGTCAGTTCCCCTTTCTTTCTAATCTGAAATACATAAAGTCTGGTGAATTCTGATTTAAAGAATGAACGGAAGTGAAATCCTCACTCCAGATTTTTCTCATGATAATTATGAGCCTATTATTAGATCTCTAAGATTGTCTGAGAAGGCCCTTCTCTCTGTCCCACCTCCTTCCAAGACTTGTTTGGTGGGAATAAGCAAGAGGGCCTTCTCAGTGGCTGCTTCCAGATTCTGGAAATCCATCCGAGGGATGCCAGCATAACATTGTCCGTGTTCTCCTCCTGTCAGCAAGTTAAGACATTTTTATGGTATCAAGCTTTTAGGAAGCTCACTGAGATGGGCTTCTCATACTGTCCGGTGCTGTTTTTAAGGTTTGCATGTTGTCTTATAATTAATTTTAATGTTTTTAGTGTTTGTTTTCAACTTTTTCGATTGTTTAATTATTTTTAAATATTTTTTTACTTATACTTTTACAGAAGCTTCTTATCCTTTTGTTCTGTATTGTTTTTAACATGCTCTTAGCCACTTTGAGTCTCCTTATTTGAGAGAAAGGTGGGGTAGAAATGAATAAAATAATAATGATGATGACAGTGATGTTTTTGAGGACACCAGGAAGTGTGGTCACCACAAACCACCTTCAAGTTAGCATTACCAAGTAAAATCAGAGTCAGGGTTCCTATCCCTTTGAGAGTCCTTTAGAAGGAAGGATTTCAGCAAATGTTGCTTGTTTGCCTGCTCAAATGCCCTCTCCTTCATAACCATTAAAGGGAGAAGAACCCTGTCCCTTATTTCACCTAGCAGCCCTGCTCCAGTGTTACTTGCCCGCATTCTCTCCATCAATCTGTTACCCTGTTTGATTAGGACTCCTTTAAAGGATTCCCAAATCTGTCAAAATTGTCTCTTGTGGGGAAAAATTAGCTCTGCACTGCTTTAGCTATGCAAAGAGGACAGGATATTCCAGGATCTTAAAAAACCCAATTTTTATGGAGTCAGGCCAGTCAGAAATCACACAAAGGGATTCAATGAATAGCTTTATTGACTAACAATAGTTTGTACTTAAGCTCATATACACCCACACTTGCTACAAGAGCTAATAGATTATAGAAAGTTAAAATTCATACAATCACTCAGCTTCATTCACACTCCAAGCACACAAGACTATAGAAAGTTAGAAAGAGATGAAAATTAGGAAAGAGAGAGAGAGACATAAGAGTTTGATTTAATACTATACCAATTCCAGAAATCTTCAGCTGGGAGAAAAGAAGATCTCAGCCACACCTTTAAGAGCTGAGGGGAGCTTAGAAGCTTCATTGTTTTGCAGATTTGAGAAAACTCCTTACTCTAAGCTCTCAAACCTCCAAACTTCCTCAAGAACCATTCCCAACTCCAAAAAGAATCTTTCAAACTCCAAGAAGGAGAAGGGAAAAACCCTAGTTATATCTGAACAATGTCCTGAGAAAACCAGATGTTTCATCTTTTTATTAAGATGGATTTCAACTTTGTAGTTCAAAGAAAATTCTTGTTGTTTCCTGCAAGATCAGTATCTCTCCGGAGATGCAAGCCTTAGGTGTCAGATTCCAGGTGGTTTGCATTGTTTATTTACTCTCAGAGAGTAATGGTCTTCCTGATGGCTGCTGACCATCCTTTCAAGTGTCCGTTGAGCCAATTTGCCAGATACCCCAGGATGTATGACAGAAAACAGAAATCTCCTGGCTACATGTCCTTATGGTTTCTCTATGGCTCACTATGTTTGATATAAAATAATTAGGTTCATCAGGACATGGTCTTTGGGAATGCTCAGGGTATAACACCAGATAGAATTATACACTTGATCACTTTTGTCTGGAAGCCAGACTCATGGACTCTTTCTCTCTCCAAAGCAGCATTAAAAAGGATGACTTCCAACTACCAAGAGGAGCCTGTAGTTTTCCCACCTCAGCCTTGCTTTCACTTTTAAGCTTTTGCTTCTCAAGCTGAAATCCAAGTTCCTTGCTTGTGATGGAGAAAAAACAATGACATAAACAACAAGTAAAATTAAAGTACATCAAAATCTCAGATTTTTTCCCCTGTTTTCAGTATGAGGGATCAATGCTGTGCTGATTAAAAAAGTACAAGTTGCATCCACAGTGGAATGTAAATATTCCATTGATTGTGCTCAAATCTTTCTCTTCTCCCTTCTCTGTGCACTTCAAGGGAAGCCTGCCTTGCTTTGTTAGATGAGCACAAATGCAGATTGTCTAATTAGGAGACTGGAGAAGCAGGGTGCATTGGATCGAGCTTTCTTTGTGACCTTTGTATTCTCTGCCTATTTGCAATTCAAAGTCTTTCTCAGTCCGGTAAAAAATTGCTTTTCTGTGGACATCTACATGAATTCTCACAAGGTTTCTTGATATGTCTGGAGAGAGAGTGAAAATGAGGGATGTTGGAATCAGAAAGGTGTGCAAATGATCTCTTGAAAATTTTCACTGTATGTGAAGGGTGAAAAACAAAAAATGGCAGGAAGATTTAGTTTAATTTCATCAGGAAGAGGAGGATACTAGTTCCTCAAGGGCTGTCTTTGTTACCCTGTATGTTGGGGGTCCCGGGAGGGGCACCCAAATTACCAATAAAACACAAAATGGGGGAAATTAGACTCGAGCACTCTCTTAAGATAAACAAGAGGCAAGGTAACTTTAGCTAGGATCTTTAACCCTATGTCTACAGTGTCAGGTCAGAGAGCAGCTAGACAAGTTCTAAAGTAACAAATTTTATTGAGAGCAACATGAAGGACACGGCATACACTAACTAACTGAGAAATAGAAATGGAAAGCTTTGGGGAATGGGTAATACAACACCTAGTCTCATAGTCCTGGAGAGAAGAGGAGGTTGAAGGGAAGAAAGCTCAGCGCGGTTCGCTGAGGGGGCAACTCGCTGGACAAACCGACAGCAAGGCAGGATAGCAGTCTGGAGTGTTCCAAGGAGGGTTCGAATTCGGGGACCTTTTATAGGGTGGATTTTACCTACAGGCCATGCCATGCTCGGTGAGAACAAAGGAAATTTGGAGCCGGACAAAGGAGTTGGAAAAGGTCAAGTTTACATGATAAGCTTAGCGCTTGATGACAATAGTATGGTCGGTATGCAAATGGCTCAACAGAAAGGACTGACTCAGCCTCTCGGCAGAGCATCTTTGTGTAGATTCGCGCTGAGCAAGGCTGGTTTGCAGAAAGGTGTTCCCTGAAGCAACAGAGAGGCTTAAATTGCCTGCCTAAATGGGGTCTGGAATTTACAACCATTAATGGCCGCGCCTAATACGTGCTTGTCCGGTGGACCTCTGCAAACACGTGGAGCGGGGTGGCAGAGAAAGGTCAAGCAAAGGTCACATTATTTGATATCAAGAGATATCTAGTGCTCTCGTCAGACATATTATAATCGCAGTAACATCTTCACCATTGAAAAGGACAATAATATATTGTCTTTCCCTGCCCCTCAATTTTTTTGTCAACTACAAAACCTGAATGCTGCCTAGATACCCTACAGCAAGGTACTGTAGGTTATGCTCAAAGGTTATTTCCACACAAGACTGCTATAGTGCTATTATTCAACTTTCAACATCCTATGGAATCCTGGGGGCTGCCTTTGAGGCCCCTCCCTAAACAGCACACCCCAGGATTACATTGGATGCTGAAAGCAGAATAATAGCACTATAACAGTCTAGTGCAGAAAAACAGCCAGACAAAGGAAAAGGCAAAACCAACTGAGTATACCTTGCCTAAGAAAACCCCAGGAAATTCACAGAATCCCCATAAATTGACAGGTGACTTGAAGGCATAAACACACAGACACAAACTTAAAGGCATCAGCACTAGACTGGGTAAGAATAATTAAGATATATGTGTTTCTGGAGGAATAATTAAGATATATGTGTTTCTGGAGGAAAACCTGATGAGGAAAAATCCTGAATTGACAAGAATCTTTGTAGTTCCAGGCTTAATTCTGCACAAAATTTTTACAGGGAGTGTTTTTGCACAGGGAACAGCATTTTATGCATCCAAAATCATTCCTATAGGGTTTTTTTTTTCTTTTCTTTTTTGTGCATTAAAAAAAATAATCTGTATACTTCACAGAATTCACACAGAATTCTGCACAGTGAACAGCTTTTTTTTTCCCCAATAGAAAATAGCGGGGAGAAATATTGTTTTCTCTTGTTGTTGTTGTTGTTGCATGCCTTCAAGTCATTTTCAAATTATGGTGACCCTGAGACAAACCTATTGCAAGGTCTTCTTGGAAAAGGAGTGTGTTTGCCTTTTCCTTCTTGTGAAGTTGAAAGAGTGTGACTTGTCCAAGGTTTCCCGGTGGGTTTCTATAGCTGAGTGGGGATTTCAGTCCTAGTCCAATGCTCAAACCACTACATCCATGTTCCAATTGCCATTGTTGGGGCCTCTGGGGGAAAAGGAGGGCAGCCAGGAGATACTGAACTTTGCTCCCACTCCATCATCCCCTTTTCCTTATGTGTTGTGTCCTGTTTAGATTGTAAGCCTGAGGGCAGGGAACTATCAAACTCATTTTAAGCTGCTCTGGGAAACTTTGTTGTTGAAGAGGGGGGCATAAATCTATTATATAAAAATCAATATTGCCTCTTTGTCTGCATCAAGCAGGCCAAGACCTCATATGATTTGGTTGTGTTGTTACCCTGTATGTTGGGGGTCCCGGGAGGGGCACACAAATAACCAAACAACAACACAAGATGGGGGAAATTAGACTCGAGCACTCTCTTAAGCTAACGAGAGGCAGGGTAACTTCAGCTAGGATCTTGTACCCTATGTCTACGGCTTCAGGACAGAGAGCATAGCCAGACAAGTTTTAAAGTAACAAAAATAATATTTATTGAGGACAAACAACACGAAAGACACCACATGCACACAGCTAACTAGAAATAGAAATGGAGAGCTTTGGGGAATGGATAATACAACACCTGATCTTGTAGTCCTGGACAGAAGTGGGGATTGCAGGGAAGAAAGCTCAGTGTGGTTCACTGAGGGGAGATCACTGGACAAACTGACAGCAAGGTGAGATGAAACTCAGGAGTGATCCAAAAAGGGAGGCAGACTCAGTTATTGGGAACTGAGGGAAAAACTTCACTGGACAGAGCGGCAGCAAGGCTAGATGGAAGTCCAGGGTGATCCGAGGAATGGTCGGAATCAGGGTTTTTTTATAAGGTGGATTGTGCCTACAGGCCATGCCATACTCAGTGAGAACAAAGGAATTTTGGAGCTGGACAAAGGAGCTGGAAAAGGTCAGGTTTACATAATAAGCTTAGCACTTGATGACAATAGTATGGCCAGTATTCAAATGGCTCGGCACTCAGCCGTGCGTCTTTGTAAAGTCACGCTGAGCAAGGCAGGTTTGCAAGAGGGTTTTTCCCTAAAGCAACGGAGAGGCTTAAGCTGCCTGCCTGAATGAGGTTTGGAATTTACAACCATTAATGGCTGTGCCCCGACGTGCTTGTCCAGGGGACCTCTGCAAACATGTGGAGTAGGGTGGCAGAGAAAGGTCAGGTAAAGGCCAAATTATTTGATATCAAAAGGATATCTAGTGGTCTCACCAGACATATCATAACCGTGATAACAGTGTGAGGCAAGAAGACTTCATATGATTGGCTGGCTGTGAAGAGTCTATGGAATCCAGGGGCTGGCAGTTCAAGGAGGGGGCTTTAGAATTCTCAGCCAGAGAGCTCTGAGTAGGCTGGTTGCTATGGAGACAAGGCCTAGCTGCAAGTCCCCTCACAGACACAACCTCTGTATATTAACAGCTCTGAATACAGACTGGATTGGAGAATATGGGTAAAAGCTACAGACAGTGAACAACACATTTCAGGGGAATAGAGACACAGGATCTCAAATCTGTGTATTTCAACCACATCTAATTCCTAAGGTAAGGTAAGGTAATTCCTAAAGTATTTCTAACAAGTGTTACCTATGAGAAAATAAAATTCTGGGCAATGCTGGGTAAATATGCTAGTATTAAAATAAAATAAACATTCTGTAGACATGGAGAAGAGGAGGAGCTCCACAACATTCAGAGGGTCAATGCCTCGGGTCCTTTTCGCACCCTTTTTTTCTTGTGTGAGCGCCCCATGAGCGTCTTGTGAGTGGGAGTGTCGCTCCGTATAACGCACTCCCCCGCTCGCGAGGCTAAAGCGGGGCGTGCATGCATTTTTTGATTTTCGGCTTTAAGCCAAAAATGCCCTGCACTCACGCAATGTTCGCGGCGCCCTCGCACACTTACCTCTGTGCGGTGTGTTGGCAAGGCAGCCCGGTCGTGCTTCTTTCCCCCCGCACAGCCTACAGCTCCCAGACTGCGCTGCGGAATGAAGGGGCAGGGTGTTAGGGCAACGGTCGCGCTAACAGGAAGCAACCTGCGGTACAAAGGAGCGGGGAAGCGGCAGCGTTTCGGATGAGGCTCTGTGCGCGAGACGCCCTCCTCCGTCGTGCAAAAGGGTAACGTGCGAAAAGGGCCTCGCTAACCAAACCCAAGAACTTATCTTACGTTACTGGAGAAGACAATTCAGGAACAAGCTGTTCAGCTGACATTGACTGGCTCTGGGCCTTTGGGATGGGTACAGCTACAAATTTATACAAATGGATGTAACTAATGTCCCAGACAGCATTTATTAAAGTGAACCATCTCTTGATGGCAGTGCTATTTAAAAAAAAGTTGGGGGGCAGCCATAATTCATTCCAGAAATGACAATGTCCTGTGGCAGACAAATCAAATTCCATTCAAAGCATAAGCTGATAAACCATTCTTGAATCTTTGTGAGCCATCATTTGTATGTTTGAACAGTAGGTTACAGTTTGCACTGAAGGAAAATGATAAGGTAAAAGACACCTTTGAGGAATTGTAATGCCACAAAAAGCTCCCTTATCTCCAAATCTTTAGGAGCTGTTAACACATGATTATTCCTTGACCCTCAAAGAGGTCCTCTTGCATCAGAAACCACAAGGGCAGGAAGGGAGAGGTAACAATATCTAAACTGATAGCTTAATTAACCGCTAGGATTTATGGAATAGGAACCCACTATTGTAATGGCTGACCAGAAAGACTTCCAAGGTGCTACGGATAGAACACACAATTGAAAGACGCTATTGGAGTTACCCTCTTTTCTTCTACCCTAATATCTCACCAACAACAAAATAGGAAATACAGGGAAGTATTAGATGAAAGAAATATCTTTGATCATTTGGGAGATGGGGAGTAAGATAAGATAGAGACATCTCATTCTTGATGAGAATATCTATCACATTCATCCTTTCCTTGCTATTGATGCAACTAAAGTTCTTCTTCACTTTTTTTTTTATATATATTTGTTATGGTGATTCTTCTTCTTCATTCATCAGGCTTGGTCTTCCCAATCTATTCCATTTAGGTTCTTGAATGTGTTACTCCTCTGATTCTTCCTTCACATCAATTCCACCTTTCTTCTCATATTCCCTTTGGACTTCAGCCGATAATTTCTGGTCATCCCTTCATTCTCTGTCATGCTTTTCCTGAGGAAAATGCTGCAGGGGAAAAAGGAGGAAAAGAGAATGCAAGTCTCCCACCAACGCTCTGAGCAGAAAAGTTCAACCTCGTGTTTCAGCCACGAATTTGATGATGTCAAAGGTGTGGTCCTGTTCCTTGATATTATGTCACCAATAGGTGGCTGCAGGCTAACAATCTAATTCCAGTTCTTCACCCCTATATTAATGCCATAGCTACAGCATGTGTGTGGTTGCACAGTCTCCAGATCAGAGGAAGCAATATTGATACTAGCAAACCCAAAATGACCAGCCAAGAAACATATATTGGGGAAGATCCAGAAGTAACTTTATTGATTACTGCAAAAAAAAGATGCCTGAGGAATGAAAGAAAGCATGACAAACAAAGAAAAGGCACTATCCTTTATACATTTCTACATGTTAATGAGAAAGCATCTATAATTATATCACTTCCATGTAAATCTGGTGGGCATCAGGTGTCAAAAGGTGTGAGTACCAAGGCAGTCAGTTACCCAATATCCCAAATTACTGGGGCAATTTGCACCCGTCTGCTCTCTTCTTTAAAGGTGAGGTGTTTATGTTCTTCTTTCTAGGTCTGGCATTTTTTCTTCTCAGTTATCTTATACCTTGCATTCATTTCTCACAGTTTCCATTTTGTGTTCCACCTCCTTCTCAGGCCAGGCCAGAATGTTGCAAATCACAATGCCATTAGGCCTAATAGCTTAGGCATGGAGCAGGATATACAACATATTTTGTTAAACATGTGTTGATCAGACAGGTAGACTGTCAGCTTCTAGAAACAGAGACAGGGAGAAGCTTGATACTAAGTTGATTCTAAATCCCAGCATCCTTGGCCTCTCCTATCAGTACTTCCATTCTTTTCTTCTTTTCCCAGAACACAGCTAGGCCACTGTGTTCTCTTCTGGGCACTACAGGTTCAGGAAAGATCTTGACAAGCTGGAAAATATCCTGAGGATGGTGACCAAGATGGCAAAGGATCTCAAAATAGAGCTTGGTGAGGAACAACTGAGGAAGCTGGGTATGTTTAGCCTAGAGAACAGAAAGCTAAAAGACAATATGACAGTCATTTTTCAACATCTGAAGCACAGTCAGGTGATAAATGGAGTAAACTTCTTTTCTACTGCTCCAGAAATAGGATACAAACCAACAGATTCAAATTACAAGGAAGGAAGTGGAATGAATGTTTATCTGGAATGTTTTAGCCTGTCAGGATTTCTGGACTGGTTAGGGGGTATAACTATGGAATCGGAGAAATTAGGATATTTCCTCCAAAGAAGAATTCTGCTACCTTAGTGAAATTTTCTGTCTGTTCCCCAAATTCCTGATATCGCAATAACTTGAAACTTGAGTTGATTTCAGGATCAACTTTAGTATTTAGAATCACAGTTAAGGCAACTAAAGAAAAGGGGTAATCGAAGTTACCAAGGGAATCTGAACCCAAGTTTTAGATATGAGTGATCTTTAGTGTCTCACTCTCTGCTACACATTTGAGGAGTGAGGGGCAATAGAACCTTCTCCCATAATTAGAATCTCGGACTGGCAGAGTTTGGACTTGATTATCTCTGGGATTCCTTCCATTGTATGATTTCATATGATTATATAAAAAAAATCTGCAGAGGGGACCAAAGGGAAAGCTTTAAACTAAATAGACAAAAAAATGTCCTGCATTTGATCTCCATTGTTTCTGAAGAACGCTGCAAAGGCTGTTGCAAATCTTTTGTTTTGTTTTGTTTTGCTTTTCTTCTAAAGCTGAACTCTATATGTATTCCACGCTGCTACTACCTGAGAGACCTATAATTTGCTTTATTTACCAGGCTCCTTCCTGCCATGTTATGGTCACTGGACTATGACACTGATAAAGGGAAGTGGGGAAGTTGCCTTTAAGAAGCAGCAGATAGTTCAACTCTGTGATTGTCCAAGCTCTTTATTCATCTTCCCTCAGAAGTCCGTATCTTTTGTAAGGCTAGCAGAGTGTTTGGGAAAGGGAAACACACACACACACACACATATGTGCACATATAAAAAAATGTCTGCTGCTAAAAATGAAACACACAAACACACATTTGCAACAAAAGATCCAGATCCTCTGAGCTCTGGAGGAAATAAAAAGGTGTTCTCTGCTTGCTAGGGAAATGAAATGAAAGAAATGAAGGAGCACTCTTTTCTTCCCACCAAGATGAGATCAGGTGCTTCTCTGTTGTCTTAATTGCTCCCCACTCCCTACTTTTAACTACTGGTGAGAACAAGCATGGTGTATTCTTCGAGCATTGGACTATGTCGCTGGAGACCGGGGTTCAATTCCTGCACCCCCATGAGACCCACTGTGTGATTTTGAGTGCATCACACATTCTCAGCCCTAGAAAACTCCATGATAGATTCACCTTAGGGTCACCATAAGTCAGAAATGAGTGGAAGGCACATAACATCTACAGGAAAACAACAGCCTCAGAGGTCCCTCCTGAGGCTTAATAGCTCCTGGGCAGGAGAGAGAATGTGGGACTGCATGTGCAGAGCTGCCTTCACATGTAGGATCTCAGCTTTAATATATCTAGTTTATCTCCTATGTTTCAACTGTGTAATTTCCAGTTATCCAGCTGCATAACTTTATCCCCGACTGCACACTGAAAAGACAAACTGCAAAATAGAATCAGAATGCTGGTGAGATATGCAATGTGAATGAGATTAACATATTTTTACATCCCTGATTTGGAGCAAGTCCAGGTTGTCAGTTATGCTAAATTCATAACAATCTCCCAAGCAAAGAGAGATATTTCCTTTCATCTAACTTTCTTGAATTTCCCAGTGGTGTCTAGAGCGAGAAGACCGTGCCAACAATTAAACACTGTGGGATACTTTTTCACATTTAAGTTTTGCTAACCTTATGTTTTCAAATCTTCCAGGTAACAGAAGTTTCACCATTTTAAATGCTTTGGTACTCTCAGCAATTTTGGCTAGTTCAGTATCTGTTCTCAGCTACCACTAATGAGTGAATCCATTAAACAGTCACAAGAACAGCCTTTATTTCAAGTTTTATTGTTATTTTTTAAAAAGAGAAAGATGGTGCCCATCATAATAACTATATCGGCATGCAAGTTTGCCGAGACTTTCAATGTGAGTGCGGGAAAGGTTTTTCTAAGTGGACAGCAGGAATGAGGTGATGTGACCTTGAGTGCATCTGCAAAGAATGTTTTGGCTAGCCTTGGAAGTTCTTGCCTCATCATTGAGCACCAACATGAGGCAGTTGCAAACTGTAAATGTAGTTGGGTCACCCAATCGGGTCTAGGGTGTGGTTAAGCCCTTAAAAAGGCTCAGGTATGGCACTACAAACCACCATTTAGGTAAATTCCTGGTGGTCATGCTGGTCTAGGGCTAATTTATGGAATGTATCCAGACATGCTGCCAGTCTATTTTTCCCATGCTGATTTATGTTCCTGTCTTGCTTAGTGCTTCTTGGTATGCTGCCAGAAGCCATAACTTTATCCCAGTGTGCTTTGCTAAATAAAAAGCCCTGAGTCATATCTTTTGAGTCTACAGAACTTTTTTATCCTGCTTGGAGCTGCTTGGTTGCAGCTGGACATCACTGACCTGTCAGCATTCTGTACATGCTCTGAGGAGCTATCTTTTGTTATCCTGACAAAGTTTTCCCAATGTAAATATTACTCCATCTTTTCTTCACAAGCACTGGGATCACCATGAGTCATGATGGGTCTAGAAAACAAATCTACAAGGGCTACAACCCAAATCTTTGACAGCAATAACCTTTCCGACACAGCAGAACTGGAGGTGGCCCCACTATCTTTCCACTATTCAACTCATTTTCCATGCTGAGTTTATTGAGCATAAACTACTTTTTGCAGGTTGAACTTAGCTCACTGCAATTGTAGTAAACTGAAGACCAAGGGGGAAAGTGGGAGGAGAAAAGAGAAACTGGGGCATTCAAAAGGAGCTCAGCTGAAAAAGTTGCATGTCAGAAGATCAAACGGGACTATCTTAGCCAAATCAGGATGGTTGGAGAGTATGTTCTCAAAGAGGAAATCCCCCTTTTTCCCACTTGAAAATAGACCATCTGAATAGTCTGGTGAGGGTAAGGACTGCAAACATAGCCTTGGGAGTCACAGATGGCTTTAAATCCACCATCGTTTAATCCCAGGAACATTTGGGACTGCATTGCACAACCTCAGGGTCTAGATTGGGGCACAAAATCACACACGCACACACACCTCGGTTCTGACAATCTGATATTTAGGTGATCTTTTACTGACAGCGGTGGAATGGTGATCATAGTAAAAGAAGGTGGGAGAGAAAAGATAGAAATACATTTTGCATCCAGTCTTTGCTAAGAAGGTTTGTTCATTGCCTCTGCTCCTCCTGCAGCATCCTTTTATTGAAAGAATACAGCTGGGCATGTTTCCATACTGTGTTTCATGCTTCTATTGTCCACACATAACCCCGGACTTCTGTTATCCACTACTAGTGGGGGTGACACGTCTGCAGGATATTTTTTTGTCTTGTCTGACAGTAACCTGGCTGGCATGCTTTTGTATTGGTGGACATTAATAATGTATTCCCTCCCTGTCCTGACTGTTTGAGCTGCTGCGGTGAGATGCAACTAAAATGCAGGAAAATATGTGGGTGCTGCTTTGGATTCAACTCTCTTGCTTAGGGGCTGACAGCTAAAACCACACACGCACACATACACACACACACAAAATAATGCACCTGGGAAAAGCTGTTGTGGGACTGTCAGTTTGGCTGTAGGGCATAAGCTCTTCAGTTGAATCTGCTCGAGCTAAATAATGCACCCTTACCTTGATCCCAGTCCTGTCAGAACACACAACATTCCGCTCCTTCTGATGGGAATTGTAGAATCATAGATCTGGCAGAGTCTTCCAGGGCCATTGAGTCCAACCCCTTGCCATGCAGGAAGGCACTATCAAAGATTCCTGGCAGATAGCCATCCAGCTTCTCTTTAAAAACCTCCAAAGGAGACTCCACCATACTCTGTGGAAGGAACGTCCATGGCCAAGTGGGAAATCAAAACTTGGGCCACTTCCTCACTAGCTTGTTATAGCGCTATGATTCCACTTTCAACATCCTACAGAATCCTGGGCTTTGCAGTTTTGGGACCAGCCAGCCGCTCCCGAAACTGCAAACCCCAGGATTCCGTAGAATGTTGAAAGTGGAATCATAGCGCTATAACTGCTAGTGTGGAAGTGGTCTTGGTCATCATAGTCTGGTACTCAAACCACTACACCATGGTAGCTCTCATAAAATATTACACATATGAAAATTACAAACACTCTTATCAAAAGCAAACTAATTAAAAAACTGTGAACAAATTCCAAACAAAATAATAGACTAGCGAGCTAACATAGTAATAACTGAATAACTAACCAATTTAACAAAAACTAAGGCTGTTTCTACACTACACTGTTATAGAGCTATTATTCCATTTTCAACATCCTGTGGAATCCTGGGGTTTGCAGTTTAGGGAGGGGCCTGTAGCATTCTCAGCCAGAGAACTCTTTGGCCTTGGTAAACTACAAACCCCAGAATTCCGCAGGAGGTTGAAAGTGGAATAATAGCACTATAACTGTGTAGTGAAAAAATGACCTTACTCACCTCTAAGACCCAAACAGATATGCAATGGAAAGATACACACAGACAACTATGCTACCACATAAACCACAAATCTATCTAAAAGTGACCTCCAACTATCTTTTCTGTGGTTATACAGATCTATCCTATCATCTCACTTCAGTCTTTATAAACTGGATATTACACCTTTTCTTATATTCAACTCAAACTAATATTCAGAACTGATGGCTATAATTTTAACTTTTTTTTTTCCTCCAAAAAGTCTGTCAGGGCTATAATTCCCATATTTGCTGGGTTCACATTCACATCCCCTAGCTAACTTTACCTACCCCATTAAGTCTTTGGATGCCTAAACTGAATTTCTAAATGCTCAGCTGAAGCTTAAGTTGTTCATGTGTTAGAAATTTGAGGACTGCCCAAAGAATTAACAGGGATAGCAAAATTCTTATCTAGAGGAGAAAGTGCCCTCATTTTGCTCCCCCTCACCAGCTATATCCCTGGTTGTGTGTTGCATTTGTAGTTTGCTGCTTCTGAAAGCAATGCAGGATCTTGACTACAGATTTGCCAGTGTCTCATTAACAGTCTAGACAGGTTATCTCAACACGGCAAGGTAGCTGAGGATTCTTAAGACCCAATGAGAGATTTTGCCTCCAGTGTGCCAAGCAGACAGTAAACACTTTCTTTTACTTTCTGCAATTTGTTCAACAATGTCTCTAGTGTCTTTTTTCTTGTTCGGATGCCAAGCACACCCATACACCAAGCCAGAAAGGATAAGCTGATTGTTCACAAAAATGCAAGCAAGCAACCTATCCAGTACTTCTGCTGCTTACTAGTCGTGGCAAAAAGATAGAAGCTATCATAGCTTTAAATTTTGCTTTTACATGAATGTACAAAATTTATTCTTGCCTATTAATGATGTAAATGCTGCATGCTGAGAATCAGTATCTAGCTACAGATACCTCAACCTCCCCCCCACCCCGAAAAAAAAATCAAATGATGTGAGATTTTTTTCCCATTTCAAGGCTTGCTGTAAAAATTGCACCAATCATTGATTTATCCCAAAAAAAAAAAAAAAATGTTTCCGCCAAATGATTTTATTTTTTTTGGAAAAAAGAAAAAAAATCCCAAAGTGCAGAAAATTTTTGGAAAGTGAATGGAAAATGCTCAAAGCTGCAAAGATTGATTTTCTTTTCTTGCATCTGAGAACAAAATAAGTAAGAGTTCACTTCTCTGTCACAAATGCCCAATGTATTTGTGGGAATAGCAATAAAATCTTGTCTGTGTCAGGCATGCAGCCATGGTATTGTGCCTTCAATTTGTCTCCCAGTCTGAACCCAAAACCCACTATAAAATCCAGCCAGCTACACTAAAGAATAAAGCTGTGTAGTACTGATAAGCAGAGCACTTCAGCAATCAGTGGGGTCCTGAGCAGAAACAGGTACCCTTGTGTGGCAATGATGTCGGCTTGTGTTGATAGACTTGGATTCATGTCAGACTTAAGTCACTTCAGTGACTCGACTTGGACTTGACTCAGCAAAAATGACATGCTGACTTGACTCGACTTGAGACTTGCATATTTTTAGTGACTGACTTGCTGCCCTTGGTTCAGTTACATAATGCATTCATCCAGAAACCTTACAACTTACTGGTGACATGACAATCTGTCTCAAGCCCAAAGTATGGACACATTTCTCAGAGGGAACAGCAAATGAGTTAGGCAATGGGCTTGAGATGGAGTTGGGGTTTGCTCAGCAGCCTCTCCCTGCTACGTATAGGAGGAGCTTTCTAAAACTTTTCCTAAGAGCAGAAGGTGAGACTCATGCCCAGAATGCAGGGTGTGTATCTCATAGGGGAACAGAAAAGATGCTAGGCAATGGGCTTGAGGAGGAAGGATCCTTCTTTCTAAAGCTCTTGAAGCTTCAGTAATGGGGAATAAGAAGGATCCTACTCCCCACTTCTGAAAAAGCCTCCAGTTTTGCAAATGGGAAGTAAGAAGGATCTGTTCCCCACTTCTGAAGTTGCAGATGACAAAATCACAAAAGTAGAAGTTTGACTCTACTTAAATTGTTAAAACTGACTTTATTCGGGTCTATCCAGAAGTTCTGGAATGCAAGTTGGAGTATAAAGTTGGCTCCCAGACTTGAGACTTGACTTGAAAGTATCTTGCAAGGACTTTGGACTCAACTTGAGACTTGAAGGTAGAGACTTGAGACTTGAGTTGAGACTTGGAGTAAATGACTTAAATACATCACTGCTGTGTGATCCAAACACAATGACTCACCAATAGTCACTAGAAAGTGGGGGCTGGACATAGCATCTTTTAGGGCCCTGCTTGCCAGAACGGCAGAACGATGTCCCTCAGTGTAGCTGACTGGATTTTAAGGTGGGTTTTGGGAGGCATTTACAATCATGGCAATGATACAACAATCATAAATGTGAATAGGAAACTGTTGCAAGATGGTAAATTATAGAATTATATCAGATTAACAGGATGCCAGCCAAATTCTTGCAGAATATTGGATGTGTACTTTCCTGCTAGATGCACAAAGAGAAGTTACAATTTGTATACTTAGAAGTGGCATACCTTTTCCCACTCTCTTACACTAGTAAATATGATTGACTCCAGACACCCAGGAAGCTTCATCCCATAGCAGGGCATTGAACTGAAGCTTTCATCATTCAAGGCTGACAGTACTAGTTCCTGTTAGGAAAAGTGAGAAATAGTACTGGATATCTCAGGCAGATTAATCAATCGGCAAGCCAGAAGGTGAACATCATCCACTCCCATGCCCCTGACAAATTCTGGCACAGAAAAGAAAACAAGTGCAGTCTTCTTTGTATAACATATAAAAGTTGATTCGTTCACAACACCTATTCGTAATGAAATGCATGCTGTAATGGAGGAGGGGGGGCATTTCTGCACTAGACTATTACAGTGCTATTATTCCACTTTCAACATCCTATGGAATCTTGGGGTTTGCATTTTAGGAAGGGGCTTAAACTAGTGTGGAAATGGCCAGAGAGAATGAGAGAGAGAGAAAGAGAGAGAGTGAGACGGGAGTAAATGCCTGCAGGCTAGAGTGATGCAGGAAGTCAGAAGGTGCTGGGGAAAGAAAAAAAAAACCCTAACAATCTTGCTGCTAAACTTCTAGAGAGTACCATGCAATTATGGGTATATCTTAGGCCCTTTCCGCATGAGGCGAGTGAATCGCTTCGTGCCATTACTTACCAGTTCTTCTGGGTCCAATGTAACACAGACTTTCCCTTAAGCCCATCTGCAGGGCTCCTCCATTAGTCCCAGGCGATTCGGAGCAGTGCGAGGTCTTTAAATCTGCACTGCTCCAGCTGAAAATGGCAGCTTCCTGTTTCTTCTTGGATCCAGACCAACCACTGATGCTGGCCACACCCACAGCCTGCCCTCCACTGATCACAGGCTCGCATTGGTGTGAGCCTGCGCATCTGCACAAGTCAGCAGGAACGCAATGGCACACTCCAGAAGATTGAAAGACCGGATTTTTCCAGTCTTCACTTAGCGTGCTGGAGGACCACTTCGGGGCATTTTGGATCAGACTAAGGTGTGGAACTAAGGCCCTTTCCGCACTGAGGCTTCTAGCGCAAGTGGGGGAGGCCGGCAAGCGCGAGAAGGCTCGTCCGGGAGGCTGCCGCTTCCCCCTCCTTCCTTCCGCAGGCGAAGGAACCAGTGGGGAAGCGGCACCGAAGGAGGCTTGCCGCGCAAGCCGCCCTCCCCCCGTGCGAAGCGGGAGACCTCGCCCCGGATTCCCACCCCGCGCGCCCCGGATTCCTCCCCCCGCACGCGCCGGATTCCTCCCCCGCGTGCGCGAAGCGGGTGGCGTCGCGTCCCCCCCGCGCACGCACGCGCGAAGCGGACAGCGCGTCCGTCGCGCTACCTCCCCACCCCGCTCCTTCCTTCCGCAGGGGCGGAGGGAAGGAAGCGCGACCCGGCCGGCTCCCGGAGGCTCCGCACAAAAGGTAAGTGCGGGTGGGCTCCGGGAGTGTTGCGCGAGCGGGGGGTGATTTTCGCTTGTATGCGAAAATCAAAAAACCCGCGCTCGCACCGCTTCAGCCCCGTGAGCCGGGCGGAAGTGGGAGTGCGTCGTGCGGAGCGACGCTCCCACTCCCGCGAGGCTCACGGGGCTATCGCGCGAGCAAAGGCCCGTGCGAAAAGGGCCTAAGGTAAGTAGTCCGGACCTAGTCCGATCCAAGGTGTGGACGACCTCCATGCCAGGACGCCTTGGCCCATTTTAACCTCCTCATGAGGTAAGGGCCTCAGTTAACAAAGTAGATGTATGCCTGAGCTTTACCTCTTTAACAATAACTTTGGCATCTGAGGTAGAAATAACATAGGAAGAAAAGGAATTGATTCCTACCCCACCGAAAACAAAGCAAACAAAAAAACAGTTCAGCATGTTTCAGCACACTTTTTATTCAAAATTAATGTTAGGCACCTAGGAAACAAAAGAACCATGTCAGACAAACCTTATACAAGCAAACAAAAAGAGTTTGAATCTTCTAGAGAATGCTTGAAAGCTTCTTCCAAAATGCATCTTTGAGTGACCCCCCCCCACTTTCCACAGCTTCCACTTTTCTCATGATCCATTTTGGTGGGGAAACAGATAGACCTCTGCTTTTTCAACATGCCAGGGTCAGTGTTGAGACAAGTTAATCTGCTTTCCCCTTTTCTCTCTGTTTTGTTCTTCATACATCTCAGTAAGTGATTCTGGAGGTGGCAGCTGTTTATCTTGCTTGTTGTACATAAGCACATACAACAGACCTGCTGCTGCAACTCCACACTGAGACCCTTTTCACAGGATGTTGTCATCCCACCCAAGGGACGTGAGGACAGGACTGTGATGATGGTTATGCAAGATGTCATCACGGCTCCGTTCTTCTTCCCTCTCCAGGTAGCATGATCGTGGATTAAATCAAGGATGGGTTTTCGCCATCAATGACCTCTGATTGTGCCACCATCCCGTACTTATCTGGTATGTGGAGGGTCCAGAAGTGCAATGGCTGTGCTTCCTGCCCCAGCATTGCCTGGAACAGTACCTGGCTGTGCTGTGGAAGGAAGAGGCAGGGCCATCGTGCTTCCAGGATCTTGGAGGCAGATGGTACAAAAGGGAGCATTCCCTTTATGCCCTCTCCTGGCAAAACTGCTGCTGGGATCCCTAGAGGATGCTGCTCGGAACAGGTAAGGTGTGAAAAGGGCCTGAAAGTTTGTTTTCCTCCAGTCTTGCTCCCCATCCTCCCAACGCCAGTGTTGTCCTCTCCCAAAAAAAACCCTTCAGGAAAGGTGTGACTGGTCTAGGATCCCATAAAAAGACCTTGTAAAATGGAGCTTCTTTATCACAGGCTTTGTTAACTGAGGTATGTTACTGTGACTGTTACTCTATACTGTGTATAGAGGTAGCTGGGTGTAATATACCACTCAGAATTATCCATTTTAAAATTATACTCTTCAAATACCTGATGGATTCTTTGTTACTAGAGACTCCTACTTAGAGTGATTGGTATTCTACACAATGCTGAGAAACCTAACCCAAGTTTCTGCACTAGGATTGTGTAGCATAAATCTCTGCATATAGAGTTCCATACTAAATAAATGTGTTGCACAACCCCTGTTTGGAATAGCAGCATTGTGCATCTCAATTCAGGACACCAAACATGCCACCAAATGCACACCCCAATGTACAATATGCATCGATGTGCAATTCACATCTAACTGCATAACAGTACCACCCATTCAAGTCTGTTCCAGTTGCCTTGAACGGAATGCAGATGTTCTGCTTTGAACAAACATGTCCACCCACTTCCATAGGGGAATGTCTGCATGTATAAAACACTATCAAGTTTCCCATGTAATGTATCACTTTTTGTTTGAACTGTCCTAGAACAAGTGGCTGCTGAAAGTATTGTGCTTTCAGGATAATAGGACAAATTAGTTCCTCTGACCAACCCCCTCCTTTTTGTAATTTACATGCATTCATGAGGCATTAATATTTGGCAAGAGGATGATTTTTTTTCCCCCTAGCTCTTTGGTATAAGAGAAAATATGTCTGTGCGAAGACACATCAATCCTTTGCAAGGGAATGTTTTATCAGGTCTTGCCTCCTTTTAATTTTTTTTTCCAAGTCCCTTCTTGTTTCAAAGATATCCTGTACTATGACTAATGAAACCCTTGGGTCCAATTAAGAGACTTCATGCAGCTAATTGTAAGGTTGTTTTTGTACCCTCATAAAAGCTGGAGTCACGGATCATATAATATCAGGAAAACAAACAGAATTCTTTGGGCAATGGGATCTGTCAAAGGTTACAGCTTCAAAATTCTTTGTCTTTTGCTGTCCCCAAAATCATGTTAGGCCTGTACAAGTTCCTAAACATACAAAGTAGAATTAAATCATATATCTGAGGCCAAGATCCTACACAGGAAACAGAGCATAACTTGATGCTCAACAAATTATGTGGTGGTTGTGCAATGCCATGAATTGTGATGTTGCACAACCAAATATGAATGTTTTTTGGCATGTGCAATGTGCTACCAAATTTGCATGTGTGCATGCACATCAAATGCACTCATGCATAATGCTCAGTCTCACTGCCTGTGCAAATCTAACTCTAAATTTGAACTGAACAAGGCCTCAATGTAGTGTCTGCATTTAGAAACCTAGTGCATTAATTGAGTTGTGCAAGTGTGAGTGTCGCACATGCAGTTGCTCTTTCTTGGATGGCGCATAACTAGTCATGAGTTCCTTCCATGTACCACTTGATTCACTAGACTTGTGGAAACAGCAAGCACAGTTGTGGATATGGGAGTAGATTGTACAATGTTACCATTCAGTACAAGGTTGGGTAGCACAACCACAACTTCACTAGATGGGTGTAGAGTTACACCATGCAAGTATAATGTAGGGTCTCATTCTAACCATGCTATCTTTCTGAAAATTGAGGAATGTGCATGGGTAAGCAAAACCCCATTTTGCAGTAACTTGACCATGCTCATCTTTGTAACCACCAGAAGCTGCTAAATGAGTAGGAAGGAACTTTCTCCCATGTGCCAACAGTTCTGAAACTTACTTTCAATGCAGAAAAATATTTAAAAGAGAAGGAAGTGAATTTAAATCAGGTGCAGTAGGAAGAATATTCAAGAAAGAGACTGAAATAGAATTCCACCTTCTTTCCAAAAGTGGCAACATTTTCTGAATTCAAATGGAACATTCTGTCTCATCATTCAAACGAATTCAAAAGAAACGTTCCATCTCACCATATTATAGAAAGCCTCCTAAGGTAAAGTTAATTCTGGGTGTGGAGGAGGAGCAGATTCTAAGAGTTTGGTGTCTGAAAACTAAAGACATGAGAGTCTGACAGTATCAGTCTCAAGGTTCAAGTTTTCCGTCGTCATTCTGATGTAGGTCTACATTTGATCAAAAGTCCTTTTGCATCTGCATGGAAATTCATGACACGAGTTCTAGTGGAGTTTTAGACATACATCTTTTATACTTGCAGTGTTCAACCACTGCATAAAATGACAGAATCTTAGGCCATTTCTGCACTACATTTGGATAGTGCTATTATTCCACTTTTACTTATTCACTTTCCACATCCTGTAGAGTTCTGAGGTTTGTAGTTTATTGAGACCAAAGAGCTCTCTGGCTGAGAATTCTAAATGCCCTTCCCTAAACTGCAAGCCCCAAGATTCCATAGGATGTTGAAAGTGGAATAATAGCACTACAACAATGTAGGGTAGAAATGACCTTAGAGATTCTCCAAACTAATCATTGCCAATTCCCTAGGTCGTTCTTCATAAGGCTTGGTTTCCAGACCTTTGTTCATCTTGGGCATCCTTCTCCGGACACATTGCAGCTTGTCACTGTCTTCATCAGTTCAATGGGTGAAGTTCCATAAATTGTAACCATTACGCTTGCACTTGGATGGTGCCTTCAATGTACCACTTGATTCTCCAGGATTTCAGCAACATTAATTGTGAATCTGCAATAAGCGGGCACATTTACAGAAATGCAGCTGGTCACATGACATCAGTAAGAGAGTGGTGTTGCATAACCAACACTTAACTTTGTGCATCTAGATTTACATTATGTAAGCACAATGTAGGATATCAGCCCATAAGTATCTCATGCACCTTTTTTTTTTTCTTTTCCAAAATGGGTATTTTTCAAAGAGACACAATGGGACAAAAACATGCAAATTAGGTGTGTTGTTTTTAGTATATAATACGTATTTTAAGTGAACTATTTTAATGTCCGTGTTTTAAAACTAATATATGGTTTAGTTTGGTTTAGATGTTCTGTTTTACTTCACATTGTAAGTTGTTTTGAATCTCATTTTGGAGAAAAGTGGGATGTAAAACCAAATAAAATATTAACAGCTAAGTTTCTGTGCATTTTTCACAAGTGCACATTTTTCCCTGCTCATTTGTTTTCCCAAAGCATGCATGCTTCCAAACACTTTTGTGTGGGGTGTGTGAAAGGTGCTGCCAACTCAGAAATGCAACGTTCCCCAACTCCATCTTGCATTTGAATCGATGTTTGGGTCCAGAAGGTAGCAACGGGTTATTAAAATGCAAAGCCAATGAATTTCTCACCTATCCCCAGTTTAAAGCAACCAATTTTCATGCCAATGCTTTTTGAAGGCCTTTTACAAAGAACAAAAGCTTCACTGCAGAATTCATATTCAGGGAGCTATGTCTGAGCAAGAGTGCATGCGAAGAGGGAGAAGAGAGAGAGCGCTGCTGAATTAGTTTTCTGACTTCGTAATGCAATTATTGCTGAGTTTATAAGATCTAAACTGAAGCGAGGAGAGAGTGCCAGTGAAAATAAATATCCATATGGCAGTTTGCAGGCGAAGCCTCACTCTCAGCAACCTGTGTGGAGGGAGGACTTTTTATAACCACATAATTGTTCAAGGTTATCTGTGTGAATGAGCCACTTACGATTGCTGCCTACTAAGGGTGAACGTGAAAATGTCAAAATGATGAAAAATCTTTTAAAGATGGAGAGCGATAAAGATGCAGAAGAGTAAAGAACAAAATAATCTTGATCCCATTTTCCCTTATACACACTCACACACAATCTGGTTTTCTTCCAGAAGGGAACACTATGTAAACAGGAAAGAACTATCAGAGAGCAAAACTGCCTGTGATCTCACGAAGCCTGTCCATTTATGTGAGTTTACCCTAAGCTGGTAAAATCTGGGTGGTGTGTGGAGAGGCAGCCAGCAAGGTATAGCATTTTGGATATTGGACCTGAACTCTGTGTTTGAATCTCCATTTGTCCCTGGAAAATCACTGGGTAAATTTGGGCAGGTCATACTCTCTCAGCTTCGGAGGAGGAGAATGATGAACCTTCTCTGAACAAATCTTGCCAAGAAAAGCTTCACCTTAGGGTTGCCTTAAGTTGGAAAAGATGTGGAGGCACACAACAACAACAATGCATGTGGGGGGGGGAGTTTAACTATTTAATGCACAAATACACCTCTTCCAACCCACTCTTCCAACCCACTCCCACTCTTTGTTATCTGTCTCCCAAAGTTATTACAATCAAGTGGATCACATGCAAAGTGAACTCTGAGCCTCGGTCCCCTAGATGAGATCTGAACCCCCTGGGAGGGGGATTGTAGAGAAAAGAATGGTGCACAAGGCAGGGGTTCTAGCATTCCAAAATCAACTCATTTGAAATGTGATGCTGGGGGGGAGTTCTGCAGGTACCACGGACCACTACCAAATGAATGGGTCAAAGAGCAAATCAGACCTGAACTATCACTAGAAGCCAAGATTCCTAAATTGAAACTGTTGTACTTTGAACCTATCATGAGACAACATGTTTCATTGGAAAAGGTAATGCTTGTCAAAATGGAAGGCAGTAAGAAAAGAGGCAGACCACATTATAGCAGGATTGATTCAATCCAGAAAGTCACAGTTCTGAGTTTGCAACACCTGAAAAAGGCAGCTGATGGGTGGAATTCTTGGTAGTCTGTCATTCATAGGGTGACCAAAAGCTGGCATTGACTTGATGGTGAATAGCTCCAAAAACACTTGCAACTCTTTTGTACTCTAAGTTTTATTTCCCTGTTGTTCATAGTAAAGACTGGGGAAAACCTGGGACCAATCAAGTCTTTAGGTTATTGATGGAAAACTATTGCCCCTCCAAATATTTTAGGATGAGAATTCCTTTCATGATTAACTGTTGATCAATGGATCAATGCTGCTGACTCAAACTAATGGTGGCTGAAGTCTAAAAATGACTGGAAATCTCCAGTTTCCTCATATTTTGTGTAGATGAACATGTAGGAGGAGGTGGGTATATTAGGAAGCTGGGTATATTAGTCTGGAAAAGAGAAGATTAAGAAGAGACATGATGGCTATGTTTAAATATCTGAAGGGAAGTCGTATGGAGGATGGAACAAGTCTGTTTTCTGCTGCTCCAGAGTTTGGGACATGGAGCAATGGCTTCAAACTTCAGGAAAAGAGATCCATCTAAACATTAGGGAGAACTTCCTGACAGTAAGAGCAGTTTGACAGTGGAATACACTGCCTGGGAGTGTGGGGGAGTCTCCTTCTTTGGAGGTTCTTAAATAGATTGGATGGCCATCTATTGGGAATGCTTTGATAGAGTGTTCTTGCATGGCAGGAGGTTGGACTGGATGGCCCTTTTGATTTCTTCCAGAAATATAACTCTGTGATTCTGGTTAAGGATCTCACATTTATGCTAACTGCTGGAAAGATTCCCCAATACCTTAACATAAAGGGCTCTCTCTGTGTGACAGGGAAGCCTGGAAAATAAGCAACCTAACTGAATGGGAAAAATCCTGTGCACACTGATGTATATATGACAGGGAGGCAAATTTTCATTTATGTCTTTATTGTGTACAAGAATCAAAGATTTACACAGTATTCTCCCTACTAGATAATAAGACAAGAGTTTTTTTAATACATTTTTGATGATTCTTCACCTTTTAGGACTTTTTGCAAAATAAAACTACACAGAAAGCAATGTTTTTTTTTAATGGAGAAACAACCATCTTTCTTTATAATAGCTCTGGTTTCTGTGCAATTATTATTATTTTGCAAAAAAAAAAAAAAACAGGAGGTTTTGTTCAAATTATTTTTCCACAAAAAGTAATGAAATGTCAAAAAAAAATCTCAGAAAGTGACTATTTTCTTCAAAAGATTTTAAGACAACTTTTCCCATCAAGAAAGGACAAGAATATTTGTAAGAATTCTTTACCTCCCTTATACTGGGGTGCCATTTCAGGTAGCATAGTGACTACATAGAGGTTGGGTTCCAGCAATCCTATTCCCCCACCCACCCCTACGCACACATATATTGGTAGAATATTTGAACTGGGATCTTAGGGAAGGGAGCTGATCAACATAGCATGCTGTTTGTCCCTTGAGACAGTTCAGTTATTTGATCCTCCTTCTCCAACTCCCCAGGAGAGAAACAGTGGAGTAAAACAAATTATAAATGACCAGATTGCAGCAGGCTCTATTTATTTACAATATTAATAACGAGTGAGCCTGATGTCTTCAGACATAATTCAAGATGATTGGTCCCATTCCTCTGTTATTTCCAGTAATACAGTAATTCAGTATTTCCTCAATGAATTACGAACAAGCTGGTAAGGAACTACAGAAACATCTAGCAGTTGGACAGTATCCCTGGCCTCGGTTGTTGTTGTTGTTTTGTTCCAGAAGCTGAAGGCAGGAACCAATATGATCAATATGATGAATACCAATATGATCATTCTGGGTGTCCCAGGATACCCCAGTTTTGCCGCATCCCTGTTGAGTTTGGCTGGGAACATTTAAAAAAGAAAAAGATATTGGCATCAGCTAGTTTTTGTAAGCTGAATGCTTTTTAAGCAAAACACCTAGGATTCTATTTCCAGAACATATGACTGATTTGCAATTGGTTTGCCAGGCAGCTCTTTAACTGCGCTCCTCAGTACTGAAATAACCATCTTTCTGCTAGAGGTTTATGAGACTGGAGCAAACATAAAAAGGATTCTACAGAATACAGAGTGAAGATCATTCAAGTGATATAAGCCACACAGACAAATGCAAAGTAGTGATTCGACATACTTTTGCAAATAGAACTTCACTGCTTCTTTAGCTTACTAACATCAGTCTTGGTTTGCTGGATATAAGCTCACAAGGAGAACGGCTTTACAGCAACTGTTATGTCTGGATATTGCAAACTGAATGCAGCAGGAAAAAGAAGTTATATCCCTAAATCATTGCAAATACCAGCCAGAATGCTATGTCAGCTACTTAGTTAACTAAGTAACCTCTCCTAGCCTGACTTCCACCCACCTTCGAACTGGATGAAAATGTCAATTGCCTATGCTCCAATCATTGGTGGAATGAACCTCCTGCTCCCCAGCTGATGCCCTGTAAAGTAGGTTGGAGGAAAGTTACGGTCATGGTAATAGTATCACAATTACTATCACAAAAATATCACAAATGTGATACGATTACCATACTAATAATTAAGTAGCAATCATGATTAAGTAGTCATCATGAATAGAGAAGAGTTGTTGTTGTGTGCCTTCAATTAATTTCTGACTTCTGGTGACTCTAAGGCAATGAGAGCCTCTCGCAAGAGGCTGCTCGCATGATCACCGCACTCCAGCTCCATAAAAAGGTGAGTTGTGGAAAGGGCCTGTGTCTGGAAGATTCCCACAAGATAGCTGATTGTCTTAACTCCATTCCCTCTAAAGGGCTTTCTTCACAGAATTTGGTCAGAAAGGGGCTGTCCTTGCTTGCCTTTGAGAGTGAGAGACTATGACTTTCCAGTGAGTTTCCATGGCTGAGCAGGGATTCAGATCCTGATCTTCCAGTGTCCTAGTCCATCACTCACACCACTAGAACACACTGGCTGCTATGTTACCCTAAAATGTAGGGGACTTTGGGGTCCATCAAGAATTCCAGCATCTCGTTGGATTTGTAAAAGTATTAGCTCAAAGGAGGCCTGTGAGAGGAGGGTAATGGCAGGATATTTTCACTTATGTATGTCAGTACTAACTGTAGAGAGGATTCCAGTTAAAAGTTACACAGAGTATGTTTTGTTTGATTGAATAAAAAGAATAATAAAAAAAGAAAAAAAAGAAAAAAAAACGTTACACAGAGTATTTTATTTGGAAATTAATAGACACAAACAAGAAATCAAACAATATCATAGACTATACAAGGCTATTGAAGGGAAAGGTAACAAAGTTTGGATAGAGAGAAATTGGATGGAAGGGGTAGTAATTACCTGTCCTGAAGCAGAAGATTGGAGTGGAATGGCTCAAACAGGAGGGCAATACAGAGGAACAGGAGTCTGGGGTACAGTATGACACCCAATGTGCTATGAATTACATGGACTGGAGTCAGGATTTTTATATCCTATTTCCTACCCTGAAGGAGGGTGCATGGCTAAAGTGGTAATTGCTTTCCCATAAATGGACAAAGGAGTCTGGAATGGACCAATTGTCTTAACTTTGGATGCCAAAACATTGATGGGAGTCATAACAATCTCTTAATGTCTTATTTGGGCAAGGTAAACAGGAAAGGTCTCTATAGGATATGCTCACAACAGGAGTGCTTGACTACTTCACCTGGGCAGTTTTGTCTTCTATTGTATTTGGAGGTTGGGTTGTGGAGAGGATTATCTCAAAATCATTAACACACCAGGGGTCTCCATCTGATCCTTTTGAACTTTTGACCTGGCCATGCTGTAGCTAGTGTCCTTCTACAGCATGTTTCCCTGCTATAAGTGTCTAGTATTATAAGAAAATGAATATTTCTCACTAATTTTGCTATCCAGAAAGACAGAGGTATAAGTATGGTTTCTATCCATGTGTGTGTGTGTGTGTGTGTGTGTGTGTGTGTATATGGAAGTCTGCTATGTTCTACTTAATGATTGTCTTAGACCATATATCTCTTTTAAAAACCTTTTTAAAAATAGTGAACTTAACTGGTGCTATCAGACCAACTTCTAGACTATTACTTAGTGTTGTGCATCAGATCTGGATAAAACTGAAGTTATATTTTCCTCCTTCAGACCCTTTAAGGTTCTGGTTATAAAGGTAGAATTTCCTTTATCCAACCTAGAACACAGGCTTGCTCCAGCAGCCCTGCAATATTGGGCAAATTCAAACCCTTGTACCTCATTGGCTCTCTTTTTACAAAAGTTACCCATGAGTAAATCTAGTACAACTAAGTAGTTAGTACAGAATTTCAACTGCCATTTCCAAGTGCCCCCTCTTGTGGTAAATACAAGTGCTGAAACAAATATTCAACATTTGTTGACTTTTCCTCACTCTTATTTTGAATGTGAAAAAAAAATCCAAAAAAAGAATTTGTATTTTGAATGCAATTCTTCCTCAAAATGTTTGTGTTTCAGACTAACTGGAATGTTTTGATTGATTTGTTAGTGTCAGCTATGAAATCTGATAAGCACCTATCAAATATTAGATATGGTTGTATACAAGCTATCAAAAAGCTATTTGATATTAAATGCCATTGCATGTCAGCTCCACCATGAAAGGGAAAAAAAAAAACCTCTACCTGTGAGATCAAATATTAAAGGTAATCACAAAGAAAGAAATCACAGAAAACTGTCATAGACAAGGTCAGACTGTGCTGTAAGTCCAGAGCTGTCTACTTTGACCGGTAGCAGCCCTCCAGAGTTTTAGGTGGCATGTATTCTCGTCTGTACCTGAGAATGCCAAAGATTGAATCTGGCATTTTGTGCAATTAAAGATTCAACTCTGCCTTGCCAGTTGGTTACTCTGCTAGAAATCTCTACCATTATCTTTCATACTTCCCAACAGAAAGACACTTGGGCATTTCTATTGTCCAAATGTTGCCTGCCTTTTGAGAAAAATATGTGAAGAGGGGATGGACAATTGCAGGCTTCCAGATGTTCTGGTTTACAATATCCATCTGTTACCTCAAAATATGGGTGACTCAGGGGTCTACCCACAATGCCAGTACCTCTGTGAGATGGTGGGGGGTTATTAGCTCGAAGAGGAGGCCTGCAAGAGGAGGTAGCCTGCATGTATGTTTACCAGTACTTCTGCAGGGAAGAACATTAAGGTAAGCTTAATGTGTTTTATTGGGGGAATTGCAATCACACATAAGTCATGTAATCACACAAGGCTACCTGAAATAAAAGGGAGGGAAGTTTTAGATTGTGAATGTTCAGAATGAAGCGGACGATATTGACCTACCCTGAAGAGCAGCGAAGAAGCAGCGATGTGTTTTAGACACAAATCAAAGGACAGTACACAAATAGGAATTGGAGCGGCAGAGTGGCAAACAGCAATCAGTGTACTGAGAGTTGACTGGTCAAAAACTGGGTTTTAAATCCCCTATTTCTGCCTATAGGGCTAGGGTGTTAATGGCTCTCTGGCTGAGTAAACAATGGAGTTTCCTAAGTGAACAATGAGGTCCAGAATGGGCTAATGGTCTTAGCGTTAGTTGACAAAGGACTAATGACCATCCTGATAGCTTATTACTTGTCAACCAGCTCTGAAGACAAAAAGGAAATTTGCTTGCTCAGAGGGAATGGAGTTAAGACAATCAGCTATCTTGTGGGAATCTTCCAGACACAGGCCCTTTCCACAACTTACCTTTTTGTGGAGCTGGGGTGCGGGGATCATGTGAGCAGCCTCTTGCGAGAGGCTCTTGCATCCCCATTGCTTCAGCTCCACAGCTGCTCCCTGTTCGTGAGCAGGTAGTGCAAGAGTCCCTCCTCTTCCTTCTGCAGTGCAGCTTGGGATTTTCCGAGGCACTGCTGGGGCAGGAAGTGTGAGCGCCGCAGCTCTGGAGCTCCGCACGCATGGCAAGTGAACGTGGGGCCCCAGAGCGATGTGTGATCACACATCATTTTCAACTCAAAGCCGAAAATGAAATAGTACATGATCGGCACCTGCCAGGCCCTGGAGTGTCATGTGATTGCGAGTGCATCATATGGACTGCTCCTTGCAGTCACGTGATGCTTCAGGGACCCTTTCACATGGCAAATGCCTTGTGAAAAGGACCACAGTTATCTAAATGTTGAGTCGTCAGAGGCTAATTTCAGGCCTATTATCTCTGGAGTTTCCTGGTGATTTCCTGACTGTGATCTGGCTCTGTATGGAGGTTGTTGAGGTTTCTGACCTAATTCACAGTGCATTCAGCCAAACTTTTCCTCTTATCCAGCCTAGCCATTCAGCCACAACAGGGCATATTCCATATTTATGTCAATCAGTATGTTTTGCCAATTATATCATATTGCACCAATTAAACCATATAAAAATGTGGGTGTGTATGGCCTGGTAACACTAGCCATAGCCAGCAAGCCAAAGGTGGGGAATTCTGGGAGCTGCAGTCCAAAGGATACCTACAGCTGTGGACCTTTGGGTTTACCTTTTCAAAAAAAAAAAAAACTACTTTTGGTATCAAAGGGGCTTTCTGCACTACACTGTTATATTAAAGTGATATTATTCCACTTTCAACGTCCTGTGGAATTCTGGGGTTTGTAGTTTAGTGAGGTCCAAGAGCTCTCTGGCTGAGAATTCTAAGTGCCTCTCCCTAAACTGCAAACCCCAGGATTCTATAGGATGTTGAAAGTGGAATAATAGCACTATAACAGTGTAATGCAGAAAGGGTCAAAGACAGAAGGTAAGTATACACACAGAATCTTCACTATGCTCTGTATCCAGGAAACAGATGGTGGCCATTCTTACACACACCTTCAGACTGAATGTAGCTTAGAAAAGGCATATGGAAATCCATCACAATCATTAAAAGTCTGGCTTTACTTTCTCTGGAGTCCTGCAATAACAGAGGTCTAACACAAATGCTAGCAGCTACTACAATTTCTCCATGGAATCAATGAGATTTACATATGTGTTGACTTACTGTTAATCCAGTAGGTCTACTCTAACTGGGGCCCTTTTCACACAGCATTTTCCATGCAAAAGGGCACCTGGGGCATCGCGTGATTGTGAGGAGTGATCTGCACAACACACTCACAATCGTGCGACACTCCAGGGGCCAGCAGGCGCCAATCAAGCACCTTTTCATTTTCGGCTAGAAGCCAAAAATGGTGTGTGATCATGCATTGCTCCCAGGTCCTGCATGCACTTACCTGGCATGCAGAGCCTCTGGAGCCATGCCAGTCACACTTCCTGCCCCAGTACAGCCTGGGAAGGTCCCAGGCTGCATTGCAGAAGGAAGAGGTGGGGCTCCCATCTGATCAGGCAGCTCTTGCGGAGCCAAAGGACCCTGAGTGAGAGAGCCTCTTTCCAGAGGTTGCTCGCACAACCCCCCCACCCCAGCGCCGGAAGAAGGTAAGGTGTGGAAAGGACCTGGTACAAGCCACTGGATTTAGCAGGAAGGGCCACAACATATGGGGTGATGATGATGATGATGATGATGATGATGATGATGATGATGATGATGATGATGATGATTTTGTTTAAGGTATCACACATTTTCCATGTCTGGATTAGGAATGGGGAGGGAACTATAGAAATAAGTGGTCTTGTCTACATACAGATTCTGTAGCAATCTATTGTATGGCATTTCATGAATATATATTGAGTTAATTAAGATTCACTTCATAGTGGTTCCTGAATTCAGATATAGTAAACCTCAGCCACAAGCAGCTCATTGGCTTCATTTATATGATTGTCAATATCAAGAAAATTAAAAACATGTAAATGCAGACTTTATCCTGATTTATTACAATTGCCAATCCATGTGGAAAAAGGAATTGAATGGGCTTATGGGCAAATATAAGTACAAATTACATGTACTGCAATTAGACCAATTTCCCCAGCTGTGGTTACAAACAAATTTGTGCTGTTTCAGTGTTTTTGGTATTTATTTCCATTTGCCCACTCTTCTGTCCACCCTTACATGCCTATGGCACAGTTCAAAATATTGGTGTCGGCAATTCAGGTGATTTTGTCAATTGTGGCCCTCACAAACTCCTGGCAATGGGTGGATATAAGCAGGTCAAAGACTGTAAAGATAGAGAAGAAGAACAGCATGGTGACTGGAAGAAACAGATCTTAAAGGAGAGATACCAAGGAAACAGGCCCTTTCTACACCTTACCTTGATCCCCTGTCATCCTGTCATGATCCTGGCAGTGCCTTTGCTGGGATGGGATTCTGTCCCCAGTGCTCTTCTCCACACCTGGCCAGTTGCTGGTGGACGGTTGTGCTCAGGACACCTTCCTTCCTTCCTTCCTTCCTTCCTTCCTTCCTTCCTTCCTTCCTTCCTTCCTTCCTTCTTCAGTGTAGTCGGCCTCTTCCTGTGCTGCACTGAGGAAAGAAGCACCGTGATCGTGCTTCCTGCCTTCGCGCATGGCCCCAGCCAATGTGATTGTCACACAAAAGAGGCCAATAACCAGATCCAATCACAATGGCTTGGGATGTGACAGGAGCGGGACTGCAATGATGTGTGGTAGCACATGTTGCAGACCAGCTTCAATACATCTCCATGCTGGGATGGGGACATAGTGTGGAAATGACCACAGATTCTACAGGAGAGATACCAGAGACATATTGGAATGTGTCCGTCCACATATCATTTTTTTAAAAAAAGCCAAGGGCCATCTGCTTCCATCTCTGTGCCAGTGCAGCAATCTAATGCCACAGCCCTCCTGTGGCAGAATAAACTCACTCTAAATGCTTCCATCAAAGAAGAGTATACCACCTCATTTGAGAGTTTATTCCGTTGTCACACAGCTCTTGCCATCAGAAAGTTCATTCCAACGTTTAGTTGGAATATCCTTTCTTGTAGTTTGAATCCATTGGTTTGGGTCCTACACTCTGAAGAAGCCGAAATTTAGCTTGCTCCGTATGCTCCAGTTATCTGATTAGGCAGAGACACTCCCAATTAATCCTCTTTCTTTCTACTTTTTCAGCTACTTTTAAAATGTCCCAGTCTCTCTCTCTTCTTCCCACTTTCCCTCTTTGCCCTTAGCATACTTCAATTGCTGCAAACTGGAAAGTACGAAAGTAGTTTGCACACAATTAACTCAGCAGAGGTAATGGAATCTTGCCCTTCCAGTAGGCTCAGGCACAAGCAAACTGCTACAATCTCTCCTAGTTTGTGTGTTCTTCCTTATTAATAACTTTTGCCATCTTGACCACACTCTGATTTTGCTTGGCCACACAATTTTAGTTTGCATCTGTGAAATGCTGGGGGCTGTGCTGTTCCATCTTTTGCTTGAAAGCCATTCAGATACTTGACGATTGCTGTTACATCACCTCTCAGTCTTTTCCAGGCTCAATATGCCCTCAACTCTTTCTTGCAGAGCTTAATTTCTAGACCTTATACCATCTTGATTGCCCTCCTCTGTACAGGTTTAAGCTTATCAACACCCTTGCTAAACTTCAGTTCCCAGAGGTAGACATAGTATTTCAGGAGGATCATGAGGTTTAGATTATCAGAAAAGTGACATGAGAAATTAGAAAGGTTAATTCCTCGCATAATTTGAATTTAAGATGTCACATTTGCAATGAATATTGCATTAGGAGAAGATTCAGGACACTCTCAAGTTCAAACACAAATACCACACACATGCACACATGCAAACATACATTCCTACAGACTCAGAGCTCAACTGTGGAGATCAGTTTAAATTGTGTGCGTTTCTGGCTTTGAGTCCCTCATTCTTCTTTCTGTAGGGATTCTTTAGCACACACCAAAAACAAATTTACTTTTTTTCTCTTCAAATATTTGCAGGTCACCTTTCCACTCACCAGAAGAATTGACGCTCTCCGTGCACACACATGCCTCCGCTCTCCCCACCCCACCTCATCATCCATCACATTGTTCGCTTAGCGATGTCAGAGAGGCAAGAACCAAAGTGGGAGATACAGAAAATGAGCAGCAGAACAAAGAGAAATAAGCCCCTAAAGGAAAGTAGGTGGTTTGGAAAGCAGAAATAGAAAATTTTGAGAGTGATAAGGGGCCCTGAAATAGATATGAATCAGTGGAGAATCAAGTCCATTATAAAGCAAAGGAAGGGACAAGAGGAAGAGTGAAACCTTCAAGAGAAAAATCTGAGGGCAAAAAATAAGAATTATGAACAGATCATGAACAGATAAAGCAGTTCATCAGCTAAACCAGAGCTTTCCAAACTGTGTGTCGTAACACGTTAATGTGTCAGCTGCCATGTGTAGGTGTGTCACATGAATATAATGGGTGGAGGGGCTGACTCAGTTGCTGTCCCAGGCCGAGGAAGATCCTGGCGAGGGTGGTGGTAGCAGGCCAGGCTCAGGTGGAGGGGCTGCCTCCACTTACACAAAATGATGCATGTCTAAAAAGTGTGTCACCAAAAGAAAAAGTCTGGAAAGCTCTGTGCTAAACCATCAAAAATCCATTTGTTGTTGTTACTATTATTTAATTTACTATGTTTTTTCCCATGAATGCTACCAGAACAGTCCACCCAATTTCCTTCTTCAGAATGGAAATGGAAGAGCAGAAGAGGGTCCGTGGGGAAGTTCTCAAACAAAAGATAAGTAGGAGTCAGGACAAAGCTACAAGAGTGAGCTGCAGCAAATATCCAACACTTGTTCTAAGGCAACAGCACAGACAAGATTAAAATGCAAGCTACATCATCTTAGACTATTTCCACACTACACTGTCATAGTGCTATTATTCCACTTTCAACACCCTGTGGCATTCTGGGGTTTGTAGTTTACAGAGGTCAAAGAGCTCTCTGGCTGAGAATTATAAATGCCCCTCCCTAAACTGCAAATCCCAGAATTCCATAAGATGTTGAAAGTGGAATAATAGCATGATAACAGTGTAGTGTGAAAATGGCCTTAATAGAAGTTTTCTTACCACAGTTTCTCTCTTTGGCCCCCTGTCACAACCCCTAAGGAGTAATTAAGGGAGACTTATCTATTGGATCTTCCTAACACACTTAATCAGGGAGTAGGCAACCCTCAGGCCCCAGGGCCACACATACAGCCAGCCAGAGCTGTTTTTGTGGCCCATAGGACTCTCTGGGGTCTCCCCCCCCAAAAAAAAAATAATATCTAGGCATTATTGGGAGCAATTTTGCTATGCTTCCCTCCTGGGTGATTTAGAACCCATGAGAGGTATGGTAGTGGGACTGCCTCCCAGTTGCCCACCCCTGTGTGAGGTAAGACAAGTCCCAGGACACTATCTAAGCAATTCTAGGCTGCATAAATAGGAGTATAGCATCTAAGTCACACTATTCTGTTTTGGTCAGACCTCACCTTGAATTTTGTGTCTAATTCTGCACATCACAATTCAAGAAAGATATTGATAAGCTGGAATGTGTCCAAATGAGGGCAAGCTAAATGGTAAAAGGCCTGGAAACCATGGCCTATGAGGAGCAGCTTAGGCAGCTGGGTATATTTAGCCTGGAGAAGAGAAGGTTAAGAGGGGACATGATAGGTACATTAAAATATTTGAAGGGATGTCACATGGAAGATGTATCAAGCTTGTTTTCAGCTGTTCCAGAGACTAGGGCCTTTTCCTCATGGCATTTGCCATGTGAAAGGGCTCCTGGAGTGTCGCGCGATTGTAAGGAGTAATCTGTATGACACACTCACAATTGTGCGATGCTCCAAGGGCCGGCAGGTGCCGATTGTGCACCATTTCATTTTCGGCTGGAAGCCAAAAATGGTGCATGATTGTGCATTGCTCCCAGGCCTCTTGTGCACTTACCTGGTGTGCAGAGCCTCCGGAACCGTGCCGGTTGTGCTTCCTGCCCCAGTGCAGCCTGGGAAACTCCCAGGCTGTGCTGCAGAAGGAAGAGGTGGGGCTGTTGCGTGAGCAGGCAGCTCATGCGGAGCTGAAGCAGCAGGGACTCAAGAGCCTCTCACCGGAGGCTGCTCGCATGATCCCCACACCCCAGCGCCGGAAAAATGAAAGGGGAGGAAAGGGCCTAGGACACAGAACAATGGCTATAAGCTACAAGAGAATGGACTCCACCTAAACATTAGGAAGAACTTCCTGATGGTTAGAACAATTCAACAGTGGAATAGGCTGCTGTGGAGCATGATGGAGTCCCTTCTTTGGAGGTTTCTATGCAGTGACTGGATGGCCATCTGTCGGCAGTGATTTGATTGTGCATTCCTGCATGACAGTAGGTTGGAATCAATGGCCCTTGTGATCTCTTCCAACTCTATAATTCTATGATTCTATGATAAAATAATACTATCTTCCTATTATCAGACAGACGGTAATAATTGCCAGATATTGGAAATATTACATTTTGAGCTACTAGTCCCAGAATCCCCTTTCCAGAATAGTCCCAAACACAACTTTTCTAACTTTGGATCTACCCTAGAAACTAATGCCATCGGGAGAAATCCATAGCTGGGAGCCACAAAGGCTCTACTCAGGTATATTCAGTTAAATAAAAGCAAAAGGAGGGGAAGCATATGAAGCCCACTGCACTCCTCCTCCCTTTTTAAGAGAAGGAAAGTTTCGAAAGTGTTTGGTCATCCCTTTGAGAAACTCTCGTTCTTCATACCATGTAGATGGTGATGAATAAAAAGACAAAAATAATTGCCAGTTTTCGTATCTTCCTGGGGGAAAAAAATAATCAGCTGCCACCAGACTTTTTGACCCCCATGCAAGAATGAAAAAAAAAAGGCGGACTTATTTTATTAGCAATACCAAGAGCAGAAGAAAGAAAGAGAGAGAGAGAGAGAGAGAGAGAGAGAGAAAGAAAGAAAGAAAGAAAGAAAGAAAGAAAGAAAGAAAAAAAAGAAAATGTATTTTCTGCAAAAAAAAATCTTTCATTTCCCATGCACTCATGCGCACACACGCACACACACACGCATCTTTCAGCACAGTTTTCACAAAACACTGAAGAATCTGCAAAAACTGTATAATTTCAAAAGGAAGAGATATATCTTTTCATGAATAAAGGGAGATTGAGATCTGTCATTGTAGGGTGCCTTCATGTCATTTCAAACTTATGCCAACCCTAAGGTGAATCTATCATAGGGTTTTGGAGGACTGTGTGTGTGTGATGCACCCAAGGTCACCAGTGGGTTTTCATGGCCTAGAGAGGAATCAAACTCCAGCATTGTAGTCTAGTGTTCAAACCACCACACCACTCTGGCATTCTGGAGACTGAGATGCCCACTGGTAAAAATGGAGATAGAAGAGTGAGGGACAGCATGCTTGCCCTCTTCACTTGTGTATTTTGCTCACTTTTAAAGCACTTAAAGAAAATGGAAGGGCAGATGAAAAAGCACTGAGTAGTTACAACAAGGTGAATTACCCTAGTTCTTACCTCTTAATCTCTAGTCTTCCTGTGAGTTCATAGTTTACAACCAGGGATTATTACAGGGAAACTGAGAGGTCTAAAGTCACAAGGAATTGGTTGTGAAAGGAACGAATAAAAATAATAACGTATCACATTAATGGCATGCCACAGTTGTCTTTTAGAGCCTAAAGGGTCATTGAGAGTACACTTGGACCCTGAAAAATCAATGCTGGTACAATAGCTATTGAAGGCATGAACTGTGACCTTGTCTGACAATATGGTTGTGCATTTTGCTGCTCCACAAAAGACTTTTACTTGATGGCAAAAAGAGCATGGCACAAAAATAAGATGATATGATTCTTCCTACTTACAGTAGGAAATTTCACTTCATTAACTCAAGAATATCTGTTCAAAGGTCAACAGGTTGCCAATTTCCTCATGATGCTCCGGCTGAGTGGTTCACACCAATTTTTTTTTGTCTCTGATTGCCTTATTCCAGAGGTGGCTGGTGATAAGGATTGTGCCCTACGCTAACTAGAAACCTATTGAAAATCAAGAGGAGATGTGCAGGTTTTAACGCCCAAAGCTGGGAAGGCTCAAGTTTGAATCTAGGCCAACAGCTTGGGAAAGTTTGAAAATATTCTGAAAGGCCTAGTTAAGTTAAAAAGCAACATGGTTCTTTGGAGGGTGGGAAGGTGGTTCTCTATGAAATACCATCACCATTCATGGATCGACATATCCAGGTTACCACTGAACATGTAGTGGACTGTCCATGTCCCTCTCTTGTTGTTCTGACAACTTGACACTCCTCCTTAAACCCCTGAACTGTCTTGTTGCCCACTCCCAGATTCAACTCCTTGTTCTTGGCCTCAGACACTTCCAAAACATTGCCATCCCTTCACTCTTGAATCCTGATATAGCCCTGACCTGTGGTCATCTATTTCCTAAAGCCAATACTGGCTATTGTTAAAGGTCTTCTCTTCCTTGGGAGGGGAGAACTCTCCCCTTTCCGTCTGGCTTTATGTGTAGATCTGCCTCCCAGAACACCCATGGGATGTCATTTCTCATACTTCCCTCATATCCCTGCTCAGAACCCATCCTTGGTTCAATATTTTAGTTGAAAATAACTAATGAAAATGAGTGTGGAACTAAACCTAAGAAAATGTAACTGGATAGAAGCAAATTGTTTTCGTTTTACTCTCTTCTCTTTGTTCTTTCTAAGTTCACATTATGAGCTCCTCAGGGCAAACACCTATTTCTTTGTACTATATGAAGCGCCAGAACACTGATGGTATCATGTGAATAAATAATATTGGCACCTTACTAATATCTTCCTAAGAATGGTATTTGAAAACAATTTTGACTTACACCTCAGCATCTCAATTTCAACTTTTTTTACCAATATGGAAACCTAACTTAAAGTCAGTTTGTAAGAATTTCCACCTTCAGCCTCTGAGGGAGGATGAAGACACTGAAGTCTACTTGGACCTTTTAGTCCAGGGGTCAACTACTTGAGAGGTTAGTTTCTGAGACACGCACCACTCTGTTCTGCTTTTGTCAGACCCCACCTGGAATATTTTGTCTACTTCTGAGCACTACAATTCAAGAAGGATATTGACAAGCTGGAATATGTCCAGAGGAGAGCAACCTAAATGATAGAAGGCCTGGAAACCATGTCCTTATGAGGAGTGACTTAGGAAGCTGGGTATGTTAAACCTGGAGAAGAGAAGTTTAAGAAGTGACATGATAGTTATGTTTAAATATTTGAAGGGATGTCATATGGAGTATGGAGCAGGGTTGTTTTTTGCTGCTCCAGAAGCCATTTCCACATGGCAATACTGTCCTGGCATGGGAACGCATTGCTGCTGGCCCACGAGTCATACTTTCATGTGAAGTCATTGTGGTCCCACTGCCCGTGTATCCCCAACCATCACAATCCTGATGTATGCCATTACCAAAAAATATCCAGTAATGGTCTCTGATCTCGTGATGTTCCCATCGCTAGTGGACATTGCAGAAAGTGTGGAAGTGTGATCAAGTACTTCCTTTCCCGGTGCAGTACAGGAAGTGGCTGTCTGTACTGTGGATGGAAGAAGCATGTTCTTTGCACTACCCTTCCTCAGGCCGTTGGCAGGGTGTGTAGGGGAGCATTCAGGTTCCACTCCCATCCAGGATCACGACGGGACAATGTGGGATGCCTGTAGGTGCAGAAAGGGCCTGTGTCAGAGAGCAATGGCTTCAAACTTCAGGAAAAGAGATTCTGTCTAAACATTAGGGAGAATTTTCTGATGGTAGAAGCAGTTTGACAGTGGAATACACTGCCTAGGATTGTGGTGGAGTCTCCCTCTTTGGAGTTTTTAAACAGAGGCTGGATGGCCATCTGTCGGGAATGCTTCGACTGTGTATTCCTGCATGGCAGGGGGATGGACTGGATGGCCCCTGTGGTGTCTTCTGGCTGTTTGATTCTGTGATTCTATTATTGTAGCCCAAGCACACAGTCACTACTGCTTGCTTTCCTGACTTTACCCTTGTGCCTCTGAAGAGACTCTCCTTCAAGCATCCTGATCCCATGCCGTTTAGGGTTTTAAATGTTATCACCAGCATCTTAAATTTGCACAGGAAGCATGTTGATAGCCAGTGCAATTCCTTTAGAACTGGTATTATATGATTTCTATAAGAAGTTCAGTGGCCTAACTGCTGCATTTTGTACAAGCTGCAGGCTCTGAGTCATCTTCAGGTGCAGTCCCACATAGAGTGCATTGTAGTAGTCTAATCAGAAATTTACCAATGCATGGACTACTTTGGCTAGTTTATCCTAGATTTCTTTTTCCTCCTCTATTTAGTCGGTTAAATTGAAAATCTACATCTGGCGTCTTTTGCTATGCAATCTTCATACAAAACTTAGCACATTCCAGACACTTTATAACTGAACCATGTTCATCAATAAGCAATGCCTTGAACGCTTAAGAACTAGAGGAATAGAAAGTATTACATCTACTCCTGTGGCCAGACCCAGAGCCTCAGTGAGCTGCGGCCCCTCCCAAGAGAGCTTGTACCCATTTTTTAAGAGTTCAAAGTCTGCCCTGTAAATCTCCCTCTTTTAATGTTTTCATTCATTTATCAAATATTATAAAAGGCACTTTTCACCTTCTGTTCTGGCAACTGCTACTGTGATTTAGGAAGCCTTTTAAAGGCTCTGGTCTCTATTATGTTTTACTGCATCAGTAAATGGGGTTTGTTTAATCACATATTGAGTGTAAAAATGCTTTGGTGTTGATAAAATCCCGGCAGACAGGTGGACAGTAAATTTTGTGCATTTAATAGGATGATTTCGGGGGAAAAGAGGCAGGGAACACAGTCTTCTTATTACTCAATATGCTGAAGTGGCTTTAATTCTTTGGAGCAGAGGTTTTGCTCTTGTGCTCCAGGGAACACTGAAGTTCCTTAGAAACTATGCAGAGGTCTCTTGCTGAGTAGGTTTCAGTAACAGTGGACAAATGCAACCAAAAGACAGCTTGCCCAACACAACCAATCTTTGTTATTAATTGCCATTACATCAATTCTGCCTTAGGCAGTGAGTTCTAGGTTGCAATAAAGGAGGTGTGTATGCAGTCCTCTCATACATGTGGATTTATGTAGTTGCTTAGTCAGCTAGTTAGTGTATTTGTAAGCTGTTTTTCTCCGCGATTGGGACCCAAAGCAGTTGCTTCAACAGCCAACTAAAAACACTTACAATAAAATTTAAGAACAGTTAAAATCAACCAAATTAAAATGTATATATAAAATCATTTTTAAAACATAAGAAAGTTAAAAGAATCAATAAAACATCTCAATAAAATAGAAAACTCTCCTGTTGCTGTTAGAACAATGGCCCTTTTCACACATTACCCATTTGTGTGGCTGGGGGGGGGGGCGTCTTGCGCGAAAAGCCTCATCTGGAACACTGCCGCTTCCCCGCTCCTTAGTCCCGCAGGTCACTTCCTGGTAGCGTGACTGTTGCGCTCGCACCCCTCCCCTTCCTTCCGCAGCGCAGCCTGGGAGCTGTAGGCTGCGCTGGGGAAGGAAGCATGACTGGGCCGGCTCGTTCAGCCCACTGCACGCAGGTAAGTGTACGAGGACCCTGCGAGCTTTGAGCGACCATGCAGTATTTTCGGCTTAGAGCCGAAAATAAGAAAATGTGTGTGCATCCCGCTTTAGGCTCCTGAGCATCGCGTGAATGGGAGTGCGTTGTACGGACCGACACTCCCATTTATGCGATGCTCAAGGGGCCCTCACGCAAAAAAACCTGCATGTGAAAAGGGTCAATGTCTTTGCCTGCCAGTGAAAGGAAAGCAGGCAGGGGGCCAGCCTAGCCTTCCATGGAAGGGAATTCTAGAGGGTGGGAGCAGCCATTGAGAAGATTCCCTTCCATGTCCTCATCAAGCAAGCCTTCAGTGCTAGTGGGACTAAGTAATAGTCTTCTTGTGTAGATCTTAGAATTCTGGCAGTTTTGTATCCAGAGATGAGGCCATTTTCACACTACACTGTTACAGTGCTATTATTCCACTTTCAAAATCTTGCGGAATTCTGGGGTTTGTAGTTTACTGTGACCAAAGAGCTTTCTGGCTGAGAAGCCTACATACCCCTTCCTAAACTGCAAACCTCAGGATTCCATAGGATGTTGAAAGCAGACTAATGACACTATAACAATGTAGTGCAGAAATGGCCACAGTCTTTCAGATGATCTAGATCTAAGCTGTATAGGGCTTTATAGATGATGACCAGCACTTTGAATTTTTCCTAGAAGCAAACTGGTAGCCAGTGAAACTGTTTTAACAAGGGAGTTATATGCTCCTTATAACTGATGTACATTCAACTATGCAGTTCGTTCCCCATTTACTTTCCCATTTTCTTGTGCATCTGGTTGCTCAGTGTTCACATTGAGCACAAGTGTTTGCCTAGCACAATTGATGTATAACTTTACAGGTATGAATCGCTGATAAAGGAACCCTGATATAAGCTTTCAGCCAGTTTGTTGCATTCTATATGGCTCCTCCTCCTCCTTCTCCTCCTCTTTCTCCTCCTCCTTCTTCTTCCTATTATGTGTCCTCAGTTTGACTTCAGTTTATTGTCACTGCTTTCCCCTTAGCCTGAGAGAACATGAATTGTCCATGTTCACACAGAGAGTTCCCATGGCTGAGCAGAGATTTGAATCCTGGGCCATTTCTGCACTATGCTCTTATAACACTACTATTCCACTTTCAACATCTTATGGAATCCTGGGATTTGCAGTTTAGAGAGGGGCAAACTGCAAACTCCAGGATTCCATAGGATGTTTAAAGCGGAATAATAGCACTATGACCATTTCCACACTAGACTGTTATAGCACTATTATTCCACTTGCAACATCCTACAAACCCCATTGGATGTTGCAAGTGGAATAATAGCGCTATAACAGTTAGTGCAGAAATAGCCCTGGTATCCCACAATCCTAGTTCAACATTCAAAGCACGACATCATGCTGACTGTCAGTGGTCCATACATACTGCGAGAGGTAGAAAGAAAGACAGAAGGAAAAATATGACATTTTCTAGGACCTTACAGAAAGAACCTTTTAAAAAAAAAACAAGTGAGTGGTTTTGCTTTAAATTTTCCTTCTTGTGTAGCAATAAACCAGCCAGAAGGAAAATTATCTGAAGCGTAGGGAAACAAAGTAGTGGCCTCTTCCATGTTGGACACTGACCTACCAGTTTCTTCCAGGTGTTCACAGCCCCCTTCCCTGTGCAATAAACGGGCCCCTCCTTGCTTTCCTTCTGTTCAAATGTGTCAGAACAATGACCAGATCTTTTCCTGCAGGATCAGACTAAAATAAGCAAGCAACCTGTCAGGTCTCTTTAAAAGCACACTCAGTAGCCCCTTCTGCTTTAATGGAACGGCAGTAAAAGCTTACTGCAAACAACAAATAGACAAAAATACCCCAGGCCACATTTTCTTTCCCCATTGGTATGATTCTTTGTTGTTGCTGAATGCCAGAAATTGCAGCAGGTTTTAGCAGTGGACACAAAGAACTGGCCCATCCTCGGTGTTATGAAGACCATAGGCATGGAGGTCATAAATCTGAAAACATCCATTATGCTAAAGATGGTGGGAAATGGGGTTTGCATTGTGGCAATTGGGAGTGAAGATTCACGTTATCAGAAACATGGAACTTTCAGACATACATACACAAAGCTTAACATCCTGTTAACTGACTTAGCATGGTCAGCTCAGTTTATGTGTGCATAAGTCCATTTTTGGATTGGGCACAGAGGGTTATTCACTTGCCTTTACGTTCTGTCCCCAAATCTCCTATGCTTGACATCTGTTAAGCCCTAGAAAGGGCTGCTGCTGCTTCTCATGAAAAGGAAGTGTTACCCCAAAACATGGTTGATTCAGGGGTCCACCTATGATGCCAAAGGTGAGGAATTATTAGCTCAAGGTGAGGAATTATTAGTTCAAATCAGGAGGCCTGCAAGAGGTGGGGTAACCTAGTGAGAACTTCCATTAGTGTTTCTGGGGTCTCCACAGAGAAGAACCAGACAGAGGCCCTTTTCACATGGCATTTTCCATGAGAAAGAGGGCCTGGAGTGTCGCGTGATTGTGAGGAATGTTCTGCACGATGCACTCACAATCGCGCGATGCTTCAGGAGCCGGCAGGTGCTGATCACGCACTATATCATTTTTGGTTTTTAGCAAAAAATGGTGCAATTGCTCCAGGGCCCCACATGCACTTACCGTCCATGCGGAGCTCTGGAGCCATGGCCCTTGCACTTCTTCCCCCAGCTCAGCCTAGGAAAATACCCTGCTGCACTGTGGAAGGAAAAGGCAGAGTCTTTATGTTGCCTGCCGGCTGGCAGGCAACTCTGGTGGAGCAGAAGCAGTGGGGATGCAAGAGCCTTATGAAAGGGGCTGCTAGCGTGATCCCCACATGACCGCACCGGATGCAGGTAAATTGCAGAAAGGGCCTTTGTGTCTCTTAGGAGCTTTCCACATCAGAGCTATTGGATTGGATTTAAACACAGCCAATTCCTCTTGAATCCTCCTGGGGTGCCTGGAAAAAAATATTCCAGTGCTAAAAGGCTGCAAAATTATTTTGGTTCAAACCTTAGTCCCTCCAAATCACCCAAAAGCACCCAAAATCGCAGTATTTTTGTTTGTCAACAGACAACATGCCTGCTTCCAAATCCAAACATTCCATCCATCAGCACAGAAATAGGCAGAAGAGATTTCCTCTGTACCTGAAACATGACAATGGAACCTGCAGGTCTGAGATAAGGGAGTGCATTCGCTTGGAATGATTTCTTCTGAACGTGTGATGAAATCCCATTGCCAGGGTAGTCCTACTCCAAATCATTCATTCATTTCAGGGTCTTTCTGCGCTGTACTATTACAAGTACTATTATTCCACTTTTAATATTCAGTGGAATTCTGGGGTTTGTAGTTTCCTGAGGCCAAAGAGCTCTCTGGATGAGAATTCTAAAGGCCCCTCCCTGAACTGCCAACCCCAGGATTCCATAGGATATTGAAAGTGGAATTATCGCGCTATAAGAGTGTAGTGCGGAAATGGCCAAAATTGCAACTGTTTCTTTCCTGGAAACTCACCATGGACTAGCAGCCAATGCCTCATGGATTGGCTGGGCTACATTTTGAGTAGCACTGAATTGAATGACACTACCATTGGAAAAACTTGCATGGTTCCTGAGCACTTGACATGGGGGACAAATATCAGAGGAGAGGTAGTGTCAATCCAACCCCTCCAAATATTGGCTTGGTCCAATGTCTATTCAAAGTCCTTATTCAAAGTGGAAAGAGCCTACTGTTTAGCCCTGGCAACTGCACTACCTCTCCAGCTCCGGCAATCCCTCTTTTTCTAAACTCAACCAAGTATAGGGTTCCCCCTCCCACTGGGTCAAACCAATACGCATAGGGATTACTTTTTCATGGCTTATGATCTTCTCAGAATAGAGTCTGGAAAGTTAAGATTTTGGGACTACACCTTGCAGAACCCCCCTCCCCATCCATTCCCCATTTTCTACCATGATAATAACAGGACACTGACGAAGCTGGGTTCTTTGGTTCTTATGGATCATGCCCTAAAGTAGGCTTGTTTTTCTCTGCTAGGGAAAATCATTATGATCAGGGAGTATTTGGAGACTGAGATTGGCTTCTTGTTCCTAATTGAGAAAGGCACAAAAATGCTCTTTGGCCTTTGATGACACTATCTCTAAGTTGCTTGCTCTCAAGGTCTGGAGGCCGTATACCTCAATTACACTTCAAGCCTACCTCATTTTGGGCCCAGCTGGAAATCTACAGATTGTGCAGTGGAAAGAGAAATCTTCAAAGAGATTAAAGTTTGGATTGTGCTGCACAAGGGCTAAGTAGGAATAGTAAATCCATCATCTTTTTTTTTTTAAGTCCCACTCTGGATATCAATCTCTAACTCTGGCTGATATGTGGGATCTCAATAGGATCTAACATCATATGCACAAACATGTGTGAAAACTTGCTGAAATTTTGACATCAAGTCACCCAATCTGCAACTCTGATCAAAGAAATAAACTTCTCCATTAATGTGACATTCCGTTTTAAGGACAAATAGGCCATTTCATAGGGAGGTGCAAATCTGTCAAATGATGACATTGGTGCTCCCATTTTTCCAGTGGCAATCTCATTCTGACCCAGATCCACATTAGACTATGAGCCTTTTTCCATCCTGAATAAAAATTAGTATGTATTTCCACACATGTCTCACCCAGCTCCCAAAGGGACATATTTCTGTGTACCTTTCCTTTCAACTGGGTACATTTTTCCATGACTGAAGTGTGTTTCTGTGCCTTTTTTTCTCTATATTTTCCCAAATGAGAAACATTTGTCGTTGTTGTTGTTTTCCATTGCATAGTGCATCCCTGGCTCAGAGGAACTTAGCTTTCCAACTGCAAATTGTACTGAGGTCTACAGTTGGTTTCAGGAGCAACACTTTGCATTATCTCACATTACAGTGCCTTCCCTTACATAACTTGCACAAAAGCTTAAGCATAGCAACACTGTGAGAAACATTTGCTCATGGATGCTAGCCCAGTTTCCTGCCTCTCTCCCCCTTTTGCTCCCTCTCGCTTTCTCCAACTCTGTTTTTGTCTTCAAGAAGGAACTAAAAACGGCACAAACAAAAACAAAATTCTTCAAAGTCCCACTTAGTTCAATTGAGTTTTCCCCCAAATATTGTATGGCCAAACTACATATTACACTTAATTCATAGTAGGCAACTAGGTTTTGACTTTTTCACTATTTAGAAACGTTGCGGGGGGGGGGGTCCTCTGACTGAATTGCATGAAGAAAGAAGATTTATCTCTTTCTTTCCCAGGCACAACTGGCAAGTGTGATGCAGCAGCCAAGAAAGCCAATGCAATTCTCGGTTGCATCAATAGGAGTATGGTGTCTAGATCAAGGGAGGTAATGGTACCACTCTATTCTGCATTGGTTAGGCCTCATCTGGAATACTGTGTCCAGTTCCGGGCACCTTAATTCAAGGATATCAACAAGCTGGAACATGTCCAGAGGAGAGTGACCAAAATGATGAAGGGTCTGGAAGCCATGCCCTATGAGGAGCAGCTTAGGAAGCTGGGTATGTTTAGCCTGCAGAAGAGAAGCTTAAGAGCAGATATGATAGCCATGTTTAAATATATGAAGGGATGTCATATTAAGGAGGGAGCGGTCTTGTTTTCCACTGCTCCAGAGACAGGACAAGGAGCAATGGATTCAAGCTGCAGGAAAGGAGATTCCACCTAAACCTCAGGAAGAACTTCCTGATGGTCAGAGTTGTCCAGCAGGAGAATATGCTGCCTCGGAGTGTGGTGGAGTCTCCTTCTTTGGAGGTTTTTAAGCAGAGGGTGGGTGGCCATCTGTTGGGAATGCTTTGGTGTATGTTCCTGCATAGCAGGGGGTTGGACTGGATGGCCCTTGTGGTCTTTTCCAATTCTGTGATTCTATGATTCTAGGAAATGCTATCCTTCCACCCACCCCATGTCTACTATGGAAGTGCCTCTCCCCCGCCCCCAAAAAAATCCTATTAGCATCAGTGCAACAATGCACAAGCTGAACATGAGATGGCAGTGTAATACAACAGCTAAAAAAGCTAATGTGATTCTGGACTGCATCAATAAGAGTATAGTGTCAATGGAAGTGATGGTACCACTCTGTTCTGCTTTGGTCAGACCTCACCTGGAATACTCTGTACAGTTCTGGGCAACACAGTTCAGGAAAGATATTGACAACCTGGAAGGTGTGCAGAGGAGGGTGACCAAAGTGGGAGAAAGCTTGGAAAGCATGACCTATGAAGAGTGGCTTAGGGAACTGGGAATCTTTCGCTTGGAGAAGAGAAGGTTAAGAGGAGAAATGATAGTTATGTTTAAAAATTTGAAGTGGTGCCATGTGGAGGATGGAGCAAACATGTTTTCTGCTGCTCCAGAGACTGGGACACAGAACAATGGCTTCAAACTTCAGGATAAGAGATTTCATCTAAACATTAGAAAGAGCTTCTTAATGGTAAGAGTAGTTTGACAGTGGAATACATTGCCTAGGAGTGTGATGAAGTCTCCTTCTTTGGAAGTTCTTAAACAGAGGATGGATGGCCATCCCTCAAGAATGCTTTTATGGTATATTCTGGCATGGCAGGAGACTGGACTCTATAGCACTTGTGGTCTCTTCCAACTCTCTTGTTCTAGGATTCAATATGATTGTTAGCTCAGAAATAAATTCATTAAGTGGCCTCAAATAATTATCTCCCAAGCTCACATCCCTACCCTTGACTGAAGTTAATTTCTCAAGAACAACAGCCATGCTTCCAGAGTAAAATATTGTGTCAGGGGCTTTCCATGGTCACCTTATGTCCAAAACGGTAGCAAACTGCAGCTATTAAAGATCACAGTGTTAAGAAATGCAAACCTTAAGCAATAGCTATCCTGTGCTGTGGTTGGTGCCAGTTGTATTGTTACCTGGGAGCTGGATGGATGGCAGCATTGTGATGGTGGACTTAGTGACAAATTGGTTGGTTCACTGGGATAGATAATGGAGTCTCTTCAATCCATGTTCCAAGTATTCAACTTGCTACCAGTATCATCCATGCTGAAAGATACAGAAAGCGTTGGAGTTGAAAGGGACCTTGAAGATTATCAAATCAAACTCCCTTCCCAGTTTAAAATAGCTTTACTTTTAGTCAGACAAATGGATAGGATGGAGGCTGACAATCTGCTACTACATATACAAGCTCAGTGATATGCACTCCAGATTCAAACTGTTAAGCCGTTTTCAGAGGAAGAGCTGCAGATGGTACTGTTTTCTTCTCCCCTGAACGAAAGTGGAAAGCGATTCATCCAACACACCCTTAACACAGGCTGTGACTACAATCCCATCATTTTTTGTATATGATTGGTGCATCATTGATTGCTATTATATTGCAGAGATGCTATGATTTCTCATTCCCTGTTTTGTACATACAAGATTCATTTATCATTGCAAATGCAGCAGTTGTGTCAGCCAACCAGGATGCAGCAAGAAAATATTGGCCTAGAGCCTACATTATTTTATTGTTTTGAATTGTATTATACTGTTCAAATTGATTTTGTTCCTCATATGTAGACAGGATATAAATGTTTTAATTACTTTTTGAAAATAATAATAATAAATTACGAGGAGGTTGTATAGTATAAATCTCTGTATGTGGGGTTACACACCGACTGTGCTATGCAACTTTTGTGTTGGATGGCAATGTGGCACAGTTGAAAGCACATACAACTGAATGCACATCAAATATCTATGCTCATCTGCATGAAAAATGTCACTGTATACACAACTCTCTTTCCACAACCTTGAACTGAGCATGGATGTTATGCAAGGAACAAAAGAAAAAATAATGGTCCCCTATAGTGCTCAGCAATGATCATACTTTATCTTTGAGAGAAGTAATTAGTGGTTCTGTCCTGGGCCCAGAGTCATTTAATATCTTTATAAATGACTTAGAAGTCACTTATAGAAGGCATGTCTGTCACATTTGCAGATGGCACCAAAATAAGGGGAATAGCTAATACTCCAGAGGACAGGAACTGAATTCAAAATGTCTTTTACGGTTTGACAAAATGAATTTCAGTGGCGATAAATGTAATAATAGACACAAATATGCAAAAATATAGGCTGGGTGACACCTGGTTCAAAAATGGTAAATGTGGAAAGGATCTAAGGGTCTTTAGTAGACCACAGGCTAAACATGAGCCAACAGTGTGATGCAGCAGCCAAAAAAGCAAATACAATTCTGGTATGCATCAATAGGAGTACAGTGTCCAGACTGAGAAAAATAATAGTGCTACCTGTTCTGCTTTTATCAAAACTCACTTAGAATACTGCGTCCACTTCTGGGCACTACAGTTCAAGAAAGACTTTGACCAGCTGGAAAGTACCCAGAGAAAGGTGACCACGATGATCAAAGGTTTGAAAACCAAGCCTTACGAGGAATGACAGAGGAAGCTGGGTGTGTTTAACTTGGAGAATAAGAGATTGAGAGGGTACATGGTAAGTAACTAAATATCAGAGGAAATGTGATGCAGGAAGTGAAAGGTAGAAGATTCTTTATCTTTGGAAGGCTTCAAACAGAGGTTAGATGGGCATTTTTCGGGAATGTTTTAATTGTGTATTCCTGCATGGCAGGGGCTGGACTAGAGTTGGCCACTTCCAGCTCTGAGATACTTTTATTCTATGAGTTCAATCACTTCTGCAAAGAAGCTTAAACATGTGTAAGATACCATGAGTGTTCTGGCCATGATGTCTACCACAATAAATAAATAAATAAATAAATAAATAAATAAATAAATAAATAAATAAATAAATAAATTCAGAGAAGGGTTTCTCTAGCCTGTATATAGACACCAAAGACCCTGATGCACTCAGACAAATTTATACTCCGGTACCAAGGAAATATGAAAATAGGAATCATTCTGCAACCCTAGAGGAGATGGGCTACTTGAACTTCCCTGTGATGCCAGCTTGTTATGTCATCAACCTAAGATCACTATGAAAGGGAGGGACATTCATAAGTTAAACACTGTGGGCTATTAAAACAAGCAGTTCTCCACCATTATGCTCCTGCCTACCTGCTGTGGAAAGGAAAATGAGGGGAACTGCCATTCTTAGTTCATCGTTATTGCTGATTAACTTAAAAAGTGTACACCTATTTCGGCCCTGCTGTTTCCATGCCTCAAAACAGCTGCCAGTTCTGCTCATGTTTCAAAGCAGACTTCTGGATCGTATCAGCCTCTGATGGAGGACAGATTGGCTTCCAGTAGATGCCCAAGGGGAACCTCATTAATGATCATGCCAATTTTTCATGGAGCTCTGCATTTCCACTCTCTTATCTTTTGCTGCCGTGGACAGCAGGGACAGAGTGGTTAGAAAGATTTTTCTCTAAACCAGTTTTGCAATTCACACTGAAATATGGGGTCACCTTGGGAAGTTGCCTGGAAGTTCCAGATGGGAATTTACACATATTTCAGAGAAAAATGGGGTGATGATGGTGATGGTGATGATGATGATGATGATGATCAAGTTCACCATGACAAGATAAGATGAGAGTCTTTCCTTTAGATCAGTAGTGGAGAACCAGGAACCCTCCAGATTTTGTTGGATTCAAGCACCTATCAACTCTCATGAGCAATGTTCAGGGGTGGTGGAAGTTAAGCTCTAACAGCATCTGGAGAGCTACAAGTCCTGCATCCCTGACCTACTTTTACAAGAGGTTTAGACAATTTACAGAAGACTTGTCTTTCAGCTGCTGTCACTAAGGATAGTCAGCTACAAATTTAGAAGCAACATACCTCTGAACATCAGGGGCTGAGGTCAAACAATCAGCACTGAAGTTGCCTTTATACACTGCTTATGTTGCCTATTTATTTGAACCCTGCTTTCGAATAAAGTTTCCAAATCTGATGTACAATGAAATTTCCAAATCTGGTGGGTTTCTCATGAAGATCTGATTGTGTATTATTGGCAACTTCTGATACCAATGGGTTTTCCACCATGCCTGTACTAATGTCTGAGGAATAAGCAATTTGCTGTCCACCAAGTCTTTTGCCAGATTGGACAGGAGGGCTTGTTTCATAGGGACTTCAAGGAGAACGAAGACTTTTATTTACCAATAGGAGTATGGTGTCTAGATCGAGGGAGGTACTGGTACCACTCTACTCTGCTTTGGTTAGACCTCATCTTGAATACTGTGTCCAGTTCTGGGCACCCCAATTCAAGAAGGATATTGACAAGCTGGAGCAAGTCCAGAGGAGGCCGACCAAAATGGTGAGAGGCCTGGAAGCCATGCCCTATGGGGATAGACTTAGAGAGCTGGGGATGTTTAGTTTGCAGAAGAGAAGGTTAAGAGGGGACATGGTAGCCATGTTTAAATATTTGAAGGGATGCCACGTAGAGGAAGGAGAGGGCTTGTTTTCTGCTGCTCCAGAGACCAGGACAAGGAGCAATGGATTCAAGTTGCAGGAAGGGAGATTCCACCTGAACCTCAGGAAGAACTTCCTGACAGTCAGGGCTGTCCAGCAGTGGAATGTACTGCCTCAGAGTGTAGTGGAGGCTCCTTCCTTGGAGGTTTTTAAGCAGAGGCTTGATGGCCATCTGTTGGGAGTGCTTTGAGGGTGTTCCTGCATGACAGGGGGTTGGACTGGATGGCCCCTGTGGTCTCTTCCAACTCTACATTTCTATGATTCTATGATTTACCACCTGGCTCTATCACCAAAAAAATTACCTTATTATTTTCTAGGGTAGCCTCCAGGAAGAGGTTTTATAGGCTAGTTTAAACTGTCTGGGTTCATTTTCTTTGCAGAGCTTCCATAATTTTCTTCCTCCATCTCAATAGTATTTGATTTTGAAAGTTAATCTTACTACCTTCCTTCCTTCCCTCTGACAACATGCAGGTTATCAGTTTTTAAAATAATGCTGAAAAGAAGTGAATGAGTTGCATGCTCTTCCAATACCAACACCTCCAGAAGCAGTCACCTCCAGAACAGTGCTAAGATACCGATGGGCTTCAAAAGCATCAGATATTAGTTGTATGCCCATGACTGATTCCGATAAACTGAATGTGGGCATACAGCCTATTAAAAAATCCAAGGGGCTTCTTGTGGTCTCCTAAGCTTCTCCAACCCCCACAGCTCTCAAAAGGAAGAGAAAATGGGTGCTTTAGCTGAAAATGACCCCCAAAATAGACCAGTAGTTTACTCTTCTATATCTCTCCAATGTCGCAAAGATCCCCACCAAAAAATGAGTGTTACTGAAAACAAAGCATTATGGCCACCACAGAAGCATGGAAGTTAAACTGGCCCCTACACTTGCTCCAGTTGCCCACTCTTATAATTGACTTTGACTGATGGCCCACATTTTTGAATCACAATATATAGGGGAGGCCTTGGCTCACACAGAAGTTAACTTTACACAGTAAGCACCAGACTGATGGCTTTCTCAGCTTCATCTGGTGACTGAGAAGAAATTATTCCTGTTTGCATATGGATATTTGCATATTTTTGCATGTCTTTGCATATATTCATCACTTTTCAAAACTGCTCACATGCTAGAACCCAGCGTGTCTTGGAGAGTCATGTATTTATGAAGTCTGAAATGCATTTTGGGGAAAGGGGTACATGAAGAAAACCATGTGTACATTCTCCATTAATGTGCATGACTAAAAATGTGTACAGTTCGTCCTCCTTACCCACAGTCTCCAGAAGTGTAATCTGAGCATCTGCAACCACATCATGTCCTACTCCTAAAATGGCAGCAATGCACTTGTACACATGCTGAAATGTCTGCACTCATGCTGCCACCATTAAATATTGTAGGACCTGAAAACTGATGAATTTCACCATTTGTGGAGGTTCCTGGAATGGAACCCTGAGATATACAGAAGGTGCTCTGTATATTTGAAAAATTATTCTTAGCGTCACTGAAAAAAAAAAACCATGAACAAAAGATAGGCATTGGAAATTGAAACAAAAACATGTTGCTCTTAGGTGCCTTCAAGTTGATTCCAGCTTATGGTGACCCTCTTACAGAGTTTCCTTGACAAGATTTATTCAGAGTTTCCATTGTTCAGCCTTCCTCTTGGCTAAGTGAGTATAACTTGTCCAAGGTCAGACAGTTGGTTTCTATGTCTGATTATGTATTTGAACACCGGTCTACTGGTGTCCTATTCCAACGCTCAAATCACTACCTCACACCAACTCTGAAAATTAAAGATGCATATAATTACACATGGATTTTCTTGCAAAGGAAATCAAAGTACTGAAATCTACTTCATTACAGAAATAGAATGGAATGAGGATGTCAGTGGGAGACAGAGAAACTCAGGGAGAATTGAATTGATAGGTTTTCATGTCTCGGGTTCCAGTGGATGATCACACTGGGACCATTAATATATGAACCAGGCTGAATTCTTTGCATCCTCTTTTGTATAATGTTTCATTAGTGCAACAAACTATGAGGATTTCGCTTCCAGTGAGGAATCTGGAGAATCGTATTTTCCATACTCCTTTGAGTTCTTTATTTGGCATGCTGAAGGGTGTTCATAATTAAGAAGGCTCCTGAACACTGTACCTCAAAAGACACAGACCAGGTTTCTAATAAATTCCCTTTAGATGACATTAGCATATTGCTCAGTGCACCTCATTTTCACCTATTAGGAAACTTGTCTGTGGATCAGACAAAAAAGAGAAAAAATCTCCGTCCTTGAGGCATGCTGAGTGGAATGTGTTATTAAACCCTGTGCCAGGTTAATCTGATTTGAGAGAGAACTGAAGATTCAAGGGATTCTTCTATAAACACAGTCTTTTTCAAGAACTAAATTAGAGGGTATTTGGAAGGATTCACCGAGAGAAAGGTGTTTTTTTTTTCCCTTGCTTGCTTCATGCTTAGAAATTAGTCTGGCACATGGATTGATTTTTAGCAAGCAAAGTTTCAGAGTGTTTTCAGCTGGCAAAATGGTTGCTGAGGATGGCCCAGCTCTCTTAGATTCAGATCCAATCTGATCATCATGAACTTTGTCAATGAGCATTTGGGGAAAGACTTGGGGGAAGACCTACACATTCACCATACACCCCAATGATTTGGTGACATAGGTAATAGTGCAAGGAACAGCCTTTGTAGTTCATCCTCTCCTGAAGAGATGCCATTTCCAGCAGCTGCTGAAGGAGGGCTACACCTAAGGAACCAAAGCAACTGTTCTAAATCCATGGTTCCTCTTTATCCTAGAAAGAAGTGACTACTGTAGTGCCACAAGGTGCGGCTCTGAGGCCAATGTTACTCAGCATCTTTATAAATAACTTAGAATAGATGGAATAGAAGACACACATATCAATTTTTTAAATGACAACAAATTAGGAAGGATGACTAGTATCCAAGAAGCTAGCATCTTGATTCTTCACAGATTGAAGAGATGGACCAAAACCAAATGAATGACATCAGGGAAAAAAGTAAGGTACTTTTTCTAGGCATGAAAAATGGTATATATGAATGGCATCCAACTTGATAACAGTACACATGAAAAAGATCCAGGGCTCTTAATGGACCTCAAGTTAAACATGAGCCAACAGTGTAATGTGGCAGCTGAAAAAGCAATGCATTTGTAGGCTGCATTGGCAAGAGTATAGTGTCCATATCGAAGCAAAGGTATAGTATCAGTCTATTGTGCTTTGGTCAGACCTTGCCAGAATACTGTGCCCAGTTCTGGGCACCAACAGCTCAAGAATGATAAAGACAAACTGGAACATGTTTGGGGGTGAATGTTGAGATTGGTAAAAGGTTTGGAAACAAAGCCCTATGAAGAACAGTTCAGAAAGTTGGTACATTTAGCTCAGAGAAGACTGAAAGTTGACGTGACAGTCATATTTAAATTTCGGAAGGAATGTCATGTAGAAGATAGAACACACTCATTTTCTGCTGCTTCAAAGACTAGAACACAAACCAATGGATTGAAATTACAAGCAAAGAGATTGCGTATAAACATTGGGAATAAGTTCTTGACTATTAGAGATACTCAACAAGGAATACACTGTCTCAGAGAGTGGTGTGGTCTCATTCTTTGTGGGAATTTGATGGCTATCTTTTGGGAGTGCTTTAGTTGTGTGTTCCTGCATGGTGGAGGATTGGCAGAGATGACCCATGTGCTTCCTTCCAGTTCTATGATTCAAAGTCTCTGAAGGCTGGATTACGCTGGAATAGGGGCTGGGTATCCTTCTCTGAGGACAGACAGGGGATAGAACTGGAGATGTGGTATGGTAGCTCTGGAGAAGCATGAATGAGAAGAGTGTGAAAAGAGATCTGCTAGATACAGATTGTCCATATCAAGCCATACTTAAAGTCTTGACTATGCTGACAGGGAGACCCCATCATCCTTCTAGGCAATTTGTTCCAGTGTCAAAGCACTCTCATTGTCAAGAAATTCATTCAAATGTTTGAAGTCTTTCTGTCAGGAATTTCTCCCTGCGGGGCCGCAGCCACCAAGTGGGGAGAGAGGTCAGGAGCACTTGGGGAGTCCAAATATACCAAACACCAGGAAAACACAAGCTGAGCCAGGTCAAGGTTCAGTCCAAATGTTCAGGAGGCAGAGATCCATCCAGAGGGTTTCAGGGAGCAGAAGACACAAAGGTTGTGAGGGCTTGCTAATAATTTGCTGCAAGCAAGAAGCAGCCATGTCGGCAGTCTTAAATAGCCCCTGTGAGCAGGTGCTGCTTGTTATTGTTTCCTCAGCCTAGTCCAAGCAGCCTCCCTCTCAGCAGCCCGTTTCAGCCTTCTGCGTGATTGAGGGCTGATGGGCACAGCTGGCTGCAGCTCCTCTGCATCACTGCTGGTTCCCTCTCCATCCTGAGCTGGCTGGGGCAACTCAGTCCCTGTTTGACCTTTCAGTGCAGAGGATGTTTGCAGGTTGACTTGCTCAGTCACTAGCTCGGCCCCCTGCACAATCAGTCGCTTCTCAATCACAGCATCTTCACCTATCACACTTTCCTTCTGTAAATTAAAACCATTAGACCTAGTTCTACCCTCTGATGCAGCAGAGAACAAGCCTTCCCTTTCCTATTTTGGCAGCCCTTGAAGTATTTATAGAGTGTGGTCATGTCACCGCTCAGCCTTCCCTTCATCAGGCTGAATATGCCCAGCTCCTTCAACCTTTCCTGATAGATTTTGTTCTCAGTACCTCTTATCATCTCTGTTGCCCTTCCCTGAACTTCCTCCAACTTGTTTATATTCTTATGAAAATCGAGGTAGCCAGAACTGATCACAGTACTCCAGGTGAGAGCTAACCATTGCAGAATACAAGTGAATTATTACTGCCCTTGACTTGGAAACTATATTTTTGTTAACACAAGCTAAGGTAGCATTTGCCTTCTTTGTTGCAGCATCATACTGTTGGCTGAACTTCAACTTATCATAAACAATAATTCCAAGGTCCTTTTCACATGTGGCACATCTGAGACAAGTATCTCCCATCCTATACCTGTGCATCTGATTTTTGTGGCCTAAATGTAGAATGTTGCATTTGTCCCTGTTGAATTTCATTTTATCAATTTCAGCCCAGTTTTCTAGTTTATCAAAGTCCGTTTGAATTCTGTTCCTGTCATCCAATGTGTTAGCTACTTTTCCCAGCTTGATACCTCTCATAAATTTGATAAGGCCTAATTTTACCAGTTCATCTAACTCATTGATAAAAATATTGAAAAGCGTTGGCCCTAGGACAGAATCTTATGGCACTCCACTTGAGACCTCCTTCCAATATGAAGTACAACCACTGATGACAACTTTTGAGCGTGGTTTTCAACCAATTATGGATCCATCTGATTATGTTTCCAACTATTCCATATTTAGTCAATTTTCTAATCAAAATGTAATGGGGGACATTAACAAATGCTTTACTGAAATCCAGATAAATTACATCTATAGCATTCCCACCCTCTATTAAACACCTGATTTCTTTAAAAAAAAAAGATATGAGGTTAGATGCACTTGTCTTATTGTGTCTGATTTGACTGTATTCAAGATCTTCTGTTTGTATTGCCTATGTCAAAGTAGAAATACTCATGGAAGACTGGAACACCTGCAACTGGGCTAGACTATCTTAGTAACCACTTCAGAGTGCATGGGTGTCTGGACACATTAACTGAGATGGAACTTCATAACTACTCTAACTACATTAAAAGCTATCATTCCATGAAACAGGCTTCTGCTTCAAATGAAACTTATTGCTTATTCTGTTCAAAGAAAGAAAACTTGGCCAAGCCAGTCTCATCATACATCCACCAAAGCACCCTATTTGAGAATAGATCTTTTAATTAGAATGGAATATAGGGGAAAGGGGGGATTCTTGCTCAGGCTAACCACCTTTCTTTTGAAAACTGGCAAGAGTTTACTGAATTAGTGAACCACAGGATAATAGTCTGTGAATGCAGGAGGCTTAGAATCAATTATTTTCTTTCAAGGAGAGTTATTAATATTAATTGAAATCCGGACTATTAATCCCAATGAAAAATGTGCAGCCGCAGGATTCAGATATCCTGAAGCCTCTCAAACTTTGCATCGGGGAATGAAAACTGCTAATGTCACACATAGTTAATTAATGTCCGTAAGGAATTCAAAACATGCTGCAAAGAAGATGGGGCACAGTGTTGGAATTTGGGGAAAAGGAGATGCCAGGGTGTACAAAATGATAATGAGGTGATAGGACAGCCATCTTGAAACATTTGAAAGGCTGTTTCACAGAAAATGGCGCACATATATGTTCTGCTGTTCCAGACAATAAGATATTCATGAACCAATAGAGTTAAATTAGAGCAAAGGATATTATGCCTAAACATTAGGAAGAAGAACCCTGTTAGTAAGAGTTGTTTGACAGTACAAGAGATGACTTCAAAAGATGGTTGACTCTGGCTGCTTCTGCACTATACTGTTATAGTGCTATTATTCCACTTTCAACATAGAATCATAGAGTTGGAAGAGACCACAGCAGCCATCCAGGCCAACTCCCTGCCATGCAGGAACCCACATCAAAGCACTCCTGACAGATGGCCATCCAACCTCTGCTGAAAAACCTCCAATGAAGGAGACTCCACCACACTTCCAGGCAGCAGGTTCCACTGCTGGACATCTCTGACCATCAGGAAGTTCTTCTTGAGGCTCAGGTGGAATCTCCTTTCCTGCAGCTTGAATCCTCTGCTCCTTGTTCTAGTCTCTGGAGCAGCGGAAAACAACCCTGCTCTCTCCCGCTCTGACATTTGTAGTTTACTGGGGCCAAAGAGCTCTCTGGCTGAGACTTCTAAATGCCCCTCCCTAAACTACAAACTCCAAGATTCCATAGGATGTTGAAAATGGAATAATAGCACTATAACAGTCTAGTGCAGAAATGGCCTCTATTTTGGAGGTGTTTAAATAGGGGTAGAACAACCACCTGCCAGGGATTCTTTAGCTGGGGATTCCTACATTAGAAGGAGGTTAGAACAGATGGTCCTCCTTCCAATTCTCCAGTTCTGCAAGTCTATGACACTCCTATGGACTAGGATTCTGTTGAGGCAAAGAATGTACTGAGTTGTTTGGGGCAAATTCACTCAGCATTTGTTTCATTCATTCATCTAACAGGAACCTGATAATTGGTGGAATTGATAAGTATTGGGTTCTGGATCTAGCATCAACTTGCAATCAGGCATTTGGGCCCGGTGATCTTACTAATGCATAGTAAGTGCAACTTTGCTTCTGACACTGGCAAATGGGAACTATAACCCATAGCTGCAATTTTAGGGCTTCCTTCACAGTATACAGCTATAGACCTGTGATTCTGCTTTAACTGCCACGGCTGCTTCCTATGAAATCCTAGAATTCACAAGTTGGTGAGGCTCTAGAGCTCTCTGGCAGAGAATTCTAAATGCTCTGCAAAACTACAAATCACACAATTCTATAGGAAGCATCCAAGACAATTGCAGCAAAATCAGTGTTACAGCTATGTTGTATGAAAGAGACCCAGGTTTTGAGGGGCCCTTAGCATAGGGGGATTGGGTGGGCCTGGCATCACAGAGGTGGTGAATCCACTGTGTATGTTAGTGTAGCTATGGGGGGACAAAATGAAGTCATTGCCTCCCAAGTAAGATTTCTGCCCCCCACCAATGAAATTTTGATTTACTCCCCAAATGATGTATTAACTTAAATTTTCACTTGAGTATTGATCTTGGATGCTAAGCAGGATCAGCCTTGGTTAGTTCTTGGATGGGTGTCTGCCAATGAATACTTGGGGCTGGAGGCTACATTTTAGAAGAAGGAAGTACAAAACCACCTTTGAGTATCCCTTGCCTAAAAAAACCCTGTGTAATTCAAGGGCTTGCCATACATCAACAGGAGACCTGAAGGTGTGCACATGCACACACACACACACACACACACTTAGAAATACAGTTCAAGCATCCAAAGAAAGGTGGCAGGTAAAGTAACCAAGAGAATGCGATCTCAGCAAAGAGAAATGTTCTAGAGTTGAACAATTTTCAATGTTTCTTTCTCTGAAATGTGAGAAATTTGGGGACTGAAGGAACATTTCACTGGAGGCAGAATCCTTATTTGGGGGGGCTATTGTCCACTATTTGTGTACCCTCCTGTAACTACACCCCAAGTTGAATGGATGTTCTGTCTCTACTGAGGCTTCATTTAGTGAAATTTCATGAGGGGCTTGACAATTCCTGAACAGATTGTACTTCCACACTGAGATGAACCATCACGACTAAGATACTGGCAGCGGCAAGATATGTATTTTTTCATATCCCTTATTCAAAAGGAATAAGAGACTACAAAGTCCAAAGGCAACAGCCCACACGCTTTTGCTTTGTGGTTGTTGTGCACCTTCATGTTGTTTCTGATTTATGGCAACCCTAAGTTGAACCCATCACAGGGTTTTCTGGGGCTGAGAGTGTGTGATGTGCCCAAGGGCACTCAGTGAGTTTCCAGGGAAATCGAACTCTGGTCTCCAGGGTCATATTCCAACCCTCAAACCACTACACCATGCTGGCTATCTTGCTAGGACCCTGTCAAAATGATGTCTCTTGTCACTTTCCAACTCCCCCACTCTTCCCAGTTTCATGTAGGTAGCAGACATTTTTTACTGTAGAAGGACCTGCAGATTGGATCAGCAGAGCGGGTCCATCTGGCTTTTTGCTAAATGTGTGCATTAAGCATTGAGATGATTTCTTTCAGAAAGAGATAAAAGCAAGCACTTGCTGGCTCCCCTAACCTTAAAAATACATCCAGCCAGTTTTTTAGAATGCTGCTGGAAAACAGGAGGAATAAAAGCCTCTTGTACTTTTGAAAGATCGATGTAAGGAATTTGGAACTAACATGAGGGGAAAAAAACTGAGAAAACAAAGCAAAAAAAAGAAAAGAAAAAGTCCCCCAAGGGCCACCTTTTGATTTCAGGCATTGCTCTCCTGATCAAAAGGCATTGTGGCTGAATGAACATGGACTTCTCCCCTTTCTTATTTCACTTCTTATTCAGCATTGTTTTGAAGCAAAAAACATGTCAGAAAGGAATCGCTGCAAACAATAAAAGAAAACTTTAAAAAAGCACACAGGGCAAGGAGACTTCCCTGGAAATAAATTCCATTAATGGGGCTTTCTTCAGAGTAAATGCATTTAGGATTGAAATGGCAGAATGATACCAGCGATTACATCCCTCCATGGCCAGAATATTGATTATGAAGCCATAAAAAGGATAAATGGGGTGAATTGATCAATATGTGAAACAGAGCTTTCTCCTTGTTGTGGAAGCTTTCTTAGACAGGATTCAGATACTGGAAAATAATTACTTTTTCAGTCTAAAATGTCCAGAATCCCACAAAAATGGCTGTGGAAAAGTGGCCATTGTACTCCAAGAAAGGGGCAGTCTCAGGTGGGAAAAGGGCATCTGAACGTTTTTGGTTTGTTCCTCTACAAACTGATTTTGTTTTAGAGATGTTCCTTCTGTTTTCCTCATTTCAGAGCATTTCTGCAGAGCTCTCCATGTTTCCAAAGACTTTTCACTTCCGTTCCTCAAGTCATTTCAGATGAACCCACTACTTTTTGAGATGAAATGTTTCTGTACTTGTGTGCATGTTCATAATGTCTCGGAAGAGTAGAGACAGTTGCTGACAAGTAAACACAGCTATTGTTGCCAGGACACAAATTCAACTGAGATCAAATGAGGGAAAGAGGAATGTTAGCACTAAAATAAAACGAAATGACCTTAAGCTTAACTAGTGGAATATTGGCAGAGGAGGAAGGAGAGGAGGGAGGGAGGGAATGAAGTTCAAAGGGAATTGATAAATTTCTCCGGAAATTCCCAAACTACCCAAACCAACATTTCCAAAACTCTGAGATTGTCACCAAAACTTGGCCTGACTCCTATGGTTAATCCCAAGTAGATACAGCCTTTCATGTTCTACCTGGAAGAGGTCTCCTCTGATGAGGAAAGGAAAAGAGGAGAGTACAAATAACAGGCTCCAGCTAGAGCCAGAGGTAGTGGTCAGTCCTTTCCTGGAAGTAAAGCCTGGACCATCCTATCTAGATCTAGAAGAACAGAAGTCAGAGAAACTGAATGCTTCTAACTGTGGCATGTACTGATCAGCTGTATTGATCAGAACAGCCAAGGCAGTCTCTTTGGTAGAAGTCAAAATATCCACTTTTTCCATTCACCTTTGTTACATTCCCTGCTCTCTTATATTCTGACCTCTGGCTTGTTTCTGGGACTATTCTTTTCAGTGACTTCCTGCCTGTCCTTGTACTCTTCTCAGATTTTTTTTGCCTGCTAAGACCCTAGATTGTATTGACCATGCCTCTTCTCTTACACATCCTCTGTGTTTGACCCTGGTATAAATTAGTTTCTCCATTGCTGATTCTTTTAAGAACCTCAATTGCTGGTTCCCCAGGACACTTGTTTTTCAGAAACAGAACAGTCCCACTGAATCTGTGGCATGTACGTGTATGCTGGCTTACCATCAAATTGATTCAATAGGTCACCACTTTTTGGGACTGTTACTACATTTGCTAGCCCGGATTTGGGCCTGCTAGATATCATTTTGATATCAATAATTTGGTTGTCTTCCACCATCCCTCTCCACGTGTTTGTGAGGCCTCCGGACAAGCACAGAACTAGGCTCGGCCATCAAACGCTGCAATATCCGAAGACAATACAGGTAGGCCAGAAATAGTCAGATCACCGCTTTAGGAGACCTCTCTGCAAACACCCTCATTATGTATGCACACTGTTTACAAAGGACTCCCTGTCCCAAGCAGGCAACTTGGCAAGCTGAATACTCAATTGTCAAGCACTGAGCATTTGCATACTGTCTACCTCTTTTGTCAATTTGGAGTTAACTCAATCATGCTAAATTTTGACCTTTCCAAAGCTTTGTCTCGCACCCAAAACTCATTGTTTTCCCCAAGTACGGAATAGCCTGCAGTTGCATTTCACCCTATAAAAACCCCTGATTCCGAGTACTTCCTTGGATCGCTCCAGACTTCCATTCAGCCTTGCTGCCGCTTTGTTTGGTGAGCTGTCCCCTCGGTCCCACGTACTGAGACTCCATACCAACAAACTCAATCTTCAGGACAGATGTTGTATCACCCAATTCAACAATCCCTCTCAAAATCCCTCTATACCACTCCAACCTTTTTTTTCTACAGTTATCTGAGTGCATGTGTTGTATACACTGTTTGTCTGTACTTAATAAAAATCTCAATTATTCTTATAACTTGGTGTGCTCTTTGGCTTGACCTGACCCCGTAGACATTGGGTAAAAGATTCCACTGTGTTGCCCTGCCTCTCGCATTGCTAACTTGTGCTCTAGCTAATTTCCCCAAACCTGTTTAATTGTGAGTGCATTTAGGTGTCCCTCCCGGGACCCCCAGTAAACAGGGTAGCAGGACTACCCAATGAGATTCAAGCCCTTGTCTGCCAAAAATACACAGGATTACAGCCAAGATTTAGCAGCTTTGTCAAAGTCTCAAAATGTGGAACACTGTCCAAAATGTGCAAAACGTCTCCTATCTCACCCAATCAGGAAGGGGAAAAGGTGGAATTATTTATTTATTTATTTATTTATTTATTTCATTCTTGTATGGGACAACATAGTACAGGAAGGGTTACAGTCTTAGCCTGGATTCCATGTTTTCATGATCATGGAAACAGGAAATGAGTGAATAGTTGGATGTTAGTTTCCTTTGAAAGAGCTAAGGGAAATATTCTGCTGTAACCCTGCCTCTATTGGGTTGTTTGCTTGTAGAACTAGCTCAGAGACAAGTACATGTTATAAAATGTGCAAGAGTAACTTTGGATCAGTGGCCTAAATACTCTGATTGCACCAAATCCCGCCTGGTCTTGGAAGTTAAGTAGAGTCAGACCCATGAATACTGGAAACCATTAAGGAATACCAAGCTCCATAGACTGTATTCACAGGAAGGCAATGGCAATGTACATCCAGGTATTACTCACCTAAGAACAAACTAGGGATGGGACAAATGTAGAATTTTCCGACTCTAGATCTGAATTCCTGGAAGGTTCTACAAATCCATGAATCTCATGAATCTTGAATCTTTTGAATACTTCCTGGGGGGTGGGCAGGAGAAGAGTGGGGAGCATGAGATAACTCTCCCCACAACTTTCTGTCCCCGGCACCAGGCAGGATTGCGCCAGTGTGAACACCAAAAGAATGGGGAATGCGAGATCATGTTCTCTGCCACCTCCTCCCCTTGGCATGGGCCCCATTGCGGTAGCGGAAGGTGGGAATAGAGCAGAGAGTGTGGGATCTTGCTCCCCACCACCTCCCCCAGCTGCCGTGGGCTCAATCACAGTGGCAGCAGGCAAGAATAGAGCAGGGAGTGTGGGATTGTGCTCCCCACCACCTCCTCTCCCTGCCCCACCCAATCACGATGGCAGAGGAGGTGTGGATTTGAAAGATTCAATTTGCCTATTTTGGCCTGGGGATTCGGACTTCCGAATCTCGAATCCTTGCCCAGGATTCAAGGATTTGATTGGCCCATCTCTAGAAAAAACAGCGAAATTCATAGTCAACACAAGTCAACCAGTGACTTTAAGGCGTAGGCAGTATAGGGTTACCAGTTCAGGATCAATCCAGGACCTGAGGTTTCCTGCCCAAGACCTAGGTGGTCTTCAGATGGTCCCTCATGATTTTGTTTAAGTGTTATACTTTAAGTTCCAACCACAGTTGCTCACGACTTATCATTCAAACATGCATACACATTTTTTCCTGTTTAGAAACAGAACAGAACTCTTAAAGAGGCTCATCCTGGATCAAGGCAAAATGAGAGGATTATTCCTTCTCGCCTACTTAAGGAGAAGGGATAAGGAACATTTAATCTAGCCTATTTGCTTCTAGTCAGAAGTTGAAAGCAGAGAAGAGGATGAACTCTGGTGTTATAAAAACTGAGAAGTATAGAGGAAGCTAACTAAATAAATATATAGACCCTGTCCCCAGAGATTCTTATCAAGTTGCAGCTACAAATCAATTAAGCCTTACAAATGTAGCAAGCTGCCACTCCACCAACAGAGCTACAGATCAGCATACAACTCTTTCACCCAGTCCAGAGCTGAACTTTGCACCCTCATCTCTCACTTGGAAAACTGGAGAATCAGGACCAGACCCTGAGATGTGGCAACACTAATATACATAACTGTGCATCAGAGTCTCAATAGTGAAATGTCTCATAAAGGACTTGGGGGTAACAGAATCAAGATCAGAGCTTTTTCAGAAAGGTAGATTATAAAAAGTATATTCTGCTGGCAATTTAGTGGTGGACATAGAATCATCGAATCATAGAGTTGGAAGAGATGACAGGGGCCATCCAGTCCAACTCCCTGCTGTGCAGGAACACCCATCAAAGCATTCCCAACAGATGGCTATCCAGCCTCTGCTTAAAAACCTCCAAAGAAGGAGACTCCACTACACTCCCAGTCAGCATATCCCACTACTGGACAGCTCTGAGGATCAGGAGATTCTTCCTGAGGTTCAGGGGGAATCTCTTTTCCTGCATCTTGAATCCATTGGTCCTTGTCCTGGTCTTTGGAGCAGCAGAAAAAAAGCCCCTCCCTCCTCAACATGACATCTCTTCAAATATTTAAAACATGGCTATCATGTCCCCTCTTAACCTTGTCTTCTGCACACTAAACATACCCAGCTCCCTAAGCTGTTCTTCATAAAGCATGGGTTCTTCATAGGCCAGACCCTTCAGCATTTTGGTCACCCTCCTCTGGACATGCTCCTGTTTGTCGGTAACCTTCTTGAATTGAGGATCCCAGAACTGGACACAGTATTCCAGATGAGGCCTAACGAATGCAGAATAGAGTGGTACCATTATCTACCTTGACCTAGACACCATACTCATACTGATGCAACCAAGAATCACATTTGCTTTCTTGGCTGCTGCATCACACTGCTAACAGTAAAGGCTGTTCCAGACAAAAGAAGGAGAATGAAAGCAGGGGTGAGCGGTGCCGTTTTCTCTCCTTTGTGTTTTGGATTTGTGTTTTTATGCTCATGATTACTCTCATTATAGCATTGTATTAATATAATAATTACATGGATTTTTATCTGCTGTACTTTATCTTATTTTAAATGATATCCCTGTTTACAATTAAAGCAGAGAAGAAAACATGAGGACTAATAATAATAGAAACACCACATCATAAAGAGATGTCTCTGCTCATATAATTTTGCACTGTGTTATATTATCATAATGTAAATCCCAATAATCTATGAAACTGTTCCATTGCTCCAGAAACCTGATTACTACCTTGTCTTCTATCTCTTCTTTTCATTAGTGGAACCAGTTTTGCTATCATCTGACACTAGGGATGTAAATCTTTGATGTTTTTGGCCTCACGTAACAAGGACAATGTTCCATCATTTCCTCCCTGCTACAAGAGAAAATGGATATTTCCACACCATTTCCATCCAGTATTTGCACCTCCTTGAGTGTTTGAGAAAGTTATTCACATTTTTTCTGCACAAAAATTAAGGGTTTTGCACACACACACACACACACACACTTACCAGAGTTTTCACACAAACAAGTATGTTTCTAGAAAATATCCCTTTTTGTGCAAAAATTATGTGTTTTGAACAAAACCTGTCACTTTTTACACCCAAAAAGCATGTATTCTGCAGAGATAAGCAGCTGTGACTGAGTGTGGAGTTCCTCCACTTCTGGTTCAGGGAAACTGCTAAAATGTTACCTATTTTCAGAGACTGGGGAGAGTGGAGGTAATAGAGAGCAAAGTAACATGGTTTTTGTACTGATTTGTCTATTTTCTTCATATTTTTCAGTCGTTGTTGTTGTTTTTAAGATTTTGGTTCAGAGGACTTTGTGGTTTCTGTGGGGAAAGGGTAGTATAATACCTGCCGTCAGACCCAGTCCCAGGGATGTATAATATTTAATATCCAAAGTTATTAAACCAAAGTTTCACAGGAGAGAAATATGGACACCTAAGACTGAAGTATTACTAGCAAGGTCACACTAAAGCCCTCCCAGTCACATCTCCAAGAGGGAAAGGTTGAAAGGAACACAAGCACACACAATGGACCAGCAACCACAATGGCACCTTGAGGGAATTACATGTCCTTCTGATGAAATTATTGCTTGCAACAGTGAGAAATACAAAGATGAGGTCTATCTACATAGGCCATTTCCACACGTGGCGGTGGAAATGCCCTGTACCGGTACTTACCGGACTTCTTGGCTCGAAGCTGTAGTCCAGGCTGCTCCGGAGCAGTGCATGGCCACTGCTCCACACTGCTCCAGAGATGAAAATGGTGGCTTCCGGTTGGCGGAGGCTCTCCAACAACTGCTGAAGCTCTCCAGCCTAAAGCCCACCCCCAGCAGATCTGCAGGCTTGCACTGGTGCAAGCCTGAAAATCTGCACTGGAGCGCAGGATCGGAGTGGCACGGAGTGGCACACTCCGTGCTTTTTAAGAACCTGAAAAAACAGGTTTTTAAAAAGCACGCTGCACGACCACTTCAGGTCGTTCTGGAGTGGACTGAGGTGTGGAACTATGTAAAGTAGTCCACTCAATGGTGCAGACATACTCTTTGGAGGACGCTCTGCGCCATTTTTTTTCATCCTGTGTGGAAATGGCCATAATTTGGCCATTGTCGTTTCCTGGGAATGGATCTGCCCTCAACGCATGTTTTACCCTATAATTGAGTCCCCTTTTGGGACTGTCTTCGGAGAACTCTCACACTTGACTAGTGCCCTGGCATTCTGCTAGTCATGAGCTCCCATCAGCATTCTTCCTTCACTGAGCCACCTTCACTTTTCTTCTTCCCGGGCTGAAGACTACAGGATCAGATGCAGTATACACCGCTCTCTTTCCCTCCGCTTTTCCCAATCTTCACATCTTTCCAACATTAGTCCTTGTGTGCTTGTGTGAGTGACTGCTTCATTGTGTGTACATGTGTGGATATTTTGTCAATTCTGCTGAATAAACTACTGACGATTGGACACTTGGCCTGGCACCCATGCGGTCTGAATCCATAGATATAGGGTTCAAGATCTCACTGTGTTGCCCTGCCTTCCACTTTGCTAAGCAGTGCTCCGCTAATTTCCCCAATCTTCATATTTTTGGATCAAAGGCAGGTGTCCCCCAGGGGCCCCCAGAAGTAAGGGTAACAGTGGGCTTTGAAAGTTCCCAAGTGCTGCACAGGGGTCACTACCCATATTTTTCCCTTTCATTTGAAAGTGTAATTCAAGTCTAGCTCCTTTTTCAAGTATATCTTTCTGACCAAAGTATCATCATCATCATCATCATCATCATTTTACAAGCATGTCTGAGATCTGCATTTAGGAACTCCAGGCTTCTCACCCAGCCAAGGGTTTCTTCTTCCTTGGCTCATTGTCGTCCTGTTTTACTGGCTTCTCTGTACTCTTGAAATTGTCTCCCTGAACATTTGCAGACTGCTCCTTCTCTTGCTATTTTTAAATCACAGTTGGAAAATTTTCTTGTTGTTCCAAAGCTTTTCAAATCTGAGTTTAATGTTTTACAGTCTTGTATATTTTGATTGTGTGTATTTGTCAGTTTGCCTTATGTTATTTTGTTTTTTTTTTTGGGGGGGGAGTCTGGGTAATTTGTTTCACAATTGTATTGTATAGGTTTTTTATAGTTCTATTGTTCCTTTTTTCACTCTGTATGTGTGTTTCTTTGGCAGAACCTGCTGGTTTTTGTTGTTTTACTTGTAAAGTGTTGTGTACATCAGTGGTGCTATATAAGCAAACAACAATGATAACAGCAATAACAGTAGGAACAATAATAAAAATAACGATATGGATTTTTTTTTTCCTTTTGGGTGAGCAAAGCTCCTCCGCTGCTGGAGGCTTGCCCTCTCTGCCATGTGGCTGTATATTCGGCTGTGTAGTGGCTGCTGATTGTTCAGGTGCTCTTTTTGCTCCTACCCTTCCTTTCTTAAGATGGCCATCGGAAGTAGTTAGAACATCAGAACTCTGCTGTTCTCTTTCTGAGAGGAAAGTACCAGTAAGCCCTTTGCCTTATCTTTTTTCCTTACCCTCAGGAACACCCAGGCCAGAAGCAAAGGAATGGGAGAGGTTGCTCTGGAGGGACATCCCAGGGGGAAGTTATTTACAGTTTTTCCACTCTCATGAAAATTCTGTGCCCTGAACTCTCATGAATGTGGAGGGACTAGTGTACCTATTTATTTGGATTTATTTTCTTTAAAAAGCAATCAGATCCCCTTGTTCAACCCTGATACAAGCAGTCTTCATGATAAGACATAATTTCATTCACAGTAACCTCTTCCCATAATCCATAAACCAGATTGTCAATTCTAAGCAAAGAAGATACTTTGCATCAATAAATAATTGGTAAGTCAACACTTACATAAATTCCTTTGATTCAGTTAGGTCTGCTTTATTTGATACTAACAATTGCATTTAGACCTTTATATCCAAGAGATTGCACACACTATTTTATTTTATTTTTATTGTATTTTCTGTCTTATAGTGACCAAATGTCTTTAAAGTTTATTATCCCTTCATTTATATTCTTTCCAATTTAATTTCCTCCAAGCACCATTAGATATTCTTGAGAGGGTCACAAGCCTTCAGTTCAATAGAATCACTGTAATTGGCAAGCTCCATTCCTCAGTCTAAGGACAGTAACAATCCTATTTATCCAGGTTCTAAAGAGCCAGTTCATCAAGAAGGCATGAGAATCATCTCTTACAAACAAATGCAACAACAGATGAACAAAAGTAGAGGCTTGCTTCAAAAAAAACCAAACCTAAATCTTGTAGAAAAAAAAATCAGCCCACAAAGCTATGCAAATCAATTCCCAACCATACTTTCAAAAGTCTAAGTGTGAATATATACAGCCAGATTGCAAATGTAAGCATAAGGTTTTGAGGATGAAATCTTCCTCCTCCTCCTCCTCCTTCTTTGAAAGTATAACTCCTGATGCTTCCCAAAGATAAATCTAGCTTGTTACCTGTATTTTGCTCATGCCATTTGACACTGCTGAAGTCTTTCTGGCAGTGTTACATCACAAATGAATGCCACAGCATCTCCAGCAATCTCTAAAGGCAACACTATTGCCCATTATGCCTGTCATGAAACTCTGGGGATCGCTGTAGCAGGAATATAGTAATGACAGGAGGGGGAATAAATGAGGGCATGCCCCTCCAATGAGAACTCTTACCCTCCCCATTAAATTTTCCTTCAGTTCCCAAAGGTCTAACATTTAGTCGAGCATTTAGAAATACATTTTAGCTATCTAAAGAAAAGCATATAGTGGAATCCTGCAAAACCCCAATTATCATGCTTCACGCACTTACTAAAACATTATAGCGGTTTTCAAAGAATTAGCCAGGTTAGTCTGTTAAACATAAAAAGTGAAAAGGATCGGAGAAAATAAGGAACTCTAGCAGCACCTTTAATACAGATTTGTATTTTAGCATGGGCTTTCATCAATATCAGCAAACTTCTTCAGATGGCAGAGGATACCCATGAAAGCTCATGGTAAAATAAAGATCAGTTACTCCTAAAGGCACTGCTAGATTTCTTTTTTCTTTTCTTCTTCTTGCTGTTGTTGCTTCTGCTTTTGTTGTTGTGTGCCTTCAATTCATTTCTGACTTATGACGGCCTTACGGTGAACCAAACATGGTGTTTGCTGGGTCTGTGTGATGTGTCCAAAATTATCCAGTAGGTTTCCATGTCCAAGCGGGGGGTCGAACTCAAGATCTCTAGGGTCTTAGCCCAGTGGTCCAACCACAATAACATGCTGGCTCTCTACTCTTCCCTTTTTACTAAAACAAGCAAATTCTACTAAAACCTTTGGTGCATTTGCCAATGTGTTTGAAAATCTAGTCTCCATTTTGACATACAGTTGGAAACCATACAGGCATTCAATTCTTTATCAAAAAAAAACCCCAGCAAATTTAATATTCTTGCCTATTGAAAGTAACATATTTGAAGGAATTTTCCAGTGGACAGTTCCTTTCTAATTTTGCAAAGAAATCAGAGTGTATAAAAGTTTATTAAAACTCCAAATCATTATGGTAGGTTGACTTGTCTAATATTACACTGACCTTCTAGTCACTGTTACTTAGTTTACGCAGCTATTTTTCTTGTGTAAAATACTGCATATTAAATTGACTTGCTTTTGGGGGGGAAGTTACACAACATGATGTCTAATTAATATGCATTATTTTGCTGGCCTAAATACTTAAAAGCCACCAGATCCTGTTTGCTCTTGGAAACTAAATAGGTTCAGTTCTGGTTAGTACTTGGGTGGAAAACCACCAATGAATGCCAAGTGGTGTAGGCTATATTTAAGAAGAAGGAACTGGCAAAACAATCTCTGAGTATTCCTTGCTGAATCTATCAGGACATCATAAGTCAACAACTACAGATACACCTACAACTGAGGATTTATTTTTGCCATTCTCTAGAAAGACCTTTTCCCCAAAGAGACATTTTAATAGTAACCAATACCCAAGGATGTCTTCCTTACCCCCAATTTTTATCTGATGAGGAAAATCTTGGACCAGTGAGAATCCTTACAATTTGGAACTTATTCTGCACAGTAGGCACACATACATTTTGTGCAGCCCAGCATTTTCTGCACAAAAAAGGTAGTATTTCTCTGGGAAAATGCCAACTGAAAATTTTGCACAGAATAAGTCCTGTGAAATAAACTTTGAAAATTGCACAGTTTTCATATGCTTTCTTGTAGTGGCAAATTACTGGTTGCTCCATTAGAGAAGTAAGTTAGTGAAGAATTGCATCCCTAACAACCACAAACATTATCAAAAGGAAACAAGGCAGGTTCACTTATCCCTGGTCTACCAATATTGACTTACAAAAAGTGTAGAGTTTTCAAGCGTCCCATATCTAACCCAGACCCTTAGTGGGTGATACTAGTAAACATTCTGGCAGCACAGTAGTGCAGACAATGGTTGGGAAATAAATGGAGGAGTCAAAAGTTTTTACCATTTGCACGCATGTGCACACACACGCACACACACGCACACACACGCACACACACATATATCCTTCTGTTCTCTTTTGCAAATCTTCAACATTTTTCTTTAAATCATAGCTTAGGCATGACCTATCGATAATAAAAAATAATAGAGGAGAAAACAAGAGCCAGCATAATTGTGTTAAACATATGGCTGCTTCCTATGGAAAGAGGCCTAGAGGGATATTAACTGGGGAATAAATAGGGATCCTTTGCCATTTAGATAATGAAGAAAGCACATTTCTTGACATATTTTCCCACTTTCCTCCCTTCTCTCATTATCTTTTCATTCACTTGCTGGCTGTTTTTAGCTCTCAGGAGCCAAATCACTTTGAATATTAAGCCTATAGCAATCAGAAGTGATGTGGATTTATAGCCAGACACCAGGGAGGAAGAGCTTGTTATAGTTTTTAAAACTCATTTCCTGAGAGGTGGTTTTGGATTCATGGATGGAATATGGAATGGAAATTAAAACTGAGGGACAGCAAGGCCTGACATGTCAGTAGGTTATAAGAGATCTAGAACTCTGGAGATCTGGGGGTTTTCCACCTTAGGAAGCATTCTTAGCAAGCTTGGCCAGTGGTGAAGCATGATAGGATGACAGTAGTTCATCAACTTACCTGGAAGACTGAAGGTTTGCCCTGGACAGCTTAGAAATTTGCCCTGGACAGCTCAATCAGAGATTAGGCATGATGGGAACAGCAATTCAACACCATCTGGAGAAGTAAAGTTGCTGGCAGAATCCATACTTCCTCATCTCAATGAAAGAATTGTTGTGTGGCTGTGGAGACAGCCAAGATTCAGCTTCTGGATGGCTCCCATAAAAGTCAGTGCAGCTACAAGTAGAGCAGCTATAAACTTAAGAGTGGATTCACCACTCCCACAGTAATGATTCCACCAGCCATTCTTGGACTTGGTGAGTTAAGCCTACATGCATATGTCAGTACAGTGAAAGGAAGGGTAGATCTTTGTAACAGGGCGTGAAAAGATGTACCACAGAAAACAACAGGGAGGGAAAATAGCTTAGTTGAATTAGTTGAACCAAGTTGAACTAGGGATGAGAAAGCTTCCATTCTTGGTTTCATTCTCAGGAATGCTTAAAAGGAAGTCTGTGAAACCAAGAATGGAAGCTTTCTCATCCCTAGTCCAAAGTTCAAAAGAAATGACATGAAACACAATTGAAAGTGATACAGTTCTACTTCCAATCATGTCAGGCACATCTTTATGCTTGCTGAGAGCATGGTGGCCAAAAATTGTCCCCTAACCTTTCCACAGTTGCTCACCCTGGTCTCTTTGTAGGGAATTATCTATGACTCATAGATATCATAGCTGAGATTAACATGGGGTTCCTTGGCAAGGAGAGGGCCAGGAGCACACTCCTGTTCCAGCTTCAAACTATGGTTTCCCTGTGTGTAAATAACATATGAGCAAAGCTGTGGTCAAGCAAGATGAAGGCAAAAGGGATACCACTCAAGAGATTTTTTCTTTTTTTTCTTTTGAAAAATGGCATTGCGAAGATGATAGCTTGAGATCCTAGTTGTGTAATATAGATTAGGGATTGGAAAAAAATATCCATAATAATTCAAAAAAATGTGGATCCTCACAACTGAGAAGCTCCTCAGGAAGAGTAATAGATCGGTGGATGAAAAAAAAATGCTTAGAAAAAGACGTACTGTTTTTTGTTTTGTTTTTTTCTTTGCAAAAAACCTGTTTCCTACACAGAAAACACAATTTGGTACAACTCTTTTCACCCAAGTTTCTCTACAAAGAAAAATTCTTTGAAACATTTTGAGGTGCTTGAATATGGAAAGAATACTGTAGAGAAATATCCATTTTGGGTTTTTTTTTTTCTTGCAGTAGGGAAAAAACGACTATAAGTATTAATCCTTACAGCTGAAGATTTAGGTCCTTACATAGGATTATACAGCCTTAACTACACTGCAGTATCGGATCTTGCCACTGCACAATGATCCACACAATAAATGCTACAGCCATGCACTCTCTCTTTGTGCAGGTTGATGCAGCAAGTTTGTGCAGTTGATGCAGCTCTACCTCAAATATATTTCTTCAGTAAGGCCACTTCTGCACTAGACTGTTATAGTGATATTATTCCGCTTTCAACATCCTATGGAATCCTGCAGTTTGCAGTTTAGGGAGGGGCCAGAGGCCCTCCCTAAACTACAAATATCAGGATTCCCTCAGATGTTGAAAGTGGAATAATATCACTATAACAATCTAGTGCGGAAATGGCCTAAGTTTCTTCTTCTAGGGAGCAATGAGTAAATTTAGCAATATTCTTCCTGTTAAAATAAAGTCTTCAAAATTATGCAGTTTTGGAAGCCTACTCACAATTTGGGACTTATTCTGTGTAAAAATTTCATACAGTTATTTTGCATATATCATGCTTCTTTCTGTGAAGGAAGAAACATTATTTCCCACACAGAAAATGTTGCCTTTTGTGCAAATCAACCATGAGTGAATTCTGTGCGGAATAAATTTCTAACTACAGTATTTTCTGCATAGGAAATAGTGTTTTCTATATAGGAAATGATATTTCTGCACATACATTCTTTTTCTGTGCAAAAAAAAAAGGCTTTTGTGTGTGTGCCAGTCTTGAACAAAATAAGTCTTGAACTGCAAAGATTCTTGTCAGTCCAGAATTATTCTCATCAGGGTTTTCCATGACATGAAAAATATGATTTTCAACCATTTCTAAATATTTTCAAATATTTCAATATTTTACAATATTTTCAATATTTTTCCATCCCTACTCTCCACTCATGTACAGACCTCCCAGACTTCTCTGTGTTGTACATTTGTGCAACTGGGCTTGTGCAATCATGAAGAGGGTACTACCTTTGCACAGCCTTTGGGAAAGTGCAATCACTTACACAACGACATTAAAGCTGACATAAAACCATTGACATGATTAAACCCACTGTTTCCATTTTGATTGACGAAAAATAATGGCTGTGGTATAACAACAGTTGCATGAACGTTATTTAAACGACTCCATTTGTTTTCTAAAACACACCCCAAATGACATGGTTTTCTCATTCTTCCCCTACTTGCTTTTAATAACGGGAGTCAACGCTTGCCTTATGCTATCCAGGTGATTGCTCTGGCTTGCAAACACCTCAGCAGATTATTAATGTACTGCTCAGATTTGTCAGATGATGGAAAATTTCATTTCCTCTTTCCTAAACACCTTAATTTGTTGTTCAATTATCACATTTCCCCAGGTGTCATCATCTTCGGAAGCATTAAAAGCACAGAGGAACAACTACATTTACCAAAACAAAACAAAACAGATTAAAAATCACATTTAATCACCCTGAGAATGGCAGTGTTCCCTCATCGCGTTAATGATAATTACTCTTGACTATGTTTATTAGGATGCATGGGGTGGAGGGAAGAATACCATTTTCCAATCTCCTTTTCAATCTTTCATCAATAAAAAGGTTAGTCCTATATAAATAGTTGTGACAACGAAGTCATGGGTTTGTGGGTTGTGTTTTCAACTGCAAATAATGGCCAGGAGACTATCACTCTAAGGAGAGAAAACATGGGGGAGAAAAGATATATCATCCTTTACCCCCAGATCCTTTGAGTCATCACAATCTCTCCCCCCTCTCTCTCTCTGCTTCCCCTCTCTCTCTCATGCAAACAGTGATGAAGATAGTATATCTTCCTGCATAGTGAAAATCTACACTATTTATTGGTACACAGTGGTTGTACTACACCACCTTTCTGCTGAGTTGTGCAACCAATTGCATATCTGCAATTACACATATTTGTTGTCCCATTGTTCAAAGGGGGTTGCCCAGAAGCTATTTTTCCAATCCCAATGAATCAAGTGACACATAAGATCTCTTACTGAAAAGACTGTCAAATGCAACAAGGTTTTTCCATATTTGAGAAGGTGTTTTTTTGTTTGTTTGTTTGTTTGGTGGAACAAAAATAATGCTTTTCTCTCTTTTAAGCATAGAAAGGCAAGGTTTTCCTACAAAAAAAAGTTTGCATAAAATATATTGGGTGTGTACGAGAAACCTTCAGATAATTTTGGGGAACAAGTCACCAAATGTGACCTATCGTTAAAAACAAAAAAGGAAAAGCTCTTTTAGTCTCTTCCAGCAAGCAAATATCAATAATATTAACAGTAATTTCAATAAACAGATCTCTGTATCCCTAACTACAAGATGACTGATGATGATGATGATGATGATGATGATGATGATGATGATGATGTTGATGAATTGCAAAAAATAATCACAGCCACTATCACCCTGCAAGGTAGAGACATTTTGAAAGTTCTTGCCTTGTCCAAAGAAACTAATGGGTTCCAAAGTCATAGAATCATAAAATCTTAGCACTGGAAGAGTTCCAAGGGCCATCTAATTCAAACCCCTGCCATGCAGAATTCAAACTCACCTGTCCCTGTCCAGTACATATGTATGTCCATCTTCACTTCCCTGCCCCTGTGGGGATAAATGACAGCATGCTTGCAGGCCAACATTCCAAGAGTTTCAGTTCTTACACTGAGTGGAAATGTGACCTGCAAATATCTGAAGAGAAAGGACAAAATTAATTTTTGTACCATATCAGGGTTGAATCATCTCAGCAGCAAGAGGAAGGGACTGCTCAAAGCCAAGCATGAACACCATTTAAACTAATTTTTCATGAGCCAAATCTAATCTTGCAGAACTGCACGTGTACACCACAGCCAGAACCCCAGGAGCTGAATTTCAATTTGTGGAATAGATGTCCATGAAATTTCATCCAACGTGTTGGCTGGAGCTGAAGTTCCATTTGTCCCCCTGACAACTCCACTGCATGAGATGAGCCTATGGTTTCTGACCTATTGTTACCCTGTTCTCTGGGGGACCCGGGAGGGGTGCCCAAATAACCAAAACACAAACACAATTTTGGGGAGAATTAGCTGGAGCACTCACTAAAGCTAGCGAGAGGCAGGATAACTTAGCAGAGATCTTGCAACCCAGTGTCTATGGGGTCAGGTCAGTCAAGCAGTCAGACAGTTTTAAAATAGCCAAAATAATGTTTTTATTGAAAGACAAACAGTAAAGACACCACAACACAGCTAACAGAAGAATTGGAAATAGGGATATCCAGGGAAATGGGTGATACAACACTTGTCTCGTAGTCCTGAAGAAGTTTGAAGATTGAGTTCGTGGATATGGAGTCTCAGTACATAGGACTGAGGGGACGGCTTGCCAGACACAGTGTCAGCAAGGCTGGATGGAACTCAGGAGCAATCCAATGTGGTCTCGGAATCGGGGGGGGGGTGTATAGGGTGAATTGTGACTGCAGGCCATGCCTTACTCAGTGAGAACAATGCGAGTTTGGAGCAGGACAAAGCTTTGGAAAAGGTCAAGTTTAACTTGATCGGCTTAGCGCTGATTTAACAATAGTGTAGCCAGTATGCAAATGCGAGGTGCTTAGCTTGGCTTTGTAAGGCTATCAGCTCAGAGCTGGGCGCCTTTGTTAGTGTCACGCTTAAGCAAAAAGGTGTTTGCAGGGAGGTCACTGAAGCAACGGATTGGCTCTGTTCTGCCTCTCTAGGTGGAGAATGGAATGTCCAACATTACCGGCCGCGCCTGTTTACGTGCTTGTCCGGAGGCCTTGCAAACACGTGGAGCGGGGTGGCAGAGGAAGGCCGAATGGTTTTGATATCAAAAACGATATCGAGTGCTATCACCAGGTAGGCCTGGGCCGCGGTAACACTACCAAGGGGAACATGGCTCACCAGCCATCGGTTGGCCCCTATGTTGCCCTATACCAGTATTTTTTTTAATTTTTTTATTTTTTGAGCTGATAAGCCAGAGAGCAAGGAATCTGGGCAGAAACAGTCAGAATGTAAAAAGAAAACAACAGCTCACATAATCTGTACACAATAGCAGTGGCTGGTGGCTCTAATGTAAAGTGATAGTAGTGCATCTGCTCTAGTTTTAGTCTAAACTTTGTATTTGTGGGGTTACGTGGCAATTATGTATGGTGAATTGCAATACTGTGCAACTGAATTATGCAAACAAATGTGAAGTGCACAATTGAAATGTTACATGTAAATCTATATGGGAATGCACAATAGCACCCCACGCACAATGGTACCACAAGTTCAACTCTGCTTCCACTACCTTCGACTGACCACAGTAAAAAATAGTAGTCAAAATCATGGTCAAAAAAGTATAACCACAACATATTAAGGGAATGTACACATGCATAAGTCACCAATAGGATGCCATCCACTGTTGTCTACACATTTTACACCATCATTTGTCATCAACCTGACTCTAACCTCAGTGCCCTGTGTTGTTTATATCTGAAACACAGAGGACTGAAGAGGTCACTATAAAGCAAAACACATAGGAGCAGTAGCATGTCAGCAAAAATGAGGACATGGAGAAGCTCTTCAGAAGAACTAAGCAGAAAATTCCACAGACTTGTTGGGGAGCCATGCACTGCTGGGTATGTACACCATCTAACAAAGCCACAGTTTGAGGCCTCTGAATTAAGATTGAGGGAGAGAGAGAGAGAGATTGAGAGAGAGAGAACACAGTTTATTGAAAATCTGCAATTTCATTGTGGTGGGTACTCTCTCTGCATACATTAAGTGCAACAATTCCATGCTGCCATTGTGCTGTTACCATGCTGTACTCTCCCATTCCGTGGTACAGTATAATTAGTGAAAAATATCATTTAATTGGCAAGAGATATCATTTCTAATATAAAAAACATACACTTATGACTGGACAGCCTGTGGGAAAGGACTCTGGTTGGAAGCTGTGTTCTAAGCACATAACCTCAGCATGGCCAGGTCATAAATTCAAGAGGATTAGATGGAAAAGCCCAGATCTGATGGGCTTGCAATAATCCTCTCAATGACCTAACCTTCAAATACAATAGCAAATGAGACTGCCTTGGTGAATCAACCAATCATCCTGTAACCTCTTCCTACAGAAACTCTCCTTTGTTCTCTCACCTGTCCAGACATTAGGAGACTATTGTGGCTCCCATCAATGCTTTGTCACCTTAAGTAAGACCATTAGTCAGTAACAGACCCCTTTTGTTTGCTCTGCCAGAAAGCAATTAACATATTTCCTTTCAGGGTGAGAAGCAGAGTACTTAAACCCTGGTCCCAACCTGACAATTCATAGTACCTGGATGCATGCAAGATTGTCATTTTGTCCTTTGGCTCTGAAGTTCTCATGCTCTATGATACCCTCAAACTCTTGTTTGAACAATCCCACTTCAATCTTTTGCTTCCAGAACAGTAATTATCACCCACTTCACCCCAAAATCTCTTGCTAGACAACCTTTCTCTCCTTCCCCTTCATTAGTCTTGTATGGTTCATGAGACTGCTTAATTGCTTGTGTGAGTCTGTGGATCCCCCAATAAAGGCATTCTTTTGACTCTCAGCTGGTGCCTTGCAGTTAGTACCAGTGTACCCAGTTGAAAATGTCCCATGGTTACCCCCTCTCATAGGCCTTGTTTGAGCTTTAATTCCCTACCTTTCCCAGGAGATACTGGCATCTCTGGGGGACCTCAAGGTCACCTACCTTTGTGGGTAAGAGTGCTCTTAATTGTCATGGCCAGTTCATTAACTGGTGACTCATCATCTAGTAAGAAGCTTCTCTGTACTTACCTTGGCTATTCCTTCAAGAAAAGGCATGGACCTGGATCTTATTGGGAGTTTAAACTTATTGGGAGTTCCAACCATTGAATAAAGTTTTCAGTGGGGTGAGCCAGCACTTTCAGAACTGCCTTTGATTCAATCCATTTGATTCACACATAATTAAAGCAAGGGTGGACAAAGCGTGGTCTAAAGGAACACCACACCCTACTCATAAACTTTCTAATGGACCCAAACCCATAAACCTAAAACATTCCCAAAATTGCAAATACACTCTGATAGACCCTGTTGGAGCATATTTTGTTCTCCAAACTTTATTCTCCCAGATCCTGTTTTGATCTGAAAATATTAACTGGCATGCTATTCAGTTTTCACCATATTGCCAGCTAGATTTACCACTTTGTAAACTGTGGTATTCACTTTTACATTTGAGGCACCATTGCTTAGCAATCACAACTGCTCCCTGAAACCCATCTTAAAAGCCAGGCAGCTGCACCAACCAAAGGAGTTCTGAAGTACCGGCAGGAAGGGTTCTAACGGGTGACATTGCAGGTCCCTCCTGCCGGTGAGCTGCAGTGTGACAAGCAGGGGTCCCTGTTGCTGTTCATTGCACCATGGCTCACTGGCAGAAAGGGGCTAGACACATCATCCTTCAGTGCCCTGCTTGGCAGTGCCATTTAACTTCTTTGGTTGGTGCAGCTGCTTAGTTTTTAAGGGGGATTTGAGGGTATTGACTCAGGAGATGGATCATGGCTACACCCTTGTACTTATATCTCCCATGGAGAATCTTAGCCATTACCTTCAACATATCACAGACAAGCAACATCAGAATGTGATCAAAACACAAACACCTTTATGTGAGATTAAGTCCCACTGAACTCACTGGGGCTTATTTCTGGCCAGGTATATGGATAATTGCATTGTTACTTGACTGTCTCTCATAATAAAGAATAGAACACCCAGTTACATTGAAATCCAGTGTCACCTAGTAATTAAACTGTATAATGATCCTATCCACACAGCCTTTCTTCTGCTGCATAGCTAGATCCAGTCGGAGAATACCAACAGGGGTGAGATAATGAAACAGAAAGGTCATTTTTGTCTTATTAAAGTTCTTTGAATATGTAAGATAAAGTTGGCAAGTTGATTCACAACCTAGATGAGAGAAACTTTTTAGATGCTTTTTTCCCCCTGCCCATTAAGGGAACTTGGAATGTTGTCAAATTAAAAAAAAAAAAAAAACAATTTGCATAAAGCAATCCTCAAACATATGGTTTGTCAATAAGGTTTTTTTTTCCTTTTCCATTTTGCACAAAGCATGCTGGTTTATAGTACTAATTTTCCACAGGAGAGATATTAAAAAAAAGGTGTCCTTCATATAAACAGAGTTAACTTCTGGTGAACTCAATGATGTCTTTGAATAAAAAGGGAGAAATCTTTGTTTGTAGCCATGGATGAGCAAATAGCATTCAGATATGTATAAGGAGAAAAGACACAGGAACATCCATTTGATATCTGACAGCCATCCAGCAAATTGATTAGGGCTTCAAGTACCTTCAGAGGCAAAAAAACCCCACTATCTCACCCCCCATATTAAATAACAAACGTCAGTATCATAGATCAGCTACTTCATTACACCTGCTTAACTAGGGCTATTTCCACACTAGCCTGTTATAGTGCTATTATTCCACTTTCAATATCCTATGGAATCCTGGGGTTTGCAGTTTAGGGAGGGGCCTCTGCAAACTCCAGGATTCTATAAGATGTTGAAAGTGGAATAATAGCACTGTAACAGGCTAGTACAGAAATGGGCTAAGTAATGTCTCCTGGCCCAATAGCACCCACTCCCCACCATCCACCTTAAGATCCAACAATGAATTAGCAAAAAGAAATCATAATCATAATCATAATCATAATCAATATTTATTATTATTATTATTATTATTATTATTATTATTTAATTTTTATTTATACCTCACTTTTTTCCAAGGTTGGGGACTGAAAGTGGCTTATAACAATTAAAAAGACATCTTCAACATCCTCTGGGATCCTGGGGTTTGCAGTTTAGAGAGGGGCATTTGGAAATCTCAGCCAGAGAGCTCTTTGGTCTCAGTAAACTACAAATTCCAGAATTCCAGAGGAGGTTGAAAGTGGAATAATAGCACTACAGTAGCACTATGACAGTGTAGGGCAGAAATGAACTCTGTCTCATTGAATTCCAGGACCTGTAGTTTGGTGAGACACTTACAGCATTCTGCTAGAAATACCACACAGACTTCTAAGTACCTCACAAATTATATATCTCAGAATTCCTTAGTATGAAACCATGCCAGTTAAAGTGGTATTAGACTGATTTGATAGTGTTGTGTAGAAACATTTTAAAACAAGCTGCCTGCTCTGCAAGTGTCTTAGTTTAGTGTCTAAATGCGATTTTTAGAAGTAGGTTTCCATCATTCCGGCTTAGTACGTGCCACTGAATGTTGACAGCATGCAGTCATAGCAATAGCAGTGCAGCCCATGACCAGATTCAGGGGGATGCAACTGGCACTAAACCCAGAAGTATTACCTGGAAATTTCTACAGTTCTCCAGCACACACACACACGGGGTGAAGTAGGGAAAGAGAGAGAGAGACATTCAGTGTGCATGATGCTGACCAAATAAGCTCACTGCATAACAATGTTTTGGATAGCATTTAGGCTTATGTACAAAATACCATGAACCTAGTTGTGACAACTGGAGCTGAGAACACCATTAAAATCATATCCAACTAAGCTGGGGAAGGGAGGGGGAAGCAAGCAGACACATACAGCATATGGACAGGGCTGTATGGCATGAAAAGATTACTCTGTTATTGGTCCTCTTTCAATCCTGAGCCAAGTCCTATCTTGATCTTTGAGCTAGTGGTTAGGGTGAAGCTATGTCACATACTTCAGTCTGGCAAAGGAATGGAGAATAATGATACCATATGGAAATTAAGGGAGTCTAGAAAAGCAGGATGGCTTAAATACGCTAAAGGCACCACATCATGTCTGATCTTGGGAGCTAAGCAGCATCAGCCCTGGTTATTACTCGACTGGAAGACCACCAATAAATACCAGGTGTGTAAGATTATATTTCACAGAAGGGAACTGGCAAAACCACCTCTGAGTAATCCTTGCCTAAGAGAACTCTATGAAGTTCATGGGGTACCATAAGTCTACAGATGAAATGGAGGTACAAACACAGAGAAAAGAAGGGTCTTTGAGCAAAGCTGGGGTGAAGGGATATAGTTCAAGTATAGTGGGTATAGTTCTGTAACCAGTTATCTCTATCATAGACAGACAGTCTGTTGACAAACAGCTGGACGAAAGACCTGATATTTTTCTGGCCAAGAGAAATCCTCAGTGAGATAGACTGATCTTCCAACTCCTCATCCCATTCCACCAAGCTATTCTAAGTCTTATAGGACTTTCTAGTGAATGTCTTACTTGCAGGCGGTCTGTTACTTTAAAGGAACCTTCAGTCCTTGAAACATACAGTCCATAGTAATGAGACCTTCTGAGCATCTTGCCAGCATTGCTAGCATCAGCATTTTGAACAGATGGAAGCAACTGATTGTCCCTTCTGACTGCAGGCAAGGCATCTACTGGAGGTGATTTGGGGACCTTCTGTGGGTCCTTCAAGATCCTTTTCTGAAGATAGGTCTGGAGTGGCCTCTTTCAGGATGTTGGACCTATCTTTGGTCTCCATGCCATATGGGGTCTCACCCGAAGAGGAACCAATCCGGGTTGAGTCAAGGCCACATATAACCCCCTCTTTAAGACAGTGACCCTCTTACCACCAGTTACTGGAAGATGAATGAGAAGGGTCTTCAAGTCCTACAAGAAAATTTTCCAGAAGCATCTAGTTGCAGGCACACAATTATGCATTAGTGTGGCTACTGTTCTGATCTAGCAAGGCTTTCATTCTGGTGAACACAAAAGCCCTTTCCTATTGTTAAGGGAAATGGTTCCATCAGATCTTTTGGACTGCAGTTCCCATTATCCCTAATTCTTGATCATGTCAGATTAAACTAGTTCTATTCCAAAAGATCTGGAGGGTCTCTGGGTGTGAAAGACCACTTTAGAGTGTATGTGTCTCCCCCACCCCTGCAATCTGTTACCCAGAAATATACTGACTTTGCTCTTAAATATTGTGTACTTCCAGATAAAGGGAGCTTAGCTGGTTCTGCTGCTGTGGCACATTATGTGTGGAAAAGAAGAGTTGCACTGAAACTTTTAGCTTTAAAGCCCCATAAAGTTCTAAATGGCTTTGCTGTGCCTTTCAGTAAATCAACATAATCACCTTTAAAGCCATGAATTGTCCCCATGTACTGCTTTACTACACTAACGGAGAGAACACTCCAAGCATCTAAAATGCATCTAAACATCATAGAATGGAAGGGGAACAGCATAAGGAGGGAGGGGAAAAGGCAGCATTAAAATGCAAGTCGTATGCTGAAGTCCAAGTGGCTTGGAAAACAGCGTGTCCACAATTGTTCTGCAAAGAAGAGAATAAAGTAGGACTTGAAAAATAGAACAAAAATTGCAGCACTGAACACTCTTGTCCAGGGTTCTAGCTAGACAGATGTGGCCTCTTCCTCAGGACTCCATTCAATTCCTCTCCCCCTCCCACTTTTACATGTCCTCCCAAAACAAGCTTTTATAGATGATGAGAACCTTAGACTTTGTGCGCAGGATTGCCTACCGGCTTTTTTGTACTTTTTTTCCTTCAAATCCTGGATGATATTTAAAGGAACTATGTGAGGTTCTGGAGTCTATCCCCCAAAGTAGGTTCAGCACTTTGGATAGTTCCTTTAAAGTCTTTAAGAAAGTCCAGAGCCTTTCCACACTACACTCTTATAGTGCTATTATTCCACTTTCAACATTCTATGGAATCTTGGGGTTTGTAGTTTAGAGAGGGACATTTATAATTCTCAGCCAGAGAGTTCTTTCACCTCAGTAAACCCTGGAATGCCACAGCATGGTAAAAGTGGAATAATAGCACTGTAACAATGTAGTGTAGAAAGTCACATAGAGTGGATTCATCACACCTTTGACATGGAAGAAAATGGCTAACTGATGATGGGCAAAAGTTTTGGTGGCCTCATCTGTGCAGTTAGAATATTCTTTAGCACTCTCAAGGCATCACTTGCTGCCAGTGCAATAGGACTTGCAGTTTGTCCTGTCTCCTAATTGAAAATATTTGTCTGGGAGTCAGAGAAATCACATCCCCCATGTACACTGGCAATAAATAGTAAGAAGACTTTTTTAAAAATCACCAGCAACATCTCCTAAGAATTAGCTTCCTTCCTCTTGCAAATTTTAACCTCAGGCACTGTCAGCATGAGCCAAGCCTCAGCTAGTCGGGGAAGTTGAGTTGATTCCAAAAATGCAGTTTAGAAATCGAAGGAGCTTGGCATTGAACTCTACCAGTTCTGGAGTTGCACCCATCACTGATTACTGTACATCTGACTGGCAGCTGAGTATTTGAAATGATGCCATTGGAAAACATTGGGTCTAAAGTGATGTGAAAATTTGGGCTGTTAAACCTTATGATGGTCCATTTATTACCCATCCACTCAGAAGAAAGAGGCTGGTGCACAAATGTATGTGTAAACTCAAGGCCACCTTGTTAACTGTTTAAACTATGGCTGCATGGAGCAGTGCACATTGAAGTGAATGTATTATCTACTTCCTCTTCATCATGTCAAGGGAGAGCAACTCAGGCTCCAGAGTCAAGCTGATAAATTCATCTTGCCCTGGCTGGCCTGCTCCCAGGAAGTCTGTAGAAGCTGACTTCTCTCTCAAGCCCTGGCCCCAAAGGAGAAAGTCAGCTAACTGTAGACCCAAAGGCTGTTTCCTTTCCAAACCCTGGATCCCAAGAACCAAAGAGAAAGTCTCAGAGTCTTCACTGAAAGGCTTCTATGGGTGCTCACTGACTACAACCCAAGTTACTCTTTTCCTTCATTAGCCTGTCAAGAAGTGACCAATAACTGCTAATTATAGTAAATGAAATACCAGTTAAACCAATTAGATTAACAGATAGCCCAACCACTTCTTAATTAGTTTTGTAAAGCCAAGTAAATAATTCATTTAAGGCACCATCCAAAGCTAACTGGGTTTACATAACTGTTAACACATCATTCAACAATTGATTCAGTGGGTCTACTCGAATGGAGATTATTTAGCAAGATTCTATTTGTGGGTTTTGTGCAAAATCACCTTTTTTTTTTTTTTTTTGCAATAACAATGCTATTTTTTGCAAAAGACACATTTTTCAGCAAAAGTCCAGATATACAAAAATCTCATTAAAAATGTGCCAAAAACCTTTGTCTTCTCTCCCTTGTGGGGAAAAAATGTTTGAAATTGTGGTTGGCATCCTATTGCCATCCTGTTGGCATCATGTTGGGTATGTTTAGTCAGCAGAAGAGAAGGTTAAGAAGGGACATGATAGCCATGTTTAAATATTTGAAGGGATGTCATGTTGAGAAAGGACTGGGCTTGTGTTACCCTGATTTCTGGGGTCCCGTGAGGGACACCTCAACGTGTTCCAAATAATGGGGAATGGGAATTAGCTAGAGCACAAGCTAAGCAATGCAAGAGGCAGGGCAACATAGCGAGATCTTGGACCCAATGTTTACGGGGTCAGGCTGAGTCAATAATCAAGCAGAAGTAAATAATAATTGTTTTCTTTATTTTGAAATACAGTCAATGCATATGTATGCAATCACTCACACAGACCTAATGAAAGAAAGGTAGGAGTTGGATAGAGGGTTTCAGACGGATTTTTTCAGTGTAAATACTACACCTGATCCTGTAGCCCGGGTAGTCAGAAGAAAAGTCAGTTGGAGCGGAGATTCTCAGCATGTGGAACCTGAGGGGAAGGCTCAGCAAACGCAGTGGCAGTAAGGTGGGATGGAAGCCAGGAGCGATCTGAAGAAGAGCTCAAAATCAAGGGGTCTTATAGGGGAAAATGTTCCTGTAGGCTAGTCCATTCCTGGGTAAAACAATGGATTTCTGGCTGGAGACAAAGCCTCCGAAAGGTCAGTACTTAGCATGATTGAATTATGACAGAGTTATCAATAGTGCAGACAGTATGCAAACGAGGAGTGCTTGACAGTTGGATATTCGGCTCATCAAGCTGCCTGCTCGGGGCAGGGGATCTTTTGTACTTTGCGTGCATACATAATGTGGTTTTAAAGTGTACTTGTCTGGAGATCTCCTGAAGCGGTGTTCCGGCAATTACTGGCCTGCCTGGATTTATTTTGTATTGTTCAGCTATTTTCGGCCATGCCCATGTGCGTGTTTGTCCAGGGGCCTCCCAAGCACGTAGAGAGGAACAGTTTGTGATGGCCAAATTCTTGTTATCAAATTATATCTAATATACCACAGGCCCAGACTAGAAACTACAGTAGCATTTGTTTTGTGCTGCACTAGAAACTAGGTAGGACAAGGAGCAATGGATTCAAGCTACAGGAAAGGAGATTCCACTTGAACCTCAGGAAGAACTTCCTAACAGTCAGAGCTGTTTGGCAGTGGAATATGCTGCCTCAGAGCATGGTGGAGTCTCCTTCTCTGGAGGTTTTTAAGCAGAGACTGGATGGCTTCTTTTGGGAATGCTTTCATGTGTGTTCCTGCATAGCAGGGGGTTGGACTCGATGGCCCCTGGGGTCTCTTCCAACTCTATGATTCTATGGTCAGTTGTGATGTCTTAAGCCTGGCTTATGATCATGCAATTGTTTCCTACTCAAATTTATGAGTATTATACCATTGCCACAATCATAAATTTCTCTGAAACCCACGTCAAAAGCCAGTTGGTTGTCCTGAGTGGTAGAGTTCTGCAGTGCTGGCAAGTGGAGTACTAAAGACTGATGTCACCAGCTTTCTTCTGCCAATGAGCGATGGTATGAGGAAGCGAAGCAGAGGCCCTGTGGGGTCCTATCCCAACTCTTTATCACACCATCACTTGCTTGCAGGAGGTGAACGGCCATGTCATCCTGATGTGACCTGCTTGCCAACACCTTTGGTCACCATGGCTTTTAAGATTGTTTCAGGGCTTACAGCATGAGATGAAGTATAGCTAGTTTCGTAGCTTTGCTTCTGATGTAAGACCTCATCAAACATAAGCAAAGCTATACTGCTGTACCATTCACACATGTGAGTCATCAAATTATGATGACAAAGTCCCTACAGCTATTGTGTGGGGCACTGATCTTTTTCATATAGGACAAATTCTCTCCTGTACATCACGAAAGAACTAAAGATCCTTCAAGCAAAGATGAAGGCCTAAGTCTACATTCAGGCCAATTACCTCTTTAGATCTACTTGTTGTCAGGTTGTGTTCCTTACTGTCTTTGTGACCTTCTCCCATCCACTTTTCATTCTGACACAAGAGGGAAAGAAGCCAACCAAGGTCCTCCTTGATTCTCATTCCAGTTTAACCTCATCTTTTATCCATTTGTCTTTCTTCTGATAGGTCTCTCATACACGGAGGTATTTAGAAGATTCATTATCTGCGAGCTCTCAGATTGCTTTGTTGTCATGACAAATGAACTTTCCCCCTGGTTTTCATGACTGATGGATATTCTTGGCATGTGCCTGCCCCCTTGGAAGTCAAGCTGCTAACATCTATTCATACAGCATTGGCATTCTCTACTGAGTGTATAAAGCTAAAGCTGAGCTTATCATATTAATAATAGCTTAACGACTTTGTGTGGTGCTTTGTCCAATTTCCAATAGACTTTGTCCCCAAAGAGCCTGGTATTTTGGACTAAATTTTTCATCAGGAAATGTCCTTTATAGATTGCTTGAGAGAAAGAAGTGAGTGGACTACAAATCCCATGTCCCTTGATTCTGATGAAATGCCAATGAGATTTCTGTAGCATTTACTGCATTGTGTGCTCTGTAAAGCAGTATCTCAGTTTTGATTCAGGAGAATTGTGTTTGCTGTCTTTTTGTTCAAGGTAATATATACCTAAGCAAAGCAGCAAAATATTAAAATTCAAGGCCACAACTAGTAGTGTCTGGTGGAACAATTAATCCACTTTGGGTTTTAGTATGAACTTGAAGGGTGCTTAATCCCTTGTCTAAAATAGTTTCAGCAACTTGGATAGATCCTTCAATGTTTTGGTTAAAACCTGGAATGGAATCAGTATCTCGTTGACATGGAAGCTACCAGCCACCACTGGCTTCTCCCCATATCTCACAGTCTCAACCTATTTTTATCTTGCTGGATTGGAGGGCCATGAAGATGACAGAAGCAGACCGCTAATATGCCAGTCTCTTTCTTCCCAGTTCCCTTCCAGTCCATCTGGGAGGAATTTATTTCTTTACCTTCCTCTTTCAGGATCATAGATGTTTGTTCCAGCAGGAAGGTCTACTGTGTAGATTGGACGTGATCAAGATATTGTACCTTCTGTTTCATGGAAGAGCCATTTGGGTGTATGGAAGGTTCTATTTTATCGAGTGAATGGGAGGATAGGGCTATTGGCAAAGTTGGCCCATGTCATTTTGCTGCCTGAGGGAAATAACAATATGAATGCTTCCATCCAACCTACAAAGGCCAACCAGACTGGTAGCTAAATGCTTCTTCAACACTTGGGATGAGACAACACCTTCTATGGTACCCAAAGGCAGCACTATAGTTTAGGGACCAAAAAACCAAAAAAAACAGGATCAGTGGTATACAACTCACTTATTCAACGCCTCTCAGAATTTGTTGTCTGAGGTGACAGCTTCATTTTACCTAATAGTAAGGCTGGTCCTGCTGTTGGAACCAACCTAGTTAACAATTGTTATGACCAAAGTTAGTACTGGTATCTGGGAGTACATTGCACTGAACAACATGGGTCCAACTGCTGAGTTAACAGGCATCAAGTTGTTCTGAATGATCCTATGGACACTTACTAAGAAGCAAGCCCCATCAAACTTAGTGGGACTTAATTTGCAGTAAATGTACACCAGATCAGCATGATCAACATGCTGGAATCCATGGGACCTTAACTGTTTCTTAACTTGTCCATTGGTTACAGCTAGATTGAGGCTATTCTCCCTCCATTTTCAATCTTCTTTGTCTTTTTATTCCCTTTACAAATTTTATTGCAGACCGATGGTTATAGGCCCTGTTGATTGGACTGTACAGTGAGGTAGGCATGTGGAAAATAAATTAATTTGTCAAGAAAAAGAGCAGAGGTGGGAATAAGGTTCATTCTTATCAAAGACACCTTGTTGTACTCATTGGTATGTGAGCAGTGAACCTCTAAAAATATCCTCTCTCATATGTTTGCCTATTAGACTTTCTGTGGCGTGTTTATATTTTTGCAAAGCTGTGAATCAATGGACGGGTGCAGGATTTATGCCTCAGATGGCATTTCATGGGTTTCAAAGTCAGTTTGATGATGAGCCCATGCATTTAAATTACAAACCAGTTGGGCCAAATTCCATAAAAAGACAGGTGAGATCATAAATTTTCTGCTTCGGGGGCAGTTATTGCTGCCTATAAAGTGAAAGCCAGGGAGGCATCACAGGCGTCTGTTTGCAGTCTCCTCCTGGTAGCCTGTGAGGCTCAGCACAACTCCTGTATGCTAAGAGGAAATGCTCCACGGATGTGATTTTGACTGGCAGGTGTCACTTGGGCACGTGGCACAGACAGGGTCCTCGGAGGTTGATGAAGATCTGGTACACTTCAAGACATTTCAATAGGAGACTTTTGTCTGCATCATTTGCATGCTGAAGCTTTTGCCTGACAGGATATTGGCAAGGGAGAAAGCGGACTTTGGAAAGGGAGACAAAGAGATAGAGCTACTTTGTGCTGTTTCAGGGATACAAAGCCAGAGAAGGCATCTGAAATCCTATCAAGTTTTGTCAGTAAATAATCATAGAGTTAAAAAGATTTACAAGGCCACCTAGTTCAATCCTCTGCACTGCAGAAACACACAACTAAAGCACTCAAGATACACTGTCCTCCAACCTCTGTTAAAGATCTCCAAAGAAAGAGCTTTGAGGTAGTCCATTCCACTGTTGAACAGTTGTTACAGTCAAGAGGTCCGTCCTAATGTTTTGGTAGAATCTCTTTTCTTGTAATTTGAACCCACTGGTTCACGTTCTAGTCTTTGGAGCAGGAGAAAACAAGCTTGGTCCCATCTTCTACATGGCATCTCTTCAGACTATCTGATCAGGCTAAACATCCCCAGTTCCCTAAGCTATTTCTCAAAAAGTTTAGTTTTCAGATTTTTTAGCCTTTTGATCAGCCTCCTCTGAACACATTCCAGCTTGTCAATATCCTTCCTGGACAGTGGTTCCAGTGGTACTGAGGTAGGGAAATGCAAGTCTGACCTATTTGGATACAAATTCTCTGTGTGTGTGCTCACACATGCACACATATTTTCTTCTCTCTCTCTCTGGCCATTTCTGCACTAGACTGTTAAAGTGCTACTATTCTACTTCCAACATCCTATGGAATCCTGGGGTTTGCAGTTTAGGGAGGGGTCTTTAGAATTCTAAGCCAGAGAGCTCTTTGGCCTCAGTAAACTGCAAACCCCAGAATTCCACAGGATGTTGAAAGTGGAATAATAACACTATAACAATGTAATGAGGAAATGACCTCTGTCTCTTTTCTTTTAGGAATTGGATGACATTAATAGGCCCCGAAACCTCTTAAGAGGAGATTGCACCTGATAAATTTCAAAGCTCCAATTTTTTTTAAAGAGCTTTAATTAAAAAAAGAATAGATTGAACTGCTAATAATTTTTAAAAGATCTTTGCAGAATTGGAAGAAATTTGTCAGCATGATAACCAGTTTTGAGAAGGTGATGTCTGGCTATTTTTAAATGAATTGGTGAAGTATTGTGTGTGTCTCTGTGTGTGTGTGTGTATGTGTGTGTGTGCGAGAGAGAGAGAGAACAACTTTTCTATTTGGAGTGTATTTAACAAAAGATGAGCATATCCCCTTATGTTCCTTGTCTACCATTTTGTTTTCACTGAACAAGTATAGATAGCAAAGAGGTGGTACTTAATATGGAACCTTACACTTTTGGAAGAGCTCAAACAGAGACTTCTGTAGAATCCTTTCACTTGAGAGTGAACCAGGTAGTAATCCATAGGGAGTGAGTTATAGAACGTAGCCCCCATTTCAGAAAAGCCCATCTGCTGTTTACTCCAGGGGTCTTCAACTACAGTAAAGATCCTTTTCTCCTCCCAGGAATCTGTAGCGGACAGCCCTGTCCTATTTTATGAATGAAAATTGGTCAAAACTGCAATCAGAAGAGACTTCCAGTTGTGATCTCTGGGTTTCAGGCACTTTGAGGGGCTTGATGACTGTTTCAACTGATCAGCAGCTTTTACTAGCTTCTTGAAATGGCAACTGAAATGAGGAGAGCATTGTTTTACATACTCATACACCCATTTTGGACTCTGAACCAAACTGGGATGCAGATGTATTGTATTTCATGGAAAATGTATACACAACTGAAGAGCTGGTGTGGTGTAGTGCTCTGAATGTGGTCTGTCTTAGCCATTTCCACACTGTACTGTTATAGGTCATTTCTGCACTAGCTTATTATAGCACTATGATTCCACTTTCAACATCCTATGAAATCCTGGGGTTTGCAGTTTCGGGAGGAGCTGGCCGGCCCCTCCCGAAACTGCAAACCCCAGGATTCCATAGGATGTTGAAAGTGGAATCATAGCGCTATAACAAGCTACTGCAGAAATGGCCATAGTGTTGTTATTCCACTTTCACCATCCTGTGGAATTATATAGTTTGCAGTTTACTGAAGCCCAAGAGCTCTCTGGCTGAGAATTCTAAAGGGCTCTCCCTAAACTGCAAACTCCAGGATTCCATAGGATGCTGAAAATGAAATAACAGCACTATAACCCCTATAGTGCAGAAATGGCCTCTGACTCTGGGAAACTAGGGTGAAAATCCCCACATGGTTAAAGATACCAACTGGGTTATTCTGGGCAAGTCACACTATCTCAGCCTCAGAGGAAGGCAATGGCAACAACAATCTGAACAAAACTTACTTTTGGGGAAAATCCTGCCATTCTTCTTTTCTTGAAAAAAAAATTTTAGTGAAAAAAAAATCCACAAAAACAAGCAAAATGAAACTAGGAAGTAAGACCAGCCATTTATTTTGGCTTCTGCAGGGTATCAAGGGATTTAAGGCAATGTTCGGAATGTGAGCAAGCAAATTTGTGGAGGGTTGAGAGCAAAACTACCGAGAATTTTTATTTTTCTTCTTTCAGTAGTTCAGAGGATTTGGTGCACTGGTGTGCCCCATCAAGGGGGTGGGAATCAGTGTCCATCCCCTCTGTGATTTGTCCATCTCTGCTTCATCTTTTTTTTTTTTTTTTTTTTGCTGTCTATATTGGGTTTCTAATCCGTTCCAGTAACACTAATGCTAGACAACATTACACTTAAGAACGAAATGTACCTTCTCCTAGATTATCTTTGCTAAGGTCTGATACATTAAGACACAGAAAGATGTATTAACAAAGATACCTGCACAAACAGTCATTTCAAACTGGTTGCATCAGATCCATATTTAATGAGAGCGTGATTTGTCAAGGTGATTACATGGAGGGAGTAGGGAGGGATAACTGAAGAATGCTTAGTCTCCTAGATTATCAGGAAAAATAACGTGCAGCAAGGGTGAACAAAAGACAAAGGGCCAAATGAATATTGTATTAATCATGAACTGCATGACTCAGAAGGAATTTCAGATGTTTTTTATCCCTCTTTTAACGATCTCCTCACTATTGACCCTTGAACAAATGAATGTACCATAATGGCATAAAAATGTCCTGCTTAAATGTGTTTGTATTCTTTTACAACATGCACTAATGGGCATTTCCTAGTGTTTTTGCCGCCATCAATGACACAGTCCTAGTGTCATCCCTCTTTTATCAACAAAGAAGTGTTGAGACAAAGGAACAGAGCTCAAATGTTTAAGCCTTGGCTCTGCTACAGCCAGTTAGCATGATGTAGTGGTTTGAGTGTTGTAGTGGGAGACTAGGGCCACTTCCGCAATAGCCTTTTCTGGTGCTATTATTCTGCTTTCAACATCCTATGGAATCCTGGGGTTTGCAGTTTAGGGAGGGGCCAATTGGCCCCTCCCCAAACTGCAAACCCCAGGATTCCATAGGATGTTGAAAGCAGAATAATAGCACTAGAAAAGGCTAGTGTGGAAATGGCCCTAGGATTCAAATCTCCGCTTGGCCATAGAAACCTACTGAGTGACCTTCATCAAGTCACATTGCCTCAGCTTCAGATGAAGACCAGGGAAGAGGAAGCTTCAGATGAAGGCCCCAGTTACCATGCAGTACACCCCCACTCGATGTCAAATTATGTACATTGCCAATCATGACATGGAGTGGGAGTGTACCTGAATAGGCATGAAATATAATTCACACATTAAAAGCCATGCTAGCAAATAGGACTGGCTGCACACATGCAGAATTAGATCAGAAGGTACCCCAAGGCATGACCAGGTCATAAGTTCACTTAAGGTTAGTTGGAGAAAATGATCCTCTCAATGGCCCAATCCTAGAAGACATGCCATCAAAACTCCCAGACAAAGCAACAATGGCCAGAACCATATAACCTCCTTCCTGCTTGTCAGGATCTGAGGCATGGGTAGCAAGGGTCAACCAGTACAGGTGCCAGGCCTGGGCCAAAGGAGAGGCATTAGATCAGGAAGCCAATGGTCAGGGCACAACTAGTGTCCAAGGCAGCAGTCCTCCTGGTACCAAGAGTCCACAAGGCCAGAGACAAGAAACAGGTACAAAAGGCAGACAGGAGGTCAGAACACACAACAGGAACCCCCCAGACAACAGGTGTAAACAGGGCCAGGAGCGGAGGGCAGGTCCAAGAGGCAGGCAGAAGGTCAAGTCACAATAAGGGTCAAGGCAGTAGAAGCCTACCAGGTAACAAGAGTCCACAGGGCCAGAGGCAAGTCCAGAAAACAAGCAGAGGCCCAAGTCTTGGGGTCAGCCAGGTCAGGACCACTGGCAAGTCCAAAGAGGCTACAGGCAACACTGCAGACCATGTTGCTGTAGCAAAGGCTGCAGAGAAACCCCAGCCCTTATAGAGCTGCCTGCTGGCTGTTCCAGTTGCCCTGCATCAGAGCATCCAGCTAGATCTGGGGTACTGGGCAAGATTTTGCAAAGAACAGGGTCAAGGCCAGGATCCTTGCAGGCAGAATCCTGCAAGGGCTTAGTCACAGACCAGAACCCTTACACTGCTGGACTTTCCCCTTTTGTTCTCTCACCTGTCCAGACATTAAGAAGCTATCATGATTCCCATCAATGCTTTGTCACCTAGTGCTAAGACCATTTGCCAGGTCTGGACACCTTTTGTTTGCTCTACCAGAGAGCCATTAACCCTTCCCCCTTCAGGGCAGAAAAGGATATAAAAAATCCTCCAGCCCAGGTAATATTTACAACACACTAGCACTTAGATTTCACCCTGTACCCCAGACTCTCCATGCTGCCCTTAAAACTTCATGTTTGAGCCATTTCACCTGGACTTTCTTCTCTTCAGGATTGGTAAATATTGCCAACTTTGTCCCAATTCCTCATTCTCCAAAGCAGTATATATTACTATGCCATACATCACCTTTCCATGGTAAGGTATAACTGGTGAGAAATATCACTTATTTGGCAAGAGATATAATTTCTAATATAAAAATCATACCTTTATGGCTGGACAGCCTGTGAAAAAGGACTCTAGGTGGAAGCTGTGTGCTAACGGAGATGACCTCAACATGGTCAGGTTGTAATTTCAAAAGGTTTAGACAGGAAAGCCCTGGTACTGATGGACTTGCAATAATCCTCTCAACAACCCAACATTCAAATACAATAGCGAACAAGATTGTCCCAATGAAGCAACCAGTGGTCATTATCCTGTAACTTCTTCCCAAGAAAATATCCTTTACCCCCTCACTTGCCCAAACATTAAGAGACTATCATGACTCCCATCAATGCTTTGTCATCTGAACATAAGACAATCAGCCCATTCCAGATTCTTTTTGTTTGCCCTGCCAAACAGCAATTAACATTCCTCTCCAAAGCAGGAAACAGAGTGTTTAAACCCTGGCTTCAAGCCCAACAATTCGTAGTCATTTGGATACAAGTAGGCTTGTCACCTTGTCTGTTGGCTCCCCAGTTCTTGTGTCCTATGTTACCCTCAAACTCTTGTTTGAGCCATCTTGCTTTTATCTTCTCCTTCTGGAACAGTAATGATTACCCACTTCATCCCAAAATCTCTCGCTGTCCAATCTTTCTTTCCTTTCCCTTTGTTAGCCTTGCATGGTTTGTGAGACTGCTTGATTGCTTATATGTGCTTGTGAATCCCCCAATAAAGTCATTCTTTTGACTCTCAACAGGTGTCTTGAAGTTAGTATCAGTATATACAGGTGAAAAGCTCCTGTAGTTACCCCTTCTCACAACTTCCTTTCGGCTTTAATTCCCCACCTTTCTAAGGAGATGCTGACACTGCTGGAGAACCTCAAGGTCCCCCACCTTTGGAGCCAACAAATAGGGTGATATCATTACTTCCCCCATCCATATACAACTATGAACTACATATGTCCATTAATCAATGGCAAAAAAGTACTACAAATGTGTAAGGGAACATACACATAGGTTTGATATCATCTGGTATGGTTTCTGTGTGTGGAGTGCTGGGGAAAGAGAGAAAGAGAGAGAGGCAGGTTGAATTTATGCTGCTATAAATCCTGGAATTATTCCATGTGGTTGAGATGGAAAAGGTAATTGGAGGTACTTAAAATGCAAAGTGAATTTCTCCACATTTTGATACAGTAGACAATACAAACTAATTTAAAATCATAAAAGCATTCCTTGGTGAAATATTTTGTTAATGTGGAAAAGCAGTTCTGAGAAATTCATTTGGGATTTCATACAACATGTTAGAATTTCAGTATATTAGATCTTGGGGAAATTATTATGTTTTATTTGAAGCATTAAAAATCTGTATTTTGTTAGTGCACCCTTAACTTTCATTCAGGCAGATCTCCCCCCCCTTTCATGGAACATGTTGATCATCTTCACTTTTGGACAAGAAATGATATAGAATAAAATCTGAAAAATCGAGTTGTTAGCCAAGCTAATTCCAAACCTTTATACTGCTCCATATCTCATAATGAAAATGTTTTGTGAAAGGGCTGGATCCCCCTTATACAATTGTCTCCATGGAAAAGAAGTGTACTTAAGGAGAGTGCAGAAATAAGTGGGTTATGAGTGGTGAATGGAAGAAAGATTTTACCTATTGTAGATTGCTCCCATGGAGTGATTATGATTGTCAGTATGTAATAATGGAAACCAAAGAGACTAGTAAATGGCACCAGCTCCTTTCAAATGACACCTACAAATATCGGGAGGATCTGCACCCAGCCTCAGAGCAGATCCAGGAGACCCAGTTTCACCACAGGAGAAACCACTGATGTTTGCATGCCCACTCTTTCACCCCAGAGGACTGTTGTCTTTATTTTATTTTATTTTTTGTGACCTCTATTTGACTAGTGGATACCATACTTTTCCAGTTTTCTTGACAGTATGTTAGAAAGTGTGTTACCCCACTGGAAAACCCCATCCCAGGGTCTACAATTTTGATATTAAAATATGATTCAATGTGCCTGAGAGGTCACCCAGATAGACACATAGGCAGCAATGGTCAAACGATCGAGAACCAAGTCAGGCCAGTAAAATCCCCAGTCACGTAGCCCCAGAAGACCTCAAGCTGTGCAAACCCACAGTAGACAAAGGGTCCTCAGTCCCTGAGAAGCCGACTTGAGGGGATTAGCATCTTTTCCCCAAGTTGAGCACCAATAGCAATAAAATCCTATCAGGCAAGGACCATTTACATGAAGTTACACCACAACCCAATGCAGTCGAAGATCCTGAGACTTTGGCAACACCTTGTCATCTCATCACGCAAAGGAAGTTACCATTGTGGAGCTTCTTTCTCGTTGCAACACCCATTGTTCTCACTGGGAAAGAATTAGCCCTCCAGCTACTTTTCCCCCTACAAATAGTCCCAGATTTTGAGCAGTTCTTTGGATAGCTCCCGGTCATTCCAGCAGACCATTGCTCCACCCGTTGAGTAATCCCCTCAGCCCTCTCTGTGCTGAGCCCCACTTCTCTTCTGTCTTCTCAGACCAAGAACTTCAGGAAAAGGTGCAGTATTACCTCAGCTGCAACCTCTTCAATACTCCCCTATCCAGTTTCCTCTCTTTTGCTTCTTGATAGCTCTTGAGTGAGTGTGTGAGTGATTGCATTAGTGCGTGAGACTTTCATTCAACGAAATCATTTATTGGACATTCTTGTTTGGTTTTTGGCTTGGCCTAACCCTGTAAAAATTGGGTAAAAAGACCATGCTAGGTTACCCTGCCTCTCGCATTGCTATTGCTTGTGCCCTGGCTAGTTTCCATTCCCCATCACGTGGAGCACATTGAGGTGTCCGCCGAGGGACCCCAGAAATTAGGGTAACAAGTGACATAGTCTGGAAAAAAAATGTTAAAACAACATAGCTAAAACAATCTCAAATACCAAAAAAAAAAATAATAATAATCAAAAGTATTAATGAAAACAGTTTAGAACTCTTAAAAATACATTAAAACCTTTCTGATATTAACAACCAGCACACCAGTTGCCCCAAGAAGACACAACCTGAAGGTCTGTTTAAATAGGAAAAAGAACAGAGAGAAGGCCAACCAAGCCACCCTTGGAAAAGTTTCCATAGCTTGGGAGCAGCCACTGAGAAGGCCCTCTCCTGAGTTAAAGTACTGGAATGTCCCATTTGTATTCTTTTTCTTGCATGATTTTTTGTTTCTTGTTTGGCATCCTGAAAGGCAAGAGAGGAATCACTGTAAGTGCAATCAAATATTTGAAGAATCTTTACCAACTCCTAGGCAAAGTGGAGGGCAAAATAAAGCCCTGGGGTGATATATGCCCCCTACGGCTGTGTTTGAGAGTCTTAACATCTCCCTCCACACACACACGCAAACTCAGCAGACTTCTCACTTTTGATTCAACATTGGGTCTCATGGAAGGGAACTTTTACGTATGTCACAGGGCCCTCCCTGCACCATTTAACATTAAAAAAAAATCAGTTTTTCAAAACTGGACACTTCTGGCTTGAACTTTTGAGGTACTTCTTGTAATCTGGATGGAATCAGAGACAGAAATCTGGCCCCAGACCCATCACAGTTGCCCACCCCTGCCCTAGGCTGACAAAAGCCAAGTTTCTTCATTGTGCTTCTGCAGTGTGAATTTACACAAACATAGATAAGTGGTGGTTGTACTGCACCACCTTTCTGTTGAGAACCAACAATGGGCAACAATGGCGTACGTGTGAATCTGTCTGCTGGTTCTGCAATCCCAACAAGTCTAGAAGTACACTGAAGGTATTGATGAATATTTAAGCACCATCCAAAAAATGTGCAGATGTACTGTGAATTGAATATGGATGTTATACATTGGTGAAAATATGCAACCACAGACATAAGAGAACTTGCATACTTGCATGTACATAAAATACCAACTGGATGCTGTTGCTGTTGTTGTGTGCCTTCAAGTCATTTCCAACATGGCAATCCAAAGGCAAACCTATCATAGGGTTCCCTGGGGTGGTCTGACACACCCAAAGTCACCTAGTGGGTTTCTGTGTCTGTGGCCCTTTCCACATCCTACCTTTCCTTGGCGCTGAGGTGTGGTGATCGTGCAAGCAGCGTCTTGTGAGAGGCTCTCACTTCACTGCTTCTTCAGCTCCACATGAGCTTCCTGCTTGCACAAAAGCCCTGCCTCTTCCTTTCACGGTGCAGCCCAGGACCTTCCCAGGCTGCACTGAGACAAGAAGTGCGGCCGGCTGGGCTCCCGAGGCTCCGCACACCAGGTAAGTGCGCACAGGGCCCGGGAGCGATGCCGAATCACACAACACTTTTGACTGAAAGCTGAAAATGAAAAAGTGCGTGATCATTGCCTGCCAGCCCCTGGAGCCTTGAGCAATTGCGAGGGCATCATGCAAATCTCTCCTCACAATTGCGCGAGGCTCCAGACCCTCTTTCGCATGGCAGATGCCATGCGAAAAGGGCCTAAGTCAGGAATTGAACCCGGGCCTCTAGGGTTTAAAATTTAATGCTCAAACAATTAGATCACACTGGCTCTCACCAACAAGATGCCAGCCAATATTTCATAATTATTATAAACCAGAAGAGGGCATGCTGATCAAATCTGTGGATAAAACCAAATTGGGAGGGGTTGCTAATACACCAGAGGAGATGATCAAAATTTAAAGTAACCTTAACAAACTGGAGAGCTGAACCAAAACTAACAACATGCAATTCAATAGAGAAAAATGTAAGGTCCTGCACTTGGGCAGAAAGAATGAAATGCACAGATATAGGATGGGAGAGACACCTGCCTGGACAACAGTATGTGTGAATGTGATCTAGGAGTCTAAGTAGACCACAAACTGAACATGAGTCAGTAGTGTGATGTGGCAGCCAAGAAAGCCAACGTGATTCTTGATTGCATCAATAGGAGTATGGTGTCTAGATCAAGGGAGGTAATGGTACAGTCCATTCTGCTTGGGTCAGACCTCATCTGGAATACTGTGTCAAGTTCTGGGCACCTCATTTCAAGAAGAATATTGACAAACTGGAATGTGTCCAGAAGAGGGTGACCAAAATGGTGATGGGTCTGGGAGCCATGCCCTATGAGGAGTGTCTTAGGGAGCTGGGTATGTTTAGTCTGCAGAAGAAAAGGTGAGGAGGGGACGCGATAGCCATATTTAAATATTTGAAAGGATGTCATATCAAAGAGGATACAGCCTTGCTTTCGACTGTTCTAGAAACTAGAACAAGGAGCAATGGATTCAAGCTACAGGAAAGGAGGTTCCACCTGAACCTCAGGAAGAACTTCCTGATGGGCAGAACTGTTCGGTAGTGGAATATGCTGTCTCGGAGTGTGGTGGAATCTCCTTCTTTGGATGATTTTAAACAGAGGCTGGATGACCATCTGTCAGGAATGCTCTGATGTGTGTTCCGGCATGGCAGGGGGTTGGATTGGATGGCCCCTGTGGTCTCTTCCAACTCTATTGTTCTGTGCTTCTATTTTGTTACTTATGTCTCAGACTCCAACTAAGGCAGAAAAGAAAAACTATAATGCACCATGCCCTGTGAGTGGCCTGTATTGCTGCCACTGCAATTTGCAACTCCATTTCTCCAACACTGACTTCTAAGACACTAGATCTGGAAAAGATTCACAACATATCTTGATTCATAAAACCTGAAACAGGGGTCATGAAAAGGGAAGCAACCTGTATGAGACTGGATTTTAAAGAAACAGCAAATCTTGCAAAGGTTAAAAGAGGATCATCCCCCTCATCTTGGATTTATGTTTGCTTTCCCTTCCACTCCTAATTAAGTCCAGGTTGTGACCACAAAGAGACAGTTGATCATATGCTCTATCGATACCAATGACCTAAATCTAGATGGAGTGTTCTGATCAACAAAATTATCTCTTCCCTTATTGGCAAGAGAGAATCCCTCAGCTGCACTCTGTTAGAAATGCTGACATCTTCTAGCAGGTGTTCCTAGAAACATAAATTGGGCCTTTACAACATCCCTTCTTACTAAGCTGCCAAAATTCATATCAGCAGAGAAAGAAATTCAGATGAAGTGAAAGGGGACTTCTGTTAAATCAATCTTCTCCCAAATATTCTGTCTATCCTATCATGAGCCAGACTATCAGTTTTAGGCCATTTCCACACTACACTACTATTATTACACTCTCATCATCCTACAGAATCCAGTTTAGGGAGGGGGCCTTTAGAATTCTCAGCCAGAGAGCTACCTGGGCCTTAGTAAACTACAAAGCCCAGAATTCCATAGGATGTTGAAAATTCAACAATAGCTCTATAACAGTGTAGGGAAGAAATGACCTTACTGTTCTCATATAGTGACTTGAATCCTGTCAGTATTATAAGTTCTGCTACACATCTGACTGTGCTTTTTTTGGCTGTTAATGCAATGAACATGTTCTGTTCATGGCTGTGTAGAATGTGCCGCCCTAGTTTAACCATTTAACATGGATCTAAATCTGACTTGAGTGGAACCATTGGATTTCAATCTGTGTTGATTCACCATCCGACAAACAATCCATTGAGTCAACTCTATTTGAGAATAACTGCTGGCTTAAAATGTCCGTGAGCGATCTAAGAATATTCCCAATTGCCTTATTAATACAATTAACAAGAATGATTAACTGCTACTATTGACATTCACGATGACTAAACGTTGCTTTGTTAACTTCTGTATGAAATTATTGTTGCTGAAATCGGGAGCACTTTTGTTATATCAGTGATAGCCTTGTTTGTGAACATTATGGTAGTTACACGCTACCTTGGTCATCCGGATAGCCGACAGAAGAGTTAGATGAGAAATAACAAGTAGTCAGTCCTGAGCAAAATGCTAATCTTGCTGATGTATGTTTTATTCTGTTTTTCTAATCCAGAAAATAGTATAAAAATGTAAAGCTTGAAGAATAAAGTTATCCTTCTGGATCACTACTGCTAGTAGGTTGGACTCAATGCAGTTCTGATTATCAGTGGGATCTTGTGGCGAAAGAAAACTGTCTTGTGTGCTTTATTGTATTCCATACTTTTCATTCTGTGTTGTTGCCTCACTTCCTACCCTGTTTCAGGGCTCATCCCAGCTCTGTGTCAGGGCCTCTGGCCCAGCTGGCCCCCCTGGCGGCGGTTCGGAGGCCGCCGCGGATGCGGCCCCCGGCCTGGAGGATGGCCCAGGCGACGCCCGGGATGCTGCGGAGGCTGCCTTCAGCGGGAAAGGCCGCCCAGGGACTGCAGAGGCCTCTGCCGCCAAGGAGGGCCGCCCAGACGCCATCGCCGCTGAGGAGGCCGCTGCGGATGCGGCCCTCGGTCTGGAGGATGGCCCGGGTGATGCCCAGGATGCTGCGGAGGCTGCTGCCAGCAGGAAAGGCCGCCTGGGGGCCGCGGAGGCCTCCACCACCGAGGAGGGCCGCCCGGACGCCGTCTCCGCCGAGGAGGACGCTGCAGATGTGGCCCTCAGCCTGGAAGACGGCCCAGGCGATGCCCGGGACGCCGCAGAGGCCGCCAGCAGTGGGAAAGGCTGCCCGGAGGCCAAGGAGGTCTCCGCCGCCGAGAAGGGCCACCCGGACGCCGTCGCTGCTGAGGAGCGTCCGAGCAGCCTGCCGGGGGGGCGGGACCCAGGCTCCCGGCTGGGGCACCGCCCACCCGCGGCCCCGATCCGGAGGAGGCTGCCGGCCCTCCTCCCATGTCCCAGCAGTGGCGGCAGGCCAAGGAGGCCACCCGCCACTCCCGACGGCTGCTGGAGTGGCGGCTGCAGGCTGTCAGCTCTCAGTTGGCTGAGGGCTCGCAGCTGTGAGTCCAGCTAAGGGCTTGCAGGTGCGAGCCAGCAGTCAGATTGGCTGCCACCAGCCCTGGAGGCCTACTTAAGGCCAGCAAGAGACAGTGGCAGGCACGGAGCAACAACTGTTGGCTCTTCATGGGATGTCTGTCTGAGCCTGGTTCCAGCCACGCCTGCCCTGACCGTGCCTTTGCCTGGAGACCCTGCCAGCCCCGCCTCCTGCCAGCCCTGGGTGAAGTAACCCCTTCTTTACTTTCATTATATCCGCTGCAAGGACTCTTTGTGTTTGCCTTAGACTGCTGGCAGGGGCCTCCACAGCTGGGACTCCTGTGACTCCGGACCCTCCCCTGCTTGACCCCAGCCTGCCGCCGACACTCTGTGTCCAACCCATTCAGATACAGTGGGTGGGAGATTTTGACCTGCTCACATAACCAGTATGATTCCTTTAATGCAAATGCATATTTCTGGATGGTTTGTAACTATTTATCAGTGTCTTCAATGCACCATTATATTCATTGGATTGCAGAAACTTCCCCTGTGCCCACCCCACTGTACAAGAGGAAAATAAGCGGCAATCAGGTTGGAAAAAATATTCACAAAATTGTCAGAAAACTTGTTTTCATATGTTGATGTTACTTTGGCCCAGGCCTACCTGGTGATAGCACTAGACATCTCTTTTGATATCAAAATCATTCGGCCTTCCTCTGCCACCCTGCTCCACATGTTTGCGAGGCCTCCAGACAAGCACGTAAACAGGCATGGCCGGTAATTGCTGGACCTTCCATTCTCCACGTAGGCAGGCAGAACAAAGCCACTCTGTTGCTTCAGGGACCTCCCTGCAAACACCTTTTTGCTTAAGCGTGACCCTAACAAAAGCGCCCGACTCTGAGCCGATAGTCTTACAAAGCCAAACTAAGCACCTTGCATTTGCATACTGGCTACACTATTGTTGATTCAGCACTAAGCTGATCACCTTTTCCAAAGCTTTGTCCCGCTCCAAACTCACATTGTTCTCACCGAGTATGGCATGGCCTTCAGTCACAATTCACCCTATAAAAGCCCCCCGATTCCAAGACCCTCCTCGGATCGCTCCCGAGTTCCAGACCACCTTGCTGCTGTTTTGCCTGGCGAGCTCCCCTCAGTGAGTAGTGCTGAGCTTTCTTCCCTACCATCTTCAAGTTTCTTCAGGACTATGAGAAAGGTGTCATATCACCCATTTCCCCCGAAAATCCTTATTTCCAATTCTTCCACTAGCTGTGTGATGGTGGTGTCTTTACTGTCTGTTTGTCTTTTAATAAAGATATCATTTTTGCTATTTTAAATCCTGTCTGACTGCTTGACTGACCTGACCCCGTAGACATTGGGTTGCAAGATCCCTGCTAAGTTACCCTGCCTCTCACTAGCTTTAGTGAGTGCTCCAGCTAATTTCCCCAACTTTGCTTTAGTGTGTTTTGGTTATTTGGGTGCCCCTCTCGGGACCCCCAGAGAACAGGTAACATTGAGAAACCCTGATGAGAAGAATCCTGGACTGAAAATTATATTTGTAATTCAGGACTTATTCTGCACAAACTTCACATGTGGTTGTTTGGCAGAAAATAGCATCTTTTTCATAGGAAATATTTCTATGCAAGAATGTTATGTTCTGTGCAGACAATGCTGTTTTCCTGTGCAAAACAACGACATGTAAATTTTGTGCAGAAAAAGTCTCAGACTGCTAACAAGCTTTGAAAACTGTGCTTTTTTAAAAAAAAAATATTGCAACAGGAAGAAAATGGATAAAATTACTTATTGCTTTCTTTGAGAAGAAACTTAGTGAAGAACTGCATCCCTAGCTGGCACACCATCAGTTGTCCAATGCTGATATTCAGCAGAAGAGGGGTGTAACACAACCATCCTGTAGCTATGTGAGTGTAGATTTGTACTACACAAAACACAGTGTAGGGATGACAAGAATTCGAGCATGAGAAAAAAAAATAAATGTGGGGGAAACTGAAACTGACACATTTATCCATCTTGGCCGATCCTGGAGTGGGTAATTGCTTAGTTTGGGTTTGAAATTCCTGTGCATTCAACTATATCAGTAATGAATTAGGGTTACTGCCTCTTTTTGAGAAGTGTAGCATCATTGACATACGTGTGGCAGGTTGGTTCAACATAGTGTTCACCACGAGAGAATTAACTGTATCTCTTGAATGTGACTGATGCAAGATAATTTCATTTCAATAGGGCTGTATCAGAATGAACACAATACTTCTTATTCGGTACTCAAGTTTAAACAGAAACGGATGTTTAAGAAAGTGAAACTGACATATTTTCCTTCCCTCTTGGCTAGTGAATGCTGGTAGCCTGAAGCACTCAAGTGATTTCTCATCATGACAGCAGGGATGTGGAAATCTCTCTGTTGCAATTGCACTGTGTCTCTACAAATTCCACCTTCATTTTCTTCCCATTTTGGCTCTGCACTGGATGGCAAGACTTTGTCTTCTACCCACATTGTATCATACCAGAGTAAAGCCTCATCGAATTCCATGGCAAACTAGATGCCTATGGGGAACCTGCCAACATAACCACCACACCAATCCATTGGTGGTAGAAGGAGACTATTATGCCTATAGTATGGTGAATGTGCTCTGGTTATTTGAATTTCCAGGAACTTACTCAAAGAACTATCCAAAGTGCTGAATATGTTTTGGGTAGGGTTCACCAGCCCACAGCCATTGCTGGTTCCCATGAAGATCTTATAGATCAGTATAATGTTTGCCCAATATTTTAAATTAGAAGGCTAAGGCTATGAGACTGTGGGTTGCCCAGGCCTCATGTAAGAGGTGGTCATGGAAGTGAGAATTGCCTGGTTAGCAAGTTCTTAAGCTTCAAAAGAACTTTTAATCACCTCTCCACATCAATGAGAAGTCTCTGGTGACATCCATCTAGATCAATCCATTGCTAGCACATTGGATTAAGAGTGTGAAGATTTGATTTCCTGACCAGAGCCCTTCAGAACCATGGAGATAGACAATCAATTTTTTTTGCCCCCTTTGGCCAGATTAAAATAGCACATTTATCTGATCAAGCTTTCATGTGGTAGAATCTCACATGTCCATCTGCTCACCATCGCAATTCCTTATTTTTCTAAAAGTAAGCCATGTTCTATTATTTGTATGATGCATTCCACTTGGGCTACAATTCCATGGCTGAGATCTTATACCATGCTTGCATAGCGTAAATCTACACTCAAGCAATTCACACGTGGTTGTCCTACAGGAGCCTTCTACTGAATGCCATAGTGTGGATACTCTGCCAATGCAATCATGAACTGAATGCATCAATTGAACAACAGCCAAAAATGTACAATCACATATGTAAGGAAACTTACATGCATGTATGACATCAAAAGGATTCCATACTATTTATGCTTGCCTGGGAAGAAGTGCCATGGAACTCAGTTGAGCTTGTTTCTGAGAAGGTTAATATAGCCTTGTGCTATTACTAACATATAAATGAAGCTGTGATGTGGACATTTTCACTCTATTCTGCAACGCTACTGATGTTCATTTCTTCTTCTGAGCACATGGATGCACTCATTCGAAGGATGATTCTGCCTCCCCTTACTTCCCTTCTGCAAATTCTCAACCAGTATTCAATGTAATGGAATCTCTTCTTTCACTTTTTTTTTCAAAAAAAAGCAATTGCTATCATATTCCTCTTCCCCAAGGAAGTTACCCCTAATTGTAATACTAAGAGGGGAGAATTAGCCGCTGGCTTAATCATTTTATCACATTTGTTTTTGGAAGGTTGGGGAGTGCAGGGGTGTTTGTTTATTTCGACTGCTGGAGGAATGACTTGGAAAATCAAGCTCTCATGTGTTTCTAATTCATTTAATTTTCTGGCTGATAGGTTTCCTTTAATTTGACCATCTGTTTATTAGTTGCTGAATACGATGGGAAGCACATTGCTGTGGAGGTCCAAATGGAAGCCCACAACTCTAATGGAACTGTACTGCTAGGGCATAAAGCAAAATATCAGCATCACTGTCCAACTACATGTGGACATGCCCCAAAGATATCTGTAGTTGGGCTGCTTAGCCTGTTCTCCTGCCATGCAGGAATATACAACTAAAGCACTCCAAAAAGATGGTCATCCAACATCTGTTTAAAGACCTCCAAAAATGGAGAATTCACCACCCTTTCAGGCAGTGGATTCCACTACTAAACAACTCTTAGTCAAGTTCTTCCTAATGTTTACTTAGAACCACTTTTCTGCAAATTGGAATCCATTGGTTTGTATTCTAGTCTCTGGAGCAGCAGAAAGAAAAAAAAACTTCACTTTATCTTCTACTTGATACCCCATGTGGTATTTGAATATGTGTATCATTTCTTGTGCTGCTGTGTGCCTTTAAGTCATTTCCAACTTATGGCAATTCTAGGGCAAGTCTATCATGGTGTTTTCTTCACAAAATTTGTTCAGAAGTGTTTGCCATTGCTTTTCTTGGCAAAATTTGTTCAGAAGTGTTTGCCATTGCTGAGAATGTGTGATTTGTCCTGAGTCACCTAGTAGGTTTCCATGGCTGCATTGGGTGTCAAATACTGGTCTCCCTAAAACCTGATCCTAAGCTCAAACCACTGTACCACACTGACTTTCCTGTGGCTATCATATTTCTCCACCCTGCTAAACTTACAAAGCTCTAGAAGTTGTCCCTCATATGGTTTGATTTCTAGACCTTTTACAACCTGGTTGCCTTCCTTTGGACATGGTCCATCTTGTCAGCATGTTTCTTGAAAGGTAGTTCCCAGAACTGGATGCAACATCCCAAGTGAATTTTGACCAGAAGAGAATAGAGTGGCACTATTACTTCCCTTGATCTGGACACTATACTCCTGTTGACACTACCTAGAATTGCATTAGCTTTTTTGGCCACTACGTCACATTATTAACTCGTGTTTAGCTTGTGAGGAAGAAGAATATGGGTGCTAAATGGACAATCTGCTTGGTATCATTAAGTAGAATCTAGTTGTTTGAGTCAACTATTTAACAGTGAAATGGGCTGTCTTGTAGGGTGATGGAGTTTGGACACCCATTTTTCAGGATTACTTTAGCTGCCTATTTCTTCATGGCAGTTGGACTAAGTAGTCCTTACAAGTCTCTTCCAACTTTATGACTGTAAGATTCTATTAACTCTAAGGAGGATGAACAGGAAACTGTATTCTGGGTTTGCCATCTGCCACCAAGTAACTGTTTTCTAGAGTAACTGACAGGGTTACAGACAACTGATACACACCAGCCCAGTGGCATGGGAGGGCTTATTTTGTACTTATTTTTTACCTTGCTATTCATCCTGACAGAATTAATGTTGTTATTGTTGTGCTCAGACTGGAAAAGAAACAGAGAAAAGGGGTTCTGCTATATGTTAGGAAGAACTTCATGATGGTAGGAGCCTGGCCTGTTGAGAGCTGGAATTGGACCTGGGACAAAATATACAATGAAGCCCCCTTCCATAAATTTAGCAATAGTCGTTACAGTGGTTTTCTGATCTGTTCAGATAGCACCATTTATTTTGCAATGTTCTCTCTCTCTCTCTCTCTCTCTCTCCTTTTTCAGGATCAAGACCCTACAGAGGCCAATGCTTCAGGGATTTTGCTCTCACGTCCAAACTCCTCACCACCCATAAGATATGTTTGACAGAGGAACAGGCTGCCTTAGAAAACTAAGATTCTCCTTCACTAGAGGTTTTTAAATGAAGTGGGATGTCCATCTGTCAGGATTCTTTAGCTGTGGATTTCTATATCGTCAGGAGTTAATCTAAATGACCCTTGGAATACCTTCCGGCTCTACAGTTCTCTGATTCTCTGATTCTAAGTGCAACCAAAAATCCTTCCTCAGTTTCATGAGGATGATCTGCTGACCCTGTGAAGAATCAGATAGGGCAGGGAACTGCCTGAAAGGATGAGGTTATCCAGGGGTGGCGGGGGGGCTTTAACAGACAAAGACTCATTCAATAGAGTTTGCATCATGATACCTATGTTGATGCTATCCTCACATCAGTGATGGCTAGTGGCTTGTTTGTTTGATTGATTGACACCTTGCCTTTCTCCCAAATGGGTCTCAAAGCATCTGACCATATAAATTTACAATATAACTATCTTCTCTGTCAGTGGGTCAGGGAATCTATTCCAGGTTTTACTTTAAGCTTTAAATTTGCTATCTGAGATGCTGAGCCACATCATTGAAACAGATTCAATATCTTGGATGGCTCCATTACATTTCAGACTATGACTCAGAGCAGATTAAGTGCCCCACACTCACAAGGGAGCCATCACTCTCTCCATCCCTTGCAGACCACTTGCAAAGACATCCCCATCTGCAGCTGAATTTGCCAGTGCAGAAAGTAGCATTTGCACCTTCCCATAGTTTATTGGCAAGGTGAAAATACCACTCTCTACATTCCCACAATGAAAGAAGTAAAGATATCAAACTACTGGAATAATGACCAGAGAAAGAATGCAGGTTTTAGGAGTGCTAGGGGACATGTTGAACCATTATAGCAGTTCAGCCACTGTAGAGTAGTTGTGCTGCTCTCTATACCAGTGGCTCTGCATCATCGAGAGATCTTACCAAAGCAGTTGCTAGTCAACTGCAAAATACTCAGAGCTTGAGGGAGGAGAGAGACAGAAGGGGGATGATAAATCTTTTGGCCCATGGAAATAGGTATCATAATATTGGCCACCTGCATCCCATAAAATGCCATAAAAAGCAGAGGGTATTTGCTATGCAGCAGGAAACATATGAACTCTGTGAAAAACAAGTCATTCTCTTTCTGGTAAAAACAGGCAACAAAGGCATAATGATATTAGCTTTGATCGCCAGCATCAGTGAGGTTACGAGAAAGCGAATGTCACAGCAGAGGAACGTAACAGCCCAATGCACTTGAGAGGAGAAGGCTTTTTGGTCTGAGAATGCATGAAGGAGAAACAGGTGTCCTGGGAACCGTTGGAATAAATGAAGGTGGAAACCGACCAGAGGTCTTTGGGTCTGAAAAGCCATATGTACCAGTGGACTTCCTGTGCAGTAGTCCTAGTAATCTTCTTCCAAGACTGTTAGAGTAATTCATGCTTTCATGCCAAAGCTTCAGTCTCCAGCCTTTCATTATAGGATCTATGCTATATGAAAGGGAAGAGCCCTCTGCTTGATGGAAAGGTACCCTCTGTAAATTGAAGAAGAATGATCTACTGGGAAAATGTAACAATCAGAACAGGTCAGTCTTCCCCAAGCTAGTATCCTTCCAATGTTTGGTGCTCAAACATGAAAAAATCTGCTAGTTTTGCCTTCTGCCTTCAGTTCACAGTTCTGCCTCTGGAGGGTTTGACATTCATGGATTTGATTATTTGTGAGGCATCTGATTGCCTCCCACTCCAATTTTTCTCCTTCCATCCCTTGCATTCCTCACCTCAGGCTTGCAAGGCTTGAAGGCATGGCCTCTCTGCCATGCAGTTGCGTATTCTGCTGTGTCGTGGCTGTTGATTGGTCAGGTGTTCTCTTTGGTCCTACTCCTTTCTCAAGATGGCTACTGGAAGTAACTAGAACTCCAAAACTCGCCTCTTCTCTGTCTTAGGGGAAAGTACTGGTAAGCCCTTTAGGTTGTCTTTTTATTCCCCTCACCCCTGCAATGTCAGCCGGGGCCAAAGGCAAAGGAATGGGAGAGGGAACCTCCGGAGGGGAATGATGGGGGAATTGTGGGAGTGGTATTCTTGGTTTTTCCACTTTCACAAGTGCTCTGTGCCCTGAATCCTTGCAAATGTGGGGAGGCTACTGTATTTCTAAAATCTCAAGTTCTTCCTGCCCCGGTTGTGTGATTTGCAAAGTTTTGGGAAATTCTGAACAGAAATGATTTTTTTCCCAAACTCTGCTGGTCAAATTCAACAGGAACATCTGTTCCAAGCAAGGGTAGAACCATGTTCAAACATCTCAAAGTAATGTGGAAGAATTATTCTGTGAAGAAAAATGCATGACACAGAATAGATTTTCTGCACAGAATAGGTTTTCTATACAGAAAACAGGATACTTGAGAAGAAAACACTTGCCTCTACATATCCTGCCCAGGAAACTATGTTTTATGCTCAGAAAAGCACATGTGTTTCTCTAAAGAATAATTCCTCTGCAGTTCTTCAGGACATTTGATTACAGGGAAAATATTGTGGAGAGATACACATTTTCTTCTGCAGCAGAGAAAAAACTACAGCAATTACTTATCTTTGCATGCAAGGATGAAATAGCTGAAGATTTACTTTCCAAGTAGGGAAAATCCAGGGCTCTTTCTCACTATACAATTATAGCAATGTGATTCCACTTTACCTGCCTTGTTCCTTCCTATGGATTCCTAGGATTTGTTTGCTAAGGGAGGGGTATTCAGCCAAAAAACTGGACTACAAACCACAAGGTAGTATGGGATGTACCTTTGGTGGTTTAAGGGGAATCATAGTGCAAGAACTGTGTACAGTCAGCCCTCCACATTCGCAAGTTTGACTTTCACGGACCTGATTATTTGTAAGTTTCTTAAACCTCAGCTCCCACCTCAGGTGCTTCTTTTCCAGTGGAATCTTCTCTCTCGGCAGCTCCAATCAGACTGTGCAGCCTTTTAAAAACCTGCCTCTGGTCCTCCTCCTCCACCAGCCACTGCCTTTTTATGCTTGTCCAACTCCCTCTTTCCTCTTCATCCTCTGTCTAGTTGGATATTTTTTTAATAGCATCTGCACTGGAAAGATGATGAAGGAGGGCTGGAGAAACACAGACTTACTTCTGCAATAAATAGTATCATAAAAAAAAGTTGAGGTATAAATGAGTGGGATTCTACCCAAGGCTATCCTACTGTAGCTACGTGTGCCTGACTATAACGGTCAAGGTAAACAGCAGTGGCCTCTATGATCCCTTAGTGAGCATTCATGAACAGCAACACAGAAAAGGGGAGACTAAACCAGTCAATTTAAAATGCTTTTTAAAAAATTAGCCTTTTTTGGAATGTTAAAAATAGTTTTATAACTTTGGTCACCAAACTGGAAATCATAGGAAAAGTGTAGGGTGATGAAAGAGAAAATCAGCCCTTGATGCATTTGGGAGGAAGCTTTCAGGTGATCTCTAGAAGTTTCAAAATGTTTTTTGTTACTCATGCAAGACTTTCTTGACCTGGTTGCTTATTTCACGTGTGCATCTAGATAGTTTGCAATCGAAAGATTGCTGAAACATGGGGAACTCCTTTTCTTTTTTTATGATATAGAAATCTTTTGCAATTCTTTGCGAATTATTTTTGCCTCTGGTATCAAATATTCTGTTCAAGAAGTCATTTCCAGGAACACATCTACGTTGCTAACTGAGGTATATCTGTACTGTTCTTCAGACAACACAGCTAAAACTGTGGAACTCACTGCCACAAGAAGATACTTTTTAAACTGAATGTGAAAAGGCCCCTGATGGTGGTGGTACCAGTTACAAGTTCCCCATTGCACCCTTTGGAGAAGCTCCACTCTGTAACAACAAAGGAGCCTCATTCCCTAGCTACTTCTGCACTACTCTCATAGTGCTATCATTGCACTTTCAAGATCCTGTGGAATTCTGGGGTTTGTAGTTTGTAGGATTCTAAATGCCCCTCTCTAAACTGCAAGCCCCAGGATCCCATAGGATATTGAAACTGAAATAATAGCACTAGAACAGTGTAGTGCGGAAAGTCGCCCTGACTGCAAGTTTGGAGGAACATTTTCCAGAAACATGACCCAAAATTTTCTTAGAATATTGTCTGAAGAATACAAATAATATCATATTTATATTTTTATGAAAAGAACTCAATTGGCAGTGCAGAGATGTCCCGGGGAAGGGACCGCTTGCAGATAAGTGGCTACTCATCTCGGGCAAAATCCATTGGTGTATTTGGTCATTTTCTCTATTTCTGTCTCTTTCATTCTCTGCCCCATAATTAAGATCTCATTCTCCCTCAGCAATGGAGAATATGAACATTTGCTGGGAGACAAGTGACTGATTTTCACAAAAGAAAAGAAACCAACACCAGACCTTGCTCCCCTGTCATTATGCTTGAATGAAACTGAGAACTTGTCACGATTCTGCCTCCTGCTTGCAATGTGCTATTGTCTTTCAATGGTGCATTCAACTCAGCTTTCAAAACTAAGCTGGGGGAAAAGTGCCTTGTGATCACATAGTACTTCAAGTTTCTTATGCCCAGCTTAGATTGGACTAGGCTTGGACTTTTCTGTTCATTCTGTTTCTGTTCTTTTCCATGTGGTAGACATAATTCACAACTATCTTGTGTATTTCATCTCTCAAGTGCATGTGTTAGATAGAACTGTGTTTTAATTCTCGCTTAATTTTGGTAATTTTTTTAGGTTGTACTTAATTTTAAATGGTTGTCAACTACCTTGAAACCCATGCTGGAAGAAAGGTGGGAGAGAACTTAAATAAACAATCAGACAAGCTCATGCTGTTCCAGTATCTTGATCCTCTACCTGGGAAAAAGAAGTAAAAAAACAAAGCATAGTGTTACCCTGTATGTTGGGGGTCCCGGAAAGGACACCCTAATTACCAGATAAAAACACAAATTGGGGGGATTTAGCTTGAGCACTCTCTCGGCTAAACGAGAGGCAGGGTAACTTTAGCAAGGATCTTTAACCCTATGTCTATGGCTTCAGGTCAGAGGGCAGGCAAGCAGGTTTAAAAGTAACCAAATATAAGTTTTATTGAAAGATAAACAGCAAATAAAACAACACACACACTAGCTAACTGGAAAGCAGGAATGGAGAGCTTAGGGATGGGTAATATGACACCTGGTCTCATTGTCCTGGAGAGAAAGATGGGGTTCCGGGGAAGAAGGCTTAGCACGGCTGGCTGAGGGGAACTCCTTAGACAGACTGGCAGCAAGGCTAGATGGAAGTCCAGGGTGGTCCAAAGTACTCTGAAGAAGTCCCAAAAGTGGGGACCTTTTACAGGGTGGAGTTTACCTATAGGCTATGTTATGCTCGGTGAGAACAAAGGGAGTTTGGAGCTGGACAAAAGAAGTTGGAAAAGGTCAAGTTCAGCATGAGTGGTTTAGCTTTTACTGACAATAGCGTGGCCGGTACGTTGATGGCCCAACATAAAGAAGCAGCTTGGCTTTGGCTGCATGGCTTTGTGTAACTCCGAGCCGAGCAGAGCTGCTTTGCAGGGAGGTTTTTCCCTAAAGCGACAGAGAGGCTTAAGTTGCTTGCCTGAATGGGGTTTTGGAATGTACAGTCATTAACGGCCATGCCTGTACGTGTTCGTCCAGGGGGCCTCTGCAAACACATGGAGTGAGATAGCAAAGAGAGGTCCAGCAAAGGCCAAATTATCTGATATCAAAAGGATATCTAGTGCTCTCACCCAACGTATCATAACTGTGATAACAATAGATCTTGATTGAAATAAGTTGTACATATTTTGGTACACAGAGAGTGAAATGAAGACAAGTTGCAGAAGGAACAGGATTAAGGAAGTTGGAGGGACAGAAAGATGTCATACACATAGTGCACAGGGACATCTATGTGGAATGCATGGTGTATATCTTGCACAATGGCACCATGTGTGCAACTCTACTTCCATAGCCTCTACCTGGACATTCTGAATTGTACAAAAATGTCCAAGTGCTTCTCCAGGGTAATTTATGCATGAGTAAGGCACCAATAGAATTCTGGCCTTCTTCATTTCAGAAGATTACCTCCACTTGCAAAAGTGGAGAGAGCATGGATCAGCTACAATGTAGGTGAAGAGTAAGAATAGAAGGAAATTAGCTGGATTTGTATTTCTCCTCTGAGATGCCTATGTTGTAACTCCGGAACCTAGAAACACATTGAAGAGTACCTTGCTTGAGAAATTCATGTGCTGTTTAAAGCAGTGATGTTTTTTAGAGTCAAATAGGGGATATGCAATGATGATATGTTCTTTCGCAAAAGGCACACTAACACTGTTTTGTCAATGCAAAATACATGTCCCAGAGAGGGTCCATTATGAAAAAAAAGCACAAGAACCACACACATAGGCTGAGATGCTAATTATGTAATGAAAATATACAATCACAATTAAGTAGTGCTAGTCCACCATTCTAGGAGCCAGCATAGTGTAGTGGTTTTAGTGTTAGACTTCAACTTTGGAGACCAGGGTTCAAATCCCTGCTGGGCCACAGAAAGCCACTGGGTGACCTTGGGCAGGTCACTCCCTCTCAGCCTCAGCGGAAGGCAATGGCAAATCCTCTCTGAACAAATCTTGCCAAGAAAACCCCAAAATAGGTTCACTGTGGGTTTGCCATAAGTCAGAAATGACTTGAAGGCACACAACAACACACAACTTCTATTAGAGATCAATATTTTGCTACCAGTGGCATATCTGCCAAAGTGCCCACTTATTTTCCCATTCTGCAGTGGATGATAATGTACAGTGGCAGTTTCAACACTCTCAGTACATCAAAAACCACAGTGAAGGCATTGACAAAGAGTTGTGCACCATCCAGGAATGCACAACTGCATTTGGAATGGTTACACTTGTAGAAATCTGCTTATGAAACTATTAAATTAATATAGACATTAAGCAATGGACAAAAAAATACCATTGTGTGTTCAAAAGAACTTATGTGTGCGTTAAAATATCAACAGGATGCCAGCTATGAACTTCCATGTGAAGATTCATTACCTGAAACAAAACTGACACAGATTGAGAATACCTGTGGGACACTTAGAAATGCATCAAGGATGAAACTGACAGATTTTTGTATCCCTATAGAGAAATATAAAATAATAATCATGTTTGGATGCTCCATTTTTTCCCATTCAAGAAACAGTCAAGACAAACATCTTGTTTGGTTGGTAAAATAACTAGTTTTTCTCTCTTTGCATTTCTGTGTTGCTTCCACATTCTTGACTTCATTCCAGGCCAATGATTAGGATCCAAATGCTGAAGGGTCACAGGTGAAGACCAAACCATCCATGCAGGAAATCATAACATGGTTTGAGAAGAAACTGTGATAAACAACAGCAAAACTGTTTTGAGACACAGCAAAGGGAAAAGGCTAGCCTGTGTAATGCCAAAAAGATTTGTGATGGAAAATCCCAAATTCAGAAGAGTGCCCAACCTTGCAAACCAGTATTCTCCATTTTTATCATTGTTGCTTTGCAGATTTTGGTAAATAAGAGAAGGAAAGAAAATTGACAAGATTTTCAGCAAGAGACAAGATTTTCCAGAAGGTTTAAAGGTCTGCTTTGGAACATGTTCAAGATTACACTGCAGGAATATCTGTGCATTTGATGTTAGTTTACAGTGGGCCCAAGTTTTGCTAGTTCTGTGATGAACTTGCTGAACATTTTCTTTTTGAAGCATTCTCACCTTCCTACCATTCAGTAAAATGATTCCCCCAGTTTCATTGCTGGAAAATAAGATAGACAATTTTAGGAGGCCATTTTTGTTCATTACTGGCAGTTGTTCTTTTACATTTATCCATACAGATCAGTTATTCACTTTGGTTAAGCAATGACCTACATCTTACCTTTTGCATATATCTAGTACAATATTCCATCTCACTATATGTATGATCAGCGATTGGCTAGAAATATCTAATTTGGGATCAGCCTGTTTGGAAGACTATGGCCCTTTCCTCATTCATTGTTATAGTGCTGTTATTCCACTTTCAACATCCTATGGAATCCTGGGGTTTGCAGTTTATGGAGGGGCATTTAGAATTCTCAGCCAGAGAGCACTTCCTGCTCATTGGTTTATTAGGATTATTGACTTCTGCAGTAGATTAGGTTTTACATCTCCTTGTCTTTCCCTTGTGACTCTGGTTATCACATCTACTAGTTTCTCCTGATATATTTTGCTGCAACATTGTTACTGAAACTCCCTTCAGTTTTGGTGAGCTCCCTTGATTACCTGTGTCTGACCAGGAGTGGATTGACTCACTTGTAATTGCTTTTCCCCACTACAGCCTCCATGTCCTGGCATTTGCTGCCTTCGAGCACAGGACAGCCAGCTGATGGCTTCTAGTTCAGCAGGGTGATGAATCTATTTCAGATTTCAGTTCAAATCTGAAAGGACCTAAATGAAATAGTATTCAGCACCTTGAATAGCTCCCTTAGTCTATACATTTCTAAGGAAAATCAAAGATTCTGAACCCTATCTGCAAAATAGCTTCATCACCTTGGATGGATTTTTTTTAAAGTTCAGTCTAAAACTCAAGGAGGATTCCCCACCTGAATGCCATGGAAATTACCAGCCCCCACAGCCACAGTTACAAGGTAACTCCTTCTCTGCAACTGTCATGCAGCTGCTATTAACTTCATCTCAGTGAAAGTTAATAGCTGTTATCCCAAAATCGGTGGACTTTGAGGTCCACCAGGAGTGTCAGTGTCTCCTTAGAAATTGGAGGAATTATAGTTCAAAGGGGAGTAATGGCAGGGTCTTTTCACCCATGTATACCAGTACTAACTGTAGGAGTTCAATTAAAAGTTTGAACAGGGTGTTTTTTATTGGAAATCAACAGACACACATACACAAGAAATCAAGCAGACTCATGGACCATACAAGACTAGTGAAGGGAGAAGTGAGGAAGGTTAGCTAAAGAGAGATTTCAGGTATAGAGAGTGGTTTCAGAAGAAGGTCAAAATGGAGTGACTCAGAGTACAGTCTGAAGGTAGCACAGAGCATCAGGATCTGGGAACCAACAGAGTAGCATCCAAAGTGCTAGCAAAATGCTGGGGTTGGAGCTAGGCTTTAAATACCCTTTTTTCCTACCCTGAGGGGATGAGTGTTAATGGCTCTCTAACAGAGTAAACAAAGGGGGCCCAGAATGGACTGTTTGTCTCACTCTGGGTGAGAGAACATCAACGGGAGTCCTGACAGTCTCTTAATGCCTTGGTTGGTTAAGGTGAATGGGCAAGGTCTCTGCAGGAAATGCACAGCAGAAGTGCTTGCCTGCCTCACCTGGACTGTTTAGTTGACTATTGTATTTGGAGGCTGGGTCGTTGTGCAGATAATTGGAAGCCCATTGACCCTGGGCTTTCCTGTCTAATCTTCTTGAACTTCTGACCTGGTCATGATGAGGCCATCCCAACCTTGCCCATGCTTACAGACAGTATCCTGTTTCCACATGCTTTTATAGTCATAAGAGTCTAGTTTTTGTTTGAAAATATTTCTTGCCAATTTTGCTATCCTGTAGGATGTGTAAGGGATGCTAACATAGCATATTCATTCCTACTAAGGTGCATCTGAGGCTCAAACATGTACAATGCAAAACCACAGTTCCTGTAAAGCAAACAAATAATGTTAACTGCAATGAAATGTCCCTGTGGAATTTATGGTGCCCATGTCAGCTGAATGTGGAAAAGCTTTCAGTTAACTCATGCCTAGTTTGGAACTGTCCCTCTTAACTGATTTTGTAACTGCAGCCTTTATAAATGGGACCATTTGTTTTTGGCATTTAACGGTGCTTCCTCCGAGCATCAGCGGAAAACATACATCTTGCTCCATCTCACAAAAATGTCTTTTTCTATTGTCCATTAGTAACCTGCAGGCTTTTTAAGTACTATCAACCGATGAAACAAATCTTGGTGTTTCTAAGCATGGAAACCCATCAGGTCAGCTCACCTGTCAGGATGTAAAAGCTGGCAGGAGACAAAGAGGTATTGCTTTGAAAAGGGGTTTGTTTTCTTGGAAGCCAATGATATGTAAGGGTTAGGGATGAGGAAGTCTCTCAGTCTTGGTTTCACTGAATTTCTCAGAATCTTCCCTGATTATTCTTCCCATCCTCATTTTATGTTGGGTTGTTAGAGTTGAGTTGAGACCCTACATCAGGATTATATAGCATAAATCCCACTTACAGAGTTAGGACATTCATTGTGGTACACAACCCATGTGGATTGCAATGTCACACAGAGGACCCAAGATGCCAAGTGTGCAAGCAGAGGTACAACCAAGCACACAAGTACATGCATGTGCAATAGCAAAGCTTGCAAAACTCTTCTTCTTTGGTTTTGAACTGCTTGTATAGTGGAATCTATACATATATGAGATGGCAACAGGATACTGGCCTCTATATTTCATTCCTGAATTGGAATCATACACACTTGAATACATTTTTCATACAATATTCATCCATTCTGCCCAGTGTGTGTATTTATCTCATTCACTAATTTATGTCTATACATTTTTTTTAAGTTGTGCACAATTTATCCATTCACCATTAAACTGTATTGTGCCTACCTTATTTTTTCTAAAACGTTCTGTAAGCCTTGGAAATGTATCATTTCTAGAGACAAAGTTTTGTTCTTCTCACAATGATTCTTGGCAAGTGAAAAAAGGTCACTTTCATTGAGATGGTTGAATTCAACAACCTATCTATAGAAAGAGGTACAAGGATGTGGGCTTTACTATCCTATGCATAGACTCAGTTACTACTGCCAAGTTGTGTCAGTGTAATGTAGTTGTACTTCCAATGGGATAATGGCAAGTTCTATAATGCAAGATTTCATTGTTTCACCATATGAACACATGTACATGTCAATGCAAGTAGTAGATTCTAGAAATTAATCAAATTTAACTGGTGATAACAGACATATAATTATGTCTGTTAATACTGAGTTGATGAACAGATCTTGTGATTACATTGAATTTTATGTTGATAATTTATTTTAGATTTTTACTTTTCTGCTTCTGGTTTTTATATAATTTTGTTAAAGATGGTTTTGTTTTTTTAAAAAAAGACAAACAGTAGGTAGTGACTACTGGATCCCCTCAGCGGGAATATGTTTTGAGTTCTAATCATAGAATCATAGAGTTGAAAGGGGCCCCATGAGCTATCAGGTCCAACTCTCTGCTTGGTGCTGTATCTCCAGCTATGGTATTGCCAGCAAGTAGTTGTTCAGCTTCTTTTTGAAAATGTCCAGAGAAGGAGACCCCACTACCTCACTAGGAAATGGGTTCCACTGCCAAACTGCTCTCATTTCCTTCTAATGTTCCTTCTAATATTCAATTGAAGTCTACTCCCCTATAACTTAAAATCATTAGACCCTTCTGTCTATTCTTCACCAAGCTGGACGTACTCTGCTCTTTCAACTTTTCCTCATCCATGCAAGTTGCCTAGCTTTGCCTCAAGTGTATTTTCCCTATGGACTTTGTACACTATAAAGTTTTTCAGACCATGTGAAGTGCTTCATACTAAATCAGACCATCCATCTAACCCAGTATGGTCAGCTCCATCTGGCAATGATTTTCTCAAGAGTCTAGCATGGGATTCTTTCTTAGTCCGAACTGGAGATCCCTGCTATTTTGGGTGGTCTTCCATCCAAGTATTAACCAGGACCAAGCCTATTTAGCATCTGAAACTAAATAAGATTGATTGTGTTCAGAATAGTATGCTTACACCTTGCTACATGGCGTGTGAGAGTTGTAAGGTAGTGTAACTTGCTACATGGCATGTGAGAGTTGCAAATCTGAATGGTCCCTCACCAGAAAAATAACATTTCAAGTAAGAGTCTCCTATAGACAGTTTATTTTTTTTTAAAAAGCCTTCCAGACTTCAAACCTGTATCTCCCAGAGTCAATAATGAGCAAATGTAAACAGCATACCTAGTATAATGTGGACAAATAGCCATTGTCTCAGTGACACTCAGCACCCTCTCCTACAATGTATCATTTGTTAATACAGGGAGAAGTCAGGGACTGATAAATTGGGGTTATGTTGTGCTTCCAGCTTACAATGACTTTTGTACTGTGTACAACAAGGGAAGCCTTGCCAAGAAGATCTCAAATTGCCTTTGTTAGCAAACTCATGTTGTATGATGCAGTCGCCTGCAGGGGAGTACATTGCTCACAAAAAGGCATTCCACTCCCTTTCTGAAGTCCTGTTCCATTCAATTTTCTGGAAGAAATTACTCTGGATGTATGAACTGCCCTTGAGAAAAACCCAGAGCTTCTCTCACATTCTAAGCAAATATTCACAAAGTCTAGAAGGCAAGTGAGAAGCATCTATACTACTGCCAATCCTTTTCTTTTTTGGGGGGAGCAAGATATACCACTCTGTCTTTTACTGTCCTGAAGCTGTATTGCCCCAAGGAATATTAATTTGTGTTAGTCAAAGGCATGCGTCTGGGAACCAGAATCTGTAAGGAATGCCTGGGAGAAGTGAACACATTTAGGCCCTTTCCACATGGCATTTGTCACGTGAAAAGGTACCTGGAGCATCGCACGATTGTGAGGAGTGATCTGCAGGATGCATTCACAATTGCGCAACTCTCCAGGAGCTGGCAGGTGTGAATTGCGCACCTTTTCATTTTCGACTGGAAGCCGAAAATGGTTCATGATCGCACATTGCTCCCGGACCCCGTATGCACTTACCTGGTGTTCAGAGCCTCCAGAACCGTGCTGGTCACACTTCCTGCCCCAGCACAGCCTGGGAAACTCCCAGGGTGCACTGAGGAAGGAAGAGGCGAGGCTCTCACTTGAGCAGGCAGCTTGTGTGGAGCTGAAGCAGCAGGGATGCGAAAGCCTCTCCAGAGGCTGCTCGCAGGATCTCCGCACCTCAGCACTGGAAAAAGGTGAGGTGTGGAAAGGGTCTTAGTCAGGAGAAGACTGGGAAGTGATGTGCCAGCCATCTTTAAATTTCCAGTTGATTGCCACATGGAAGATGAAGGAAACTCATTTTCTGCTGCCCCAGAGGAAAGGATCCAAATCAAATGATTCCAATTACAAGAGAGAGATTCTGACCACACATTTAGAAGAACTTTCTGAAGTTAAGGGATCATCAGTAGTGCAATGGATTATTTTGAAGAATCATAGAATCAGAGTTGGAAGAGACCACAGGGGCCATCCAGTGCAACCCCATTCTGCCATGCAGGAACATGGTGGTGGATTCTTCTTTGATGGAAGATTTCACAGTGAGCTTCAGTTGCCATCTATCCAGGATGCTTAACTGCAGATGCCAGCACTAACACTGGGTAGAATTATATGGCTCTGGAGGTATCTTCTTACAATAGGTGACTCAGTTTGCTGGCTTGGGGAGAAAGCAATCCTGCTATCCGCATTCTTCTAATGACTGAATATATAGGATATCTAGGCATGTGAATATCCCTCAGCTCTAGTTTCCCAAGTTTCATTCTATCCTTAGATTGTATTAGATAATAAAACACTGACTTTTCTTGCATCATTTTAAAAAACGACATTCATTGTACACATATTTAAATGTTTGTGTTTTGTCTGTATTTTCCCCATGATACTTTTTTTTTATTATTATTGGACACATTTTTTGCCCCAATCTTGACACATTTAAAAAGAAAAAAAAACATACACATGATTTTGTGTCTATGCACTAAGAACTGTTCTGGCTTCTTAGCTTCTAAGATCAGATAGGATCTGGTGGCTTTAGGGTACTACTTGTAGATTTATGGTGTGTAAGCATGATGGAAGATCTCGGCCATTGGCTCATTGCCAGTGCTGAAGTAAGCTTCAACCATCAATCCAGGCAGTTTCTCTATGTAGAACTGGGGGTAGCACATGTGGAGCGAGAATCAATTTATTTGTCTATGGCAGCCAAATGTCCTGGAATGGTCCTGTCCACTCTTGATCCTTCTTTCTCTCCTTCCAGCATTGCATGTATGCCACCTGCTATCCACAGTACAGATCCCCACCACTTAACCCCCTTCTTCTCTTCACTGTTAACAGTTTGAGCCTCCTGGGATTTTATGCATGCTGCTACTCTTTCCCTAACATGTTCGCTCCTCCTATGAGACAGTGAGAGACAATCCAAAGTATTTTTAGAGGCTTCCCTTTACTAAAGCACTCATCTGCTACTTCTTTTAAAAGCCTCAAAGTTTGTGAAAGCCTGTTAAAAGCACAGGCACGCAAGCAGAAGTCAGCTTTGCTGTGCTTTAGACGTCTCTTCTCTTCAAGTTTCTGTTGGTTCTGCAACAGTGAGGGACACAATGAAGGAGTGCACCATAGAGGGGGCCACATTAAGTGTAATTATTAGGGTGGGAATGCTCAGAATGATGGATAACAATAGTTTTCTGATCAGCTTTGCCTGTTAGGAAACCACCATTTTAATTTCCACAATGCTCTAGAATAGGAGCTGGTAAGATGTGGCCTAAGGACCATATGTGGTCTTCAAAATCATTTTGTGTCCTCTGCCAGACCTCCCTGTGTTGCTGAAATTTAGGCCATTTCCACCCTAGCTGTCATAGCAATATTATTCCACTTTCAACCTCCTGTGTAATTCTGGGGTTTGTAGTTTACTGAGGTCAAAGAACTCTCTGGCTGAGAATTCTAAAGGTCCCTCCCCAAACTGCAAACCCCAGGATTCCATAGCATGTTAAAAGTGGAATAATAGTACTATAGTATTCTAACAGTATAGTGCGGAAATGGCCTTAGTGACAAATTGGAAACCAACTGGGATTGTTGTCATTGTTGACATTATGTGCCTTCAAGTCATTTCTGACTTATGGTGACACTAAGGTGAACCAATCACAGGATTTTTGGGGACTGAGGGGGTGAATCACTCAAAGTCACTCAATAGGTTTTCATGGCCAAGCAGAAAACTGAACCCTGGTCCATCCACTACACCACACTGCTTCCCAACTGGGGTACTACCTTTAAAATAAGTATTTCCAGAGGACCCACCAATATTGCCCTGCCCTGCCCTGGGCACTGTGAGAAATGAAAATGGCAGCTCTGAGTCCTAACTGATCAGATCATCAAGAAAATGAATTGTTAAAGAGAGGGGCAAGGGTTAGCAGCGGTCCTACAGGTTGATGCTGTGCCTGCATGAGAGAACTTCTCCCTCAAAGAGAGAGACTAACCATTGCCTCATTTATGGAACATTCTCCTCAGGAAGGTTTGTATAGCTTCATGCTCGTAGTTCAAGATGGTAGCAATTCTTTGTGAGGGTGCTTGTTTCTAATTCACAAGTTAAAAAACGACTGCAAAACCTTGGTAATGAATGGGACCTATGCAGGCAAATGTTAGTAGGGCTTGCTCCCAAGTGACTACTGCAGTAGTCATTCCTAGGCCCAAAAGCAGATGAAAGGCCCTGCCTCTGTTCCAACTGCCACTGCACCAGCCTCAGAGGGAGAGAAGATGCAGGCACAGCTCCATCATACCTAGACCCAGAAGCAAATAAAAGGCCCTCTCTCCATCCCAGTCACTACCTCCTTGGCCTTGGAGGAAGACAAGAAGAAGCAAGCACAGCTAGCTGTTATGGAATGGACATTTTCACTGTTCACTGTTGTATAAAAAGAATTTTACATGGGCCTAAATCATATGGGTTGAGTCATGGGCCTAAATCAACTAGGGTTGAGTCACATAATCAACTGGATTTTTCTATGTATTTGCTCACCATTGAACTGTAAATTCAATGGGTCTATTCTAGCTGCAACAAGATTCCAGTTTTTCCCATCACAGGAGGACCATGTTGTGGAGGGGAGGTAGGTGGTGGGACTTAGGAAGACTGCACTAAATCCTCCTTCATACCGCTGTGCTCTGACCAGCGTGGCTCAGAGGCAAGCAAAGCAAACATACAGCAGAGTTGAAAACACAGCAACAAGAAGCATGTGCAGCACAGTATATCATGCAGCACTGCTCTGACCCCCAAAGCTGCCCACTAAGAACACTAGCACACAGTGTTGTCATCCAAAAATATACCTGGAGGCTTTTTATTCTTCAGTTCCAATATATACATCTGTACAGGTTTGCAGATCCTCCAACAAACATTCAGCATCACATCACCATATGTGATCCGGCAAAGCCTCCGGCCAGAATCAGAGAAACTGAAAGAGAGGCTTAGCAGAGCCTACCTCTTTATATACACAGGGACTAGCTGATGTAACCCCAGCCTGGATTACATGTCACCATGGCTGATGAAACCCCTTGCCCACGTTTCATATCACTATGACTCAGCCCTATTGTCACATGGGAATTGCCTCATGCTTGCACAGTCACCCCCCAGGTGCTTTCCCACATGCACATCATAGTATTTTTAATCGGAATAAAGTTCTCAGCAATCCTTTTCCAACACATGTTAGACATACCTGCCATATAGCTGTCAAAGAAGAGAAGCCTTCAGTAAAATAAGACATGGTGCCCTCTAATTCAGCCCCATAAGAATAGTTGAATGCATTAGGATTCAAAAAACTTTCAGTTCATAGTCGCATAAGCAGAGTTCCTCATTTTACATTGGCCTAAATCCTATTGTCCTTTGCAACTAGAGTAGAACCATTGAATCAGCTAGATTTGCCTATTCAATTCAACTCCAGCTGGGATTCACCAACAAGCTTCCAGCCATGCAATTATGCATTCTTGAATGGAACATAACTATTTGCCAGTGCCTTCAGTGTGTGTGTCTTAATTCACTGGGACTATAGAAACAGCCCCTGTGCATTCTCCATTGCACAATAGGACAACAATCAGGTGCATTGAATAACAAAAGTGAACTTGCCAATGTTGGCATTCAGCAGAAATGTAGTATAGTGCAATCACTGTGTAACTACATGAGTGTACTTTACACTATGCAAGTCTGATTGAGGATCTCAGCCTATGTGAAAGCCATTTCTTTTTGATCTTCCAGCCTGTCCAATTTTCAGCTTAATTAGTCCTCAATCTTTGCATGATTGAGGACTAATCCTGCCCCACAAGTGTGTTATTATAGTCACACTCAGCAAGGACAGTTAGCTGTGGCATGTGGCTTTGCATTTCTCCCAATTTGATAGAGAAGAGTAGATGTGTTTTGCCAGGAGCTATTGCCTGTGCTTATCGCCTTTTATTTATTTATTATCAGATTTTTATTCTACACTTAGGCATGAATGCTACTAGGGTGGCTAACCATAAAAACGTTTAAAAAACACAATTCACCATAAAAAAAGGTAGTTATTAAACACAGCAGATCTTAAAAGCAGAATGGCAAATCAAATCAATTTCAGCTACCTTTTAGAAAAGATTTTGAATGGTGCCTGGAGACTGGTGGGCAACCTGGAGATTAGTATGTTTATAAAGTCTTTGCCTAACATGGAAAGATGCAAGAATCAGAGCCAGATAGATGTCCCTAGTGGTCATGATTTTCCTATCATTGGTAGCTGGTGTTGTAATGTTTCTGTTATGCTCATTCACGTTCTCCTTAGTTTCCTATACAAATCTGATTTTCTATGGAAAACAGGTCATTGGTCTGATTTTGGTCTTTGGTCAATTTTCTTCTTATGTTTTGGAAAGAGCATTCCACTGCCAAATGCAACCTTTCCAAACTGTTCATACAACTAATATCTTGTACGGGTACCTGTTATGCCCACCACAAAATTCAGGAGTGGACCAGGAGAGGAAGAGGACAAAAGCCCCCGCTACCAGTCCTAGGGAAAGGCAGAGGCCTAGATTATTTTCCCTAGATGCAGTATGGGGCTGTAATCAAGGCTTCAGAAGAGCACGGTTGAAGAATGTTGCCAGTAAATAAAGACATGGGCATGGTTGAGCATCTCTACCAATATAAGTAGACAAGAATGCCAGCCTTTTGCTGGGAGCAACAAAATTTCTGGTTCTTGGCATGCTTAGTTTGGTCCTGATGGATTTATCACCTCTAGACAGCTCAGTGCCTTGGTGATGAAAACCCTTGAATTTCTGATATTTGGTTTATAGTTTTTTGAGCTTCAACTAAACAACACTTCTTCTGTCTTTTGATCCTGGCAATGCTTATTCCTGATACTAAAACTTTACTTCCTTTTGTCCAAGGCTCACAGATGCTGGACAACTGGATTTCATTTGTATGGGAACCAGGACAATACCTAGAGAAAGCCCTCTAACAATGACTTTAATATGTGGGTTGATACATATGGGAGGAGGACATCCTTTTGGAATCCATGTCCCAAGTCACATATAGCTTTAAAGGTAAGCAGTGATGCTTTGAGCTGTAGTAAAAGATGTGAGAAATAAGCCCTATGAGGAACAGTTTAGGGAGCTGGGGATGTTTAGCTTGGCAAAGAGTAGATTGAGAGGTAATATAATAACTATTTTTAAATAACTGTGTTACCCTGACTTCTGGGGGTCCTGGGAGGGACACCTAAGTGCACTCCAAAATATTACTAAATTGGGGGAATTAGCAAGGAGCACAAGCTAAGAGGCAGGGTAACGTAGCGAAATCTTTAATCCTATGTTTACGGGGTCAGGCCGCAACAAGAACTAGGCAAGTTGTTCAATTAAAAGTTTTTATTAAACCTTCCTTAATTAAGCAAACAACAACACATGCACCCATACATTCATCCAAGAACTATGGAAGCAGAAAGTGAGGAAAATTGATAGGGGTTTTCAGAGGATTTCTGGGGTGATACTCCAGCTGATCCTGCAGTCCGGTAAAAGAGAAGATAGAGATCGAGGCTTGGGTTTGTGGTTTCCCAGCACATAGAGGCTGAGGGGAGGCTTGCTGAACAGAGCGGCAGTAGTTCGGGATGCAAGGCACAAGCGTTCCAACAAGGAGCTCAAACTTGGGGTTTTTATAGGGAAGATTGTACCCGGAGGCTAGCCCTCTCCCGAGGAGAACAATAGGGTTTTTAGTGGAGACAAAGCCTCCAAAAGGTCAAAATTAGAATTGATGAGATTTGGCCAGCACTGCCAATTGTTAGAACAGTATGTAGATGAGGAGCGCTTAGCGTTTGTATAGAGCAAGCAGTTCGGGGCTGAGAGCCTTTTCATTTGCTTAATGATCGGCTATCTGGAGGGCACTACTGGCTGTGCGACAGATAGTTGTTTACTGGCCTAGACCTAGCGTGCATAACTAAGGCCATACGGCCATGCCTGCCTACACAGGCTTTCCGTGACCCTTTCAGACACATGGAGTTCATCTTATGGAGAGCCACGCGGAAATATTAACCATAACCAATATGAAATTGTAGACCTTGGACTGGGGCCAGATAACCGTAGTAACAACAGAAAGGATATCATGCAAATAATGGAGCAAGCTTGTTTTCTGCTGCTCCACAGCCCAGAGCATGAAATGATAGGTTTAGATTACAAGAAAAGAGAATCTGCCTAAATATTAGGGAAAGCTTCTTGACAGTGGCAGCTGTTTGTCAGTAGAAGAGACTGCCTTGAGAGTGAAGGACTGCCTTTCATTGGTGGTCTTGAAAATAGAATATGAATAGCCATCTCTCTGGAGTGTTTAAGCCATGCATTCTTTTGTGGCAAAGGGTTAGACTGGAAAGGTGTTGGAATCCCTTCCAACTCTGATTCCATGCTTTAAGTGTGATTTGTAATACAGGCGAGCAGGTTGTACCACTCTGATGGAACTCAAAGTAACTATTCAACTTACTTTCAAATAGTAAGAAAGTGAAGAGCTACTTCTTGACAGTGCAACTATACTATAACTAACTACTTTTTAAAATAGCAGTAACTTTCAGCTCTATGATTCCATGCTTTACGTGTGATTTGTCCTACAAGCGAGTAACCTAAACCATTATGATGGAACTCAAAGTAACTATTCAACTTACTTTCAAAAAAGTGAGAAAGGCCATTTCCACACTACATTGTTATAGTGCTGTTATTCCATTTTCAACACCCCATGGAATCCTGAGGTTTGCAGTTCCAGAGGGGCCTTTAGAATTCTCAGCCAAAGAACTCTTTGGTCTCCATCAACTACAAGCCCCAGAATTCCCCATGATGCTGAAGGTGGAATAATAGCAGTATAACAATGTACTGTGGAAATGGCCAAAGTGAAGAGCTACTTCTTGACAGTGTAACTATACTATAACTAACTACTTTTTAAAATAGCCATAACTTTGGAAAAAAAAAATTCCATGTACTTCAGAACAGCAGATATGGACCCTCCATATTTCTACCACACCAGAATATGTCGTAAGGAGAAAACAGCATCCATCTCTAGGAATCTAACTTTATTTTAAAAACAGATTGATTCAGCTCTGCCCTAAAACTCGACAGTAAAAGATCCTTTTTCAAACAAAAGACTTGTGCCAAATATTTTGTTTTTTTAAACGAACCTGTGTACCTATATAGTAGGTTTATTATAAATTCACAGCTATTCCAGAGAAGTCATTTCTTAGAGATGAAAAGACACCATTAGGCTGTCAGCCTGAAAGATGGCTTCTTTCAACCGGCTCTGTCATCCAGGAGTATTTGTTTCAACTGTCGTGAAATCAGACTTTCCTTTTTATTATATATTTCCAGTGAATAGAGAGGAAGATTGATGGCAAGTGGCTGGCAACAATGAAATGGGAACACCTTAAACACCTCGTACTGCGATAAAGGATTCCCACACATTGGAAAGGGGAGCCTATTTATCTGAAATGCTCTCAGATCTGGGATGATGTTGGTGTGCTCTTATTTCTCAAGAATGCCTTGAGAGCAAGCAAGCAGAGATTATCCAAATCTTCAAAAGATTAAACTGTTGAGTTGAAACTATGAGGTTTAAAAACCTGCATCTCCTAAAACTTGTCTCCTTCCAAATACGTTTTGATTTTTCTCTTTCCCAAGGACTGGTGGTTCAAAATGATCACGCTCTACAATTTTGGCTATAACATCAAATTTCCCCTTTCTCATCTCTTTTGATATTAGCTACCATTAGTGGTCACCATTATTTTATTCATTTGTTTATTTCATTATTTTCTACCATGCCTCTCTCTTGAGCAGGTCCCAAGGTAACTTACATTGTATGTTAAAACAAAATGCATAAACTAATCAGTAACTCGAAATGTTTCAAAAGACATTGAACAACAATCCACTTTAAAACATTAACTTAGAACATTTGAACATACATTTAAAGCATTACATTAAGAACCAGCATATTCCAACCTGTTAAAAGCTGAAGATCTGTATAAATAAGAAGATATTGCTCTGCCAGTGAAAGAGAACGGAGAAGGGGACAGCTGAACCTCTTTTGGAAGAGAGTTGTATAGCCTGAGACCAGCAACCAAGAAGGCTGTCTCTCTATTCCTTACCAGATGTACCTATTATGATTGTGGGACTGAGGGAAAGGCATCACCTGAAGATCTTTAGAGATAGAAGGTTCACTGCAGTCTTATCATACTGAGATGGCTAGACATAAGAAAGAAAGAAAAAGCAGGAGCCATGTTCATGCGTACCTATTATAGAGGATTCATTTGCCATTTGTGAACATCAGTGGTTATAGAAATCCAAATAGCCAACCTGTGGCCTCTTGAGAATGTTGTTACCTACAAGGTGGGGAATTTTGAGGTCCACCATCAGTGCCAATATCTCCCTAGGATTTGTGGAATTATTAGCTTGAAGGAGGCCTGCAAAAGGAAGATAAGAGCAGGATCTTTTCACCTCTATATAGCAGTACTAACTGCACAGATGACTGCAGTTAAAAGTTAAAAGAATATTTTATTGGAAATTAATAGAGACACACAAGAAATCAAGCAGTCTCATGAACCATACAAGGCTATCGAAGAAAATTTTTTAGAAAGGTTGGACAGAAACTGATTTTGGGTGGAAGGGGTGACATTTACTGATCCTAAAACAGAAGATCAAAGAGGATGGGCTTAAACAATGGTCTGAGTTTAGTACAGAGGAATTGGAATCTGAGGGACCATGTGCAGTGTGATACCCAATATACTATAAATTGTGGGGATTGGAGCTGAGTTTTTGTACCCTATTTCCTACCCTGAAGGAAACTGCATGGGCTAAGTGATAATTGCTTTCCCATGAAATTGACAAAGGGGTCCTGGATGGACTGATTGTCTTAGCTGTAGGAGACAAACATTGATGAAAGTCCTGACAATTTCTTAATGCTTTGGTTGGGTAAGGTAAATAGGGATAGGTCTCTGTAGGATGTGCTCAAAGCAGTGGTGCTTGACTGTTTCACCTGGACAGTTTCATCTTCTATTAGTTCTGACAATGGCTTGTACCTTACAGCCTTTTGAAAGGATCGTCCTGACCCCATCAGTGCTGGGCTTTTTCATCTAATCCTCTTAGAATTTATAATCTGGATGCACTGAAGTCATCCTAACCAGGCTATGTGCTTAGAGTCAGTGCTTCTGCAAACATGCTTTCAGACATAAATATGTCTAATTTATAAAAAATAGCATACCCCACAAAATGGGGGTGTTGGGTGTGGTAACAATGCTCTCTGAACTCTTTGGAAACCATGATAGAGCCCCTACAGTGATTGTAATTCAGCCACAACAAAAGGTGTAATCCTTCACTAAATTTCTTCTTGAAGCTAGTAATGAATAATTTCAGTAATTTTCTTCCTGCTATGTGAAAGTCTTCAAAAACTACACTGTTTTTGAAGGCTATTCATGATTCAGAGTTTATGCTGCACAATATTCATACATGGTTGTTTTGCAGAGAAAACAGAATGTTCTGTGCAGAAAAATGCTGTTATCTATGCAAATCAACCATGTGTGAAATTTAAGTAGAATAAATCCCCAATTACAGCATCTTCTGTGCAGGAAATAATATTTTAATGCAGAACCATTAAATACTGCTGCGTGGAAAGTACTCTCTTCCACCAAACAACATCTGCAATTTTTTGCATAATAAATTCCAAATTGCAAAAATTCTTGACAGTCCAGGTTTCTTCTCCTCAGACTTTCTCCATGTGAAACAAACAAACAAATATGTTTTTCAACTATTTTTCAAGTATTTTCAAAGATTCCTTCCATCCCTAGACCTGGCCATGCCACTGGAAAAGCTTTTGGCAGGAGTCAGCCTGACTCCCAAAGGAACATGAATGGGTCATAAATTTGAAGAGGAAAAAGTAACACAAGTGAAAGACAACCTACAGAAGAATAAAATGACCTGCTGACAAAGGACCATAATTTAGAACTGAGCAAACTGCCATATGAAATATCAACATTTGTACCCTTTTATGACATGCAGCTGATAGTTACAATGTATGGCTTATCTACCACTGGAACTGAAAATTACCAGGTGCCCCTGAAAATCTTTGAAATAGATTTCACTGTGCCCATGTCCCCAAAATTGAAAAATGTGTCCCTGAGAAATCCTTAAATAGAAAACTACAGTACAGTGGTATTGAGAAATTTGTTTTAGCCTGAGTTTCTGTAGATTAAAAATCCACTTTCTCAGAGGCATAGAGTACTTTATCTAAGGATTTGAAGAAGTAGGTTATAATCCAGAGATACTCATGATAAAAGACATCTGTTAGCTTTCATGGTGCCTCAAGACTCCTGTGTCTTTTCTTTTAAGTTGAAAAACACAAAGTCAGCTGTTTTCGTAACATATATTTTTTTTTCCAGAAAAAAATGCATTATTTTGATTAAAAAAAACATTTTGAACATATAAATTGCAAAAGATTTTGAGGGAAGAAGTACTGTAATCGGGGGGACTCATATCAATTAACAATTTTCATGAAGCAGATCAGAGAACAAGGTTTCAGCTTGTACTGAATGGGTTACAGTCCCCTTCAAGACATAAGTCTGAACTTTGGGTGTGCTCCTGGATTCAACCCTGAGCCTGGAAGCTCAGGTCTCAGCAGTGGCCAGGAATGCATTTGCACAGCTAAGGCTTGTACACCAACTGTGCTTGGTCCTTGGGACATCAGACTTGGCCACAGCATCACATGTCTTTGTTGCATCCCATTTGGATTACTGAAACATGATCTACATGAGATCATGCCTTGAGACAGTGTTCAGAAACTTCAGCTGGTTCAAAAGAGCTGAGACCAGATTGCTATCTGAGGCTGGTTAAAGAGAGCACAAGAGCCAACATAGTGTAGTGGTTTGAGCATTGGGCTATGGCCCTGGAGGCCAGGGTTCAATTCCTTGCTCAGCCATAGAAACTCTTTAGGTGACCTTGGGCATGTCATGCACTCTCAGCCCTAGAAAACCCCATGATAAGTTTTCATAATATGGTAATATAATAGGTCATCATAAGTTGGAAACAACTTGAAGGCAGGCAAAAACAACAACACAGGGAACCCACAACTTTCTTGTTGCAGCAGCTCCATTGGCTGCCCATACATGTTTGGGCAGAAATCAAAGTGCTGGTGATAACCTATAAAGTCCTATACAGTTCAGGTGCTGGTGAAGACTTATAAAGTCCTATGCAGTTCAGGTCCTTTTTTTTTTTTGGACAGATTGTAGTCACCTATATGACCCTGCCTCTGTTTTGAGTTCTTCTGGGGAGGCCCTGCTCTCTGTCCCACCATTACAAGTATATGTGATAGAAATATGGGAGAGGGTTTTCTGAATGACTTCTTTCAAGCTCTGGAACTCCCTTCCTAAAGGGATCAGACTGCCACCTACCTTACATCTTTCTGCAAGCAAGCAGTCTTCTTCTTCTGGCAGGCCTTTGGGAACTGATTTTCCGGGGAAGAGGCCTTCTCTCATCTACTGGATGACAATGACGACACCTACTTCTTCCTCCTGCTCCTCCTGCTCCTCCTCCGCCTTCTTCTTCTTCATCTTCTTCTTGCTTTAATTTATTTTAATTGGTTTCAAATTTGATAATGGTTTGATTGCTTTTTAACTTTTCTCTGTTGTTCATTTGGAACTATGTTTACGTGTCGTAAGCCACCTTGAGTCCCCAAACTAAGCAAAAGGCAGGGTGAAGACAATGGCAACAATGACGACAATGATGATGATGATAAATGAAGAAAAATTATGACTGTTTTTTTGAGTGGGCAACAATGCAGAGCATGAAGGCCAGTTTTCACCGTTGTAGCAAGCCAAACCACCCTGAAATAGGTGGAAAATTGCCATTTATGACATGCATAATGGAACTACTGATTTCAATTTCTGAGTATTTATACTTTTGAGGTGTTTTGTAGCACTCAAGATACATATTAGCTTCTTTCTTGAAGGTCTTCAGGAGTGGCTATGGCTTGATTTTGGACAATTCTATCACCATGGGCCACAGTTTCCCAAGTCTGCTTTATGGGTTAGGAGTGTGGTCAAACCTCCTTGGAATATTTTTATACAACCTGTGAGAAATGTTGTAGGTCAGTGCTAGAGTATGATGGATAGCCTATATCAGGGTTACATGTCATAAATACCTGCATGTCAGGTTACACACTGATTGTGTTCTACAGCCCTTATGTGGAATGGGAAAGTTGTGCAACTGAATGCACCCCTGAATGTGCAACTGAATGTACATCCAAATGCACTTGCACATCATATGTGTATTGATATGCATGCAGATTTCCATGAACAACAACATCACATCTGTGACTCCACTTCTTCATATCTGTAATCTGCAGACATGTATGGATTCCAGCATACAAACTGCACCCAGATTGTCCAGGAGCTGTGGATGGGGTAATATCTGCAAGAAAGAGATCTCCTGATGTGATTTCCTTGCTCATCATCATTCTAATTTCTCAAGCTGCCCTTTGTCCTTTTGGTGAAAAGCTAAATAATCAATAAAGAATTCAATTTGGACAAAATAGTTAGCATCAGTTTTGAAGAAAGTATCGAAATCTCACTTACCTTGGAATCACAGAATCATAGAGCTGGAAGAGACCACAAGGCCATTGAGTCCAGCCCCCTGCCAGGCAGGAATACATGATCAAAGACTCCTGACAGATGACCACCAGCCTCTGTTTAAAAACCGCCAAAGAAGGAGACTCCACCACACCTCAAGTCAGCATATTCCACTGTCAAACTGTTCTTACCATCAGGAAGTTCTTCCTAATGTTCAAATTGAAATTTTCCTGAAGTTGGAAACCATTGCTCTGTGTCTTTGGAACAGCAGAAAACAGGCTGCTTCATCTTCCATATGACATCCCTTCAAATATTTAAACATGGCTATCATGTCACCTCTTAACCTTCTCTTCTCCAGGCTAAACATATCCAGCTCCCTAAGTCACTCCTCATAGGGCTTCATGGTTTCCAGACTTTCTGCCATTTTGGTCACCTTCCTCTGGACACATTCCAGCTTGTCAATATCTTTCTTGAATGGTTGTCCCCAAAACTGGACACAGTATTCTAAATTGGTTCTGACCAAAGCAGAATAAAGTGATACTACTATGCTTATCTAAAGATGCAGCCAGATAAAAATGTTGCTGAATGTAAAAGGCAGGTATAAAATCAGTCCAGGATACTACTGTGTACTTAGCTGACCAAACTCCCATTCCTTCAGTGGCTGCAGTTTCTTGGTCCCAGTGGAAGTACAATTTACAGAAAATGTAAGTGATTGTGGTTCTATCACTTATGGAAGCTGCACTTTCCATAAGAGTGCATATGTGCATATTCTAGCCAGGAAATGTTCCTAATGCTACTCAGTTATGCAACAAATCAGTGCCTTGAGATTCTGTTGTGCAACAATGAAACCTAGTGCATCTGCATATATTTATGCTATTCAAATGCTGCTAAGACTCTTGGACACTGTCTTTAGTGAAAATGAAATACCCTTCCCACAGTCCCTTTTTTAACAAACATGATTTATATCACTTCTTAGGACAAAGAAGACTCTGGATTATTAAGCCTGGTTATTATGATTTGGGGAGGATAAATTGGAGAAAAAGAAAAGCAAAAATAAATAAATCTGATTCAAGATGAGTTCAGATCGGTTCACTACTCCCTGCTTATTTGGCTCCGTTTCCTGACTGCTAAGATGGAAATGTATACAAAAATAACTTTCTGCATTTTCCGTAGAGTGCCTTCAAGCTACGAGAGCTTCACGTTGGCTCAACAGATGCTAAGCTGAGGTGAGGGCATGAATTCCCATCCCTTCTTTCAGCTGATGGCATGGTATATCAACTTCATTAAATGAAGTTTAAGCAGCACAAGAAAAGCCATTCCCGGACTATTTCATGCTCCATATAACCTTCAGTGTACTGTTTGTCACTAATATCGAGATGGAAAGAGGTTGGGGGAGGAGAATAGAGTTGGATTCTGTGCACAGGTAGTAAGAAAGGTGGGTTACCACATCTTGGAGGGCACCGCTAATAACCCAGTTGAAAAGGCCAGATGCTCAGAAATACAGTCCCATGAATAAATACATGAAGAACACGATGCAACAGTTCTTTTTATTTATTTATTTATTTTTTTAAATCAAGTCAAGCCTTTTTCTGAGCCTGATGGGAGTCGAAATAGGGGAAGCAGGTGCAATATCACGGGGTTTTTTGGAAGGGGAAAATGCAAGATAGGAAGTGACAAATTAGTTTTTCAAAAAGGTCAGAGCAACAAGCTAGACAATGCTTGCTCCCTTCCCCCTTTTCTTTCAGCATTCTGCTGTTGCCCTCTAGGCTTTATTATGTTTTGGCTACAACAACAGGTCTATTATAAAAAAAGCGACTCTATGAATTCAAAGATGTATCCTGCTCCTGTCCCTGCTTCTCTTAAGGAGGACATAGAGTAGTGGTTTCTGAACTTTTTCACAACTGGAGTATAAGTCCCTTTTTATTCTGGATTAAAATCAGTGGTAGGGACTAACTGAAATCAATTAAGTACAAATTAGGTTAGAAATTTTCTAACAAAAAGAGGCAACTTAATTTTTTTACATGATTGATTAAGTTCAGTTGGACTTTCAGCATGAGCTTAATTCCAGCATTAAGTTGTTGATTAAGTTAGCAATTAATTAAATGAGAGACCATTCAATTTTGCATTTCCCAGATTTAAAACAAAAGAAAACAAAACAATAATTGGAAATGGTGATAAAAAATTTTTAAAATATTTTTTAAGGTTTAGAGTATGATAGTATAGGTAATTCCAAGGCTGGAAGATTTTAAAGCAAACTAGTAGTGAGGAAGAATGGTTCTCTTTGCATTCAGGTGATCCTTCCTGTCTTCTGCACCAAACTTTACATAAAGGCTTCTCATCTGTCCCAGAGAATAAAATGTTGAAGCTTGTGATTTTTGATGGGATCCCTGTGGGAATGAGTAGCTAAAAGAAAAGGTGGGGCTAAGAACATGGTAATATAATGGCGGAAGAAAAGAACAGAGCAAGATGTGTTTTTGTTTTTTTTTCCTGAGATGGATGAAAAATGGGGTTGTCAAAAATTCATGCAGTTCTTTTCTCCAACACTCAAGACAAAGCAGGATTACTTTTTTCATCTTCATTACTGTAAGTCTCTTAGTGCAGATTTTGACTTCAGTGTCAATGGTAACTGAACTAGATTTTTTCAGATTACTAAAGTTTCAGCTCATGAATCACTTTCTACTAATATTCCTAACCAACTAAAATTAGAGATCTGCTTTGATCTCCTGCTTAAATATGAATATAAATATAAAATGTATCTCTTGCCTGAAGAACTGGCGTGCATCTTCATCGCAAGAGAAAAAAATCCAGTTAATATTAAAGCTTACATTGCCACCTTCCAATTGTTTGCTGATTGAATTGGATTCTGTATTGGATGTGTTTAATGTCAGTTGGCCAGTAAATCTCCTCTGGATTTAAGTCCAAACTTTAAAGGAGCTATCCACCATTGCCTCACCATGACACTGGATCCATTTGTGAGTATGGTTCAGTATGTTGGAGAGCTCCTTTAAAGTTCAGACTAAAATCAGGACAAAAATTCACTATCCCTCTGGCATGAAGATCATCAGCCACTCATGAAAATTTTACAGTATCACCAGAAATGCTTTTAATTGCTGTAGGATGATTCAAGAACTCCCTGTATTAAGGAAATACATTTTTCATACTAATTTAGCTGTTATGGTTTTGCCCATAGAGCCAGGTCAAGGGATACACGGCCCTCCAGAGGTTGTTGGACTACAACTCCCATCAGCCACATCCCTCATCAATGGGGAGAGATGATAGGAACTGCAGTCCTTTCACAGCAACATCACAAAACCTACGCATTCCCACTAAAGCCCTGCAGCCTTTTTCTAATGTAGAGCTTCAGTTTGTTGATGAAAGTGGAAGGACAACGTTATTTATAAGACCTCCATGACAGCTTTGGGGTAATTTTACAATTCTGCTTTGCCTGATCACAGTACAGCAGGCACATATGACTTTCTTCATGAAACTGGGGATGAAAGAAAGCAAGCACACAAAGCTATCACAGGTCAGATTGTCATTCATAACTTGCCCTGCTCTTCTCCTGTCAGCTAGATGAGAACAGTCTGTAACTCAAATGTCAGGATGACTTGATTATTTAATATCTTCTTTTCATTTCCTTGTCAGCCTTGTCCACGGCTAATAAAGTTCCTCCTGGAGGTTTTCTCTCTCTTTTGATTGGGATAGATGGAACCTGAGAAGAAATAGGCCCAGTATCTGGGGATGGAGAACAAATTCTAATCCAGGCTGTGGAGCTAGTCTGCTCAGTGAGATACTGAACAAACGAGAAAGTTTAGGAGCAAATCTGTACAGGATGTGAAATGCAGGGCCATACTGAAAGGGCATCTTTTCTGTGGGTTTTCTTTGGTTTTAATAGCAACTGGGAATGAGCTACAATAATTATGTCCATTGGGTATAGTAGGGAAGTTAAAACCTTCCTGTGCTTCCAATAAAAATTGCCCCCACAAAGGTATCTGCTACAGGAGAGAAGAGACTATTGATTGGTTTGGTCAGACTTGGTTGGTTGACTGGTTGGTTAGACAAACAACTCAGTTTGAAACCCATTTGGTAACATTTGTTGGCATAGCTCCCCATATACCAGTGTGGTGCTTCTTTCAATCATTGTAGAAGGAGGTATTCAAGATCTTTTTGTTCAATGACTCCTTCCCAAAACAATGGATCTTTTCACAGTCCCATGGCCAATAAGTGAAGGGAGATAGGGGAACACCTCAATAGTATCTAGCTATATTTTATCTAGCTGGAAGAAAAGAACAGGTATTGTCCCTCTGGGTTTTAAGTGATTCAGTCACTGGATTTCCCCACTTTCCACAGTGCAGTCACTGAAGTCTCACTGGAAAGCTGAGAAAATGATTTTGTTCTTTTAAAAAAAAAAAAAAATTAGCTGTGAAAATATAGGCAGATACTGCCTAAACATTTTGTCCTCCCCCAGTCATACATTGGTCATGGAGATGTTCTTCATCTCCGAAAAAATTATAGTGAATTTTCTGCTCTGTCAACATGATGTAGGTTCCCACTGCAGCATATGAACCTGGTTATTAATGGAGATTCCTCACATCTCCAGACAAGGTTGAAATCCTGATCCAAAGGGAAGGAATACCTTTGTCTTGTCTGCATTAGCCATCATTTTGTTATCCTGATTTCTCAGGTCCCTTGGGGGACACCTCAATGTGCTTCACGTGATGGGGAATGGAAACTAGCCAGAGCAGAAGCTATAGCAATGCAAGAGGCAGGATAACCTAGCGGGGTCTTTTTACCCAGTTTTTACAGGGACAGGCCAAGCCAAAAACCAAACGAAGATGTCCAATAAATGATTTTATTGAATGAAAGTCTCACTCAGCAACACAATCACTCACACACTCACTCAAGACCTATTAAGAAGCAAAAGAGAGGAAACTGGATAAGGGAATATTGAAGGGGTTGTAGCTGGGGTAATACTGCACCTTTTCCTGAAGTCTTTGGTCTGGGAAAAACAGCAGAGAAGTGGGGCTCAGCACAGAGAGGGCTGAGGGGATTACTCAACGGATGGAGAAATGGTCTGCTGGGATGACCAGGAGTGATCCAAAGAACAGCTCAAAAACTGGGACTATCTGTAGGGGAAAAGGGTATCTGGAGGGCTAATCCTTTCCCAGGGAGAACAATGAGTGTTGCAACAAGAAAGAAGCTCCACAATGGTAACTTCCTTTTCATGATGAGATTACAAGGTGTTGTCAAAGTCTCAGGATCTTCAGCTGCATTGGGTTGTGGTGTGACTTCATGTAAATGGTCCTTGCCTGATAGGATATTTGCTCAATTTGCGGCAAACACGCTAATCCCCTCAAGTTGGCTTCTCAGGGGCTGTTGACCCTTTGTTTATTGTGGGTTTGCACACCTTGAGGTCTCCTGGGGCTACGTGACTGGGGATTTTACTGGCTTGATCTGGTTTTCAATCGTTCGACCGTTGCTGCCTATGTGCCCATCCGGGTGACCTCTCAGGCACATGGAATCATATTTAGTATCAATATTGTAGACCCTGGGATAGGGTTTTCCAGTGGAGTAATTATTTTGTTGCTCCCTGTCTGAGCCATGGCTGCCTACACATACCATTTCATAATGTCAACATCTTCCTTGGCTGAGGGTTGAAGTTCTCCCACCCTGTCCAAAGATAAGATTTCTTCTTCTTTTCTGCTGGCTACATTTCCTCCAGCATTTGTTCTCATTGGCTTTGCTGTGATTTGTGGCCTCTTTCTCCCAAAGTGTGTAGCTCAGGCTTTGTAACTTGCAGTGTGTGGGCATATTTATTTGTTCAAATTAAAATCATTGGAGGCCATTAGTAACAACAAACAGCCTCCAATTCTTCATTGTTAGGTCAACAGCAAGGGAACAAACAACTAGTAATCAATCCACTACATTCACAAAAGCAAAAGGTCGCTCATTAGTCACCCATATAAAAATGAAATTGAGAAATGTTCTCTGGTGTTTAATGAAGGAGTTATTAATCTTAAGCTTGGAGCTCGAGGAGTGTATGACCAAAAGCTTTAAAAAATGACAACATTACACAAATCCTGTAGCATTCATTGATCTGAGGCAAGAACAGGTGAAGAGTTTGAATGCCTTCCCATCCAGAAAAAAAAGGGGGTGGAAGAGACCAGACACCACTAAGATGATAACGAGGGCCACAGTATTATTAACTATTTAAACAAGAAATAAACCCAGTGACTGCAAAAAGACTAACAAGAGTGTAAGGTCAACCATGGCAAGGCTCTCATTACAACCTCTTCCTTAGAAGTGAGCTGGGTGAGCCACACCTAGCTCCAGCCATAGAACCATAGTTGTCTGTTAGGTTTAGTGTGGTAAAGTGTGGTTGGTCTTCCCCCTCAGTGATTAAATCACAACATCCAGACACAGATGTAGAAAACAAACATTGAAAGGTTATTGTATAAGAAATAAAGTGAACATCTAGACTTACATTGGTCCCACATACAATACACTCTTAACACCTCAGATGCAAAGAAAGTGAGGCCCTTTCCACATTTTACCTCCTTGCAATGTCCTCCCATGGGGATCCCAGCAGTGGCTTTGCCAAAAGGGGAGTACGACAGGCGTGTTCCCCTCCAAACTGGCTGCCTCCAGAGTCAAAGAAGCGTGATGGCCCTGCCTCTTTCTTCCGCAGCGCAAGCAGGTACTTTCCCAGGCAGCACTGGCGCAGGAGCTGCAGCCATTGCACTTTTGGACACTCCACAAACCAGATAAGTCTGCAATGGTGGTGCAATCGCTGGTAATTGATGAGGAAAATCCATCAATGATTTACTCTATGATTGTGTCACCTGGGGATGGGAGAAGGACAGGCTCATGACGATGTCATGTGTAACTGCTGTCGTGGCCCTGTCCTTCTCCCATCCCCATGGTGGGATGACAACGTACTGTGGAAAGGGCCTAACACTTCTCCCTGAACTCCTCCCACACTCTCAGCTCCCCAAAAACCTTTTCAGCTCTCTGTGGTCCCACTCTTCCTTGATAGCGCTATCTTTACTGCTATTCCTACCTGGCCCTATCTCTATTTCTAACTGACCCTATGACTGTTTAATAGAGAAGCCTCTGTTTTATATCCTTCTCCTCATACATTTGTCTGCAAGCGCTCTGAAAGAATTAATGGTTTGGCTCTTCCCAAGTTCACCAAACAACTTATTACACACAGCAGTTTAATCGTTTTCTCAATGGGGATCTCTCAGTGTGTTGAGAAGGACATTTGTGTGTATTCTTTGCACGTGGAGGGCATCTACGTGCACACAAGCTTGTGAATGTAGGTAGAGACCCCTCACTATCTGCCTCTGTAGCTCCGTTGTTATTGGAGATCACCTTTTTCAGCAGTAAGCTCAACAAGCTTGGAGAAATAATGTAGCCTCTAATGTGATCTTAAACTGTTGCTCTCCTAATGATGATTTTGACTGTACACCTCTATTTCCCAATCAGAGTTTCCTGCAGGCTCAAGCTGTTCATGGACCAAGCCCAAAAACCTCATGGACCAAGACAAAAAGGGTAACAGACACCCGCATAAAAATATCCAAGTCTGAACAGTTTGCACAGTTGGCTTCCCCTGGAGATACATCGTGAGTTCTGTTGAGCCAAACATCAGAATCCCTGTATAATCCCAATCTGTTCAAGGTCAGCTAATTGTTTTGGGATAGAATGTAATTCAGTAATGTTCAAGGGTTTTCTGTTCTGCTTTTTTTTTTTTTTCAGGGCAAGCAAATTAAGACTTCAGTGATTATTAGGGAATAGGGAAAACCCAGTTGGGGCAATGCCTGAGAAAGCTTCTCCAAACAGTGTCATCTCCCCCAGGTGAAGATGTGAGGGAGAGAATGTGGTAGAATTTTATCTCATCATTAAATTACATTGTCACAGGAAACCTGAAGCCTTGGGCAGTCTCTAAGCATATGGCATCAAGAACTTTGCAATGAGTTTCATCTCCAGTATGGATCTGCATCCTTGATTACAACAGCTGTCATACTGGCCATGGGCCAGCAAGTCCACAGTCAGGACTTTTCCTAGAATTAACTAAACACAAAGTTCTCTGAAAACTACTCTGAAAGCATCTACAATGAAGCTAGCCAGCTTTCTGTCCTTATTAAATGTATGTTGCAAGTAAGTTTATTAATGTGATGTAATGACCAGACTATGCCCATCTAATCAATCCCTTCCTTTATCATGATGTTCCAGCTTCCTCAAAATACCCTGAGGCAGAAGAAGGCAATGGTAAATTTCGCAGGAGGGCTTGGAACCATGCAAACCTACCAATGTTGGTGGACAACTCCCAGCATTCTTCACCATGTTGGCTAAGGCTGCTGGGACTTGCAGTCTAAGAACATATGAGGGTTGCATGATTACCTTCTCAGGACTAGAGGAAAGAGGTGGATAAACATGCCAGTTTCACCTCCTTTCACATTTGAATTTTTTTTAGATCCCACATTCTTTCAGTGAAATGTGTAAAGACATTTGAAGATTTGGCAATGTTCTTATTAAATGTGAATCAAACAAAATTCTCAACCAATTGTATTGGCCCAAATTTAGCAGATATGTCTGTTCCCAGCACAGAGAGGATCATGTTGTATCTTTGTGCTTTATGGCTATTAAAGATAAAGAGCCTGTCAGAAAGAGAAAGAGGTGAATACACAGGGATTCATAGCCAGGCTTCTAATAATTATCACATCTTTTTCATTTTTAAAAGTTTTTGGAATACATACAAACAGTACCAAAAAGGAAACAGCAAATTACTACAATAAATTGATAAAGAAAACAAACTAAGAACAAACAAAAACTACAGACAAGAAAAAAATGTTAAGTACTACATACAGAATGCTAAACAAAGACAAGAAAAAAATGGAAAGGTGATTTTCACCTTTTGGGTTTTTTTCTACAGAAAATGTTCACATAAATACTTGTGTAGAACATGCTTTCTGTGCAAAAAATACCACAGGTGAATCCTGTGCAGAATTAATCCCAAACTCTGAATATGAATTTGAAGACTTTGGCCATTTCTGCACTGTTATTCCGTGGAATAATAGCACTAGTGCAGAAATGGCCTTTGTCACAGTGGGAAGAAAAAGCTAACATCACTTCTTGCTTCCTTTGAGACAGAAGTTACTGAGGAATAGCATCACTAGCTCATCCCTATTAACCATTGTTGGGGAACTGAGAGATTTTTAGTAATAAGTTTCTCAACCAGCAGAGTATTCTGTAATGCACAGATGGAAGTTGAACCATTACCAGTCCCACTTTATCATCTCCACCCCAAACACACTTAATCTAGCGCTAAATAAACACACACACTTTGGTTAAAAGTATGTAAAAGGATTTACTCACATAATCTTGTGCATAGTTTACACAGGTTCAAATCTTGAAGAAAAGTAAGAAGAAATTAGGCAGTCATATGCTTACAGGGAAACATGTTTGCCAGAGGATCAAAGACCACATGCTTTCAGGGAAACCAAAGAACAAAAAAGGGGAAGAGGAAGAGAACATACAAGAGGAAGTGGGTGTTGATCAAACAACAGGAAGTTTACTCTAGGCAGTTCCTGCTATGCCTACAATAAACATGAAAACTAACTAGCCAGTTCATTAAAGCATGCAAAGGTTGCCACTCCCAGCAACCATGTCAATGGTTAATTCTTTTTTATCGGTGAAAAACAGCTTGAAAATAGCCACAGATAGGGACTTGGAGGGAGGAGATGCACTAATGGGGATAATCAAAGTGTTTAATGACTTGTTGAAAATGCTGTGAGATCCTTGGGAATGAATGAGTAAGTGAATAGTGCCACTACTGGAGGGAGACAACTAGCAACTACATATCGTAGGTGGCACAATCGACTGACAATATTAGCATTTTTTCCCCATCATCACTTCTTCAGTATTTTGTCCTTAATTTCTTTCCAGGCTATTCTTCTTAAGCTGTTGTCTCAAATGGAGCCTTTAAAAATAGGCCACAAGTCAAGCAAAGAACCAGTATTCACACCTCCCCATGAAACCTGATGAGTGATGATAAAAGAGAAGAATGCAGCAAATGAACCATTTTATCCGCTTGGAAAGGAAGTTAGGATTTTCAAAGGGTGTAAAGAGAATTGCCCAGTGTTGTGTAAAATGTCTTTAACCGTCCAGCTTTCCTACTGTCTCCCCTTTGTTGCTGGTGTAAGAGACCGTCCAGTTCATCAGCTGGAATGGCTTTCTAAGGCGAGTGATATTGATACAACCGATCAGGCTCTGAATCTCATTATTAGTCCCCACTACAGTTGAGCCATTGAATCCATCAGATTTACCTGCATGTTGGCTTGCTAACTGTTTGCTGTAATGGGAGAAATGGGATTTAGATCAAAGTATGTTAGAAACTGAAGGCCAGATTTCTACACATTTAGGCTACTGCAAAAAGCAGAGCTGCCCTCAAGAACTGCCCCCCTTTTTTTTACAGGTACCTCCCTTTCTTGCTTTAAAGAATCTCATTTTGAGTAAGAAGCTCTGTGATTGTAGAACCAAATGGAAAGTCTCTCTGATTTCTGTCAGTGTCTATAAGATCAAAAACGACTATTTCATAATTTCTTCCCCATAGGAAGATCTCTACAAAGAGGAATATCATTTGGCTGTGACCAATGGCCAGAGAAGAGAAGATGGGAGGAGCTGGCCTTCTCATCCCAGCCAGAACAAGCTGTTCCAATCACCAATAGACCAATGACTGACAGTACCGAAAGGAAGGTCACTGTGGCTTTTCCATTGGCCAAAGGACCAAAGGATGCTTGACAGGAACCCTGGCTTGAGCTTGATGTAAATTACATCTCTGCTTTGACATGATCAAACTGATTTCCTTCTTTTACCCTTTCTTTCCACTCTCTTTTCTTCAGGTTCCAACCAGCTTGAGTCTCAGCTTTGAGAAGAAACCAGGTTATAAATAAGTCAGTACAACCTAGTGCAACACAAGAGTGTGCCTTACCATTTTTTATTTGCACTTCCTAGAGTACCTCCTATGTCTTATTGATGCACAATGCCCTACCAACAGCATAGTAGATAGCCTTTTAATGGTAATTTCTATGGGATTTTAATGTATCATGAGCCACTTGGGGATATTTTCTCTTTTGTCTGAAGAGTCAGACACAAGCATCCAATAAAAAATGCGCACTCAGGGCACCTCTTGTTCTCCAACTACACAATAACCCTTATGGATTCCATTCTGAAGGCACAGCTTTCTCACTAATGTAAGTCTGAATTATAATCGTATATTATGGTTAACTTAAATGTGAATTATTTTACACATCTGGCTGTCACTTGCCACATAATAGACCCTCACAGCTGCTTCATAGGAAAACCTATCCAGGAATAGTAAATGATGGATACTCACAACATTCCTGAATAGCAACCTGTTGTCAGCATAAGCAGACTTACATCTGACGGCAATTGTGTTTGTGTTCTTATGATTAGAATTTTGCTTCACTATCCATGCAGAGTACCTACGCTTCTTAGAATCATAGAATCATAGAGTTGGAAGAGACCACAGAGACCATCCGGTCCAACCCCCTGCTATGCAGGAACACCCATCAAAGCATTCCCAACAGATGGCCATCCAGCCTCTGCTTAAAAACCTTCAAAGAAGGAGGAGACTCCACCACACTCCATTCAGGCAGCATATTCCACTGCCGGACAGCTCTGACTGTCAGGAAGTTCTTCCTGAGGTTCAAGTGGAATCTCCTTTCCTGCAGCTTGAATCCATTACTCCTTGTCCTAGCCTCTGGAGCAGCAGAAAACAAGCCTGCTCCCTTTTCGACATGACATCCCTTCAAATCTTTAAACATAGCTATAGTGTCACCTCTTAACCTTCTCTTCTGCAGACTAAACATACCCAGCTCCCTAAGATGCTCATCACAGGGCTTCAGGGCTCCCAGATCCTTCACCATTTTGGTTGCCCACCTCTGGGCATGCTGCAACTTGTCGATATCCTTCTTGAACTGAGGTGCCCAGAACTGGGCACAATATTCCAAATGAGGTGCTGGAAGGTTCCCCATGTTCACTCAATGACCAGGATGTGACGAGGGTGACCAGGGTCTCCTGTAGAGGTTCAGAAGGATGACATCATGTTACTGTAGCCAAATGGATAATTATTGTCTACTGAATGGCTGGGGGGAGGAGTGCCTGTATAGTGGAAAAGAAGGCAAACAGTACAGGGAGGGGACATGACACTTCCACCACGCCAATGTGATATAGAATCTTCATTCTCATTTGATGGAATTCAAAGCTAGGAAGAAGTGATAAGAAATTTGTTTAGGAAGGAATGGTAAGAAATTTGTTTCAAAGTGGTTCTGTTAAGAAATTTCAAAATTCACAGATTAATTCATATTCAAGATAAGAATGCTAGGTTTTTTAAAAAATGTAGCAGAATCAGAAACTGATAGATTCATCTATCCAAGGGCAGGGTGTTATTCTGTCTTTGAATCTTTGTGTATTCAAATATGTTTGTGCTAAATTACCACCACACTTTTATAAGAGAGTTATCTTTTACACCTGTATGCCAAGCAAATACAAGACAGTCCTAGGATGCCAAAGATGGCACCTTAGCCAAGACCTGTGAGAAGATAAAAACAAGATAAGGAACATGCTGAAACAAACCAAAGGCCTTCTTAATAGTGTGTCCCTTGTCCCATGGTGGCCAACCAAGACATTAAAAAAACAGCCCTCCCCTTCTGTTGCTCGCTAGAATCTGGTATTGAGTGGCATACTGCCTCTGAATTTAGAGACAGCATATCAGCATCATCACCAGTAACAATCAGTAACCTTGTTGTTGTCATTGTTGTTGTGTGCCTTCACGTTGCTTCTAACTTATGCTGACCCTAAGGCAAACCTGTCTTGGGGTTTTCTGGAGGCTGAAAATGTGTGACATGCCCAAGCTCACCCAGGGGGTTTTCATGTGTCCTCTATTAATTTGTCAAAATCTAATATGAAAGCTATCTTAGGTAGTGGCCACCATCCAGTGCTGTAGCAAAAATTCCCATGAATTCATGACTTCTGCATACTTAATTAATGAAGAAAAGACAGCCAATATGTTGACTAGGTGTATCTCAATATAGCAATATAGCAATAGCATTTATTTCTATACCGCTTATCAACTGAGTGTTATCTAAGCGGTTTACAATGCATTTTAGCTAATTGCCCCCAACAAGCTGGGTAGTCATTTTACCGACCTGCGGAAGGATGGAAGGCTGAGTCAACCTTGGATCGAACTCACAACCTTGTGGTTGCAGTACTAGCATTTAACCACTGCGTCACCAGGGCTCCTGTCCAAGCATCTCTGTCCAAGCATCTGTATGAAATTCCTACTGCAGATTGTTAAAGTTCCTCTGAAGCTGCAGACTGAAAGTTAGTCAGTCACTTAGTTACTTGCACTTTTTAATTGCCTAGTAACCAAAGCTTTCTGGCTGTTTCATAGCTCATTAAATATAAAGGGAGGAATCCAAGGGATTCAGAGATATCTCTTCTTTGGACAACACTAGAATGCATCTTCAGCCTTGGAAATTTTGGGAAATGAAGTTCAAGACATAGGGATGGATGCTTAGGTACTTTCTAAACCACCATGTTGTCATTGCTCAGCCAGCTGCAATCAGTGTAGCATCTGATTGGTTTTTTCCATTTTTTTTCTTTAATTGTCAGCATCTCTTTATAACTGATGTTCAGGGATGTCAACTATACTTAATCTGTATTTATGCAATCAAGAGGAGCTTGATCTACAGAAACCAGCAGGTGAAGATTTTCTTGGCATGGAGATCAGTGTTCTTGTTTACTATACATCACCAAAGCAAGCTGATGTTAATTGTCCAGAAAATCCTAATAATCTCAGTGTTTGTATGAACTTGAGGTAGTGGCTCTAGGATTGGTCAGTGGGCATTCTGTTAGTCAGTAACAATATTGTAAGTTAGATATACAACTACGTTAACTGTTCCCTACTCACATTTACAATCATGGTATCATTGCCACAATCATAAACCTGAAACCCATCTTAAAAACCATCCAGCTCTAACCAGTCTGTACACCCCCCACAATTTAATATAGTTTAATTGGTGAAGTATGATTTAATTGGCAAGATATATTAATTGTCATTGATTCAAAATGTGCCCTGCTATGGCTGTATGGCTGAGCTGGACAGGAACAAAAGACTGGCTGAACACGTGCACTGCGAATAAAGTCAGAGAACATCTCTAGGCATAACCAGGTAGTAGTCAGGAAATCACTAGGTAATTCCAGAGTTAATAGGCATGCTGCTAGCCTTAATGTTTTTGCCATTTGGGACAATGGTGACTGGGAGATTCCCACCAAACCATTGATTATCTCCTTTTCTTCTGACCAAGCAACCTTTCCTTTATCCTAAAACTTGTCCAATGGGAAACAAGCTATCAGGCAACCATTAGCCCTTTGTTACCCAACGCTAAAACCATTAGACCATTCCAGACCCTGTTGTCCACTCTGCAATCTCTATTGTTTACTTGGCCAGAAAGCCATTCACTTTGTGTCCTCCAGGCAGAAATCAAGTATAAAAAATCCCAGTTTTGGCCAGCTAGTTCACAGTACAGTGATTGTTGGTCACCCCCCTGCCATTCTGATTCCTGATTGTGCATCGTCCTTAGACGCAAGCCTAAGCCACATCGCTGCTTTATCACTACTCTTCTAGATTGGTAAATATCACCCATAATTCCCTGAAATCTTATTTTAAACTTTCCTCCTTATTTCTTCAGTTAGGCTTCTGTGATTGCATGATTGTTTGGATCTTGTGTGTGTGATTAAGTAACCCAATAAAACACCATTTAGCTTACTTTTGGATCTCTGGCTGGTTCTTCTTTGCACAAGACACCAAAACATAGGTGTCAAAGATCTTATTAGATTACCCCTCCCCTCACAGTCCTCCTAATATTGAGCTAATAATTCCCCACCTTTGTATGGAGGTGCTGGAATCACAGATAGACCCCTCAGTCACCCATGTTTTGGGGTAACAGCAGGGCTCCTATTAAGTTCTGCTACAACATTTTTAACACTATCACTTGCTGTATTGCTTCCACCAAATTCCACTACTTAGAATAGCTGACTGGCTCTTAAGGTGGGTTTTAAAGATCAGATCAGGAGATGGAGAATAACTATATTTCTGATGCAGGATCTATGCCACCATTTTCTCCCTTCATCTACCTGTGTGATGCACCCACCATACACATCCCCTCATCAAATGTTGTGCTGGGAGCATTGGCCCAAATCCTATTGGTCGTCCCATCTGAAGTAGATCCACTGAAATGATTATTGAAAAGTGAATCAAACAGTTATATATATCTCATTTATTTCATGGTTCTCCTCTAGTTGGGATTACTGACAAGATTCAGACCTCAGTGTCTTCTGAGCTGAACTGAAAACATATCCCCTACAATGGCATGCAGTTGCCAAACCGGCTTGGCATAGCTGTAGATGCCATCTTGTGGAGTATTTGCCATAAGGCTTGTAGAAAATAGTTGGGATGCTTTCTAGGCAGTGAAGAGTAAAATGTTAAGAAATCAAAAACAAGACTAAAAAAAAAATCCAATTGCTCCTGGCTAACAGTACTTACAAACCCAGCCCAGATTGGCTGTCAGGAGACATTAGTCATGTTGAATTTCTATGCTGTGTTTTTGTTGCAAGAGATGATGGGGTGGAAGTGGGGAAAGAAAGGTAAACGTAATAAGCTTTTGCATTCTTAGAGCGGGCGATTGCTTCTGCACAGAAGATAAGGCCCTGGTTTTGAAGAACACTGGGCATATCTTTTTCCCTATCGTCTTAGCACATCCTGAAATCATAGACCAGAATCAATCACTGCAAGCCTGCTTAGAAGCTGTATTTTATAAAGCATCACTTCTCTGACAGGTGTTTTTGTTCTGTTACTATTCAGTGCCTGGAAAGTGTGATGTTGAGCAATGTACTAATGCCATGCCCCTTGGGACGCTAGAAGTTGGAGATGAAATCCATGCCTTGATAAGTTGGCACTGCCCTCTCTCTCAGCCTCTTAAGGCTTCTGTGGCATCACATTCAGGGAGACAAGAATAGAGCCTTAGCCACTGGCCTGCCGGGTATCAAACAGGAATCTTTAATGTGCTCCCTGATTGGCCATTTGATGTACCTTTATTGCCTGGTTCCTGATCATTCTATGCTGATGTTTTTACTTGAGTCATTGACATCCCTGCTACAACTGCCAGGTAAACATCAGCACACAAGGAGCTTAGGCAGAAAACCCCTTGCATAATAGCCTTAAAACAGCTTTAAAATCCTGTGTATGTTGCCAACAGGATTTCAACCACAATGTCTTGGTTCTTACCTTCAAAACAAGAACCCATACTGAGAAAATGTAGGTGAAAGTTAGTTAACTAATTCCCCCACTGAAGATCCCTTCAGATAAATAGTTCATAGATTTTTGTTTCATCTCCACAGAAGTTTAGCTCACATTTCCAGCTGGTATACTGTGTCCAGTTCTGGGCATCATAGTTCAGGAAGAATACTGACAAGCTGGAATATGTACAAAGGAGAGTGACCAAAACGGTAGAAAGTGACCAACCATGTTCTATGAGGAGCAGCTTAGGGAAGTGGGTACGTTTAGCCTGGAGAAGAGAAAGTTGACCATCAGGTGACACAATGGTCATGTCTAAATATTTGAAGGGATGCCATATGGGAGATGGAACAACCTTGTTTTCTGCTGCTCCAGAGACTAGGACAGGCAAGAATGGCTTCAAACTTCAAGAAAAGAGATTCCATTTAGACATTAGGAAGAACTTACTGCCAGTAAGAGCAGCTCAACAGTGGAGCTGCTTCAGATTATGGTGGAGTCTCCTTCTTTGGTGGTTTTTAAACAGAGGCTGGACAGCCATCTGTTGGGAATTCCTGCATGACAGGGTACTGAACATGGTGGCACTTGTGGTCTCTTCCAGCTCTATAATTCTATGTTTCTCCCATTGCATGAGTGGAGGTAAGGCTAAACTGAGCAGCCACAACTCTAAATGCACATGTACTAACTAACCTCACCCCCTGACATTTCTCAGTTGCATGTATGAAGTCTCCATTTGTAGAATCACAGAACTGTAGATTTGGAAGGGACCCCATAGGCCTCTGAATCCAAACCCCATCCCAATGTAGGAAAACCAGCTAGACCATCCCTAGCTGGTAGTTTCTTTTTGAAGAAAAAAGAGAAAGAGATCCCATCACCTCTCTAGGTAATTGGTTCCACTTTTGAACGACTCCTCCTGTCAGCAAGTTCCTTCTAACGTTCAATTGATTTCAATCTCCTTGATCTAGTACATTTCAGTTAAAATCTTCTCAGTTAAAATCTACTACCATTAAACTTGATCCTACACTATGAAGCAACAGGGAACAAACAACAGAGAAGAACAGAGAACAACAAAGAACAAACCTGTACCCTTCTGTCTGTGACAGTCCTTTAAATATTTATAGAGTGGAATCATGTCCCCCCCGCCTTCAGTCTTCTCTTCACCTAGCTGAACATGCCCAGTTTGCTTAACCCCTTCTCATATGTTTTGTTCTCTATGCCTCTTTTTATTCTTCTTGCCATTCTCTAAACCTGCTCCAGCTTGTCTGTACTCTTCCTAAAATGAGATGCTGAGAAATGAACATGGTACTCTAAATGAAGACTGATTAGAGCGGAATATGGTGGGACTATTACTTCCCTTGACTTGGAAACTATGGTTCTAGTAATGCAGGCTAATTTATTATTTGCCTTCTTTGCTGCAGCCTCACACTGCTGGGTTGTGATCAACTTAGGATCAACAATACTCCCAAGCTTCTTTTCACATGTAGTTCTGTTAAGCCTTACAGGTACTAGGAAAAACTCCAAGGGGCACAGGCAGTTGACACCCAAAGTGTCAGAAGTGATTATTCAATGTATTATTTATCCCACTCATGGACTAGAAGAATACACGAGTAAAATAAATAAGTCTTTAGTCCCCCTCCCTTCCTATTTGATAGTGGAAGCCCTACACTGAGAAGACTTGGACTGGCATCCTGTCAGTGTTCTATGCACACATATTAGCATCCTGGCAGTGTTTTATGAACATTGTTGTAGTTCTAATGTTCAGATTGAGTTCTCAGTTTTGTAAGCAGAGTTGCACAAGTGTAAGTATGGTAAATGCTGTTGCACATTATTGGATGGTGCATGAATTACTCAGTGCCTTCAGTGAATCATTTTATTCACTGTGCTTGCAGAAACAGTAACTGTGTCTCCCCCATTGCACAAGGAACAACCAACAGGCACCCTGGCAAATGCACCACGGATTGCAAAATGTTAATATTCAGCTGAACAGTGATTCTGCCCGATCGCTACTTAACTACGTATGTGTAGATTTTTACTCCCCAAGCACAGAGTAGGATTTCAGATTTAGCTCAGTGTTATGCTCATGGAATTATGAAGCAATTGCACAATACCTGTCTTGTATAAGAGTTGAGATGTTGCATAATTAAAATGTGCAGCCATGCACAGTGTGCAGCCATGCAAAAAGCACATTGCACATACTGTGTAGTAGCAATGACAAGACATACACAACCCTGCTTCTACAATCTTGAACTGAATGTGAATTTCTGCATCACAGAAAAATATCCAGCTGCATCTGTATGGTAACGTCCACATGCATAAGTCACCAAAAGGATTCCAGGCAGTATGAATTCCTATGAAACTATAGCACTTGTCCTATAGCTGAGAAGAGCATCCATATACAGCACTGTGCTATCTCACAATACCAAATGCTGCAGGTTCAGTCTTCCCTTTTTCTTTTTTCTCCCTGCAGTCTAATATTTTCTACAAAATTCCTAGCAAGAAAATAGACTTACCCAATGTAGGAATATATACGGCTTCTTCTTTTGCCAACCTCAGCTTCTCCAATTTCATTTCTCGAAATACAGATTAGCTGAATATAGCAGTTTGTAAGGAGGGGGTGAGCTGAAAGAAAAAAAAATCTTCTACCCTTTTGGAATATTCACAGCTTAATTGGAATGCTTCCTCATTCTAAAAAGTGGCATAAATGTCATATTTCTTGTATTTAATGTTCCTATTTATTTGCTATGTGTGCACACACATAATTTTACTAATAAATCTGATCTATCTGCGAGTGCAGAGTGTAACTATTTCTAATTAGTTTGATCAAAGATTTCTACAGTTGGTGCTGAGTAATGGAAATTAGGCTAATAAAAAATTCTACAGCTTCTGATTGGACAGCGGAGGAGCGGGTGGATAGCTAAGCACTTTTTGTCTATGCTGGGGCCATTTGCATGGAAGAAAGATATATTTCTAAGTTCACATTAATGTCAAAAGCACTGTCTGTTCTTTAAGGGATTGCAGGCATCACAGTTCTAACAGACTCCTTCCAAGTTCTGGCAAAATGCCTCTCTGATTTCAGGCTGTAGGAGAGTTCAGCTGATGGTTGAGACAAAGTTGGCCTCCTGATATTAACATCAGAGCTTGGAAATGTTCCTTTGGGAACTATAAGCCCCAGAAGTCCACTGTTATTCCAATATCACCCACTGCAACAAAAGTGATTCCTTACTCTCTCATAAAGAATACAGTTGACCCTCCACATTTGCAGGTTGAATTCTTGTGGGTTTATTTGCCAGTTTCTCCAGCCCCTGGTTTCCCCACCAGAAACACTCCTTTTCTGTGGAACCTTCCCTCTCAGTGGCTCCAATCAGGCCATGCAGCCCTTTAAAAACCTGCCTCTGGTCCTCTTCCTCCTTCACCAGGGGCTGCCTGGCCAGCTAAGGATGGATCACCATCCAATTTCTCAGCACCACAAACCCTCTCCAAATGTCCCGCACACATGCCCAAGGAAGAAGATGGGCAAGACAGAGGAAGTATAGGGACACCATGCTGACCCAACCCTTTTCTCTCTCCTTTCCCTGACCTGGTTTGGGCACAGCGTGCTCACTCACTTCACCATGCCTCAGCCCCCTTCCCACAGATACACACACACATTTTGATATTTGCCATTTTTCCACTTTTGTGGGGATCTTGTGCCCCTAACCCTAAGGAATGTGGAGGGGCAACTATATATAGGAATGGAGCTTTATGGGATGGGAGTAAACACCCTCCCCCCAAGGCTGCTCAGTGGTTTCAGAGCCTTAGCACACCCTCCCTTTTGAAGGATTAGGAGGCTTGGGGGGAAAATTGGCCATATTTTGTTGCTCTGGAGGTTTCCTTGTATGTGTGTAAAAGGAAGGGAATGAGAAATTGATTTCAGCCTCACCTCCTGTTAAAAAAAGGTCTCTCCTGGGTCTAAGTTAGCCCAAGGAAGGGGCAAAACAGCAAAATTACATCTCATTTATTTATTTTTTGCATGCAGGGGCCAAAAATTAGAAAGAATGCAGTGGGGGTGGCCCTCCAAATCACCTGGGGTGTCAGTGTGCCCTCTAACCCTCAACAATTGTCCACCCCTTTTAAGAATCAAATAGCTAAAAGTTAATTTTTAAACCCAGGAATAGAGAAAGGAGGGGCAGTTGAAAATGCTGGAATATCACTTTTTTTAAAAAAAAAAATGCTATTATTAATAAAAGTGAAGTGTTGGCTGAAGTTTCCAATTCAGGGGAGAACTGATGGGTCCTGAGACTCCGAAACACACTTTGGAGCTTGGAAATTGCTTCTCTCTCACTCAATCTGCCGACCGCATGGGAAAGGTTGTTGTTTTCAGTACGTTAATAGATATGTCAGGCACTCACACCAAGTCCCCCATCAGGTTCATCTTCTTCTTCCTGCCTGGCTTAAGTCTATGACAAGGATACCTTGGGGAACAAAGCCTTCTATATTTTATGAGCCTGAGTTTTTCAGATTTCCAACTGGCCATGACTGAAAAGTCTCTGTGATTGCAAGCGGAGCCATGGGAATGGATTGCAAGTCCTGTTATATACACAAGAAAACTGAAAAGAAAGAAATACAAAAGAAAACTGGGGAGACAGGCCTGGAGGATTTAGCAGATATTTCAGATATTCACAGAATATGACACAACATTTCCATTAAGCACAAGGCATATGACTCTTTTCTTTCTCCCTTCTTCCGTCCCCTTCCTTCTTTCCTTCCCTCCTTTCTTGCTACTCAAAAAAAGTTTGAAATCAAGAGCCATAAAATAATGAAGTGGAAAGTTAGCCAAAAATAGACAAATTCCAAAACCTATATTGTGGCGATAAATGTATTAGGTCAACCCTCCAATGTCCCAAAGTGCAGAAATTTCTATGTTAGAAAAATGTCCACTTTTTTCACATTTCAAGCAAAGCTGAGTAGCTTCCATTGCATTCTTTCAGTCTGTAGTAGAAAATTGAAAATTTTGAGAGGTTTTTGCATTTTGCAAAGGCTTTTGGGGAATTATTCTGCACAAAAATGCACAGAAATACAACACCTCCACTATACACAGAGAAAATGTATTTCCTGACAAGACCACAGTGGACAAGATCCTGATTTGTACTGGTGGACAATAATGTTCTGCCAAAGGTAGCTCACTGATGAGGCGACAAGAAGATGATGAGGGAATTCCCAAATATGAACTGTTCCCCTTAAAATAAAATTTTCCTTTGGTCCCAAATCTGTAGCATTGCAGTAACTTAAACCTTCAATTGAGACTTTAGAACAGATTTTAGGCACCATGGAAAAGAGACAGACAAAGTTATCAAGAGAATGTGAAGACAGCAAATGGAACAGTTGTAACTACATGGCTACCTGATTCCCATATGCTTGATCTACCTGTCTTCTGGCTTTATGGGCCCCATGCCCATTCAGTCAGCAGGGAAGGATGGAGGGAGGATGGGGGGCAGCAAGACAGTCAGCCAATGTGTTCCCTGCAGCCAGCTACAGAAAAATGACACCATTCTTCTGGATTCCAGGCTAAAGGCTGAGCCCATGAATACAAAATGTGAACCTGTATCTTCATGCAGAGTTTAATGCCATCCAGCACAGGCTGATTCTCCATCTCCTGATTGACCTTTCAACTGACCAGAAGCACCTCTCTTTTGTCTTGCTCAAGCTTCAATTTTTTTACCTTCATCCAATCCATTACTGATGTTAGACACTATTCCAGAACAGAAACAACTCTGTTCAAATGAAGCAGCAAAGAAAAATACACTCGGCTGTCATCAATATACTGGAAACTCCAAAACTCACACTTGCAGACAACCTGTCCCAGTGGTCTCATGTAGGTGTTGAACATCACTGTGAAAAAAACAGAGCCCTCAGGGCTTTCACAGACCAATCAGCAGGAATCCACCACCTTCTCTGCTTGGCTTTCCAGGAAGGACTGAGCCACTCTAAAACGGTGGCCTCCCAGTCCCTTCCAAGTGAGGCAACTTTGAAGGAAATCATGGTCAATGGTATCAAAAGCCACTGAGAAGTCTAGTAGAACCAATAGGGATATACTGTACCAAACTCAGGCAATGACCAAATTCCCCTCACCTTTTAGCTTCTGTAGATGACAGCTCTGAGGTTGATGAGCAATTGATTGTGCCAGAAACAGAGCCAGTGTTAGACCAAACTATCTTGGAAAGACCCTCATCACCTGAAAGAGAAGCTGAGATGGATTTGCTCCAACCATTGACAATGGGAGCAATGATTTAGAGGAACTGGATTCACTTTTGCCCCCCAGTCCCGACCATGATGGAGACAGAAACGAGCAGCTCAGAGGGAAGCAATTTGGGCAAGACTGAGTAAGCAGAACAGTAATGAGTAACACTTGTTTTTGTCAGCATATAAATCGATCACCACGGCTTATTGTTTGCTTGTAGCAAATCGCTACTCAGCCCATGACCCTTGTGTTCCAGCTCTCTTGACCCTTTTGGACTGACCTTTGGCATTCTGGACCCTTTGGATTTGACCTTGACTTCAGCTTGGCTCAGAGTTTCTCCTTGATTTTTTGCATTAGACACCCCCACTGCTTCCTCCTCCTCCTCTTGGGCAAGTACTATCACCTTCCTTCCCTTGCTGGCAGAAAGACACGGGCAGGGAGTTGAACTCTGACAATCCTCCCCTCCCCTGCAGGAGATCCTGGAGGATGTCTTGTCTCTGCTTGTCTAGTTATGGAAACATAGCAGGACACTTCTCTGTTGTCTTTCCATTCTCTACCAGATAGTAAATCAGTATGGGAGAGGCTACAGCAACTGAAATGTAGGTTGGAGATAAGAAGGGAGATGTTTCCTAGTTTCACCTGTATGGAGCTTTACAATACCTCTCCCAATCAAAGACCTCAGTTATTAAAATACATTTATGGGATTTGTCTTCTTAGCCTCACCACCACTCGTCAACCTATTGAGCAGAATTTCTTGTTCTTCTTTGTAGCATATTCGGGAGGGGCGGCTACCAAGCACAGAAGAAGGGCATTCCACTTTCTCCAGCTCATTTGCACTTGCCTAAACTCAGATCCAAGCTTGTTAGGCACAAGTAGTCCACTTGCCGTTGCTGTGGTAGCTGCTGCTATCACTAGAGTATTAGCAGCCAGATAAGTGGGGTAGAGACCCAATGTGGTGTAGTGGTTTGAGAATTGGACTACAATTATGGAGACCAGGGTTTCATTCCCAACTCAGCCATGGAAACTCACTGGGTGACTTTTGGTGTGTCACACACTCTCAGCCCCATAAAACCCTGTGATGGATTTGCTTTAGGGTTGCCATAAGTGAGAAACAACTTGAAGGCACACAACAACAAGAAGAAAGGTAGAGTAGGAGGTAATAGAAAGAAGAATCAATGGGAAGACCTAAAGAAAAGAGATGATGTGGATATCTAATCCTGAGAAATAATTTCAAGGCTTTTAATGTTTCATGTGTGAGCTGAGTTCTATGTATCCCAACACTCACAAGCCAAAATATACAGGCTGGTATCCTGTTAGACAGTTATGATGTCCTAAGTTAGGCTTCTGGACTCATAACTATTTGGTACTCACATTTGTGATCACTGCACCATTGCCATGACCAGAAAGCACTCCCCACAAACCCACCTTAAAATCCACTGAGAGATGAAATGGTGCTCTGGTGGTGAGCAAAGTATCCCACCTTCACCTGCCAGTGAGCAGTGATGTAATCAGAAGTAGCAGGGACCCCCTTTGGGGTCCTAATATAATTCCTTATTGCACTACCACTCACTGACAGGTGGGTTGGATGAGTTATCCTTCAACATCCTGCTTGCCAATGATGCAGAACTCATTCCCTTGGTACAGCTCCCTGGATTTTAAGGTGAGTTTGAGGACTGGATTAGGAGGTGGAAGATAACTATGACATCATAGCTAGCTGACTATTGCAGAATCATGGCCACTATTTTCAGTGAATCTCTCTCACTCACACACACACACACTATAGTTTCAGTGTATTAAACAGTACTTCAGTCAAGTCTGTTCTGGGTCCAAGTGGGTGAGGTTAATCGCTTAAGAGTACATATTTGTTAGAAAGATTGGTGAAACAGAAGTACTTGAACAGTATGGCTAGACCTTTTGGCTTTTGCTTTCTTCAGCTTCTCTGACAAAAAGCAGTAGCAAACTGTGACCAAGGTGGCAGTTGCAGAATCCAGAGGATGTTAGATGCCATCTTATAGCTCAGAGGTAGGAACTGGGTGGCTCTCCATATGTTAAGCTGCAATTCACAGCTTTCCTCACCATTTGCTGTGCTGGCGCTGGCTTCTAGAAATGGTATTTTACATCATCTGATGGGCTGCATAATTTCTACCCCTGCTCTAGGTTGAGACCATAAGGTGCTGAGAGTGTCAAGTTTATAAATCCAGACATTCTTTCTTGCATCTAATGTTGCATCTGATGGTGTTTGTTGCCCATCACTTTTAAATAGGATAGGCTATGATAGCTGACCTTTGGTGGTTCTTGTTTTCTGGAACACATTGAAGACCGATGGCTTCTGAAGCACGTACATAGGTCAGTTGTTTTGTCTGCATAGATGGGATCCTGAACATCTACACCCAGTAATATACATTGCATTGCCTGCATTGCCAAGAGCTGATATTCTCTTTAATACCATGAGTTTTGCCAGTCACGGTGTCTCTGAGATGATTGTCTTCTTTGGACACACACAATCCATGCAGAACTTTAATTCCCAAGCATATGATCCCTGATTGTGAACTGGTTATGTGATAACTGCTGTCACTAGCAACCTCTATAAACTTAGGGGCTGATGAAAAGCTGTAACAGGGCTTGCTCATACCTTGAGCAAAATGTTCAGAGCTGGCTAATAATATATAGCTTCCCCTGATCGCCTTGGAGTAGTTTCATGATGCTGGATGGAAATCCACTATAAATGAAATATGTTGTCTGCTCCTGCTTGACTCTTATGTTCCATGGGAAAGATTTCCACTTGAAAAGCTGATTGCTTCCTTGATGCTATAATCAACAATATGAGGAGGATATCATCTGTGAAGCAAGTGTTTCTTAACATCACTAGTTCTATTACAGCATCCCCCTCCCGCAGTATTCTGGGAGTGTCTGACTTGGAGATCCTAGCAGGAGCTAATATTTCTCTTTTTGTATTTAGAGTGGCAGTATATTCAGTCTAGGTAGTAGTGGGCATTAATAGTCTTATTAAAAGATCAGTGATAAATCTGTAGTTGTCAGGGACAAGGAGAAAAATAAGGAAAAGTATGTGTAGGAATCTGATGGGGAAAAAAACAGATATGGGAGAAGAAGACACTTTGGAAACTGGAGGAAAATATGTTAATCTCAGATTCAACCTTGTGGATGCAAGAAAAGGGAGGGGGTGTCTCAACATGGAATAACCAGATTTGCCTTCAAACTTGTTTTTCCCAAAGAAAATTTTGCACATTTTGCAGGTGCGGTTTGCATATTTATCAAGGGGGAAAGATAGGCTCTGCTTTGTTGGTTGCACAAAACAGATAACATATGATGTGTTCTGATTATATTAAGGCCATCCTATAGAACAAAATGGGCAGCTGTAGAAGGCTAAAGGGCACATCAGCCTTCTAGGAAAGCTTGGAGGGCACTTTCTCCTTTTGGAGAAAAATAAAATGAAAAATGTCTTGCCTAAATAAAAAATGTCTAGCAAGTATGGGGGCCTTTTTTCCCTATATTTCGGAATTCAAAGGAAGCCATCTCACGAGCTTACATTGGCACACAAGGTGGTGAAAAGGCATCCCACAGGATGGAGGAAACATTTGCAATAGCTATCTATCTATCTATCTATCTATCTATCTATCTATCTATCTATCTGAGAATGATACCTGGAGGCAAAAAAACAGCCCCTGGAGGCTTCTTGTATTGATCACAGGCCACATTTTGCCACCTCACTATAGAGAAAAATTCCTCACTCTAATGCTAGAGAAATCAATCTATTCTTATTAGCAGAAATGAAGAATATTTGTGCAGATCACAGCAACCATTTCCCAATACAGAATACACAGCAGAAACAACCTTTTGGCATGTTGTGCTGAAGCCAAGACATCTCAAATGGATTTATGAACATTCGTAGTGTAGTCCTATCATAACAAGATGATCAGACTGGAGAATCAGCAAGATTCTTTCTCGTCTTTAATCGGAAGACCAATTTTAGTGCAGCACTTTAATAAAAAAAAAACTTTTCATTTCCTCAAATGAAGACTTTTCTTGGGTAGTTAAGAAGCTATGTAAATCTGGTCCCATTTTTTCCCCCAGTTTTGACAAAGGAGATTAATTTGTAACAGACTCAGGCTTTCTCATAATCCAACACATTCACCATGTCTACTACCTGCATGCAGTGAACATCCAGGAGACTAAATAAATCTACAGGAATTGCTGTCTGCTTGGTGCTATTATTCCACTTTCAACATCCTGTGGAATCCTGGGGTTTGTAATTTAGGAAGGGGCATTAAGAATTCTCAGCCAGAAAGAGTGGGGCATCTTTGTCCTCCGTAAACTACAAACCCCAGAATTCAATAGGATGTGAAAAGTGGAATAATAGCACTAAAACAGTGTAGTGAGGAAACAGCTTCAGACAGGGAGATGGTCAAGATACTGATAGACTGCAATGCAGGGTTTGCTGCTGGCTTAGAGGAATAAGTGTCTTGCAGGATAAAAACAGAAGGGGAGGGAAATGATCCATTAGATTATTAAGGGGGACACTTAATATAATTGTTGATTTTCTTTAAAATCCAATTTTTTTTGCAAAACATGGGCAAAGTTCTTAAATTCTTGAGTATGTCAAAGTAGTCCTCTTGAGTGTCCAGCTGAGGCAAACAAAGAAAGGATTTTTTTCCTGCTGATCTACTGAAACCTTTTTTCTGGAGTGTTGCTATTGGGGTGGGCTTTGTCCCCCACAATATGAATTCTGCCCCACCAAATGAAATTTCCCTTGTCTCCCACAAATTTCTAGCATCGTAGAGAGTGACACACTGGAAATCATTCATACCTAGAAGTCTTATATTTGTTGCATTCACATTCCCTGGGTAACTTTGCCTGCACTGTTTCTTGGGATGGCCTGGTGAAGTCTTAAGTTACTGAAATGCCAGAATGTAGGAACCTGAAGGAAAATTTCTTTGGTGAGGGATATGTCCCCAGTTTGCCCCGTCTGTAGTTACACCACTGCTTCTATTAGCACCACCTCAAGTTGTCCTTCCTAATGTTAAGTGTATCTCATGGTATAGACATTCAAATTTTAGGAGATTTTGCCTTCTGATAATTAAAAAGCAGCCATCTTTTGATCACTGAAGCATGAGGAAAGGGAAAGCCAGTTCACCTTAGTTGACATGGCAAAATCTCAGGTGATTTCAGGAGGATTTGATCTTTCTTTGCTTCTCTCTCTCCAGGTAAAGAAGAGCAGTGACCAAATCTTGACATACGCAGATGATATTTTCAGAGCTATCTGAGCCCTGGATTTTGGGCTTGATTCCTAAAGCACAATCAGACTTTTTTTCTCCATCATCTTCACCAGACAAAAGGAAGAAGTCCGACAGGAGTGACCCTATCAAGAACCTTGGTCATCTCTGTAGCTTTAGGGGAGCAAGTGTTACCCTGTATATTGGGGGTCCTGGGAGGGGTGCCCAAATAACCAAATAAAAGCACAAGTTGGGGGAATTAAGCTTGAGCACTCTCTTAAGCGAAACAAGAGGCAGGGTAACTTTGCTAGGATCTTTTACTCAATGTATAAAGAGTCAGGTCAGAGAGCAGTTGGACAAGTTTAAAGTAACAAATAGTAAGTTTTATTAAGAACAAGCAACATGAAAGACATGACAAATACTAGCTAACTTAGAAATGGAAGTGGAGGATTTCAAGGGAGCAGGTAATACGTCACCTGGTCTCGTAGTCCTGGAGAGAAAGACGGGGTTCCGGGAGAGAAAGCTCAGTGTGGCTCACTAAGGGGAGTTCCCTTCGACAACCAGCAGCAAGGCGGGATGGAAGTCCAAAGTAGTCCGAGATAGTCCCAAAAGTGGGGACTTTTTATAGGGTGGATCGTGCCTACAGGCTATGCTATGCTCGGTGAGAACAATAGGATTTTGGACCTAGACAAAGGAGTAGGAAAAGGTCAGGTTTTGCATGATGAACTTAATGCTGGATGACAATGATATGGCCAGTGTGCTGATGGCCCGATATAAAGGAATGGCTCGGCTCTTAGCCATGTGGCTTTCTGTATACGTACCGAGCAAAGCCAGTTTGCAGGGAGGTTTTTCCCTAAAGGCTTAAGTTGCCTGCCTGAATAAGGTTTTGGAATGTACAACCATTAATGGCCACGCCCAATACGTGCTTGTCCGGTGGACCTCTGCAAACACGTGGAGAAGGGTGGCAGAGAAAGGTCAAGCAAGGGCCAAATTATTTGATATCAAAGTGATATCTAGTGCTCTCACCAGACATATCATAACTGGAGTAACACAAGGCTTCAGTAGGGGTGTCCATCATATCAGCAGGAAAATCTTATAGAGCTGTCAGAAATTCACCTGTCCTATCATTCTTTGGGAGTGGACAATTTGTCCACCATTCTCAGAGAAAAGATTCACACAGAGATCGAGAGAGAGAGATCCTGGCAAAAAGTGTGCTCCCACTCAGAATGAGGACAGGAAAAAATGTGACTACTCTGATTCGGCTTTGTGATGTTATCATGTAGGCTAAACAGACCACATGGTTCCTAAATGGCTATATCACTTAACCTTAGAGTAGAATAGAATATATATATATGTATATATATATATATACATACACACACACATACACACACACACACATATATATACATACATACATACACACACACACACACACACACACACATACATACTAAAACAGGTGTCAAAAAGGGGCAATGATAGGACAAAAAAATGTGTAATGATGCAAAAAAGGGGGAATAATTTTCATATTTGGGAAGGGCAAACTGCCCATTTTCCACCAAAAAATGTTGTCTTTAAAAGAGAGGTTGAGCTCTGTCTCTTCTCATCTTTGATAGCGCACTATACTGGTTTGTGGCACTTTCGGTGTCACCTCTGAGCTTGGCCCCAGATGTCTGCTGTTTTAACTACTGCATGTGCAGCTGTTTATATTTTGCATTCACACATAATAAACATCTGCTCTCAGCTTGAAAGGATTTGTGTTTAGGTTAATTAAAGGAAACAAAGATGATCAAGCTCCCACACAATACCAGCGCTTGTATGTTTCCTTTACCAAAGCAGTGCTTAGTTTTAAGCTTTAAAACTGTGTTCAGAATCAACATTGGATTATTCCTTACAGTTCCAAAGTATTAATTTTACTTTTGAGAAAAGCTAAAAATAAATGGAAGCTTAAACATGGCCACACACAGTGGACTAAGAGTCAAACTAAATGATAGAGTTAACTCAGAAGCAAAGTTCCCTTAAATGGTGAAAGATGTCTCTTTGCCCTAGCACGTACTTTTTCTCAGCTCTGTCTCTTGTGAAGATAGATATTTTGTTTTGCAATTGGTCTTTGGAAGCTAAACATTGCTGAGACACTCAGCAATGTTATAAAATGGAAACGTACTTATAGCGCAGAATACAGATTTCTTTTCACATTTAGATTTTCCCCTAGCTAGGTTTGCTTAATTACTTACAGAGCAATTCTAACTAGCATTGGGTCAATCTAGGGCCATTTCCGCACAAGCCTGTTATAGCGCGATGATTCCACTTTCAACATCCTCTGGAATCCTGGGGTTTGCAGTTTCGGGAGGGGCCGGCTGGCCCCTCCCGAAACTGCAAACCCCAGGATTCCAGAGGATGTTGAAAGTGGAATCATCGCGCTATAACAGGCTCGTGCGGAAATGGCCTAGGCTTTTCATAGAATCATGGAGTTGCAAGAGACCACAAGGGCCATCAAGTCCTATCACCTGCCATGCAGGAATACACCATCAAAGCATTCCCAACAGACGGCCATCCAGCCTCTATGTAAAAACCTCCAAAGACAACTCCACCATACTCTGAGGCAGCACATTCCACTATTTGAACTGCTATTAGGAATTTCTTCCTAATATTTAGATGGAATCTCTTTTCCTGAAGTTTGAAGCCAGTGTGCCATGGCCCAGTCTCTGGAGCAGCGGAAGACAGGCTTGCTCCATCCTCCATATGACATCCATATGACATGACATATGAATAACTTTACATTGTCCCATGCTGTTGAAGAACAATGGCTGTTTTTGAATTACCCCAAGAAACCCTGAATCTGTGACAGTCGAAGCTTTGGAATGTCACTGCCTTCCACCCTAGTCACGCCTACTACTGTTATTGATACTATAATCTTTTTGGAATATCAAGTCAACATGTATCAATTTGCCCAGGCATTTTAAACTGGTGCTGTGTGTTAATGTCTTTAGGTCTAAGCTGTTTATTTCGTTTAAAAAAATGTTTTATTGATTTACTGTTTTTGTGTTTGATGAAATAAATTTTATTTATGTTACCTACCACCTTCTGTAGAGACGAAGGGGAAATCTAGCAATATAGTTAATAAGTAACAAAGAATCACTTTTCACGTCTCCAGATGGGCCACCCACGCATTTGGAAGAGAGATGGAAAGTTAGCCAGCTCACAATCCAACATAGACCTAATCCCATTGCAATCAATTTGCATAAGCACTTGTAAATCTACTCCAGCTACTGTTCTTTAACTTAGCTGAAAATGAGAATAATAACCTTAGCTATTATTCACTTGAGGGCACAAAGCAGGCTCACAAAAAAAAAATAAAAAAAATCCAAACCTCACCTTTTCAAATTAGAACGTGAATTGACCACTCCTGGGTATTATCACTGAAAGACTAAAAATCATTACCAAGCAGCTGCAAAGATGGGGAAGAAGGAGGATTAAAGATATAATGTGAGGAGCTGAAATCAAGGTCTTCCAACATCGCTGCCTACTTTCCCCCAAAGTTCATACTGTAGTCTTCTTTAAATCACCCTACCAGTGTGTTTGATAATAAAGCATTTCAGGCAAAACTTACTGCAAGCAAACACAATAAAAATAAAATGTATGGCACAGGGAGAGTGCGCTACAGAGATGGCAGGGTGTCTGAAGTCAACAGCCTTGAAATCAGGCTTGAAATATATTTCAAATGCAGCAGTATTGATTAAGAGCAGCACTGTACCTTTAAATTTCAAACACACTACAGGAATTGGGTGTCCTCCAAGCATGATTGATTGTTTTTTCTTCTTTTTTAGCAACAGTTCTTCTAGGGAAGTGATCTACACCACTGAAGGCAGGGCAATTACAATGATTTCTGTGTCTGGGGCAGGCTCCCAATTCAACATACACAAACAGAGGCCACGCAGGGTGTAACTAGCACTGGGGTGGTTGAAGAACATTTCAGAACACTTTCAGGAACTTCTGTGGAAATAGGAAAGGCTCCTTACTTGCATAGAGTGCTGTTAGCTGAGGTCCATGTGAATATAACTGCAATATTTCAGTATTCAGTATGTGTTTGGCTGTGTTAGGCTGCAGAAGCTTTTGTGCTCTCTCGCTCTCTCTGGACTGCAAAACCAAAAGGAGATTAGGGGGTGAAGTATCTTGCAAGCACAACCTTTGGATAGAAGAAGCACATTCTGCTATGTGGGTCATACGTTATGGCAAAGCTGGTATAAAATTGGGCCCTTTCCACATGACAAATGGGACTCATTTTTGCCAGTCTGCAACACATGCCATTGCATGATGCCATTGTGGTCTCACTGCTCTCTCATCCCCAGCTGTTGTGATCACATGGTATACCATTACTGGAAAAAAATCAAGTAATGGCCATGCAATGATTGCATTGCTGGCAGCCATATGAGAAGGGCACAAGCACAATCAGGTGCTTCCTTCCCCAGTGCAGCCCAGGAAGAGGCCAGCTGCACTGAAGAAGGAAGAAGCATGTCCTGAACATAACCCATCTGCCAGCAGCCTGCTGAGTGTGGAAGGGAGCATTCAGGTCCCACTCCCATCCCACCAAAGGCACTGCCGAGAAGAAACCAGGACGTCATGGGTAAGGTGCAGAAAAGGCCTTGAGATCTATTCACACTACAGAATTATGGTGCTGCTATTCCACATGAACAGACATGGCCCTTTCATAAGGAAGTCTGTGACTGGCAGGTTAGGGTAGGAAATTTAGAATCCTTAGCCAGAGTGTGTCAGTACCTCACTAGAGTACAAAGTCCAACATTCCATACGATGGAACTGTGACTATTAAAGTCAAATAATAGTGCTATAATCGTGTAGTGTGAACAAGCCATTGGACACTCCAATTTCTCCTGATTTCTGCATGCAGCAGTTAATCAAGAATTTAAATCAAGAATAATGAAGAACTTACCAGGCCAACTGCCCATTATCTCTTTACAGTGCTCTCCTAGATGTTTGACAGGCTATATACATTTCTCACACAGACGTTGATATTCTGTTCATGAATTACAATTACAAAAGCCTTATTCACACCATTATGTTTCTCTAAAGCATGGGTGACTCAAGGGCCCACCTGCGATGCCTCTACCTCCATGTGACAGAAGGAAAATAATTAGCTCAAAATTAGGAGGCCTGCAAGAGGTTAAAAGTGAGATCTTTCCACCAATGTTTATGGGATCTTGCTGGAAAGGACCAGCCAGAGATCCAAAAGTAACCTAAAAATGTGTTTTATTGAGGGGAATTCACTTACATATGCACACATAATACAGTCACACTTTCACACAAGAGCTAACTGAAGGATAAAGGGAGGAAAATTTATGGATAGAGAGGCTGGGGGTTTAGGGTTATAATTACCAGTCCAGAAGAGTAGTGAAGAAGCAGCAATGTGGCTTAGACTTGTGTGTCTAAGGGCAGTACACAGTTGGGAATCAAAGAGGCAGGGAGACATTCAGCAACTGGTGAACTGCAAATGTAGTTGCTCAGAATGGGGGATTTTTATACTCTATTTCTCTCCCTGAAGGGGTGTGAGTTAATTACTCTCCCAGCCTAGTAGACAATGGCAGTTGCAACACAGACAATAGGGTCTGGATGGTGCTAATGACAAAGAGATAATGATTATCATAATAGCCCTATACTCAAGGAAAGGTCAGGACAATGCAGTGAAAATGCCCAGGAATGAGGTAGGCTCATTTAGACAATCACTGTTTGGTGAGAACATTGGCTTGACTGTTTTATTCCAATTGGAGAGATTCAGCTTTTGCCTAAACCTGTTATCTCTGAGGTTGCTTAATAATCTGCCTGACAATGACTTCAGCTTCACCTGGACGTGGGTGTGAGCTGACCTGCCTCGCAGTCTCATGTTTGCAGTCAGTAATTTTCCTCTGTCTGGTTTGACCTTCCAGTCATTTCAGGTCATGTTTTATATCATTGCCAATTAATGTGGCTTGCAATTAAATAATGTTTGCCAATTGAACCACGTCAATACTGGGGGGGGAGTGCACAGAGCCATAATAATTCAAATTCACATGTATGGTTGAAATGGGTAAAGTTCCCCAAAACCCAGTCTTTAAAGAGTGTAGCCCTCTCCCCAACATGCCCATGTTGATGGAGGACAGGGGGATAAGTGTGAACATATCCAGCTTTTTTCCTGCAGCTTTGATGTATTAGGATAGGCATATGCAGGAGAGATCTCTGCAAAGATTTTTAGGAGGTACTATTGTAGCTACAGAGATATAGACCATTTCTGCACTATACTGTTATAGTGCTATTATTCCACTTTCACCATCCTGTGGAATCCTGAGAATTGCAGTTTAGGGAGGGACATTTTTGGCCTCAGTAAACTACAAACCCCAGAATTCCGCAAGATGTTGAAAGTGGAATAATAGCCCTATAACAGTGGAGTTTGGAAATGGCCATAGTGACATCTCCATAGCTACATCTCTCAGTGTAAGATATTGACCAAAATATTTCTCAAATGGCAAAGATTCTCACCTGTCTAGGATTCTCCTCATCAAGGTTTCATAACACTCAGTAAACCCATTTTTGACCATCTTGAAATATTCTTTCTATTTCTATTCCCATCTAGAGAAGACCTGTGTCCCATGCCCTGTTAGCTTCACATCCTATTTTAGTGGTAATATGAAGGAGGAATATGGCAGCAACTTTAATTTTATCATCTCCTCAGTGAACAAGCAGCAACAAAGGCATTTTCTTCTTGATTTCACAAACATGACAGCTGCTGACACTGATTAGGAGACACTTCTCCCTTCAAGGCTCGAGAATGTAAGGATTACATGCAAAAAATGAAAAAACATAGGTGTGAGAAAACCCTCTCTGTACAGACAGTATAACTTGGCCAGCAGACAGACTGGCTGGATGATGATACTATTTAGCCAATAAGATCTGATTACAGAATGGCATCTCATGCCAAATGTATGTGAGTGCAAAACTTCCTTCCCTCAGTCTAGTGCAGGGATGGGCAAATGTTGAGGCTGGGGGTACATTGGCACACAGGGGAACTCAGAGGGCTGTTCCCACTGCAATTCCACACAATTTGTTTTATGCCAAATGTCCTCAACATTGACCATTTCTGCATGACATCATTGTCCCACTATGGAAACACATTGTTGCTGGTCTGTGAGTTGTGCTTTCACACAATGTCATTGTAGTCCCACTGCCAAAGTGTTCCCAGCCATCACAATTGCAGGATGTTCCATTGCTGGAAAAAATCTGATAATGGCCCACAATTGCACAATGCTCCCAATGCCGGTGGCCATGCAGAATGGGCAGAAGCACAATCCAGGTGCTTCCTTCCCCAGTGCAGCACAGGAAAGAGGCCAGCTGCATTGCAGAAGGAAGGTATATGTCACGCGTGCTTCTATCCACAAGCAGCTGGCAAGGTGCGGAGAGGAATTTTAAGGACATGCTCCCATTCTGGCAAAGGCACTGCTGGGATGATGCTGGGACAACACCAGAAAAAGGTAAGGTGCAGAAATGGCCATTCTCCAGGAGATGACAAGGCCACCCTTTTGAATGATTTCCACAACCCTTGAGAATTCCTCACTGCCTCTAACAGTAATCTTCCTGTCAAAAGTAGAAACCAGAAATGAAGTGATGTTACCTCCTGTCATCCGGGACATGTCAGGAAGCAAGTAGCCATAAAAATTGCCCCCAGACTCCACAATGATGAACATTCTGGTCTACAACAAGCTGTATCCTGTTTTTTCCCAAAGCACAGAACTGTTATTCACATCTTTTCTGAAGGTTAATTTTTTCCCCAGTTTATTGAGGATCCATTTCTCTCCACTGGTAGCATCTGACAGTCATGTCTTCCCAATTCAACATATGGAGTAATGAGGAGAAAGGGGCTTTATAATGACTTCAATCTTCCTCATTTGACTGTTGCCGTGACAAACCAATTGGTAAGCCAAGGATGAACTCTTAAACCTTTTTTTTTTCCTGTTTAAATGTTGTTGACTTGCAAGAGAAAGGAAAATTAATGTTGGCAGAGATGAGGACTCCCGCATCGACTCTTAAATCTCACATTACTTGGTATGCCGCTTCTGATTCTCTGAGCCACTTAGATTCATTTTGTTTCCACCAGATGAGCAGTAACATCTGTCTATCAGCTGCACCCAAATTACACCCTTGTTTTTCAGGTATCATTTTTTTTTTATTGGTGCGGTGTCCTGAGTTAATATGACAAGTGTATTATTGCTCCAAGGGCTGTAATGAATTGTCTGAGGCCGGCTTCATTCGTTTGCAAACACTGTTTCTTTTCCTTTTTCTTTTTTAATGGCTAGCTTCCTCTCCCGTCATTTCAAGTCAATAGGAAAAGAAATGTAGCAGGGAAAACTAATGGAGTGTATGCAGTATGACTCCCTTTTATTAATGTCAGAAATTAATTGCAACATGGGCAAATGCAGCACAAGACAGAACCATTTAATCCATAAAGCTAGGAAATAATGGAATGCAATGGCTCTTGGTACATTATACCTCTTGAGGACTCTAAGGCCATTTGTCGCACTAGGCTGTTACGGTGCTATTATTCCACTTTCAACATCCTATGGAATCCTGGGGTTTGCAGTTTAGAGAGGGGCCTTTGAGGTCTAAATCAAGCCAAGCAAAATAGACCCACACCAAACTAAACTCACTTTTTAAGCTAGTCTTTAGGGTTGGGCTTTGACATTCTGAGGTCCTCGATTATGTTGTTATCAAAAAGTATGCATTGGCATAACAGTTGTGTGTGTTGGTTTAAATTTAGATGCCCCTTATGATCAAAGGCCCTGAACTAGAGGTGGGCAACCAAACAGGTCTGAGGGCCAATTTTCTCTTCCAGAATCCTCTGCCCAAAATTCCATCCCTCCTGAAACCAAATAATAATAAAACTGCAAATGACTATAGGTTAGTTTCTGATTTTGAAAAATGGATAGTCGGTTTTTTTTACATTAAATAGTACAGGAGCCCCTTGCAATGTATATCTTCTCCAAGCCCCAGAGCAAGAGGAGAAATCTGTGGATGGGAGAACTACCATGAAAAGATTTTTAAAAAAAATGTACTGCTAATCCCCATTGCTTTGAAATGATTGGTCTAGAAGCTCTAGAGCTCTCGTTTTTCTCTTTCCTCCCTTGTTTCATTGATTACTTTGTACTTTTTTAAAATGTAACTTATGTGCTGTGGTAGCAGCTCTGGTTAATACTTAATATATTATGATTTATTATACCGCCATCTTGCCCTGCATGACATTACCAGGTAATGTCTCCAATCCCAGGCCATTTCTGCACTACATTGTTATAGTGCTGTCATTCCACTTTCCACGTCCTGTGGAATTCTGGGGTTTGCAGTTTACTGAGGCCAAACAGCTCTCTGAATGAGAATTCTAACTGCCCCTCCCTAAACTGCCCACCCCAAGATTCCATAGGATGTTGAAAGTAGAATGATAGCACTATAATGATGTACTTTGGAAATGGCTCTTGTCTTGGCCATGAAATCTAAGGGTATGGGATGCTCTTGAGCCGGAAATCCATTAGGACTGTTACCAAAGACCCTGAGTTTTCAGAACCAAAACCTGAGACCAAGAGATGACCCCTTGAGATGTTACAGAGGAAGCTGCTGCTGCTGTCACTAAAGCCTGATACATGAAGCCCTGGTGACACAGTGGCTAAATGCTGGTGCTGCAGCCACAAGGTTGTGAGTTTGATCCTGCAGGGCTCCAGGATGACTCAGCCTCCCATTCTTCCACAGGTCAGTAAAATGAGCACGCAGCTTGTTGGAGGCAATTAGCTAAAACACATTGTAAACTACTTAGAGAGCACTTAGCTGATAAGTGGTACAGAAATACACATACTATTGCTATTGTTATGAAGTTTCAGCCGCATTTGTATAGAATGTGCCACTAAAAAACCCTCACCAAGTCGAACAAATGAGGAAAACACACAGAAAGAGAAAGAGTTTCAAAGGCAGTTCTCTTGCCCTGAAATTCATCTATCCCCTCACTCTGAGGACCAGAGAATAAGATACAGGCTGTAAGACTCCATATCAAAGGCTGAAATCTGGGAATCATAAATGTCATTTCTGGATTCTTCCAGGGGAGGCAATCTACCTGCACCCATTTCTGGCTAGTAAAAGTATAGTTTAGATAGTCTGGAGGGTGCAAAGACCTTAAAAAAAGTCTTGAGGGGCTATATGCATTTACCTTGAGCATAAATCTGGTACTCTTTGGCCTACAAACTGTCAGATAGTTCCAGCTCGAGTAGAGCCAGCCCAGATCTACTTGCTTTGGAGGTTTTTAAGCAGCAACTGGATGGCCATCTGTTGGGAATGCTTTGATGGGTGTTCCTGCATAGCAGCAGGTTGGACTCGATGGCCCCTGGGGTCTCTTCCACCTCTATGGTTCTATGATTTTATTTGAACACTACTTTACTTGGGGCTAACAATGAGTTGCCAGGCCTTGACATATCATTAAGTGGTTCCATGCATCACAGAGGCAAAGTTGGACATCCAAAAAAAGTAAAAGTGTATCCAAAATAGGACATTAAAACCAATTAAAACACTACATTATTATAAGCAAGTAAACCCTAGAGACCCCATAGACTCCATTCAGACCTAGTTAGTTAGTGAAAACCTATTTTAAAATAAAGACCTTTGTCTGTTAGCAGAAGGACAACAGAGATTAGGTTACCCATTAGAAGAAGATGTCATAGTCTAGGAGAAACTATCAAGAAGATCCTCTCTCATGTCCCCAAGTTCTTCAAATATACTTATCCATGAGATCCAGGAATGCGATGGCTGCTAGTTGGGTTGACAGCATGGGGGAGCACTCTTTTCTGGCCAGTTCAGGCCATTGCAGTGCCCTGGAAATACCCATTAACCTTTGTACAGATGTTGGGGGGAGGACCCTTTGTACCTCCTTAGGTAATATCCCCAAAACAGTTATGCCTCCACTACCCCAGGTTACTCCAGCTGAAGTCACCAAGAGCATTTTAGTCTGTGTAATGAAATAGGACAATAGAAAAATGAATGCCCCTCAATCACCCACAAATAGCCCTTCTTTCCTTTCCAGCTGGTTCCAATCTATTTTTCTTCTTCTTCTTGGCCTCTATATCCATCTTTAGAGTTGTCATCTTTTCTCTGCCTTGTGTCCCAGGCCTCTTTGAGTTTCTTGAAAGGTGGAAATGCAACTATTCTATATTCTGCAGGTCAGCTTGGCAATTGTAGCTTGGAATTATTGTATATTGCAGGCAGGAAGAAGGTTCAGCTCCTAGTTATTGAGGTCACAAATGCCTTTCCTTCTGCACTGAGTGAAGTGTCTTCTACTTTGTTGTTGGAGAACAGGGCATATTGTGAGCTGCCTTGTAGGTGAAAGCCCAAAGATTCACCAAGCACATTTATTATTATTTCCTCTTTCATCTCCAGCCACGATGATGATGATGATGATGATGATGATGATGATGATGATGATGATGATGATGATTTTCCTGCCCACCACAGTGAAATAGTTTAGCAAGAGCAAGGGGAAAAGATTTATGCAGAGGCATTTAGAGCAATGAAGCAAAAGATGATTCTGCTGTGCAGCAATTTCAGTTTTCAAAGTAAACATGAGCCACTTAATAACAACCCTGTGTAATATATTTCTGTAATACAACTCTTTCCTCCCCCATTTGTTCTTTTAAGGACACTAGCTTGTTCTTTTTGCTGTCTCAAGAAGTCTTTTTGTCCTTTCTTCAAACTTTGAGAGTGAGGGGAGAACTAGTTGAAATTACTTTGAGGGTACAGGTGTAGCGATGGTGGTTACAATGGTGCTGGTGATGGCAGTGATGGTGCTGATGGTGAAATGATGCTGTGGAGGAACGATCACACAAAATACATAAAAATACACAATGACTGGAATCCATCTGTGTAGGAGAACTGTAACACTTGCCTGCCTGGTTCTTCCTTTCCCCTGCCTAAGAAGGTAGCCTGTAAATACCAATGTTTGCTGCCGCAACCATTTACTGGCTGGGGGGAGTGGAAAGAAGATGGAAGACATCCATTGCTGCAGCCAGAAGAAGAAAGCAGACATTGCCTTCAGGCATCTCCAGTAATTAGCTGTAAATCCAGCAGGAAATTATCAGCTATCTTCTTCCTGCTGCAGAACTTCAGCTGGGTGCCTTCCTACCTCCCTGTAAATGACCAGGGCGGCATTGACAGTGCCTGTAAAATGCCTTGAAGGTTTGTCGACATTCTGTGAGGAGGTATTGAACATCATCCACAACATCCAAGGTGTGTGTGTGCCTGCAAGTTATTTCTATGTATGTCACCAGTAGGATTCCAACCACACATACCCATTCACAAACTTTAAAGTAGCATAACTATTCTTTTAAAAGCAGCAGAAATTAGGGATGGCATTATTTACTAATTCCACTCTTGAAGGAAACAAGCCATTTTAGCAATTCCTACTGCAAGAAAAGCCATCTCTGCACTATGTTACCCTGATTTCTGAGGTCCCTTTGAGGGACACCTCAATGTACTCCACATGATGGGGAACAGAAACTAGCCAGAGCATGAGTAATAGTAATGTGATAGGCAGGGTAACCTAGCAGGGTCTTTTTACCCAGTTTTTACAGGATCAGGACAAGCCAAAAACCAAACAAAGATGTCCAATAAAAGATTTTATTGAATGAAAGTCTCACGCATCAAGGCAATCGCTCACACATTCACTCAAGACCTATTAAGAAGCAAAAGAGAGGAAACTGGATAAGGGAATACTGAAGCGGTAGTAGCTGGGGTAATACTGCACCTTTTCCTGAAGTCCTTGGTCTGAGAAAAACAGCAGAGAAGTGGGGCTCAGCATGGAGAGGGCTGAGGGGATTACTCAACAGATGGAGAAACAATCTGCTAGGATGGCCAAGAGTAATCCAAAGAACAGCTCAAAAACTGGGACTATTTGTAGGGGGAAAAGTACCTGGAGGGCTAATCCTGTCCTGGGGAGAACAATGGGTGTTGCAATGAGAAAGAAACTCCACAGTGGTAACTCCCTTTGCATGATGAGATTACAAGGTGTTGCCAAAGTCTCAGGATCTTCGGCTGCATTGGGTTGTGGTTTGACTTCATGTAAATGGTCCTTGCCTGATAGGATTTTATTGCTATCAGTGCTCAATTTGGGGCAAAGATGCTAATCCCCTCAAGTCGGCTTTTCAGGGGCTGAGGACCCTTTGTCTACTGTGGGTTTGCACAGCTTGAGGTCTCCTGGGGCTACGTGATGGGGGATTTTACTGGCCTAACCTGGTTTTCAATCGTTCGACTGTTGCTGCCTACGTGCCCATCCAGGCGACCGCTCAGGCACATGGGATCATATTTTAATATCAAAATTGTAGACCCTGGGACAGGGTTTTCCAGTGTGGTAACAACTACACTATTATAGAGCTATTATTCCACTTTTAACATCCTGTGGAATCCTGTGGTTTGTAGTTTACTGAGGTCAAAGAGCGCTTTGGCTGACAATTCTAAAAGTCCCTCCCTCCCTTAACTGCAAACTCCAGGATTGCATAGAATGTTGAAAGTGGAATAATAGCATTATAACAGTGTAGTGCAGAAATGGCCAGTCTTCAAAAACAGTAGCTTTCAAAGGTTATTCGCAGATTGGGTTTTATTTGGCAGAAAATTTTCATGGGGTGTCTGAGTACATGAAACAGCATTTTCTGCACAGGAAGCAGTTATTTCTTCATAGAAGTATTAATTTCTGGGTAGAAAAATGCTGTTTCCTGCATAGAAAATGATGTTTTCATCACACACACACACACACATAATGGCAAATTTTGTGCAGAATAAATCTCTAACTACAAATATTTTCATTAGCGCAGCCTTTTCTGTTGTGGTTTTCAGACCTTGAGAAGCACATTTCTGACCAATTTTCCAAGCCACAAAAGATCTTGATCTTCTAGCATCCTGGCCATTCCAATTCTATTAAAATATTAATAATTTCAGACATTTTCTAAATTCTTTGAATAACACTTAGATACAACTGGAAGTACATGTAACAAATGAACTATCATTGAGTAATTTTTTGAGACCTTTTTTAGCTTGGCCCAGAGCTGCTTTTTATTTTTGTTGTAGTCATCATCATCATCTTCATCCACTAATGATATACAATTATTATAATTACAGTTGCCACCCATTCAATATGGAATACTAACATCCTAATTCTCTGAAATTTGAGTTTCTTCGTAAGCATTAAAAAAAAATTGAATTGCATTCTTTTTTGGTGCTGAAGAATAAATTATAGACAGCCCACAGGAATGGTGGAGGGCTGAATAATTGCTTTTGCAAAATTTCACAATTTCATTCCTCTCCACTGTTGCAGAATAGAAGCTGTGCCAAAAGCAACCCTGTGCCCTTAAAAGTGCCTCGTGCTCTGACCACCAAATTTTCTTCACAATGAAAGGAGTGGGAGAGGAGGAAAAGGGCCAGGAAAAATAAAACAGACCAAAAAATCATAAGTGCATGGTAAGGAGGAGAGCAGCAGGAGTATAGCTATGGGGGGAGGGGCAGTTAGGGCATAGCCCCCCAAATAAGAGATATTGCCCCCTCCATGATTTTTTCCCTACACTTTCCAAACATGCAGCAGTGCAGTAACCTAAACATCCAGTTGAGCATTTGGACGCATGGGCCATTTCCACCCTACACTACTATAGTGCTATTATTCCACTTTCAACATCTTGTGGAATTCTGGGGTTTGTAGTTTACTGAGGCCAAAGAGCTCTCTGGCTGAGAATTCTAAACGCCCCTCCCTAAAATGCAAGTCCCAGGATTCCATAGGAGGTTGAAAGGGGAATAATAGCAGTATAACAGTGTAGTGTGAAAATGGCCATAATTTAGGCATCAAAAGGAAACGGTCACTCAAAGAGACAGAGAGACTACAAACACAGCAAATAGAAGAGTTCTTTTTAGTATCTCTCTCTGTGTATCCATTATGAATGGCCCTAAATCCTCCTTTTAATCCCAATTAGAGTAAAACAATGGAACCAGTTTCCTACATGTTGACTCAACTGACAACAATGGATTAAATGGGTTTACTGTAGTTGGGACTAACCAACAGGATTCCAGCCGCACCATTGGACATTCTTTCCTGATGCTTAACTAATAAGGAGTGCCTTCCATGAACTACTTGATTCATTAATTCAATTCAACAGAGAGAAGTGTAAGGTCCTACACTTGGGTAGAAAAAATGGAATCCACAAATATAGGATGGGGGACACGTGGCTGGGTAGCAGTACATGTGAAAGGGATCTAGGAGTCTTCATAGACCACAAGCTGAACATGAGTCAGCAGTGTGATGCGGCAGCCAAGAAAGCCAATGCAATTCTTGGCTGCATCAATAGGAGCATGGTGTCTAGATCGAGGGAGGTACTGCTACCACTCTACTCTGCTTTCGTTAGACCCCATCTTGAATACTGTGTCCAGTTCTGGGCACCCCAATTCAAGAGGGATATAGACAAGCTGGAGCAAGTCCAGAGGAGGGCGACCAAAATGGTGAGAGGCCTGGAAGCCATGCCCTATGAGGATAGACTTAGAGAGCTGGGTATGTTTAGTCTGCAGAAGAGGAGGTTAAGAGGGGACATGATAGCCATGTTTAAATATTTGAAGGGATGCCACGTAGAGGAAGGAGGGGACTTGTTTTCTGCTGCTCCAGAGACCAGGACAAGGAGCAATGGATTCAAGCTGCAGGAAAGGAGATTCCACCTGAACCTCAGGAAGAACTGACGGTCAGGGCTGTCTGGCAGTGGAATCTGCTGCCTCCATGGAGTGTGATGGAGGCTCCTTCCTTGGAGGTTTTTAAGCAGAGGCTTGATGGCCATCTGTCGGGAATGCTTTGAGGGTGTTCCTGCATGGCAGGGGGTTGGACTGGATGGCCCGTGTGGTCTCTTCCAACTCTACATTTCTGTGATTCTATGATTCTATGATTCTATGATTAAGATTGTAGAATCAGTCACTGTGCCTTTCCCCTTGCAAAGAGATGCAATAAGTAGCTCTATTGGCAGGTACACCATTGGCTGCACAATGTTAGTATTCAGTGGGAGGATGGTGTATCAAAACCTCCATGATTCTATATGAGTATAGATTTGCACATCACACAATGTAGACACCATAGTTTTGGGATCTTCAAGCTTTGAAAAAAAGAGTAAATGCAGATACTAGGATCCCCATTTAGACAAAAGCTTTCTGTTTCTCCACATACCACTTTCCTGAACAGAGTCCCCATCCGTAATTGTTATATCCCTACGGAGCAAAACATACAGGAAAAGAAGTAGGTACCATAGAGGTATTAATATGTTTTTTCTTGTGGGGCCAATAGAGCTCTTTGGTGCCTAGTTCCTTGCATCTCTCTTTGCTAGACATCATGCCTAGCCTTGCAGTAAAAGGGCTTGAGTTGGTTTCTTTCCTGGCAAGAGACGTCCTCAGTGGGCCTGAAGATAAAATAACCTCGTATGGTGAGAGCACGACACTGCTAATGAAGGTCAGAATATTAAAATGGTTGGTAATTGTTATGGGTACATTGAGCTTTCATAGACTTAACTGAGATGGAAATATGGAGCAATCAGGAAACACATTGTTAATAAAGTCACAACATTGTCCTAATGACCCTCAAACATCTGTCCTTTGCCATGAATACATAAAATCTTATGAGGTGTTTTTTTTTTCCCTAGATCTTCATTCCTTTTTTTTTTTCTTTTCATTTTCAATGGCTTTTCTATAAATAAATATAAAACCCATAAAATCAGAAAGTCTAAGGCTTACAGCCCATGCTGACATACACAGCTTGGTACTCTGTAATATAGGAATGAATGAATTGCCATAGTCAATTGTTACTGCAAGCATCCTTCTAAGTCCACACTCTGTCTCTCATAATGGCCATTCAGGGGAGATTCCTTATGTAGGAACACATGAAAAAATAGCCAATACACACATACCACACACACACACAGAAACCACAATCATCTGGTAGACAGTGGTGTACTACTCCTGAACATTAAGCTTTCATTAGCTATCTTGCCCATTTGTAAACCTCTTCTCCATCTACTCATCTGTTTAATGGGTTTATTTTTTTATTTTTATTATTTTTTTATTTTTTTATTTGTATCCCGCCTCTCCATATGGATCGAGGCGGCAAACAACTTACGAATAGCATGTATTTCAAAACATTTCTATACATGCCCCCAACAAGCTGGGTACTCATTTTACCGACCTGCGAAAGGATGGAAGGCTGAGTCAACCTTGGAGCCCGGCAGGATTGAACTCACAACCTTGTGGTTTGTGACTTACAGTACTGGCATTTAACCACTGCACCACCAGGGCTCCTGTTGTTAAAACAACAGCCAAGAGTGGCATAGTTAATTGAGGAGGCTCTCAATTTTTGCCATTACTGGTGAGACCCTGGAGATACCAAAACAATGATGGAGAATTGCTTTGGGCTACAATTCAGGACTTCAGGAGCTAGAAATGGGAAAGTGGGAAGTGACAGCAGGCAGCTGGTGATTCTGTTGCTTTGGGGCAGTGAGTACATCTTGGGTAGCTATCCAAGGTGCTGAACCTATTCAGAGAATAGAGTTCAGAGTTTTAGACAGAACCAATAAAATCCATAGTAGCTTCTCTAAACCCTAGTGTGGATATAGTACCCATAAGCAATGGAAACATATAAGGTGAATGTGACAGCAGAAAGCTGAATCATCTGAGTATAGTTGTTCATGGTTTGAGCAAACTTACCCAAGTGCTGGAGAGGCACAAAATTTCTAAGTAACCTCTCTCTCAGTCTTAGCCAGCTTAGTAGATTTATCAATGCAGATCTGTAACTCAATTCACATAAAGTTGATAACAGCTGGCATCCTCTTAATGACTTCCATATATGCATATTCCCCCTACAGAAGTAGCTGGAAATTTTTGTCCAAAATAGAACTCCATATTCAGCTGAAATTTGGGGAAGCACAGTAGCATATGTGGTGCTCTTGCTCATACAGTACAATTGCACATGCAATGTGATTGCATATTGCATATACAGATGTGCTGTCTGCATGTGATGTGCAAATTTTAATCATGCAATTCACATTTGTTAGCACATTCAGTTATGCACTGTTGCAGTTTACTAATACACAATCATCACACAAGACTCCTTGATGTAGGTTGTTAGCTATTGTGTATTTCCTTGAATTTTTTTTAAAAAAACATATGTGGCATTGTTTTTCCCAGGCAGATGACCAAAGGTACCTACTTCTTAGAGAAAAAAAAAATCCAATTATTTATTTATTATTTTTGGATAGATATGGATGGAGTGTTCTCTGTGTTAAGCACACTAGCAAGCAAGAGAACAAACAAAAGTATGTAGAAGGACTATCCAATTGGCAAAGAGCCAACTGGACGTAACTACATGCTGATGTCTTTGAACAGAAACAAAGACAACCCAGAGTGAGACTAATGTTTCCTGCAGTATAATGCTTTTCTTCTGAGTAGACCCTGCTTCCACTCTGTTCACTCATCTCCCATCAATCTATTCAGCTCAGTTCAGCTCAGCCCAACCCTAATGAAAATGCTGTTGATTTTCTGCAATCTTAGTAGACAGAAATGCAACGATCACATTTCATCTTAGCCACCGACCCATTGGCCACTGTCTTGGAGAACTCTGTCTGACTACATTGACAATGCAGTTTACTATTTGCTTCTATTTGGAGTGGAGCTGTGTGAGATGATTTCATTTTATTTCTGTCCCAGGGGTGTGTTAAACACATGGAATGGACCCAAGTGTCATCAAGAAAAATGATAGCAATCACTGCTACTTCACCTTTTGAGCCAGAAAGTGTGGGCAACAATGAAAGTGTCCGGTTCTCATTGGGCTTTTTTTTTTTATCATCCAACTACCTCTCTGAAGCAGAGCAGTATGAGATAATTTGTCACATCTTTTGGACAATGGCTACTCTCTGTTATATGTGTTCTCTGCAGAGGGGCAGGAAAAGAATAAAGGCAAGGGGAGGCAATTTCTGATGCACAGCCCTACCTAGATCACACACTGGGGTGGATACCTCCTGCTGACTCAAAACACCAGATTTCCTGTTGTGCCACCACATTTGATAGATGAGATGACAGCAAAACACTTTCTCAAAGCAAGTACTTAATTGAAAATAAACTGAATTTTTTTTAAAAAAAAAAACACCATGTACTTTCCCCACTTATAATTTTACAGAGGAACAGCAGCTTATTTTGCTGTCACTTGGGTATCAAAATTGGCAATTCAGTGGCAAACTCACAAAGCCAGGAGGAGATAAATGTGAGTTTGGGTATGTATTGCCCATCCATAGGTGCTGGCCTACTTAATCTGTATCCTAACTGTGAAAGAAGTAGTGAGACAGAAAACTAAGGAGTGTTAAATTCAAGTTAGGAAGTTAGGGAGAATTCCCTGTGATTCTCTCAGTTTCTCCATTTTGTTCAGCTCTTACAAAAAGCAGAAATCCAAAATATGGAAGAGCTGCGTGTACAACCACAAATCCTGAACAGATGTAAGCCTCAAGCCAAAGATATTCACATGAAAACAATGTGCCAAAGATGCTACCAAAGTCTGCTACTGCCTGACTTGGAATATTTAGTTATAGAGATTGTAGCAAAGGTAATGAAAATGAAATCCTCTTTCTGGCTCTGAGTGTAAAATAAACTTTACACATGTATAATCTACAGAAAGGGGCTATAATCCTGTTGGCATCTTATTCATGTGTATGCTTTCCTATGGGAGTGGTTGTACATTTTGTACAACACAGAATATCTACATTCAGTTTAAAGTTGAAGAAATGTTGCACATTTTGAATCCTGGGGCTCTTTCATACTACACAATCATAGCACTGTGATTCCATTTTAACTGCCATGGTACCACTTATAGAATCCTGAAATTTGTCGTTTGGAGGACCACTAGAGCTTTCTGGTTAATTCTAAATATCCCATCCTAAACTGCATATTCCAGGATTTCATATTTGAACCATGACATTTAAAGTGGAATCATAGCTGTATAACTGTGCGATGTGAAAGCACTTGGTTTAGTTGTGCAACATTGCCACTCATCAAAGGGTTGTGTAGACTGATTAATGTATAACTCTTCTGGAGAAGTTTACTACACAACTCTGATGTAGGATCTTGGTCCCAGACCACCTGTTTAGGAGGTGTACACAGAGAATTTTTCTACTTCATTTGTTAGCCTCTTGTTCTAAATGACAGTTGATTGTTAAAGACTATATGATCAGATAGCGCATGTCTTCTCTGGTCTTGTCACTGCTCCCTCCCATTCTCCAGCCTATTGCCCAGGTACCTGGAAGGCAGTGCGCCTGGGCAAAATGCAAGGGAAGGTACTCACACATGTCTTCTCCCAGCATGCAGCTGCCCCCTGTCATGCTCTGCTTTGAGAACATGGGCTCTAACTCAGAGTCTGAAACAGGGGCATGCCAGGACTTGCTGTACAGGAAGAGGTTACAGTGTCACAAACAGAACAGGGGGTGGTGCCAACTCCAGCAGAGAGTCCTACGCATTCAGACACAGAAGAGCACTTACCTGTACCTACCTTTGCAGAGTGCAGACAGCAAAGAGAAAGCTGGCATCGCTCTCTCAGAATTTATAACTGACAACAATTAATCAAGCCACAGCTGCACTAGGCTTCAGATCTATGTAGCTGCTGCCCTTCCCCTCCAGGACTTGTCATAGCTTATCTGACTTTCTACCCTGCTGGATACTTGCTGTGCTCTGGAATACTCTGACCAATCTTGGACTGTCTCTTGCCTTGGAACTCTGTTCAACTTTATTTATGACCCTGTGCTTACTGCCTGGAAATAAGTAATGAGCTGGGAGCTATTCAGTTTGTTTTGTTTGATTTATCAGCTGTGCTGTGGGGACTGAGATAGGACATCCCCTCCCATTCACTTGCCTACCACCCAGGTACCTGGAAAGCAGTGCGCCTGGGCAAATCACAAGTGAATGGGGAGAAAGGCATGCAGCTGCCTCTTCCCATTTGCTTGCCTATCACCCAGGCACCTGGAAGGCAGTGCACCCAGGTGAAATGCAAGTGAATGGGGAGAAGGCATAAGTGCACACCTTCTCCAGGCACACAGCTGCCCCCACTTCATTGCTTCCTGCCTGCAGGGCCTGGAAGGAAGGCAGCATGCCTGAGCAAAATACAAAGAAATGGGGGAAGAGCCCGGCAAGGGAAGGGAAGGGAAGGGAAGGGAAGGGAAGGGAAGGGAAGGGGAAGGGGGAGCACTCATTGGATAGGGGGAGCTATTTACTGTTTTAAAACTTTTGTGAGGGTTCCGCACCTTGAACCGACACAAAAGTCAAGGGGCCACTGTACATACAGCCCCAAGTGATGGATTCAAGATTCCTTCAGATGCATCAGGTTTTACATATGCAGAGAATGATCTGGTTACCTCATCCAGTCAGGAACTTGTCTGCAAATGCATGTCTTGAGCCAACTTTGCTAGATCAAGAAGATAAATTCTGTCCTGTCACCTCTGAAAATCCCCCCTCCCCGCATCTATCAATGTCTATCCACATTCTCCTCCTGGATCTATTTCCAAGTATTGACAGAAAAAGTATTGTCAAAAGCTCTGGAGAGGAGAGGCCATTAATAGACTGGTGTGGTGACCCTTCAACTTTTGACCTAGAAGAAAATCTCCCAAATACCTTTTTTCCCAAGGAAGTGCATTAGAGGAGCATGTTTTCTCTTGCATCAGGCATTCATTGAGGCTTTTCTGACAGCAACAACTGTTGCTGAAGTTCCACCCTCAGATCAGACCAATTTGTACGCCTACCAAACAATTTACTTCACAGTAAGGAAAAGGGCAAAGGCCACCATGCTAAACAAGCTTAAAAGCAAAGCATCATAAATAAATGCAGGCTAGCAAAGGTTGTTCACTTGCTTGACTGATTGAGTGGTTGATTTTTTTAACATATTTTTCATTTTAAAAGGATTCCCAAGGTGACTTGCATAAAATAATACAGTGAAATTACGCTACTGATTCCAACTCCCAGCCCCCAAGAGTTCACCTCCCTATTAGACTGTGTCTCTTTTAATTTGAAAAGGCTTTCTGTTACCGTATATATGGTAATCTCTTCATCTACGCAATGAAGTCCATGTTTCTCCTCTCCTGGCTTCTGTCTCTCAATCAATCAATGAATCAATCAATCAATCGAACGATAGTTAAAGCTAAGATTTTACATGGACTTGTGTAATGTAAATACGCAATCACAATCATTACACCACCCTTTTGCTAAATAGCAATATTGTGCAACTGATACCATATCTACCAACTTGCAAGATCTACAGTTTGCCATTGTAGAACAAGAAATGCACGGTGGCTGTTTCTGCAATCCCCATAAATCAAGTGGTACATCGAAAAATAGGTATGCACCATCCAAGAATGCATGACTGCATGGCTGGAATCCTGTTAGGTAAGCCATTTCCATACTAGACTGTTATAGTGCTATTATTCCACTTTCAACATCCTGTGGAATTCTGGGGTTTATAGTTTACTGAAGCCAAAGAGCGCTCTGGCTGAGAATTCTAAATGCCCCTCCCTAAACTGCAAACCCAGGATTCCGTAGGATGATGGAAGTGGAATAATAGCACTATAACTCTTTAGTGCAGAAATGTCCATATTTTCACCTAGAGTAGAGCCCATTGGATGAATCGACATGTAAATAAATTCAACTGATTCAATGCCTCTACTCCAGTTGAAAGTAGCAATGGATTTAGACCTATATGAAATGGCTACACTTGTAGAATTCTTCTGATGCAGCCATGAGCTGAATGCACCCATTTCACCAGAGGGAAAAATTATGTCCATGTGACAGGGAACTTAAACATCTATAGTGTAATTAGTGTCTGCAGCTTTTACATTTCAGCTCTCCAGAGGATGGCAATGGCAAACTACGTCCAAGCAGTCATTGTCTAAGAAAAGAGCATGACATTCATTAGGTTGCCACAAGTTAACAATGAGCCTTTACATAGTAATGTGAACATTACTATGACTATAATCATTCTCCATCTAGTCTCCTACTCAAGCACAGTATAAATATGTCTGACCGCTGTGGAAACAAGCTATTCATCCAAAAAAGTAAGCTGCAGCTCAACCAAAAATATGTCAAACAGAATTTCTTAGACCAGATCCTTGTTGATGTCTTATGCCAGTGTAATCGTCCATTCTGCCAGAGTAAGGCACTTTGGGGAGCAGAGCATATCAATGGCAAGGGGATGTTAGCAGACGTGATCTCTGAGAGAGCTACCCTGCCCATTTGTTTGATGCTTCAGACCTGGCAGGGCAACAATTTCTCCTAGAAAATCCCCCACTGTCATCATAGCAATTATGGACACCTTGAACCAGTAACTTAACCTACACTAGCGTAGTCATGTTAGCCAACAGTCTTTAAGATGCCACCACACTCATGATTGTTTTGCTGCAACATACTAACACAATTACTCCCATGGGATTTTTTACAGTATTTTTTCTACTTCTTTATTAAATATATTAATCAACAGTTGACCTACCAGGACATCCAAGAAAAGGCACAACAGATGTTTATCTAAAAACAACCATTTGTCATCTGAGAAGTCAAAAGTTTAGTGCTGGTGGGGTGTTGTGAAGATTGTTTGTTTTTTGTTTATTTAACTAAAGTGAAGTTTGGAGTTCTTAACCCTGGGACTTTTGCTGGTATCCACATAGGATTTGATAAGTTAAAGAAGAGGGAGAAGGAGATGAGATTACAAGGAAGGCAGAAAATCAAAGTATAATTGATAAGTGAATAAGAACTGGGTTTTTTGGAAACTTCATGAATCTGTTTCCTTCTCTTCAAACGCAAACACAGAGAGACAGAGGAATAAAATCACAGATTATATACATACATACATACACGCTTAATTCTAGTTAGTTTTTTGGTGCAGGCATTAAACTTAAACTGAATGGCATTGGCAGTTTAACATAATGCTTCATATTGCCTTCTTCTAAAGTAAATGCAATGGCTTTATATTCTTTTTTTTTAAAAAAAAAACTTATTAACAGTTAACACATCAACCCATTTCTAGTAACTTTCCTACCTTTGTATTGATAATTCATTTTACCTTGCTCATCTTCTGTAATCAAAATGGCTTCTTTCTACTTCTAACATTTTCACATTGGAAAATATGTGCGAGCAGCAAACAATACAGCTATTCCATCCATATGCCCACTCTATGCAGGCACTTTGCTAATTAATAATAATTAGGCTAAAATGTGGTGCTTTTCATTTTCAAAATGCTTAGCAAACACTGATTAATTACCCTTACACAAAACAGGTTGGTGATTCCTGTATGGTTTATTTAATGGATTAAGATGGTTTTCTACCCACCCACACCTTGTTCCCACATGTCTAGCAATTAACATAAAGTTACAAATGCAATTTAACAATAAAAAAGAGGAAAATAAATATTTTCCCAGCAATATCATTTCAGTAAGCATTTAATTAAGCCTTGTTCAAGCACATCATATGTTTTGTGCATGTTTAGATGCTAATCTGTGCACCTCCTTCCCAAGAAGGTGTCTCACAATTTGGGAGGAAATCACACAGCTCAACATGGGCAGTGCAGTGTGCCATTGATTCAAAATTACAGAGGCAAGAAGAAAATTATTATTAGAAAGACGTAAACACTTTAATAAGTGTTTGGACAATTTAACAGTGGCCAAGGCTTAACTAAGAGCATGGTCTAGTGGTCTGAGAATTGGATTATAATCCTGGAGACCAGAGTTCAATACCTGTGTCAGATTGAGGCATGACACAAGCAGAAGGCACAATAGCTGTTTCTGCAATCCCTGTGAATAAGATGGCACATGGATGGCATCAATAAAGATACTGGGTGCATACTTCCACTGCCTGGCAGCTGCCAATGTCCAGAAGGTGCATCTGCTGCTGTTCCTTATGCAGACAAAGAAGGAATTGGGGAGGCACTTCAGGCCATGGGAAAGCAGCTGGTCTCAGCTTAATGGGCAGAAAGAAATGAAGATGCACTCCCTCATTGGCCTTTTCCTTCCCCCAGAAACTCAGAGCAGTCAGATCATCATGATCTGACCTGCTTCCCCACTCTCTCCCCTTTCCTCTGGTTAGAAGGAGCAGCAACAACTCTTCCTAGATCTTTCCTCTGGCAAGAGTGGGAGGTTTTGGATGGAGTGCAAGGGCAAGAGAATAGCCATCAGTGCCCTGTCCAAAAAGGGACTCAGACATGTGTAAGATGCACTTGCTCACAGAGAAGCCACTAAAAGGATGCCAACCAATATTTGTTCACAGGTATCCCTGCACCTTTTATTTTAATTCACAGAGACTTGTTTTCTGCCCATAGAAATCATGTGTATTGTATTTCTCCCCAAAATGAATATTTTCTACAAAAAAAGGTGTGTTTTCAATGCAGAAAAAAAGAGATATGCATTTCAGCAGAGATGAATACTGCCTGAAATGCAAATAGTGATTGAGAACTACACTGGAACCTTTCCATTCCCATGCAACAAGAAGAACACTGCAGAAATTATTCATTCTGCAGGATGAAGAACATCAGGATTTATATCCATACAGTTTATTACAAGAATGGAGAGAGGTGTTTTGTGAGATTTGGATGCCTAAACTAAAAGGCCTGGATTTGGGTACTGTGTACCTTGACTTGGAGAGGTAAGAAGTAGTTGGGATGTGCTACTTTGTCTCAGGACACATAATGTCTTGCACTCTACTTCCACAGCTTGGAGTACTGGTAAGAACATAGGAAACTGATTTATACAGTGTCAAATCATTGATCTAGCTACACCAGTATTGTAAGCTCTGACTGACAGCTGCAATCCTCCTGAGTTTCAGACAGGATTCTTTCTTATTCCTATTTGGAGATCCCTGGTGTTTCAGTGTGTTTCAGTGTTCCAATCTCCATAGAAGCCTGAATGACAAAGGAGCTATCCAAAGTGTTGAACTTATTTTGTGGATAGGCTTCTTGAAGAACTCCTTTAAAGATGGGACTAAAACCTGCAACAGTTTCACCAGCACACTGACATAGCAGTTACCAGTTTCCACTAATGCCCGTTTCAGCCTAGGAAAGACACTCTACCGCTCATTCTCCATCCTTCATCTGACCATGGAGGGAGGGACCATTGCCATCTCCTCTTTCTAAATGGTGAAAACACCTCCTTTAGGTTTAGTGTCTTCTTCAAGACTGTTCTAGTTTAGAAAGCATCTCTTCTTGTTACTGGGCCATATAGCCCCATTCCATGACATGGTATAATCAGCAAATGTCATTTAATTGGCATAAAATATAAATTACACACTGACATGGCTATAAAGCTATGCTGGCTGGACACATGCAATGCAAAAGTAGGTCAGATAGGACCCCAGGGCATAGCCAAGTCATAGTCAGACAAAGGATTTGCAAATGTCTCTCAATGACTTGACCTTTGGAAACAATGGCCCTTTCCGTACAAGGCAAGTGAATCGCTCCGTGCTGTTACTTACTGGGTCTTCTGGGTCCGAAGTAACGCGGACTTCCCTTAAGCCCTTCTGCAGGGCTCCTCCATTAGTCTAGGGCAAATCGGAGCAGTGCAAGGTCTTTAGATCCACTGCTTTCGTCCGCTTGCCTTCCCGGCGTCGAAACACCTATGGCTCGCAGGCTGACAGTCTTCAGGTTACCTACAAACCCCCTCGGGACTCTTCTTCCCCGAAAAGTACTCATCCAGGGCTAATCCTGGAAAATCAACAATCCTATACCGGAGCAATGATTCCCCTGGGATCTTGCTAATTCCCCTAGATAAGCTACTCACGACAACGTCCCAAGGAGAGCTATCTCCCTAGGCAGCCATTCATTTCTCTGTCAGACCGGAAGTCCCTAAAGACCGGATTTTTCCAATCTTCACTTAGCATGCTGGAGGACCACTTCGGGGTGTTTTGGATCAGACTAAGGTGTGGAACTTAGGTAAGTAGTCCAGACCTAGTCCAATCCAAGGTGCGGACAACCTCCATGCCAGGACGCCTTGGCCCGTTTTAACTTCCTTGTGTGGAAAGGGCCAATAGCACACAAAACTGCCTCTGATTGTCTTCAACTCACTTCCTCTTCCTCCTGAGTTTGCTCTTTATTTATTTGCTCCTGAGTTTGCTCTTTATTTCCCTTCCTGCCCAGCCATTTTGACACTGGCTCTAATCCAGATAATTCATAGTACTCTAAACTGTCACTCTGCTGCTCTTGTACTACCCTTGGACCTTTAGTCTGAGCCACAATGCTTTGTTTCTTCTCTGCAGGATAGGTAAATATCACTTACATCTCCCTAACTTCTTGATTTCCAACTTTTCTTCCTTTTTCCTTCAGTTAGCCTGTGTGATTGCAAGACTGTGGATCTTGTGTGCATTTGTTTATTTTTCCCAATAAAACAAAACTTACTTTTGAATCTCCATCTGGTGCTCCTGTATTAGTACCAGTAGATATAGGTGTAAAAGATCTAGTAAGGTTACACCCCCACACACTTTGCAGGCCTACCCTTTGAGCTAATATTCCCCACGATTTCACAGTGGCACTGGTATCACAGGTAGACCTCTGAGTCAACTGCACTTTCCAGTAATAACACTGCAGTTGTTCCTAAATCATTTCAAAATCTGTGTTTTTAGTTAGACGATGGACTGAGCAATACTCTTTCCTCTCTCTTTCTCTCTGTGTGCTTTTTTAATCAAGCTAAGAGTTTAAATGCCTTAAAGTTTGTGCAGCTTGTGAGCAGGTAAGTTAATGCTGTCTGGGGAGCTTTTCTGGTGTTGCCGAATGATGATGATTATTATTTTTTCCTCTGGTTACCCTACACAGAAGGGGAGCGGAGACTAATGAGACCTAATGAATCACAGAAAAACACACACTTTGCTCTAAACAAAAGGCTGATCTGACAGTTTGAGGAGAGGAAAAAATAAATACCTGCTGAGCATGTGCAAATAGGCAATAAATTACCCAGAATTCTGCTAAATGAGACAGCTACTAGAGCATGAGATCTAAAGAAATCATTAACTGAATTACTGCCCCTTCTGGGTATTCATGTTTCTCTAATCTCCTTCCCATCAGGGGCCTCATTTGAGCCTCTTTTTTATTTTTTGTTTTTTTTATATTTTACATTTAGTTATCACTTGAGCCTCTCACTTGAGCACATCCATGTTTTTATTCTACCACTGGGTTCCAAGAATCAATTTGACACAGAAGAAATCTTTTAAAATTCATGTAGCTCCAGAACCTGAAAGAGATACTTTCTGGTGAAAATGAGTCCTACAAAAGAGCCAGCATGGTGTAGTGTTTTGAGTCTTGGACTTGGCGCCCTAGAGAGCAGGGTTCAAATCTCTGCTCAGCCATGGGTCTTGGACACGTCACACTCTCTCAGTGTAAGACAAAGGCAATGAAAAACCTCTGAACAATTCATGTCAAGAACCCCCTATTACTTCACTGGTAAACCCTGTCCCGGGGTCTAAAATTTTGATATTAAAATATGATTCAATGTGCCTGAGAGGTCACCCGGATGATCATGTAGGCAGCAACAATCAAACGATCAAAAACCAGGTCAGACCAGTAAAATCTCCAGTCACGTAGCCCCAGGAGACCTCAAGCTGTGCAAACCCACAGTAAACAAAGGGTCCTCAGCCCCTGAGAAGCCAACTTGAGGGGATTAGCATCTTTTCCCCAAGTTGAGCACCGAGAGCAATAAAATCCTATCAGGCAAGAACCATCTACATAAATTCACACCACAACCCAATGCAACTGAAGATCCTTAAACTTTGGCAACACCTTGTGATCTCATCATGCAAAAGGAGTTGCCATCGTGGAGCTTCTTTTCCATTGCAACACCCATTGTTCTCCCTGGGAAAGGATTAGCCCTCCAGGTACCTTTTCCCCTACAAATAGTCCCAGTTTTTGAGAGTTTCTTTGGATCACTCCTGGTCATACCAGCAGACTGTTTCTCCATCCGTCAAGTAATCCCCTCAGCCCTCTTTGTGCTGAGCCCCACTTCTTTTCTTTTTTCTTTTTCCTGGTCCAAGGACTTCATGAAAAGATGCAGTATTACCCCAGCTACAATCCCTTCAATAGTTCCCCTATCCAGTTTCCTCTCTTTTGCTCCGTAATAGGTCATGAGTGAGTGTGTGAATGATCGCATTGGTGCATGAGACTTTCATTCAATAAAATCATTTTATTGGACATCTTCATTTGGCTTTTGGCTTGGCCTGACTCCATAAAAACTGGGTAAAAAGACCCCCCTAGGTTACCCTGCCTGTCACATTGCTATTGCTCATGCTCTGGCTAGTTTTCATTCCCCATCATGTGGAGCACATTAAGGCATCCCCCATGGGACTCCGGAAGTCAGGGTAGCACCCCTCATGATAGGTTCGCCTTGGTTGTTGTTGTTGCTTTTGCTGTTGTGTGCCTTTCGAATTATTTCTGACTTACGACAGCCCCTAGGTAAATCTATCACCAAGTTTTCTGGGGCTGAGTGGGTGTAATGAATCCAAGCTCGTCAAGTGAGTTTCCATGACCGAGTGGAGAACTAAACCCTGGTTTCCAGGATTGTTGTCCAAAGCTCAAACCGTTACACCACACTGGTGCTGGAGGTCTTTAAACAGAGGTTAGATGGCTGTCTCTCAGGAGTGGTTTAGTTATGTATTCCTTCATGGTAGGGGATTGAACTAGATGGCCTTTGCAGTTCCTTCTAACTCTAAGATTCTCTGATAACTTGTTTCCCTCCCTCCCAAAAGCACTGGCCTAACTCCAACTTAGTCACTAGCTAAAGTAGACCCAATGAATCGCTAGAACTCATATACATGTTGACTTTCCAAGTTCCCATTGATTCAGTGAGTTTCTTCTAACAGGGGTGAACAATTGAGTTTAGACAACTCTGTTATGGACTGGAAATTTTTCCTTCGACATACTTATTGCAGCCTTGGTATGATTAGTCAGCTTTGATCAAGTTCCTTAGCCACACTTCTGCAGTGGGAAGGGTCATGGTGTTTGCAGTGGGAATAAATTCGAATGAAAGCTGTGCAGGAGCTCTGAGGACACAGCTGAGCCCCGCCTTCTACAGTGTACATATTTAGTAGATAAAAGAGGGACTTCAATCAATGTGGCTTATTCACTCAGCCATGCGCTGGCAGAGGGAAAAGTCTAGGATGCTTATTTACAGGGTGAGCACAACTCTGCAATGAATAGACTATAATGAAAATGACCCATTTGGCCTTCCAAGCTTGGACATGAAGGGCCAATTAAAACTCCTCCAGAGTTTGGCCTTCATTGAATGGAAATAGCCATCAATTACAATGTTCCTGAAGCTGAAATGACTGGGTTCCTTTGATATGTTTGAAACTATAGCAATTGTGTCTATATCTTTGGTAAGACCATTTAAGGACATTGCTTGAGAGAGGTGGTTTTCAGTTTGTGCTCCTAAGAACTCTAGTGCCCTCCAATGTAAAAATCAGTGATGGAGAGTGAATGGCTAGACAGACAGGCTGCCTACAGTTACTGAGTTTCCCCTTTCACGGATAACCATAGGACAATGCCAGTTTTATTCTTTGGTTAGGGATGGATGTGAATTTCAGTTCATTTCTGATCAGGATTTTCCCCAATCTGAATGTGGGGAGAGAAGTGAATGCCAATGACAGATCTGGTCACCAGCCTATATAAATTGAAAGCCAATCCTGAACCAGCTGTTTCCAATCTTGAATCTCCAGGGTTGTTGGATTGGAGCTCGCAGAATCCTTGACCATTCTCCCTTCTGGCTGGAGCTTCTGGAAGCTAGAGCCCATCAATCTCAGAGGAACCCAGGCATTCTTGCCCTAGACCATGTTTTACACTGTTCTGTAATGCACAGAGATTCAGTAGCCTGGACCACAGAAGAGTTCTTTGATACCCAGATCAATCCATCTAGTTCAGTAGTGTTGACTTCCAAGGGAGGAACCTTTGGTCTTCAAGATGTTTTGGACTACAACTCCCATAATTCCATATCATTGAATCTGTTGGCTGGAGTTTCTGGGAGCTGAAATCTAATCCTCCCCCACCTTGAATTGAATATAGTCATTTGGCATCAGATAAACAGTTCGAACCACTTCGGTAGGGAAATTACACACGAAAAAGACACCAGCAGGATTTGGAATACTGCCACTTCTCTATGTTTCCCCATGTAAAACCAAAAAAGTGCACTTATTTTTATTTTTTATATTGATTGATTGATTGATTGATTGATTGATTGATTTTAGGATATGGAGGCAATAAACTTACCAGTGGATGCAACGTATGACAGATTTTTTTAGGTAGCAGGTAAAACTTATAGATATTAAATAAAGTCTTTACCTAAGCAGGTCCCTCCTTAAAGCAAATCCCACAGAGCAACTTGTTCTCCAATTAGATGCTGGGAGCCCAAAGAAGGAACAATGGATATACCCCAAGCCAGTAGTTTTGCTGACTTTTCTGGTCTGCACAGAGTCTCTCAAGGCAGTTCTACAGAGGTTTTTATTGACAGACACCCATGTCTAATGCATGCATCTAAACAAACTAACTACTAATGCTTTTCCTGACAACTGATTATCTATATTTATATCTAATGGCTTAGGGATGCCTCATAAAAGATGGCTGATACAAGTTCCTCCCTCCCTTTCAAGGCTATGCTAAGTATACAGTATGAAAACCAGTGAAGGTCAAAACCTAGCATCAGCTGAAGTTGTAGAGACTTCTAGGAGAAATAATTTAAATTAATACAACAGACCAGGAAGGTTTTTGTAATGGGACAATTTGCATGTCATCGTAATCCTCCTCATACCAAGTTCATCTGGGTTTATTTTTCCATAATACTGTAGATCTAAATTTGCTAATGGATTTTCAGGAGTGTTTGAATTTGGACTATATTTTGCTTCCATTGGGCATATTCAAAACCCATCTGAATTACAATCCTGGATTCAGAGTTGATATGCAGCTAAAAACACACAGCTAGCACTTAAGCCAGCTTTCCATTTCTGATAGGGCCCAACCAGCAGATCATCAGTGTTACATCTCTTCCCTATTGTTATTGTTACATCACTCAGCATTTGTTATCCAGAGATATACTGCCTCTGTATGGAGTGGCTCTGTTTAACTACCCTTGGTGAATGAGGAATCACATCCAACTGGCAAGCTCTGAATGTGATTCTTAGCTTTGTTTTGCACGGTTGGAGATGTTTTAAGAGACAGTGACATACCACTGGTTTAAATTATTTAGCAGCCAATAATTTAAATATAAATTATTTACCATGGTATTCTGCTCTGTTGTTGATCCTCAGCTCTGCTCCATGAATGAGAATGGCATGCAGATAAATAGGGGAAGACACTGCGTCATCTCTTTTAGTATCTCAAGAGCGTTCTGCACATGCCGAAGGCTTAATTGGCATTGACAAAGCTCTTCTAGATGTGAAATACAGAATTGTGAGGAACCATTGCTTTGGAAAATTACAGTGCTGAGTTGAAACTAGGCACTGGCTTTAGCATAGGTTTGGGAAATTTGTCCGAATTCTTGCAAATCGTGCCTACTTATTCACACGCATCTATTTGTTGTTCATTTTTTTGTTATACTTTGATTCAGGTCTTCCTCTTGGGAGTCTGAGATTGTCATTCATAGTCTCTCTCTCCTTGCATGGTTTATCCTTACAACCTCCTTACGTGGTATGGTAGGGTAGGGTGACTTCATTAATTATACTACACCAACTTGCCTTTCTTGATCCCAGAAATGATATGCTGTGTCAAGTTCTGAGCACCACAGTTCAGGAAGGATATTGACAAGCTGGAACATGTCCAGAAGAGGGTGACCAAAATAGTAGAAGTCCTGGAAACCACGTTCTATGAAGAGTGGCTTAGGAGCTGGGTATGTTTAACCTGGAGAAGAGAAGGTTAAGAGATGACATGACAGCTATGTTTAAATATTTGAAGGGATATCATATGTAGGATGGAACAAGCCTGTTTTCTGCCGCTCCAAAGACTAAGACATGAATCAGTGGCTTCAAACATCAGGAAAAGAGATTTCATCTAAACATTAAGAAGAATCTCCTGATGGTCAGAGCAGTTCAGCAGTGGAATACACCATCTCAGAGTGTGGTGGAGTCTTCTTCTTTGGAGATTTTTAAACAGAGGCTGGATTGCCATCTGTCAGGAATGCTTTAATGGTGTTTTCCTGCATGGCAGGGGGTTGGACTCAGTGTCCTTTGTGGTCTCTTCCATTTCTATGATTCTATGATTCCCAAAGCCAAATACAGACCCTGGAAAAGTTACTTTCTTTGGATCATGCCTCCCAAAATCTCCTAGCCAGTCACTGACCATGTAGACTGGGGATTCTAGAAGTTATATTCCCAAAAAGTAACTTTTCCAAGCACTGCCCAAAATCTGTCTCCCTGTGGTGTTGTTAGAGTATCATAGCCACATAGTAGAATCATAGAATTTTACGCCCTTTTCGCACGGGCTTTGTGTCGTGCGACAGCCCCATGAGCCTCGCGGGAGTGGGAGCGTCACTCTGCACGATGCACTCCCACTTCCACTGCTCTCACGGGGCTGACGCTGCGCGAGTGCGTATTTTTTGATTTTTGCCTGAAAGCGAAAATCACCCGTGCTCGCGCAGCGCTCCCGGTGCCCAAGCGCACTTACCTCCTGTGTGGAGCGTCGGGGAGGCGACCGGGTCGCACTTCCTTCCCTCCGCCCCTGCAGAAGGAAGGGGCGAGGCGGGGAGCTAGCGCGACGGATGCAACACCTCCTGCTTCACGTGTGCGGGGGGGGAAGGACGCGACACCTCCTGCTTCGCAAGGGGGGGCGGATGCGCGAGCCTCTTGCTTTGCAGGAGGGGCGGACACGTCAGCCACCTCCGCCCCCGGGAAGCTGCCACTTCCCCGCTCGTTCCTTCGCCTGCGGAAGGAAGGTGGGGGGAAACGGCAGCCTCCCAGAGAAGGCTTCTTGCGCGAGCCGCCCTCCCCCGCTTGCGCTAGAAGCCTTAATGCGAAAAGGGCCTTAGAGTTGTAAGTGACTGGGAGGCCCAACTAGTCCAAGCCCCTGCCATGCAGAAAAGCACAGCTAAAGCACTCCTGAAAGGTTCTTATCCAACCTTTGTTTAAAAAGCTCAAAAACTGAAGAATCCACCACTGTTAAATAACTCTTATTTTAAAAAAATTCTTCCTAATGATTAGGTCAAATCTCTTTTCTTGTAATTTGAATCCACTGGTTATTGGCTGATGTAACATCATTATACTTCATCCCTTTTTACTAAATGAATCCAAGTTGTTTGGAACAGCCTGTGTGATTAATTCAGAAAAGTGAAAATGGCAGCCTTTGGTGGTCTGGGACATGATGACAATGGAATACAGACTAGTACAGATAGAGAGGCCCAAGAAATTAACTAGTTTTCTTGTGGTTTGAGGGAGTTCTAGCCAAATGCCACTTATCACAAGAACACAAAATGGCTCCTTCAAGTTCAACTTTCCCTGAAGCAAAAGAGAGCATCAGCCTTTTCTTATTATTATTATTATCTGTATTTAAGGACCAGAAAAAGTTCTGGTGAGTGGTGGTTTCCTAGCACCCTCTGTTTCGAATGTCGTCAGTCAAATGTGACTAGTGTGATAACTGAAGCCACTGTCAGAGCTGATGATGATGAGCACCAGCTGTTGGTCCCTGTTGCTCTGGCTGGAGATGAGTCCTGCAGCTCAAGAGCTCCCCCTTCTGCCATGGACCAAGCAGGTGTGGATGTTGCTCTGCCTGCTCCTTTAGAGCAACAGGGATCCGATTCTGAAGAGGCTCTGGAACCTGGTTCAATAAGCTCCAAATCAAGACGGAGACGCAAGAGGGCTGTGCAAAGGGAGGTTTCCTTGGCTAAGTTTAAGAAGCGGTGACTGGACACACCTGTGCCTGGGGCTATATAACTGCCTGCCTGGAAGCTTCCCTTTGCTTGTGACAAACTTCTTACAAGCCCTCCTCTTGTTTGTACCTTGCTCCCAGCACCTGGTTCCTGATACCTAGAATTGATTTCTGGACTCGTGACCCTTGACTTTGGAACTCTGACTATGGCTTCACTTGGTGCTCTGGTAAATGATCTTCCTTGAGTAAGTGCTTGCTTGTCCCCTACTGGCTGGATCTCCCACTCTCTTCTCTGGGCTGGCTTGCCACCCAGGTCTCTGACCTTGACAACTAGGGTACTGATCTGGAGAACTGTAAGAGAAACAAAATGGTGACTGACCCAAAAACCGTGGAGACTGCCATGTTTTGCTGGGCTTTTTTATAAAGAATAAAATTTGGTCCATCTATAAACACAGAGTCTAGCCTCCTTCTTTCCTGCTGCCATGTTTTGCTGCCATTTTACTTTTCCCACAATGCCCTTGCATGAAGGAAGGTCAAGGAGGAAAGGAAAAAGATAAACCAGCTGAATCAAGACCTAAGCCTGGCAGTTGATAACTAAGTATCTTAGAATTGTCTCATTCACAGGTCTCCATAAGTCAAAGTTGACTTGAAGGCAAATAACATCACAAACAAGCCATTGAATCAGGGGTGAGAAATACCTGGTCCTCCAGAGATTGTTGGACTGTAGGAAATCCCAGCAGCCCTGATCAACAAAGCCTATAGTAAAGAATACCAGGAGACAGAGTTCAACAATATCTGGATAGATTTTGGAACATCTGGAGAGCCTCATCCCCATATTAAATCAATTGTCATCTTAAAAAAGTCAAATGTTTGAATAAGAACAATGCATGCCAGCTGGTCAGTTAATAGCAACCACTACCAATGACATTAGTGTTACATTAGTCTTACACCATTCACTTCAGAGATCATGTAAGGAGGTTTAAGAAAAAGATACCATGTTCAAGGCAAAAGAGAAGGAAAGAAACAAAGTAAGCACAGCTAACCTCAAGCAGCAGAAAAAGACCCACCTCTCACCAGGGTACCTGAGATAATCCAGAAAAACATGGCACTTCTTGTGACCAGCTGCCAGGTATTCTGACAGCCAAAGCCAGTGAAGCTAACCAAATTGTGAATAAAGACCAAGGGGCATTATGGAAAGATAAGCAGTAGAACCACAAATGAGTATAACTTCAGAAGCTGATCATGCAATATAGAGACAAGGAAAGGCAGGGAAGAAGAAAAAGGTCCTTTGCTAATCACAGAGACACAGAATCATAGGGCTGGAAGGAATCCCAAGGGCCATCTAATCTCACCCACTGACAGAGGCAGGGATTCACAGCTAAAGCATTCCTAGGAGGTGGGCATCCAACTTGTATTTAAAAATCTCAAAATAAGAAGTTTCACCACCCTTCTGGGAGATAAGGGATGAAAGCTTATCTTACACAAAAACTTGGAGACAAAAGTAAGGCAAACGTCTGAATGAAACCCATCTCTTCCTTCTATGTCCTTGGGCCACTGATTTACCAGACAATTCTTTGCTCTAGGGCATTGGGAGACAAGGAATGATTTTATTTAAGGGTAATAAACGGAAAAGTACAAGAGGGTAGGATAACAAGTGAAAGTGCAGATTTGCATCTGGTAAACTGTGACCAGAATCCTGTTAGTGTCTTATGTATTTGTTATCTCATCTACAGAAGTGATAAGACATCTTTTGCCTGATGCTCAAATACAGCACTCTGTTCAAGGATGCAGAAGCAATTGCTCGTGCAGTACTACCATGCATGCAAAGACCCATGAAAATGAGCATCTGGTTGTGCATTCAGTTGCACAATATTGCATTTGGTTGTGCAAAGTAGCACAAGGATCACCCAACATCATCCACACATAATTCCACACACAGAGGTTAATACTATGTGACCCTGATGTATGATTTCAGCTTGCAACATCAGTTCTCCAGGCATATAAATGAATCTAGGAGAGATTTTGTATATAGAAAGTTTGAGGTGGCTCACTTTACCTCAATGAATTTGTCACACACACACACACTTGAAGTCCCAACAGACATTTCATTGCTGGTTTGTATGGCCCCTGATAATTCAGGAGAAATTAATGATCTCCCAGCTACAAATATGTATGAATGTATGTTTGTATATATGTATTTTGCATGGAGGAAGTAGAAGAAGCATCAAAATGGGAACAACCATTGTGAGATGTTAGCATCAAGGGAATTAAATTAATATTCTATGCAAGACTTTGCTTATATTACAGTCAGCAATGGCGCTCCGATTAAGACTGGCAAGGAACCTCCTCCGTTTATTTTTTCGGGGTTAATCTACCATTGAATACAGCTTATGTATTATTTGCTTTCTCATTAAAATGACACCCAGCCTTGACATATTTACCTGTTACTGGTCATGCATGGAAAGTTATGAAGGGCTGTAACTTTTGACTGTGCAAAGCAAACAGGGAATGAGCAGCAGTGGTAGCAGCCATCGCATTTTGATGACTTGTAGAGAGCACCATCAACATGCATGTGCTGTTGCTTCGTAAACAGCAAAAGGATGGCCCCAGAGTGATAGTGCTTGTCATCTAAACTTCAGCATGGAAGCGGATTAGGAAAGAGGAAGGAAAACAGAGAGACAGGTAAACAAAGGAATGAGAAGTTCAGTTCCATGATGCACATTGGGACTTAACTGAGATAGTAGAGGAGTTTTCTGGGCAAAAAGGAAGAGGTAAAAGAAGCAGAGAAAGAAAAGCCATAACTTGGCAATACTGCTGTTTCTAGACTTCCCAGAAATTCTAGGACCTGTTGTTCGAAACAGTAACTTTACCACGCCCTGAGAAAAGGATATTCATGACTTTTCCTATGATTCTGTGAATCCTATATTCACTTTCTACCTATACTGTTCCACCATAGATTCTATCATAGTTTCTAAATCAGCACTCTTTAAACCAGATGTTGTGGAGGATATCAAACCAACAGACTAAAGTGACATTACTTACAGATGAAGCATTTTAGGACCCTCATTTATTCCAGCTAAAATGTTGAGGTGGAAATAATCAGTACACAATCACACTGCACAAAGGACAAAATCTGAGGAATGTGCCTGAATTCTAAAGACTCCAAATCTCTCAGAAAGGATCTGCAAATTATTTCTTTCCTAAGAGCCGGAAACTGGGTCCACCTGCTAGATAGGAATCCCTGTCTCATGTTCTCCCTTTCCCACCCCCATAATATGCACTTAAACTTACTTATTCCATGTCCTATTTGATTTTATAGATGGAGACATAAACCTAAATCCACCTAGAATAGACCCACTGAATCAGTTAATTCAATTGTTGAATGGTGAGTCAACAGATGTGTAAATTCCATTCCTTTAAGTGCTGTTCCCAGCATACAAACTAATCTCACAAGGAAAAATAGTCTGTTGTGTATCCTGGGATGGGTAGGAAAAGGAGGAGAGAACTGCACTGCCAGATATGTGTACATGGGGGTCAGGAAGGCTTCATGTTATTGGCAGGGAACAGTGAGGGGAGGAGGGAATCTTAGCATAATGCCAAGTTTATTTGGCTCTTGTTTATTCAGATTGGTCCAGTGAGGAATCAACTTAACTTTTGTTGATCAACCCACAGTTTAACCCAATTAGTAGTTTTATCTTGATGGGCTTCTAGCTCATGTAGAGTACCCAGCAAAGAACTTCAGGTTTGCTCTCAGGAGATCCACTTGAGATCATTTGGCAGCCATTTTAGAGATGCTAATCTCTGTGGAATTTAGGGGACTAATGCTTCCTAAGAAATGATGCCCTCATTCCAACCTAGATAGTATCTGTAGCAGATTTTGAAACACTATTTCAGAAAGAGGAAGAAGATAGGAGAGTGAGAGAATGCTTCAAAAATATTTGAAGCAGCTTCAGAACTGTGGTGGCTACAACTGCACCAGTAGTGTGCTTGGCTACTATTATGTGTATGGGCTAGGAAGGACAGGAATACTTGCATTTTTATTTTTATTTTTACATTTTTGATGGGAAGAGGTATCTTGACACAGCAAAACATTGTGAAAGAGGGGAGGAGGAGGTGGGGTTCTTTTTGGTTTTGATTTGTTTTTTGAAAAAAGAAAAAGGGACTTTTTTCCCACAAACATTTTCACATTTTCCCACTTTTGTGAAAGATGTGTTTGTACCCGAAAAAGTTTTTTTCCTGCAAAATATATTGTTGTTTCCATAAAACCTTCAATATTTTTGCACACATCACTACACAGCTACATATATCAGTGCACAAGCAGACCTCTGCTTACATACGAGTGGAGGTAGCATAACTCCCATGGACCTATATATAGCCTTCCCTTTTCCCATGAAAGCCCATACCATTGGCCATTTGTCTTGAGTCTCAGTCCAGGTGGGCTATCAAGAAAGTGAAGATGAGGAGACTAACAACAACAATGGGGCTTATGGGAATTGCAATCTAGCCTCATCTTTCCCAGGTCTACCTTACCGAATCCCATTATCCCCCCTCTTCAGTCATCTCTTCTAAAGCTATGGGTTGAACTACATCTTACACTGTGTAGAACGTAGGTCCACCTTCCATTTTATTCTTAAAGAAATTACAGGTGTGTGTCTCTTTGTGTGTATGCATGTGTTCAGTTCATTCTTTAAATGCAGAACATGGTGTGGTATATGTGTGTGAATGTGTTTAGTTCCTTCTGTAAATGTGGAAGTGAGTGGAGGCTTATCTCTCTATTCCCCAGGTCTAATCAGAATGGGAAACCAATGACTTTTTCTTCCTAAAGCCCCTACCTGTGCAAAGAGGCTGTTTTTGTGCTGGTCAGGTTGTAGAGAGGTAAAGGATGTCTTCCTTTGCAACATTCATAGTAAATGTATAGTAAATTTTATTCTTTTTATTGTTTGACAGTAAATTTTATTGTTAGCCCCAGTTAGAGTAGATGCATTAAATCAGGAATGGCAAACATGTGGTGGCCAGGGCTAATTTCTCACCTTGGCATGCGGCCACCCAACCAACAAGGCCAAATGCCTGTTTTCCTTTGCAGTCCCTCTCAAAACAGTGACAGGACGTTACTCCTGTCATTATTTTGAGAGAGACTGCAAAGAAAATGGATGTATTTGAAAGTTGTACAAGGTTCTGGGGTATTTTGTATGCTTTTGCACGTTTGAGGAGAGGCCTTCTAGATGGTTTAGAAAAGAAAAATCCACAAAATTAAACTCTTTAAAATTGGGGGATAGGAAGGCTTTGCGGAATTGGCTGGCAGGTTTCAGGGACTAGAACCTGGGTGTCCAGGGGCTACATAAGGCCCTTGAGCTGCACTTATGCTTCCCCCTGCATTACATTAATGAGATTCACCTACATGTTGACTCACCATTCAACAATTGATTGAATAGGTCTACTCTAGTTGGGACTAACCAACAGGACTGAGGCTATAATTTAATTAACATAAACTGAAGGAAAGCTGAACACCGTATAGTAAGCATAGTATATAGTTTGGCCCTGAGAACAGTGAAAGAACTGAAACACTAATGTGCATTTATCAGAGATTAATGTGTTTCCCCATCTGTACATCAGTTATTGTGGCTTCTTATTGTGCTTTGCACTGGCAACCTTGGACTCAGTTCTCCCACATGGTTCTTTGGGTCTATTGTGCTTCTTTCCTCTGTCATCCATCTTTTGTCCCAGCCAAAGGCGATCATTAATGATCTTGACCTTCCACTTTGTGCTGATAAATGTAGAAGGCTGCTAGAAATAATCTAGCCTCATAACATCTTGAAAAGAGGGCACCTGCTCTTGTAACTAAATTATTTTCCAAAAGGGATGTGAACCTGTCTGGATCAAGGTATTTTGGCACCTGAAATGGAAAATCCTGGGTCCCCTGGCAGAGGGGGGAAAAAAAAGAAGAACCAGTTCAGTGACTGTAAGTTAGGTTTCGCTGAAGTACACTCAAGATCTGTCACCTCAGGCAATGCTCAGATTATTGAGGATCAGGTAGGTACAAAGGAATATAAGAGGACTTTGAATGAAAGCCAACTGCCCCACATTTAGACTCTGAAGTACTAACCACATCATCCATCTGCCTGTTACCCCAAAATGTGGATAACTCAGGGATCTACCCGTGGTGGCAGTACCTTCACATGACAAGAGGCAATTATTAGCTCAAATCTAGGAGGCCTGTGAGAGCAGGGTACCTTAACAAGATCTTCCACCACTGTTTACAGGGTCTTGCAGGAAAGAACCTGTTGGGATGACAACTACATGCAGCAAAGGCCCAGAGTCTACCAAAGCAGGATCTTAGCTTTGGCATGTTTTCTTTGGCCCTTTCTGCACAAGGCGAGGGAATCGCTCTGTGCTGTTACCTACTGCTTCTTCTAGGGTCTGAAGCAATGCTGACTATCCCTGAAGCCCTTCTGCAGAGCTCCTCCTTGGTCCAGGATGAATCAGAGCAGAGCGAGGTCTGTAGATCTGCACTGTTCCAGCTTCCAAAATGGCGGCTTCTGGTTGGTTGTGGGTCCCGACCAACTGCTGTAGCTCTCCACGCCTAAAGCTGCCCTCCACAGATGGCAGGCTCACATTGGTACGAGTCTGTGAATCTGCACAAGGGAGCAGAAACGCAATGGCACATTCCAGGAAAATAAAAACCTGTTTTTTGCAGTCTTTAGAAAAGATGCTGGAGGACCACTTGGGGTTGTTTTGGAGCGGACTGAGATGCGGATGTCCGGTAAGTAGTCTGCTCCTAGTCCGCTCCAAGGTGCAGACGACCTCCGTGAGAGGACACGCTGCTCCGATCTAATTGCCTGGTGCGGAAAGGGCCTAAGAATGGCAACTTCTGAGCTACTATGGCTGATGCTTCACGTATCAAGCTTGGTGACATTGTCAGGGGCTGCCCTTCATAATATCACCACAACCTCCTCCCTGTGATGTTGTAGCACATGGTCTTTCCTTTGCCATCAGGGTTTGGTTCTGAAATCCCAGGGCCTGGAATAGGCTTGACCTGGAAACACTAACACCCTTTCCGTAGCTTACCTTTTTCGGCACTGGGGTGTGGGGATTGCATGAGCAGCCTCCAGCGAGAGGCTCTCACGTCCCTGCTCCTTCAGCTGCACACAAGCTGCCTGCTCCCAAGCAGGCAGTGTGAGAGCCCTGCCTCTTCCTTCCGCAGTGCAGTCTGGGAGTTTTCCAGGCTGCGCTGGGGCAGGAAGGATGACCGCCATGGCTCTGGAGGCTCCGCACACATGGCAAGTATGCACAGGGCCCTGGAGCAATGCACGATCGCACACCATTTTTGGCTGAAAGATGAAAATGAAAAGTGCGCAAGTGGTGCCTGCCCTACCCTGGAGAATCGCGCAATTGTGAGTACATCATGCAGATTGCTCCTCATAATCAAGCAGCTCTCCAGGCACCCTTTTGTATGGCAAATGCTGTGCGAAAAGGGCCTAAAAGTAGGTCCAACGGGAATCACACAAGTGTTGACTTCCCTTCAGCAATTGATTCAATGAGTCAGTTCTCACTGGGACTAGAAACTGCATTCAGGCTTTTATCTGAGTTTCCCTGAACAACCCTGGACAAAAGTGCAACCCCTGGCATAGTACACTGACAGTTTCCTGTCCCTTTGGCTCCTGTCTTTCTCGTCCAGGCCTCCCTGATGCTCAGCTGAAAGTTCCTCCACCCAAAGGGAAATAATTCACACTTATCCACTCTAAGCTTGGGACCCACCCAAAGACTGACACAGAGGGGTCTGTCTCTTTCAATCACAGCTCTCTGAAAACTGTCAGGCACATTGACAATGTTACCTAAATAACACTTTACTATTTTTTGTTTTGTTTTGTTTTTACTCAGAGAAGCAAAGAGAAGGTCTAATTGCCTTCTGATTTAATTGTGCCTTGCCCTTGTTTCCTACTTAACCTGTGCAAGCAGCAAGTGGAGACCTTGGCTTTAATATATGCAATTATTTCTCTCTGCTTCCTTTTGGTGTTCTGATATTAGACTTAAAAAGTCATCCAAAACCTGCATTATAATCATCCCTGATCAGAAAGTTCCAGGGAATAATAAACATTCCGTCTACGGTTATGGAAAGGGCCTCTCGGCATCGCAGCACACCACAGGGGGATCCCGTATATTTTTCTGCTAACAACCAGCGCTGATTTCTTTTTAAACAAAGGTTCATTAAAAACCAGATTTACAAAAAGCCTCTAGCTCTCCTTTCTTTATGGGTTCCAAGAAGAGGGAGAAGCATGTTTCTCCAACACCAGCAAGATGTGTGGTGTCTGCATTGCTTTATACAATTCCCACTATTTTAATTCTTAATAAATCAGATTCTGTGCACATAATTTATTTCTGAGATAGGCTGAAGAAGAGAGAACTGTTCTCTAGGGATGGGTGGAAATGTGGAGGGTGGCAGGGAGAAAACAACCCATCTTTCTCTTAAAGTTTTGGAAGTCTGTTTAGACGCAGTGTGCTGCCACAATTTTAATGAACAAAAATAACAACAGACGGAAATGGTCTTTATGGCTTGAAAACAAGGATGGGAATAATTAGCTACAATCCCATGATAATTGTTTTATATGGAATTCAAGGCAGAAACAATTGTGTACCTTTTTGACCAGGCAAGACAACTGAAGTCTAGAGAATATCTTGAAGACTGTGGATTTTTAGTTAATAATAGCCCTCTAGTCCTATTTGACATTTATAAATCGCTCTGCTGCATTCTGGGACTGAAGAATTCTGTTTTCCAGGCACAGTGCAAAGGTCTGATTACAACCTATAAAGCCCTATATGGCTCACATCCAGGCTATCTGGCAAACCATATTCCCCCATATGAGTGTGGTTGGTGGGAGTACAAGAGAGGGCCTTCTTGGTGACTGCCCCCAGACTCTGGAATCCCCTTCCCAAGGAGGCTAGAATGGCCCCTTCCTTGTTGTCCTTCTATCAGCAGGCTAAGCCTTTTTATTTTGACAGGCTTTTAAAACACAACCTTTTTAAATCATGGCTTGGAGGGTTGCTATATTGTTTTACACTACACTGTTTTTAATTGCTTTATCTTTTCAAATTATATTTTACTATTTTAACTTGATACTGGTAATTTCTGCACTACACTGTTATAGTGCTATTATTCCACTTTCAACATCCTGTGGAGTCCTGGGGTTGCAGTTTAGGGAGAGGCATTTGGAATTCTCAGCCAGAGAGCTCTTTGGCCACAGTAAATGACAAAGCCCAGAATTCCACAGGATGTTGAAAGTGGAATAAGAGCACGATAACAATGTAGTGCAGAAATGGCCACTGTGATTTAATATTGTGTTTTAATACTGTGATTAGTTTAAGTCTTTTTTTTTAATGTTCACTTTTTGTATGTTTTTCATTGTATTGTTCTTTTAAATTGTGAGCTGCTTTGAGTCCCAGTTTTGGGCAAAATGTAGGATACAAAGAAATCTAATAATGATGGTGATGGTGGTGATGGGTGACTTTGGACAAGTCAAACTCTCTCAACCTAAGAGGAAGGCATGGGAAAACCTCTTTGGAGGAAGGTCATTTCCCCACTACAGTCTTATAGCATGATTATTCCACTTTCAGCATCCTATGGAATCCTGGGTTTGACCATCAGCCCTTCCCTAAACTGCAAACCTCAGGATTCCATAGGATGTTGAAAGTGGAATAATCGTGCTATAAGACTGTAGTGCGGAAATGGCTGAAATCTTGCAAAGAAAGTCCTGTTTTAGGTTCATCATAGGCCAGAGATTAATTGAAGGCACATATTGATGAATCCACAAAAGGGAGAATACGATGCTATACTCTTTCAGGAACTGAATATGAGGAGCCTTTAAGGAAAAGAAGGTGGCAGCTCTGTTTTTCAGCACTAATGCATTTTAACACAGGGAATAAAACCCAAACTTAAGAGCTTAGTGCTTGCAGCTCTGGGCCCTGAAATGAAAAAGAGGTCACTTTTGTTTCCTACTATATTTCCTTTTTATAGATGCAAAGCTTTTTCCATTCCTTGTTTCCTATTTTATTTCCATATGACTTTGTTTCCATATGACTTGGTGTATTGATTTCAGTTTTGGAGCACTGACTGGTCTCCAGGACCTAGACTAAAAAAGTGTTTATTGATTGTTAGGAAACCCCAATGGGAAGAATGTTGGACTGATCAGAATCTTCACAGTTCAGAACTTACTCTGTGCAAAATTTCAATGTGGGATTTTTGAAGGTTGGACACAGCATTTTCTGTGCAGAAAATTATATTTCATAAAAATGCCATGTGTGCCTCTTGCAGAGAATAAGTCCTGAACTGCAAAGAGAGACCTATTCAAAGACATTCTCACAGCTGGAAGAAAATTGTTAAAATTATTCATTGTTTCCTTTGTGAATGAAATTAGCAAAGAATTACATCTCTATTCACATGTGCAGAAACTTGCTCTGTTTTCTGGAATAGAACTCTCAGGGCTATAATGCTACAATTGTATTTAAAGTGTGCAGTATGAGCTGCAAGGATTTGTCATTCCAGACTAGGAAATGCAAATATCAGCTTTGTGAGCAGACACAAAAGGAGAGAGGGCTTCTGTACCTTTAACAGTTGTGTAGAAAAGGGAATTTCAGCAGGTGTGGCTTGTAATGCAACCAGCTTGCAATCAAGCTGTTACTATGGTTCAGACATACCCAGTGATAGCACTAGATATCTCTTGATATCAAACTTATTTGGCCTTCACTTGACCTTTTTCTGCCACCCTGCTCCACGTGTTTGCAAGGCCATCAGACAAGCACGTAAACAGGTGCGGCCGGTTAATGGTTGGACATTCCAAATCCCCACTTAGGCAGGCAGATTAACGGCACTCCGTTGCTTCAGGGACCTCTTTGCAAACACACCTTGCTTAAGTGCGACTTTACACAAAGATGCTCGGCCTCGAGCCGGCACTCTCTCAATGCTGAGCCATTTGCATACTGGCTACTCTATTGTTAAATCTGCGCTAAGCCCATCATGTAAAACTTGACCTTTGCCAAACCTTTGTCCTGCTCCAAACTCTCATTGTTCTCACCGAGTATGGCATGGCCTGTAGGCACAATCCACCCTATAAAAAGCCCCCGAGTCCTCCTCGGATCGCTCCTGAGTTTCATCCAGCCTTGTTGTTGGTTTGTCCAGAGAGCTCCCCTCAGTGAACTGCGCTGAGCTTTCTTCCTTGCAATCTTCCGCTTCTCTCCAGGACTATGAGATAAGGTGTCGTATCACCCATTTCCCCTGAAAACTTTCATTTCTAATGTCTTAGTTAGCAGTGTGCTTGTGGTGTCTTTTCTGTTGTTTGTTCTTTAATAAAGATATTATTTTTACTATTTTAAAACTGTCTGGCTGCTCTTTTGATACTGTATTCATAGGGTTGCAAGATCCCTGCTAAGTTACCCTGCTTCTCATTAGCTTAAGAGAGTGCTCGAGTTAATTTCCCCATCTTGTGTTCTTTTTGTGTTTATCTGGGCACCCCTCCCGGGACCCCCAGAATACAGGGTAACAAAGCCCTGCAGAAATTCCCTGTTCTACACAACCATTGAAAGTATAGGAACCATCTCCAGTTTTCACTCTGGTAGACCTAGGAGCAAAAATAGTTGAGAATTCTTTGACATCAGAAATACTCAGCTAATGGAGACGGTACTTCTTAACAAATGACAGGTAGAAAGCGGCCAGTTTCCTATTAACCAACACACACCCCAGACAAATGGGCTAAGCATAACAAGAAGTTGCATTTCAGGTAAATAAGCAACTTTGCTATTCCCCCATTCCTGGGTTTTGTTTCTGAGATCGACGCTAGCAGTCAGACTTCGTGTGCTACACGCCAGCAATTATCCAAACCATGTTGTTTTCCTGCTACTATGAAAATAGGCCATAGTGAGTTAATCGGCCACCCGTCTTTTGGAAAAAAAAATAGATGCAAGTAATATCTCTTCCCATTGTACACTCCAATGAAACAAAATGTCCCTGGCCAGAGTCAGTCAAATCGGCCCCTTCATGAATTTTGATTGGTTGCCACGGTAATGGTGACACACTCCATTTAGCACTGGAACTCTCCGTGCAACAGAAGGAGAGGCAGAACGGCATGGAAGCAACTCCTGTGTGCCCTACGCACAGCCAAATGAAGCCACTCTCAATGCATCGCAGGCTGGTGCTCAGATGATATTTTCTGCACGTGGGAGGATCTTTGCTAATGACTCCTGATTTTATGGTTGGATCAACCATTATATGTGTGCTTCGGAAGAGTGGGGCAGTTTAAATAGCAGGCTTTGTTCCCCTTTATTCTGTATCATGTTTACTTAGCAGCATCATTGGATGCATGATCAAGACCTGTACAATTTCTGTCCAGCTGATTCACTAGGGTTCTTGTTTCTGCTGTCTTTGGGAGACTGTAGAAATGTAAGCAGTGGTACCTGAAAAGTTATGAGTACTTTCAGCATACTAGACTCAAGTGCAGGTCGTAGCCAAGATCTTACTTTGTGCCAGTGCAGTGGAAATCTACACTCATTTAGTTATATGGAATCTGTGCTACAGCACCCTTCTGCTGAATGCCAACATGACACAACCAATGGCTTACCTGTGAATGTGCTTCCTTTTGGTCCCGGCCCCTCCCGAAACTGCAAATCCCAGGATTCCATAGGATGTTTCAAGTGGAATCATAGTGCTATAAAAGTCTAGTGCAGAAATGGCTTTTGACACAAATCCCAGCAAATCAAGTAGTGCCTTGAAGGCACTGATGAGTAGTTATGCACCATCCGAGAACGTGCGACTCCATACGCTCGACCTAAATAACTTCACTTACACATGTGTGAATTGAATGTAGGCATTACACCATGGTCACAGAAGTATACCTATAATCATAAGAGAACTTATCTACTATACAAAAGTCAACGTTTGTGAGTTTGTCTGTGTCAGGCAGGGGAAGACCACATATGATTGACTTCTTGTGAAGATTCTATGGATTCCTGGGGTTGGCAGTTTAGGGAGGGGCTTTTAGAATTCTCAGCCAGAGAGCTCTTGGGCCTGGCCAGTTGCTATGGAGACAAGGCCTAGCAGCAAGGGGAAGGCCAGTGTATTCCCTCAGAAACTGAACCTCTGTATGTTAATAACTCTGAATACAGATTGGGTTGGGGACAATGGAGAAAAGTTACGAATTACAGATAGAGGATCTCAAATTTGTGTATTTCAACCATATCTAATTCCTAAGATAAGGTAATTCCTAAGGCATTTCTAACAAGGGTCACCTCTGAGAAAATAAAATCACAGGTAATGCTAGGCAAACACCCTGGTGTGTCTATAAAAGACCAACAGGATGCCAGTCTTTATTTCAGTCTCAGATTTTTTCCTAGGCAAGGTAGACCTGATAAAAGAATCTTGTAGGCTACAATTTATCCAGGTAAGTAATTGTTGTCCTTGTTGCTATGTACATTCAAGTCAGTTCTGACTTACGTTGAGCCTATCATAGGTTGTTTTTGTTTCTTTGGCAAGAGTTACTCAGAGGCAGTTTGTCATTGCCTTCTTTTAAAGCAGAAAGAGTATGACTTGCCCAGGATTATTCAATGGGTTTCTGTGATTGACCATGAATTCAGTTCCTTATCTTCTCGAATCCTAGTCCAACAATAAAATCCTATGCTACATTGGGTCTGCCACACCACACTTGCTTTACCATGTTAACTACAGCTTTATTATCTTTTGGAGACTGGTCTCACCTATTTTGGAGCTAGTTGTCACCACCTTTACCACACCACAATGGCTTTACCAGTGTGGCATGATAGAGATAATGACAACTGTCTCCAAAATAGGTGATAGCTATCTCCAAAAGATACTGATTGCTGTTGTGTGCCTTCAAGTCATTTCCAACTTATGGAGACCCTAAGGTGACCTATCATGGGCTTTCCTGTGACTGAGAGTCAGTGATGCGCTGAATGTCACCCAGTGGGTTTCTGTGGCTAAGCAGGAAACCAAACTCTGGTTCCAAGAGTTGTAATCCAATGCTCAAACCACTATACACATTGGCTCTCAAAAGGCATAGAATCATAGAATCATAGAGTTGGAAGAGACCACAGGGGCCATCCAGTCCAACCCCCTGCTAGGCAATAACCCACATCAAAGCATTCTTAACAGATGGCCATCCAGCCTCTGCTTAAAAACCTCTAAAGAAGGAGACTCCACCACACTCCGAGGCAGCCTATTCTACTGCTGGACAGCTCTGACCATCAGGAAGTTCTTCCTGAGGTTCAGGTGGAATCTCCTTTCCTGCAGCTTGAATCCATTGCTCCTTGTTCTAGTCTCTGAAGTAGCAGAAAACAAGCCCATTCCCTCCTCAACATGACATCCCTTCAAATATAATGAGTATCACAAATATAGTAATACACATCTCCAAAATAGGTTGAACCATTTGGACTGAGCCATGAAAGTCTGGACTAGCTGAACAGGGTGTATAAAAGTGAAAGGATGGGGCAAGCAGGAGGAAGGTGGTAAGTGAGGCCAGTGTCAAGGAGTGGAGAAATGGTTGCTGAAGGGGAAAGCAGCAAGGCAGGAGCTACCAGTAAAGTTCCAGAAATGTGGAGCTGAAAGCAGGGCAGATGGCATGAATATGAGATACCAACAACAACAGTGGAGAGGAAAGGAGGAAGGAGATGAGAGGGAGAAATGAGAACAAGACACTCAGGAAGAGATAAAGGGCAGGAGCAGCAAGTAATGGAAGGATGGATGCTGAAAGGGGAAGAAGGAGTTGTCAGGAGATGGAGGGGAGAGCCAGAGTGAAGGACGAGATGGGGGAGCAGACAGGGTTAACTGTGCGGGGGAATCGGAGCCTCGGAAGGTCAGGAAGCACAGGGAGGGCAAGATTTAGAGGTGAAGGAGGCAGTTAGGCATAAGCAATGGAAAGAGGAGAGGGGGAATTTTGTGCAAGGACTTTTTGAGAGTGGACAGGTTTGTGGTTTTGTGTGGTTCTTTTGTTTCATTTTTGCTTTTGCCTTTTTTTTTTCCTCACCCAAACCAAAGCCCTGTAGGGATCAGTAGTTCCAACCTCTTCTAGTCTCTCCAGGATGCCTCTGGATTTTTCTCTATCCTGAAAAAGGTGAACTCTGATGTTCTGTGCTTTAAACTTCTTTAAAATTTGGAGTGTTTTGAATAAGATCGCTAACCCTGTGGCTAATTCAGCTCGCTTGGAATACATCCTCCAGATCTCTAATGATTTGCTTCAAAACTGGCTCTTTTGCCCTCCTGTTTGCATCAGTCCCAATTTACTCTGAATTCTAGGAACACAACTCTAACGTAAATTGAAGTCTACCTCTTCAATGTTATATGTTAACCAAGCTGTCTGAAATGAAGGCACTGCGTTTAACTCCCCTGTTCCTCTCCACAGTGATCTGGATACAACTTAACATTTCCTTATGCCATGACATTGTGCAGTTCACAAAGCAGCGGATAAAATCTGGAGTACAATAGTGGAATATGCCGCCTCGGAGACCAGGATTTGGATCCCTCCCCCCGCCGCCGCCACTCAGACATGGAAACCCACTGGGTGAGCTTGGGCAAGTCACACTCTCTCAGTCTCAGAGGAAGGCAAAAGCAAACCCCTTCTGCACAAATCTTGCCAAGAAAACTCCATGATAGGTTCACCTTACGGTCATCATAAGTTGGAAACGGCTTGAAGACATACAACAAGAACAGTTATGTTTTGGAGACATCTTGAAGGGATTTTGTGTCCACGTTTTAGGTCCTTTACTTCTTTTTTTAAGATGGAGCAAAAAAAAAAAAGAGAGAGAGCAAAACTTTGGCTATTTCTGTCCTATACTGTCATAGCACTATTATTCCACTTTCAACATGCTGTGGAATTCTGGGGTTTTTAGTTTACTGAAGCCAAAGAACTCCCTGGTTGACAATTCTAAATGCCCCTCCCTAAACTGAGAACCCCAGAATTCCATAGGATGTTGAAAGTGGAATAATAGCACTATAACAGTCTGGTGCAGAAATGGCCTAAGAATCAATGTAACAGTCACTTAGTAAATATTCTAGGATTTAATAGGACTATGTAATCAGGACTTTGGGAAAAGTAGAAGTGGAAGTATTTAATGATATTTGTACTTAGAGAAGCTTCTATCTCATATGTTACCTAGAGTCTATGTTGGGAAAGCTGGAAACCATCTCTGTAAATATTTTTAGTCTTCTTGTTAGCTTTTTTTTATTTTTATGTGATGTTTTGTTAGTGCTCTTTTGAGGTGTTTTATTTATTTCTGTTTTTTGCATAAGTTTTGTGTAAAATTAGTAGTTTTTATAATTGGCTATTTCTGTTTAGTTTTGTAGTTGAGCAGTTTAAAATGTTGTTTTCAATAAAAAAGAAACAAGAAACATCTCAGGTGCATGTTCACACTAAAGAAGTATAGCACTATTATTCCACTTTAAATGCCATGGTTCCATCCTATAGAATTCTGGGATTGGCAGTTAGGGAGAGCAATTAGAATTCTTAGAGAGAATAAGATCCCCACCAAACTACAAACCCCAAGATTCCTTAGGAAGGAGCAATGGTAGTTTTGTTACCCTTCATGTTGGGGGTCCCGGGAGGGGCTCCCAAATTACCAAATAAAAACACAAGATGGGGGAAATTAGACTCAAGCTAATGGGAGGCAGGGTAACTTTAGCTGGGATCTTTTGCACTATGTCTACAGCGTCAGGTCAGAGAGCGGTTAGACAAGTTCTTAAAGCAACAAATAATATTTTTATTGAGAACAAACAACACAAAAGACAAGATATACACTAACTAACTGAGAAATAGAAATGGAGAGTTTTGGGGAAATGGGTAATACGGCACCTGGTCTCGTAGTCCTGGAGAGAAGAGGAGGTTGCTGGGGAAGACACTCAGCGCGGTTCGATGAGGGGAGCTCACTGGACAAACCGACAGCAAGGCGGGATGAAAGTCCAAAGTAGTCTGAGGAAGGCTCAGAATTGGGAGGTTTTTATAGGGTGGATTTTACCTACAGGCCATGCCATGCTCAGTGAGAACAAAGGGAATTTAGAGCGGGACAAAGGCGCTGGAAATGGTCAGGTTTTACATGATGAGCTTATCGCTGCGTGACAATAGTATGGTCAGTATGCAGATGGCCCAACATAAAGGAATGGCTCGGCACTCGGCCGGGCGTCTTTGTGTAAAGTCGCACTGAGCAAGGCTGGTTTGCAAGAAGGAGTGGTCCCTGAAGCATCGGAGAAGCATTAAGTTGCCTGCCTAAATGGGGTTTGGAAAAGTACAACCATTAATGGCCGCACCTATTACGTGCTTGTCCGGTGGCCCTTGCAAACACATGGAGTAGGGTGGCAGAGAAAGGTCAAATAAAGGCCAAATTATTTGATATCAAGAGATATCTAGTGCTCTCACCAGTCATAGCATAACTGTGGTAACAGTTGAAGTGGAATAATACCCTTATAATTCTATAGCATGAATGTGCTCCCAACAATATTAACAGCATCAAGTTATTTCTCGTGGGCTTCTGATGAATTAGTTATGGAATCCCTTTTTTCAAAAGTACTTGTCTAAGTTCTGTCTTCTGTCTGCTGAAGGATTTTGATGCAGTGAAGAACTCAACTTCAGGAAGAGCTGAACAGGAGATTTAATTTCTATTTCCATTTCTCTTCAGAGCCACACACTTTCACAGATGGATTCCCAATTTTCAGGATAAGAGTTTGGGGAGGACAAGGGTGTGTAGAAGGATGAATTGACGGAAATCACCTATCACCTTTTCTGCCAGTGGGAGCATCCCATAAGCGCATCGCTGCTGAGGTGACACACTAACACATTAGCTAGGATCCAAGCAGTTGTTCTGAAATCATTTCTAAAAGTTGCCAGAAGTAGTGGCGGGTGGAGGGGAGGATTTCAAACCAGGTTCTTTTGTTTTCTTCCTGGTCTTCTCATATAACACTGTTATTCTGCTGAGCAGCGGTTATGACAAAAATTAAAATGCCACAGATAAATGTCTCCACCTAGAGCCCACTGAAGGGAAGAAGTAAAATATAATACATAATCGCTTTAACAAAAGGTTCATCATACTCCTGTGATCTTCCAGTTCACAAATTGCTCTCTGAGCATCCTGAACTTCAGTTGCATTACTAAGAATAACTTTTTTAAAAAACAGAGATTGCACTTTTGTTCAAGTGTGTATATCCAAAGTACCTTTGCAAGAGGAAAGGCAAAGAAGTTCAACAAAAAGTAACAAAAAAAAATAGCCATTATTTTGGAATAAAAAGCCATTCCTCCCTGCTGCAGAGCTCTCAGTTGAAGCAAAAACTTATATCCTCTTACTGACAGAGTTGTTTACAGAGCAATTGTACCTAGGAATAGTGGAGAAATCTGAAGCTAGGGAAACTGCTCTATCACAAAGCTCTGCCAGGAACACACTGGCAAAGAGAAAGGGAACTATGTTTCTTCCCTCATTTTTCATTTTTTTATAATTTTCTTTTTTTCTCTTAATCGTCTTCGTTCTCATTGATTCCACTGGGAGAGACATTAACTCATTGCTAGCATGCACAGGATGGGCAGCTACTGATAAGACCACCTTTGCTTCTCCCATTGGAAGGATCAAGGCCATTAGGAGAAGAGTTATGACACAAGGATGTGGGTGGAACATGTCAGCTACAAAGGCCAGCAGCCCAACCCTTCGCCATAGAATCATAGAGCTGAGAAGAGACTACAAGGACCATCAAGTCCAACCTCCTGCCATGTGAGAATACATAATCAAAGCACCCCCAACACAGGATCATCCAGCCTCTATTTACAAACCTCCAATGAAAAAGATGCCACCATACTCCCAGCCAGCTAGCCATTCCACTCTCAAACATCTGTTACCATCAGAAAATTCTTGCTAGTGTTTAAGTGGAATCTCGTTTCCTGTAGTTTGAATCCACTGCTCTGCTTCCTACTGTCTGAAGCAGCAGAAAACAAGCTTGCTTCATCTCTCATATGACATCCCTTCAAATAGTTAAACATGGATATCATGTCATCAAGAGCCAGCATGGTATAGTGGTTTGAACATTGGACTGTGACCCTGGAGGTCAGGGTTTAATTCCCTGCTCAGCCATGGGAATCCACCAGCTGACCTTGTGTACATCACACATCTCAGCCCCAGGAAAAGCCATGGGACCACCATAAGTCAGAAATGACTTGAAGGTGCGCAACAGCAGCAGTAGCAGCAAACAGTGGCTTTCCTACAGTATTGCTGAAGAGGTAATCTAGCTTAACCCTCACCTTCCAGTTCAATTAGAAAGTTTGATACTTGAAGAAAGTTAACATATGCCCAAAGTATCACTCTTGAATCCTGCCTTATGTAACATGGTCTACATCCTAAGGCCAATCTTGGTTCAGTCCAAAATGGTGCCGTACTTTTCTCCAGGGAAATGGAAGCATAATTAAAACTAACTTTAAAGTAAAGTTGTAGCTGTTTTGACTGACGTAGGTAAGTAGATGAACAAAGTGTATACCTTAGAGAGCCACCCAATCCCATACATCCACTGATTGGATGTATCAATGGCCTGGCACATCCAGCAGCCTCCCAGTATACTTGCAAGATCTTTAGAGGCATAGATACAGTTGAGGGTTCTCAGTGTCATTAGTCCTTTGAACAAAACACTGCAAGATCTATCAGATCCAAAGCCCCTTCAGTCTCCCCAGAGGTGTAAGATTGGGTCCATGAACTACACCAGCCTAGAGCTGTGACAGCTACAGCATAGTCAGTGTATTTCTAAAACCTGAAATTGTACAGGAAATTTTATCCAATAACTAAATCAATCAATATCAAGAGTTCCTATTCTGATTAGGCTTTGGTGGGGATAGGCTATTTGGAGGTTTACTTATACCCATCCCCTGCTTAGGATTGGTCTCTCCCTGGTTATTTGGGGTGTCATTTTTCAAGCCAACAGCTTGCCCTGAACTTAGGCCATTTCCACACTAGCCTGTTATAGTGCTATGATTCCACTTGCAGCATCCTATGCAATCCTGGGGTTTGCAGTTTTGGGAGGGGCCGGCTTCTCAAATAGCATGCACTTCTTGTGTCCTTCATGAGACCACAATTATAGCATCGCTCCAAAGTTGGGTGCCTGTGTTGGGGGGTGAAGGGGGAGAAATAGCAGCCCCTAATGGCCAGCATTGGCTGGGGAAATCTCCTTTTTTTCAAATAAGCAAGGCAGAAGCTGAACAATTTATCTCGTGCCAATCCCCGCACAGAGAGAATTAAGCATGAAAAAGAAACGAGCTTAGTCTTTGTTGTAAAATATATAAAATTAGCTTTCTTTATGTTACCTTACTTTGCTTTGCATAGTCAAGGCATGTTCTTATGGAAGAGAGAGGGAAAGGGAAAAACGGCTGCAGGTTAGCATGATGCAGGAAGAGAGAGGGTGAAAGCAAACAAAAAGTCAGCAAACCGGGAGGTAATGAATATTGTCATGAAAAGTTTGCCAACACTGCTACTCTGCTGATAAGATGTTCTATCCCTAAAATTTTAAGCATCACTACTTCCCCCCCCACACACACACACACAGACCATAAACAAACGTCCTCTCCCACTTCCATGTTATACCACGCTACTAAATAAATTGCTCTCCCTCTTTCACTCTCACTGGGATATTCCTTGCAGCCATGCAACATTGACAAATAGCTCTGTAGCTGAGCTCCCCTATGCATGCGGTACCATAAAATACCCATTTCACCTCCAGACATGTTTTAAAGCTTCCACTATAAAAATGTACAGTAATTGTAAGTTGTTTTAAATAGTAAACAACTCCAGATTACATTAATAGCAGCTCGGGAACAGCAATTCCTCCCGGTTTTGACAAAGACTGTTTTTAACTCTCAGGGTAATTGCAAAAGATTGTTCATTTTAAGAGAATGAATAGGAAAGAGAAATATTGCCTTCAGGTATAAATTTGGTTTTTTTAAATAGCTAATTTTGCACGGCACTCTTACACACAGAGCTCAGCATATACTTCACTGTTAAAAGACTTCTAAACAAAGCCATCAAAACCCTTTCTTTTAATGAGGGGAGCGTGTATAGCACGGAAATTATCTGAAATCCTTCTTGATTTTTAACCATGTTTGTCTTTACCTTGAAGAACAGAATAACACAATGTGCGTGAAAACATAGTGCTGACATGCTCATGTCTGTGTATCTTATTTATTGAGCAGTCTATCTAGCTGTCCATCCAGTGTGTGCATGTGTTTGTGTGTGCAGTCCATTGTTCGATCCGCACAGAAGAATGTAACCTTTTGAATTTTATGAAGCTCTCCCATAGATCAGTAAAATGAGGACCCAGCTTGTTGGAGGCAATTAGCTAAACACATTGTAAACTGCTTAGGGAATGCTTAGCGCTGATAAGTCGTATAGAAATGTAACTGCTATTGCTATCTTCACCAGGGTAACAAAAAGCAAGCTGAATAAGATGTTAATACAATATAAACTGAGATCTAATATTGTGCTTGCACAGTGTTGATTACCCTCACATAGTTATTTGGTAGTTGCATTACAACACCCTTCTATTGAGTGTATACATTGAGCCACTGATGGTCTATCTGTCAACGTGCCTATTTATTGTTCTCTTGTACATCAGGAAGAGAAAAATATTTGCCTCTGCAATCTTATTGAACAAAGTGTCACACTGAAGGCACTGAGCAATTATTAAGTACCATCCAAGAGTGAGCATTTCTACGGCTGGATTTCTGTTGGTTATTCCCAATGAGAATACGCCCACTAAATCGATTGTTGGTGGTGAGTCAACACATACATAAATCCACTTCATTCAAGGATTTTCTCTATAGGGATTAACAATAGACTTTAGGTGCATGTGAAATTGTTACAGTTCTGGTACACTGCTTACACAACCATGGACTGATATGTCCATTGCATAATGTCCTCAAAAGTGCTACCACACAAACCAGTTTATGGTTGCAAAATTACACCGAAAGGTTTCAGGATCTAGGGTCAACAACTGACTCCTGCCTCTGGTATGGATATATGTCAATTCATGGACAAATGGGATATAAGGAATGCAAAGAGGCGTGTGGCAACAAGAGCTGAGCTCAAATGACTGGTCCAACTGTTAGGGTGAATAAACAGACCACATATTACCATACCCCAGATGGACACGGAGCTGATATGACACCTCAAACACAAGGTAGGGATGTAGAAGAAAGACAGACACACACACAAGTACTTTGGCCAAAGGATCCCACGTAGGATGATTTATACTTCCCTTTTTATATCTTTTTTATGTTCATATTAAAGAATGCTCAGAGGAAAGAAAAGATCTGTGCATCAGCATTTAGCAAAATCACAGCTTGCACTCCTGTTACATTTTATCTGACCTTTAACATTCCTAAGTCTACATGACCCTGTTACATCCTAGGTCATTCTCAAAGATATTACTGGCATTTCAAGAGTCCTTCACTTGTACATACTGATTATAAACAGGAGCAGAACAGAATAATTAATTCTAAAGCAAGGTTGCTTGGCAAGCTACAATTGTCCAAACTATCAATCAATATTAAATGACTAACAACTATGAATTCTCCAGTAAATTTCCAAGCATTAGATTTCCAGACTTTACTGTCCTGTTTGCAACTCTAAAGATTGAAAAGGGGCAATTTTTGTGATGTTATACTTACACATTGTCCCCACTGTCATATTAAACGTACGTGGTTATTATCACTAATTATTTGGGGTTGTTCAAGGCATCTTATTTGCATCCTCTCGCTATAATTCTTGACAAAGTCTTGTAAAGTCACCCTCAGTATCCTTGTCCAGAATCCTGTTGGTGTTTTATGTATGTGTAAAGAAGAAGCTGGGCATTTTAGTTTGATGCAGAAGATCTACGTTCAGGTCAAGATCAGGGAAAACAATGCTGCACTCATTATGCATGAGCATCTGTGGAGGAACATGTGATTTTGCATTCAGTTATGCATTTGGTTGCACCTGTGGTTGCCCACACAGATGGACAACAATGCAATCAACACAGCACAATCAATAGCATGTACAGAGATTTACACTATGCAACCCCAATGTAAATAAAATTGGCTGCTATCCCTCACATTGTTGAGTAGAGTTCTAAGGTTGCAGGATAGAGTTCTAAGGCTAAAGCCATGCTCCCCAGCCAGTAAGTCTCCTCTGAAATGGAAGATAACTATTTCCAGGGAGGGGAAGCAGACCCAGAATGGTGCTGCGCGCACTTGCATGCTATTTGTAAGCTGTGAAACTGAAGCTATTTAAGCCTGACCCGCTTCCTGTTCAGATCCATTTTCCCTCAGTGGTTACTTCCCAATTCTGTCCAAGATCATCCTAGGAAGCTAAGTAGGCTCATTGGTGCTCATGTTTGGTTTCTTTCACCTGCTCTACACCAGGGATAGGAAGAATGTTTGAAAATACTCAAAAATGATTGGAAAACCTGCTCCTCAAATGTTGGAAGACCCTGATGAGAAGAATCCTGTACTGTGGAAAATTTGTGCACTATGGGACTTATTTGTGCAAAATTTGTGATTGTTTTTCCTCTGTAGAAACTATCGCTTTCCGCACAGGAAATAGCATTTTATGTGATAAAATTAGTATTTCTGAATAGAAATGTCCATTCTGCAGTTCTAAGGCTGTGGTTTTCTTAACACTGTTTAAGTGGTAGTGTTGTATACTTACCTGAACAATTAAGTGCCCTTCGTACCCTACGCACACATAGAATTGTTCTGTTTTAACTGTCGTCTTTGTGCAGATTAACTTGGAACAGGAGCTCCTTGAAAGACACATACAGAATTGCGGCATTCACCAAAGACTTCTAAACGTTTAGCTGAGTGCCTTTTCTGCTAATCCGGCTGTTTCAAAGGCCATTTCTGCACTAGCCTGTTATAGCGCGATTCCACTTTCAACATCCTCTGGAATCCTGGGGTTTGCAGTTTCGGGAGGGGCCTCAGGCAGCTCCATGAACTGCAAACCCCAGGATTCCAGAGGATGTTGAAAGTGGAATCATCGCGCTATAACAGGCTAGTGCAGAAATGGCCTCAGCCTGTTACAGCGCTATAATTCCGCTTTCAACATCCTATGGAATCCTGAGGCCCCTCCCTAAACTGCAAACCCCAGGATTCCAGAGGATGTTGAAAGTGGAATCATCGCGCTATAACAAGCTAGAGCGGAAATGGCCATGGTCTTCTACATTGGAATTTTTTTAAACCTCAAGTTGTTTCCATCCCAAATGTGAAGAAATTTGTTGCTTTTTGTAAATTGTTCTATAAGAAAAGGACTTGCCACAATATTCTCACCGATCCCTAACTGTTACACCGCAACGCCTCTTCCTTATAAACTTCTGACCTCCCTCTGCCTGTCTTTAGTGATCAACAGGAATAAAAAGCCAGCAGGCCAAGTGAAGTGTTAAGTGTGAGGCTGTCGTAATACTAAGAGTTACGTATTCAACAACTTAAGAACAACAGACTTCTCCCATTCAGTGCTTAAATTCCATAACCAATGTTTAAAACAAGATGCGCCTCATATCCAGGGAAATCTTTTGTTCATTGGTTGTTATTTCTTAGGGCGTTTTGATAAAAGTTGCGCTTGCAGATGACCTTTGCATTCTCAGACCTTATTAACATTGAAGCAAGTGGCTTCGGAAACCAGAGTCAGACAAAGTGGTAAGCCCGTTAAACCGTCTGATGAGGTTAATGAGATTTCTGGTCTTTAAAAGTAACTAAAGGACAATTTGATTATAGGAAGGCCCCACTGCAGAGGACGAAACGCACTGAACATAATGGGATAAAATTACTACAATCCAACACTCTCCACGTGGAAAGTACACAACTCCACTGTTCCCCTGTACTTTGCGTCACATGCCAGGGATGGAAATCTTCACTTATCTCATTCTTCTATGCAAGAAAGAATAGTTTGAACAGCTTTCTTTTCTATAGCTATGGACACGTGGAGATTTTTGCAAATTTAATTGGCACAGAAATGTATGATAATGGCTGGTACTCTAACGGTTATTCCCTACTGGTACAGACTGACCTCTTGCATGGTGACTCAGTCCATTGGTTCAGTGGCTCTGCTCTAGTCAGAAATAACAGTGGCCTTTTGGGCATTTGTTCAATAAATTAAAAAAAAATTGTTTCCTTTGCAAAAATCAATATTGTCGCACAGGAAGCTCTACGTTTTGCACAAAATGTGCTACTTTCTGCCAAAAATGTTGCTTTTTCTGCACCAGAAAAAAAATTCACTTAAAAATGTGTGTAAAATATCATGTGTGTTTAGAGCAAATGAGTTTCCCTCTCTCCAAAAGCCCCAAAGTGCAGCCATTGAAAGCAGCGCATGTTCTTGTTAAGGTGTCTCAACCCTTTTTTGTCATTGTTGAAGATGAGACAATTTGTGAGTATACTTTACACCCTACTGTGATGTGCCTCTGCTGCCTTTGGAATCTGGTCAACATGTGAGTTTGTCTTATATTGATCACAACATCAGAACAAACATATCACAATACATTGCCTACAGAAGAAGAGTGGCTTTTAAAATCATATTGTTATGCCGGCTGTGATACCCCAGATGGGGACTCCCAGATATCACTTTGATATCATTTAATTCAGCCTTTGCTAGACCCCTCTCCGTTGCCCTGCTGCACGTGTTTGGGTTGTTTTCCGTACAGGCACGTACTGGCTGCAGCTGGTTAATAGCTCACATTCCATTCTCCATTCAAGCCAGCAATCCCCAAGCCTCACGTAGCTTTAGGGAACTCCCATACCCACACTCCACAATGGCGGTGCGGCTTCCCGCCAAGTCATACCTTTTCAGAGGGCCATCAACCTACCGGCCACTCTATTGTCTTTCAATGCAAATCCCATCATGCTAACACTGACCTCACCAGATCCTTTTGTCTAGCGCCAAAACTCCTTTATTCCTATCTGGTTTGCCATAGCCGACAGGCATGTTCCACCCTATATAAGGTTCTCATTTTGAGACCTCGTTGGTCCCCCTTGAACATCCACCCCATCCTGCTGCCGGTTTGTTCAGGAGTTCCCCTCAGCAACCACGCTGAGCCCATCTTCTTCTGCTCCAGTACCTTCAGGACAACGCGACCAGGTGTCGTATCACCCGTGCTCCCTCTGTGTCTATTTCCCATTCTATAAGTTAGGAGTTAGTGTGAGTGTTGTTTATTTTGCTGTCTATGTTTAATAAAGTTTCTATTTGTTTATCTAAACCCTGTTGGCTTGCTCTCAGACCTGAAGCTGTAGACGTTGGGTTAAAGATCTCGCTACGTTACCCTGCCTCTTGCTAGCTAAACAGTGCTCTGAGTTCTAATTTTCCCACATTTGGTATTTTTAATTGGCAACCTGGGTGCCCCTCACGGGACCCCCAAATCTCAGGGTAACAATATGACCTGCTGGAGATGGACTGACAACATTGTTAAGTGAAAAAACAAATGGAACATTAAGCAATTTGAAGAAAGACTGGGAACATCTGACAAACTATTTGAAAAAAAGATGGGGAAAGATGTCTTTGTTAAGCATAGAAGAACTATAGGAACAATTAATGACAGAGAACAGTCTCGTCATAGGCAGAAAGAGTTCAATGAAAAATTCAAAAATGTATATAAGGGAAACTTCTTTCTTTTTCATTCTAAATTGTAACTATGAGAATCTGTTATTGTCATGCAACTGTATTACCCACTCTTGGAGTGAGTTGTGTGTGAAGGGGGCTGGCAGGGAGAAGGAGGGACAAACATAATTTTCATTGCGAGAAGCTAGGATAATTGTTTCATGTGCTTATAATTTGCTGCCAAGTGACACTAACCACATTACTATCTCTCTTGAAGCAAGATGTAATTGTGTTGTATCTCAGAGGAAACCAAGATGTTTCACCGTTAAGGCTGAACCTGGTAGATTTATACATGGGGTAATTAAGAAGCCCCTTAGGCTGTGGATTGCAATGTATTTGCTGCCAAGTAATTTTCTCCCAAACTGCCCCAAGTGGTTCACTTTGTGGTCATAAGTAACAGGCTCTTCTAGACCTCTCTGTTCTTTTTTTCCACTGATGTATGACTTGAGACAGTAAACTCCTGGTCAGTTTTTTTTTTATGTGATATATATAGCTGACATCATGTTGGTGACATACACAACATAGATGGCTTTATACATGAACTTTGGCACCACTGCACAATAGAAGTATCAACATTTGGGGTGCAGATGCAGAGTTTCACAAGCAATACAATAATATGTTAATGAGCACTGCACACTGGTGAACATTGATGATCTTCCAACACACACAATGAACGTTTAGTTGTGCAATGGCACAATTCTTTAATAAGGTGGTTTTGCCCAAATGCTGCATAACACCTGGATGGTAAAGGTATAGTGCATATCCATGGTGTAGGATCTCAGCATTGTGAGAGAAAAAGAAGAGGATATAAAGTAACTGCAAAATCAATACATTCCATAAATTGTCATCAGATATTATATTGTAAGTATTATTTTACAGCACCTTTGTGTGCACTGCATTGTTTCACTGATTGTTCATTTTGTTTACCTGAAGAGACTCCTGTAACCAATAGGCTGTGCTTGGCTTGAGGGGTCAAAGAATTTCTGGAGCTGTCTCAACCTAAGCCATGGCCATGGAACAAGACACAATTAAAGTGCTCCCAATGGATGGCCATCCAGCCTCTGTTTCAAAACCCCCAAAGAAGGAGACTCCATCACACTCCCAAGCAGTATACTCCACTGTCAAACTCCACCTTCAGTAAGGAGTTTGCCAGTCTAACCTCCCTAGGAAGGGAGTTTCAGGGACAAGGAGCAGACTCTGAGAAGGTCCTCTTCGGTGTCTTCACCAGAGGTATCTGTAAGGGTGATGAGGTGAAGAGAAGTCCTTCCACAGATCTCTAAACACAGACTTGCTTATATAGGAGAATATAGTTCTTCAGATAACTTGAACCATAAAGAGCTTTGTAAGTCATAACATGTCTTTGAAATTATAGCCAGAAGCAGACCACAACCAATGGAACTCTTGCAATCACACCCTCTAATTGTCCTGATTTGGTAGGGGTAGTACCAGTTAATTCACTATGGCCCTTTCTGCAGGCGGAGAGGGAAATGCTCCCCGCCACTACTCACCGGCTTTTTGGTGGGTCCAGGTGAGTCCATCAGGACGAGGAGCAGTGCGAGCTTGTCACTCCGCACTGCTCTGATGTCCAAAATGGAGGCTTCCAGTTGGGGGAGGCTCTCCACTAACCAGAGAAGCTTGCCAGCTGGAAGCCCGCCCCGGCAGATCTGCAGGCATGCACTTGCACGCACCTACAAATCTGCACCGGAGCGCAGCAACGGAGCGACACAGAGTCGCGCACTCCGTGCTTTTTAAAAACCTCTAAAAAGAGGTTTTTAAAAACACACTGCGTGACCAGTTCCAGTCGCCATGGAGTGGACTGAGGTATGGAACTACGAAAAGTAGTCCGCCCAGTCCACTCTATGGTACAGAAGACCTCCGCTGGAGGTCGCTCTGCACCGTTTTAATAGCCCGGTGCAGAAAAGGCCTAAGTCCCACTTTGTCGGGGACTTTTAAAATGTCCCAGTTTCTCTCTTCTCCCATTTCTCCTTTTGTCTCCAGCTTACTTTAATTGCTGCCAACTGGGTTCAAAGGACAAAAGTAGTTTGCACTGAACTAACTTAGAAGGTAAAGAGGGGAGGAGGGGGAATAATCTTGCCCTTCCCAGTCTGATCCAGAAAAATCAAACAGCTGCACCCCTTCCTAGTTTATATGTTCTTCCTCATTTATATCTTTCTGCCATCCAACCCCACTCTGATGTTGCTTTGCCACATGTGTCTTGATTTTCAGCTGTGAAATGTTGCAAAGTATGTTGTATGTCTTGGGCTGGTCTTGCCTACACTCCTGAATTTATGGATTGAGAATATTCAGCCAGTCAAGAGTACTCATCCCCCTTTTCTTTGCCTTCTCCCCTGCCCTTCTTATGAACTGGCATTCTAACATTTTGATTCACAAAATTGCTTCAAGTTCCCAAACCTCCAAGTTTATTTGATGATCTGGTTAACTTTTTTCCAAGTCAAACTTGCAGCGGTATGCTTTTCATGTGCACATAATATTCAACTATTAAATCCATTCAGAACAAAGTGAAAATATACATTTGCTCAGAAAATTATTACATTAACAAAGAATATATAACTTCCTTGTTAAAACAGTTGCACTGGCTATCAATTCATTTGATGATCAACCATGAAATAATGAGGCCAGACACCAGAATTTGATCATAAAAGCTACTTTGTTTAAACTGACCTATTGAAAATTGCATTGACCTGAAAGGGAGCAATAAGGGAGAACAACCTGATTTGGATCCAGCTGAGGCAGAGGTCACTACATGTCAATCTCCTCAGCCTTCCAATGGATGAAACACCTCAGCATATCCATATTACTTTGGTTGCTCCCTGTCCTGGTATAACTGGAAGGCCACTTGGGGGACTCCCACCCAAGCCTCAGGGCCCTACAAGCAAGAGCCTGGATCCCAGGTGAATCTCAAGGGTATCCTCCTTCCCTGAACCCCTGGGATTCAGGGTCCTAAAGAGGGAGTTCCAGAGCCCTACCTTACACCAAAAGGGTGCCAAGAAGTGAACACCAAATTCTTATTCTCCTCTGCTACTTAGAATCATAAAGTTGGAAGAGACCACAGGGGCCATCCAGTCCGATCCCCTGCCATAGAGGCATAAATCATCATCAAAGCACCCCCAGCAGATGGCCATCGAGCCTCTGTTTAAAAACCTCCAAGGAAGGAGACTTCACCACACTCCGAGGCAGCATGTTCCACTGCTGGACAGCTCTGACTATCAGGAAGTTCTTCCTGAGGTTCACGTGGGATCTCTTCCTGTAATGAATGAAAATCTATTTAAGACACCACCCCAAGCCAACTATCCGTATGCCATCAACTATAATATGGGATGGAGGGAAAAATCGTATAAAAAGGACAGGGGAATTCCCATCTGGCCCTGAAGCAACCAGATAAACTCACACTGTACAGGGGGTAGGAAGGTGGATTGAGTGAACAATCCAAAATGACACATGCTGGGGTGGACTGGTGTAAAAGAGCCCAAGACCCACTCGGGCATGGGTTGTGATCTGGAAGCCAGTGCCAATCACAGCCCACGCCCTGGTCTTTGACATGTTTTTACCCTCCCCGAGGGTGACTGCATCATACAGGTCCAGGTAAGTCTTCTGGGCATATTTCAAAGTGCTGCTCATGACCTATGAAGCCTCACACAGCTTAGGTCCAGACTACCTGAAAGGCTGTTAACTTCCTATGCCAACCTGCCAAAATCTTAAGATTTAGAGGGTAGAGTTTTCTCTCAGTCCCTAAAGCCATCACAAGGCTTGTTTGATGAGAATATGAGAGAAAGCCTTTTTAGCAGTTGCTCCCACCCTCTGTAATTCCCTACTATGGGAGGCCAAGCTGGTCCCCTCCCTGCTCTCCTTTCACTGGCAGGCAAAGATCTTCTTTGCTTAAGCAGAGTTTTAAAATGTAATTACTCACAGGAAGGCTTCTTATATGACTGTGTTGTTGTTTTTTTCCAACTTTTACATGCCTTTTAAATAACTTTAAACTACTTTAATGTGACATTTTAACAATTTTTATTATTTATCATTTTTGTATATCATTTTAATACAAAACAAATATTTAAAACAGTTTCTCCGTCATAGTTTTATCTACATACATGAAAGTTTACTTTTTTTTCTTATCCTCCTACACTTCCACCTAAAATCTTAGTATTAACATAAATGTTACCGGTTATTTATGTACTTCAACAGTTGTCTTTTAATAACCTTCGTTTCAGGTCCTTATGTACTAGATATTCCATTAAGTAACCTTTAACGCTTTAGTACATATTTTCTTAAAACCCTTTGGAATATAATAATGTATTTTCCCCCAACTACTCATTCTCAAATGCTCTTTATATATTAATTATATTTTGTGTCGGAGGTAATTATCTATTGGAGCCCACTCATTTTTTTATGCCTTCTTCTGTTTGGTTTCTTAATTTTCGTGAAAGAGACAATTTTAAAATGTTATACAGTCACATTTTTGGGATTTACTTTCACAGATTTGATTATCTGTCAGTTTCATCAACCCGTGTCCCCCCACCACACACACACACACACACACACACCTTGGGCACTTCTTTTATAAAGGAAACTTCCTTCTCTGTGGCTCTGATCAGGCTGTGCAGCCTTTTAAAAACTCACCTCCACCTCCACAACCCCCATGCACACCAAAGAAAGGGCATGGACAAGTGAAAGGAAGTAGAAGGCCAACATGCCAACCCACCTTTTCTCTCCTTTCTTTGACTTGGGCCATTTCCACACTACACTGTTATAGTGCTATTATTCCACTTTCAACATCCTGTGGAATCTTGAGGTTGTAGTTTAGGGAGGGGCCTTTAGAATTCTCAGCCAGAGAGCTCTTGGGCTTCAGTCAACTACAGACCCCAGAATTCCACAAGATGTTGAAAGTAGAATAATGGCATAATAACAGCGTAGGGCAGAAATGGCCCTGGTTTGGACCTCGGGTGCCTGTTCTCCCCACCATGCCTCAGCCCACTCCCCACAGATATACACACACACATTTTGATATTGGCAATTTTTCCAATTTTGCAAGGGTCCTGCTGTTACCCTGTTCTCTGGGGGTCCCAGGAGGGGTGCTCAAATAACCAAACAACAACAACACAACCATTGGGGAAAATTAGCTGGAGCACTCACTAAGGCTAGCAAGAGGAAGGTAACTTAACAGGATCTTGCAACCCAGCATCTACGGGGTCAGGTCAGTCAAGCAGTCAGATGGTTTAAAGTAGCAAAAATGATGTTTTATTAAATACAGACAAATATCAAACACAACACAGTCACACAGCTAACTAAAGAATTAGAAGTAGGGATTTTTAGAGGGAAATTGGGTGATACGACACCTGTCTCGCAGTCCTGGAGAGGTATGAAGATTGAGTTTGTGGATATGGAGTCTCGGTATGTGGGACTGAGGGGGCGGCTCACCAGACACAGCGGCAGCAAGGCGGGATGGAACTCAGGAGCGATCCAAGCGGTCTGAGGAAGGTCTCGGAATCGGGGGCTTTTATAGGGTGAATTGTGACTGCAGGCCATACCTTACTCGGTGAGAACAATGCAATTTAGGAGCGGGACAAAGCTTTGGAAAGGTCAGAATTTAGCATGATTGGCTTAGCGCCGAATTAACAATAGTGTAGCCAGTATGCAAATACAGAGAGCTTAATACAGCTTTCTGCAGCTACCTGCTCAGGGCAGGGAAGCCTTTGTTAGTATCCCGCATAAGCAAAAGGGTGTTTGCCGGAGAGGTTCCTGAAGCGATGAACCGGCTCTGTCCAGCCTGCCTAGGTGGGGAATGGGATGTCCAGCAATTATCGGCTGCGCCTGTTTACATGCTTGTCCGGAGGCCTCGCAAACATGTGGAGCGGGGTGGCAGAGGAAAGCCGAATGGTTTGATATCAAAACGATATCAAGTGCTATCTCCGGGTAGGCCTGGACCGCAGTAACACTGCACCCCTAGCTCTAGTGAATGCAGAGGGCCAACTGTAGCTGGATTTTTCTCGCTTCCTTTTGTGAGCTGCCTTGACTACCATTCTGGGAGAAAGGCAACATACAAATGAAATCAGTAACAGTAACATCTGAAAAAATGAGAATCCGTCATGTTCATCAATATGACATGCATCAAATTGGAATAACACAACATACACTCTGCAGTCTACTGAAATCTTGTGCTGTCTGTAGAGTTTTTTTCCACCTTTCCCTTTTTATATTTTTTTTTTCAATTGGTGAACATTTTAAAAAAATAAAAGCATGTTCGTATTATTTAAAATCCAAGAGACAGAGATGAAAGATTACAGATGTAGAGGAAGTATTGTGATGTCTGAGCGGCATTTTTTTTTATTTCTTCACAATTAATTAACATAAAACTGCCCTTCTATCTCCCACCAAAGGTGTTTTATGGAAACAAGACACAATAGGGGAGCCTTGACAAATTGTCTTGCCTTTTGTAAAACTGCTCAGAGGTTAATTAAAAGCAACGGATCCTTTGATGCCTGCCTCAATAATGTCTTTCTACCCATTTTTCTATCTGAATATGTTTGGGTTTTGTTTAGTTTTGTTTTTTCTAAAAAAAAAAATGCAGCAGAATGAAATAGAAAAGCACTGCTTTCTATCAAAATGCAACAAAGACCTTGCTTTGTTAGGGGAGAAGGCATAATGATGGGTGATCTCTTTGGAGGGTTGATTCATAATGAGTTTCTCTCCACCAGTAAGCTAATTTGGAGCTGAGGTAAGATGGGCTTCAATTAACTTGTTTAAACACAACTAAATGCCCATGGTATTCTTTAGGGAACTCTGGGAGCTATAGTCTAGAACAATCGCTTTTCCAAGCTATTGGTATTTTAGCAGGTGCTTCTCAAAGGTCTATCAACATTAATATTCATCCTACCCAATGGGAATGACTAGATTGCATGACATAATATCCTTCTCTAGGACATTGTATAGGGCAGGCAGTAGAGGGGGAGGGCATGGCCTACTCAAGTGTAAAGATGGATCCTTAAAAGCTAAAGTCAGGCTCATCTTGTGCATCAGTTTTTTTCCAGCTGTTGTGTAGGGTTGTAAAAGCTGGATAGCATGGAAGGCTGACAAGAAGACAATCAATGCATTTGAAATTAGGTGTTGAATGAGCACTTTACAAATACTGAAGGATGTACAAACAATTTTTGAAACATACAATAGAAATCTGTACAATTGATCTGTATAGGAAGAGAATTCTACAGATACCAAGATGGTGATGCCTGCCTCCAAAATAGGTTGCGGTAGAGATGGGTTAACTGAATCCTCAGCAAGGATTTGAGATTCGCAAATCCGAATCTCTATGTCAAAATAGGTGAACTGAATCTTTCAAATCCATCAACCCCGAAATACGTTTTTTCTAAAAAAAAAAAGTTCTGTTTAAAAAATTTTTAAAAAAGTTTTTAAAAAAAATTTAAAAGTTGCTTTTTAAACAAGGATTTGAAAGATTCGAGATTTGTGAGATTCTTGGATTCCCAAAACCTTCCAGGGATTCAGATCTGGATTTGGATTCAGAAAATTCTGGATTTGTCCCATCCCTAGGTTGAACAATTTAGATAGATACTTGAAATGGCTGAGACTGCAGCCATTTCTTCACTCCACTGTTACAGTGCTATTATTCTGCTTTCAACCTCCTGCGGAATTCTGGGGTTTATAATTTACTGAGACCAAAAAGCTCTCTGGCTGAGAATTCTAAATGCCCCTCCCTAAACTGCAAGTCCCAGGATTCCGTAGGATGTTGAAAGTGGAATAACAGCACTATAACAGTGTAAAGTGAACATTGCCATAATCTCTTTCTGCTCCATAACAAAACACCTTTTTTGGAGATAGTGCATCAGTCACATGTGGTATTTCAACATCAGTGAGGAAATAAATCCATTCCAGGTTTTGCTGTCCTACTCCAGAAATATGGAGATTGGACGCAAGGCATGGGTTGAACAGGGGCAATTTATTTATTTAACTACTTAACTGGTGAATTGCAAGGTGGGGAGCTACCAAGTGTATGTAATTGCAATGAGGCAGGATATCCCCACCCGATCTCCTTCCTAGCCAACTCTGGGAGAGATATCTGAGCCTGGGGAGCAATCTCAATTTACTGGGTTGCTATATAACCAGCCCTCAATGTAGAAAGGCTTTTTCCAAGGCACCTCCATTCTCAAGACTGACATCTTAAAGGACAGATGTTTCCTAGACAAATTTCATTGATTAATCTCCTTCACACACCCACAGGTCCTGTGACCTCAAGAGGCAATTCTAGAGGCTCATTCTTCACCAGATAGTGCCTACTGGTGCTCACTGTACCCCCTTTGCATTCCTTCCTTCCACATACACACTTCCTCCACAGTCACCACCTATTTAAAACTATACCCAATGCCTTTTTTTTCCCCAAAACCCACTCTTCCCTGCTTCAATTTAGGGTTGGAAACAATATTTGAAAAGAGTTTGAAAATGTTTTTTGACTATTGAGAAATCCTAATGAGAAGAATTGTGGATGGACAAGAATCTTAGCTGTTTGGGACCTATTCTGCCAAATTTTTCAAGTTTTGCAGAGAAACCAGTATTTTCTATGCAGGAAACAGCTTTTTTTGCACAGAAAATAGTACCTCTATGTGGAAATATTCCTTCTTGAGCAATAAAGAAAAGCTAGTTTGTGCACAGAAAATGCCTCAATTCAGCACAAACATTCCACAAAAAATTGATTTGCACTGAAAGGAGCATTTTCCATTCAGGAAACTGCATTTTTTGGCACAGAAAAGTAGAAATGGTGTTTTCTCCTCAGAAAATTTTGTTTATAGTGCAAATCAACAATGTGAGAAACTTTTCACGGAACAAGTTCCCAAATTGCAAATCATTTTTTAAAAAATGTGTGGTTGTTGAAGTCTTTCTGGCAATAAGAAGATAACAGCTAAAATGACTCATTGTTTCCTTTTGAGAAGAAAATTAATGATAAATTACAACTCCAGCTCAGTGGAGGCTAGTGGGAAAAAAATGGGAAAGGGGAGAAAATTCCTACTCACCTCTGTGACACTCAGTCCAAGCCTACAATGAGCTACAGGTAGGTGAGTGTGCTGAACATCTGGGATGAAAAAGGATGCACATGAGGCAGTGCAAGCTTAAAAAAGCCCCCTGGCTCGACCTCACACATCAGCATCGTGGCACTTAGCTTAGCACCACCTGCTTCCTGCCAGCCTCCTTTCCATTGTAGGGCAGCAAGCCCCGCTCCAGGTTACAAATTGTTCTGGAGCTGTATTAGTTCAAATTTGAAAAGGTAAGCATTAAAATGGAATTAAACTACCCACAACCTTTTAAAAGAATTTAAACCGTACAGCTAAAATAATAAAAAGCAGAGTTATGAAACAGTACAGCTAAGACTAAAAGAAAGTACAGTACTGAAAAATCTTCAGTATATTGCACAATATTTAATTTTTTTTTAATGTCATTCTCTACAAAGGAGTTAAGTCTCCATCTGTTTTGACCTTACAGAGGTACAGAACTGAAGCTATGTCCTTTCATGCATGTGTTTAAAGAACAAGATTTAATAGGTTAAAAAGCTACACCACACACAACAGTTGTATCATATCCAATTTCATATTGGATTAAGGTTGCAGTAGTGGCTTTTTGTTCTTCCACAGAACGTACAGATATCACATAACAGAGATGTGCATACTGTGGTTCTGGGAGGACAAACAGCTACCTCCTTTCTCCTGCACCACTTTTCCCTGTTTTACTGCTACCACCACTCGATTTGCTAGAAGACTTTGAAGAGAAAAGTCTTGTCATGAACTCTGACACATCAGGCAGCTCATGGTTAGAATTTAGCATATTCATCGACTGCTCCATTTCCCACCTATCAGGATGACTTGTATTGATGACTTTGGTCAGTAATACGAAGATCAGCAATGGAAGGATCATCATCATAACCATGGGGTTCATTAAGAAGTCTGTCCATCCCCAAGACTCTCTCTTTATGAAATAAGAAGGTGGTCCAGAAGATTTCATTTGAAGGGGGTATGGAAGTCTGACTACTTCTGATGTTTTGACATAATTTATATATCTTGCTCTCATCTTCCCTTTTGAAGTGATGTCCACTCGTACCGATTCAAATTTATAAGCTGGTGATATAACTTCAATTACATAAGACCCAGAGGGAATATCATGAACAACAAAGCTTCCATCTGTCTTGAGGAACCCAACATGCTCCTCACCATCCACCAGCACTCGGGCCCCTGCGATCCAGTCTTGGGGCTTCACCCCCGGCACCACTGCGTGACCCTCGATCTTAAACCGCTCGCCGGCACCGAGAGCCTCCCCGCTGCCTCCACCGATGACCTCTTGAAGCCCACGACCCGGCAGTTCTTACATTCTTGTTGGAATTTTTTTAAAAAGTGTTTGCCTGCAAAGAGAGAGCTATTGTAGCTTCCCTACAAAGGGATTCCCAGAGCCTAGGGGAAGCCACCGAGAAGTCTACATTTTCTTTAAAGTTGAGGAACACTTATTTTCTGAATTGGAGTCTGTAGGCTGACAAATCTCCAAGCTAGGGAAATGTCATATGACTCGTAACACACCCAGAACATCAGGGTGTGCAACAATGTGCATAGTGAGGTATTTTAACATTGCTACACCATGTTTAGCTTTATCATTTACACCAGTACAATGTGGTTGAGTTTGCATCCCTTCTACAGAAGGAGCACCTTCATTGGAGGCAGTATATCAGTCACAGCTGGTGGCTTCAGCATTAGCAGAGCAGTGAATCCATTCCAGGTCTTGGTCTATCCGAGATGATGAGGTGTATCTCCAAGAAGCAATGAGACCATTTGGATACAGCCTTGAAAGTCTGGACTAAAGCCCAGAGTGCATTCACCACTCCACTGACATGCAATCTACTACCAGTCACTGGCTTCAATCTTTTGTCTAGACTAGAAAAATCTGTGCTTCAGGTTGCCAAGCCTGCTGAATGGAACCATGTTGGGTTTTCTATATATAAAATCAAGCCTCACTGCATCCTATAGAAACAGACTAATTCATGAACTGTCATGTTTTCCAACATCATTTCTCCTTAGACTATCCACTCCAAAATAGAAAAACAGGTTTGGTGGGGGCAGAGAGAAGGAGGAATGCGCTAGTGGACTGAACAGAATTTTAATACATCTTTGCACTTTCTACATAGTCTTCTCATTTTCACTCTTTCCCACCCAACACCCTTGCAGCATTAGAAACTGCCCTCACCTACAAATCAAACTCTAGTCTCCTAGTCATCTAGAGAACCTCAATGTATTCTCAGCTTTGATATGCATTTCCTTCAAAAGGTCAGCTTGCTACAGATAAAACAGAGTATTATTTGGAGAAGGAAAAAAAAAGATTTTAATACAAAATAGACCTCTCTCAATTCCCTGTGTCTGTATGAGATGTTTAAAAGGACAGTCAGAAAGCCAATGGGGAAAACTGTGTTGTTTATTAGGGAGAGTAGAAACACCTTTTAGAAGCACAAGATGATGATGATGATGATGATGATGATGATGATGATGATGATGATGATTTTAATCTGTACAGATCATCTGCAAAGAAGATTTCTGTGGATATTATGGGCTATCAAAAAGGCAAACAAACAGGTCAGAGAGTCAATGAACCCTAACCCAAACTCTAACCCGAACCTCTCCCTTGAAGCCAAAATGACTAAGGTGAGGCTAGCATGGTTTGGACACATAATGAGATGTCATAACTCATTGGAAAAGACGATGATGCTAGGTAAAATAGAAGGCAATAGAAAAAGAGGAAGACCATATTATAGGTGGACAGACTCAATCAAAGAGGCCACGGTTCTGAGCCTGCAAGACCTGGTAAGAACAAACATTTTGCATAAAAACCCAACCTTTGCACAAATTGATTTTGTGGAGCTATGCACACACAAAGAGATGGACAACCCATTCTATGATAGCCTATTAATGAGTCCATGCAGCAAAGTAAGGCTTCTCACATATTTCCATTTTGCTCATTTTATAGAGATGTGCCACAGGCACCCTCAAAATATGCAAATTCTCTCCAAAGAAAACAGAAAAGGAGAAAAAATCTTGCCTATCCCCCCCCGCATAGTCTTGTTTATCAGCTGAAGACAAACCAGTTCAGGATTTACCCACTAATTCATCCTACTTACAGAACCGGGTAGAGAGGAAGGAAATGTAGTGAGGAAGGAAGGAAGGAAGGAAGGAAGGAAGGAAGGAAGGAAGGAAGGAAGGAAGGAAGGAAGGAAGGAAGGAAGACAGGCAGGCCGGCCTATGGACTTCAAAAATTCTTATTCAGAACAGCAGTTGGAGAGGAGATATATGCATACCCATATACACACAGCAGAGAAACGTATATACATGCACGATAAACACACACAAGGGAAAGGAATCGTACCTTTTTATTTTCTATTTATTTGTTTGTATCCCGCCTCTCCATATGGATCGAGGCGGCGAACAACTTACAAATAGCATGTATTTCGAAACATTTCTATACATGCCCCCAACAAGCTGGGTACTCATTTTTGTGATTCAAGGCATTGCCTCACCTGTAAACATTTTAAATGGACTGTTACTTTTAGGATCACAATGACTGACAGAACCTACTATATTAAACAACCCATCACCTGCTGGTCTTGCAATCTTATTTATGTGATTCAGTGCATACATACAGGATGTCATGTGTAGCGTATCGAGAAAACAACCACAGACCTGACTATAGCTTTCAGAAACTGCAGGTCTGCAATCCTGACCACAAAGCTGGAGCAACCAGTGGCTAGGCATTTCAACTGAGAGCATCCTAGCCTCTCTGATTTATCCCTCTTTGATACCAAGGTGCCATCTTTTGGGGAACATTTTGGACAAAAGGGAGAATTTCTGGATTCAAAGACTTAAGACCCTTAGAGCACATGGCCTCAGTCTAGAGAATAATGCCATCATCATCCACTGAAGAATTTTGAAAGCTAGACTGCCACCTTGGCTGTAGTTCAGTTTAGTCCTTAGCAACTGAAGAAGGAGGAAGCTAAAAGGGTTTTGTTCATTTGATTTTTTTTTAAAAAAATTCTGTTTGTTAATTGCTTCAATGATATATTGCCAGAATCCTGTGGGGCGACTTACAGGAATTAGAATTGGCAGTTCTGTAATGTTCCTATCCAATAAACGTTATGCTATCATGCTATTATGTAGGGGAGGCAAGAAAATGACCAAAGTGCATTGGAACCAATGTGCATCAGTCCTGGTGTGCATTGGTCTTGTCGTGCATCAGTCTTATTGTGCATTGGGGCATTGACAAGTGAATGCTGATGTGCATTGGTATGTTCTTGCCAGTGTCCCATTATGCATCATCACAATTCACTAATAGGGATTCTTAGCACCTCTGTTCCATAGCTAATTGTACATAAAGTTATTTAATGTACACTGTGAAAGAGGATTTCAGCCGATCTATATCTATCTATCTACCTACCTGTCTATCTATCTATCCATCTACCTATCTGTTTTATATCTATTGTCTTTCTATATGTCATGTATGTGTTTTGTGTGTGTTTGTGTAGCCAAAAGCAAAATCCCATTGAGAAATATTTATTGTACTTCCCTCCAAAACAATCTGCAACTGGGTATCTCATCTACCCAAGTGTAGAGCGCAACCACTATTAACTCCAATGCCCCTCCTGAGAGCTGTGATCACCAAGCTGCCATTTTGGAATCCCTTCCCAAATTAAGCATCCTTATGCCCCCTTTCTTTGTTGTTCAAAGCCTGACTTTTTGATTCAGACAAGTGAGTGGTGAGCTCTGCCCGCATTCGCCAGAGGTACTAAACCAAAATTCCTTTTTGTCTCCTCCAGGAAACTTAAATAAGTCACATTTACAGTGTTCACCAACTGTTCCCCTGTTTTTAATACTGAAAGTTTGATTGCCATGAGGGGGAAAATAATCAAAGCTATTTTATTGCTATTTGCTGGGCAGAAAACAGAAGGCAGTGACCTTCACTCGTAGTAAAATCAGGAAGGAAATCAAGCCTGTCACATTGGCAAATTCTTTTTCTCTGAACAGCACCTGGCTGAGACTTAGGAAAGTTTTTTTTTTAATTACAGCTCCCATAATCCCCAGCTAGAATGACTCAAAGTTGTCATGCTGGCTGGGGAACTTTGGGAGTTGTGGTGCAAGAAAGAATGGCCATGATTCTACATTGCACTTTTGTAATGCAAATCTACACTCATGTAGTTCAGTGGTGACTGTATTACACCACCGTTCTACTGAATATCAACATTGTGTAACCAATAGTGTATCTGCCAGTGCACCCACTTATTGACTCATTGTGCAATGGGGATGAACTATAGCTGTGTTTACAATTCCAGCAAACCCAGTGATGGAGACACTGGAGACACTGACAAATGGTTAAGCACCATCCAAGAATTTCTTTGGCTGAGCATTCTGAGCTCTAAATGGTACATTCCAGGATGCCATAGGAGGTTGTAGCAGCAGTCAAAGTGGGACTACAATTGTGTAGTGTGAAAGGGCCCTCAATTAAATAGGCAGTCATTGGTAGGTAGGCAGGGGAAATAATGAAGGACCAGTGATGGTGAGCACCCCTAGGTGGCTATTTGGTGAAGAGGTCATCTTCAGACTTGCTCATGTGGATCACAAGGCCTGGGAGTGGGAAAGGAAACTATGTTTGGGGCCTGCCCAGGGCCATGGGATGGGTGTGGAGGGGAAGGTGGGTCAACCCTAGGTGGGTCACTCTTGTTGGTGATTGGTTGGGCAAAAATACCCACTAAAATGATAGCTGGAACTCAGAGCTTGAGTGCTTCACCAAGGGGTATCTAAGGAGGTCAGGTTAGGAGCCCCTTCCTCAGTTGGAACCCACATTAGGCTCCTTGTTCCTGAATATCATTAAGGTTAAATTTATATATTTAAATCTACTAATATAAAAAAGTCAAAGTTTGCTTGTTTGTCTGTGTCAGGCAGGCGAAGACCTCATATGATTGGCTGCCTGTGAAGACTCTATGGAATCCTGGGGTTTGCAGTTTAGGGAGGGGCCTTTAGAATTCTCGGCCAGAGAGCTCTTGGACCTGTCTTGAATAGACTGGTTGCTAAGGAGATGAGGCCTAGCAGCAAAGAGGAGGGAAGTGTATTCCCTCAGGAACCCAACCTCTGTATGTTAATTACTCTGAAAAACAGACTGGACTGGGGAATATGGGGAAAGTTACACTTACCGGACAAGACAGTTTGGGGAATTAGAGACAAAGGATCTCAAATCTTTCTAACAAGTATTACCTACAAGAAAATAAAATCCCAGGCAATGCCGGGTATATACGCTGGTATTTAATGAATTGGAACTTCAGTACCCAACTATGGTATCAGGGCTCAAACTAGTTGGCCAGAAAATAATCTAATTGGAGAAAACATTGATGAAAGACAAGATTGCATAGTTGCATAGTCTCATCACATAACACAAAGGAGTTTTACTGAGAACAGTGCAAGACACTGAAGAATATCTACCTATAAACACACAGCAGCTGGTTTTGCAGTTCATTTCTTTTCAATGTAATCACTGGAGGATTCAGAAGGAATCAGTTGTGGAGGTGGTGGTGATGACAATGATAATTATGTCATTTATTTACACTCCGCCTTTTCCCCAAAACTGGGATTCAAGGTTATTTACAAATTAAAACACAGTACAGTTAACATATACAAAAGATAAGCTTTGCAATGGAACTAAACTACCAAGAACATTTTAAAAGAATTTAAACACACAGTAAAAAGCAGAAAGCATAGAAACAGTCCAGTACTGAAAAAATCTTCAGTTCTCAAAAGTTTATTGGAATAATAATTTGAAAATGTTTCTGCTGCTGACAGAAGGACTGTAAAGAGAGAGTAATTCTAGCCTTCATAGGAAAGGATTCCCAAAGCCTAGGGGCAGCTACTGAGAAGCCCATACTCTGAAGTTAAAGAATGTTTCTTTTCTGGACTAAAGTCTCTAGTCTGGCAAATCCAAGCTGTGAATGTGTAGCTGGCATTCCAACCAGAGAAGAAATCTAGGGAAACATCACATGACTCATAACACACCCAGAACATTTGGGGTCTGCACAAATGTGCATACTGATATATTTGCAGATATCTTCACCATTTTAAGCTTTATTATTTATATCAGTACAATGTGGTTCAGTTTGCACCCCTTCTACAGAAGGAAGTGCAATCTGCTACAGTCATCCCCAGTCTGGTGCCGTCTGGGTGTGTTGGACAACAATTCTGGTTCCTAGGTATTCTGTTTTATATGAGACATCCCATTTTAGAGTCCCATCAAGAGTTGAAAGGGCAGCTATCAAGGAATTAGATGAGATCCTCAACTATAAAGATCATCATGATGAACATGAGTCAGCAGTGTGATGCGGCAGCCAAGAAAGCCAATGCAATTCTCGGCTGCATCAATAGGAGTCTGGTGTCTAGATCGAGGGAGGAACTGGTACCACTCTACTCTGCTTTGGTTAGACCCCATCTTGAATACTGTGTCCAGTTCTGGGCACCCCAATTCATGAAGGACATGGTCAAGCTGGAGCAAGTCCAGAGGAGGGCAACCAAAATGGTGAGGGGCCTGGAAGCCATGAAACCCTATGAGGATAGACTTAGAGAGCTGGGTATGTTTAGTCTGCAGAAGAGAAGGTCAAGAGGGGACATGGTAGCCATGTTTAAATATTTGAAGGGATGCCACGTAGAGGAAGGAGAGGGCTTGTTTTCTGCTGCTCCAGAGACCAGGACAAGGAGCAATGGATTCAAGCTGCAGGAAAGGAGATTCCACCTGAACCTCAGGAAGAACTTCCTGACAGTCAGGGCTGTCTGGCAGTGGAATGTGCTGCCTCGGAGTGTGGTGGAGTCTCCTTCCTTGGAGGTTTTTAAGCAGAGGCTTGATGGCCATCTGTCGGGAGTGCTTTGAGGGTGTTCCTGCATGGCAGGGAGTTGGACTGGATGGCCCCTGTGGTCTCTTCCAACTCTACATTTCCATGATTCTATGATTTGGAGAGAGTGCACCAGTCATGACTGCTGGCTTCAGCATTAGCAGGATGGTGAATCCATCCCAGATTTCAGACTGAATTCTAAAAGAGCTATCCAAGATGGTGAGACCTGTGTCCAAAATCAGTTGAACCATTTCAACTGAGCTTTGAAAGTCTGAAATAAAACCCAGAGCAGAATGACATCCTCCCAACATAGAAACCACAATCGGTTGCTGCTTATTCTTTTGCCTATGCTAGAAAAATCTCTGGATATGGTTGCCAAGCTTTGTTGAATGGAACCATGTTGGGCTTTCTATATATAAAGTCAAACATCACTGTGTCCTATAGCAAAAGACTAATGCAGGAACTAGTATGCCTGCTGAAATCACTTCTGTCTAGACCATCCACTCCAAAATAGCTGTAGATTCTGTATTTCCTGCTAAAAGAGAAACAGGTTCGGGGAGCAGAGAGAAAGAGGAATGTGCTAATGAACCATAGAGCATTTCAGTATCTCTTTGCACTTTCCAAAAACTCTCTCCGTTTTCACTCTCATCCCACCCAACATCCTTGAAGCTTTAGAAACCAGCCCCACAGTCTACAAATCAAACTCTAGTCATCTAGAGAACCTGGTTTTATTTTCAACTTTAATATGCATTTCCTTCAAAAGGTCAGCTTGCTTCAGATCGCATGGAGTATCCATTTGGGGAAGAAAAAGAATTTTAGTTTAGAACCCCCTCTCTAAATTCCCTATGTCTTTTTAAGATGTTTAAAAGGACAAGACAAAAAGTTAGGGAGAAATGTTGTTCTGTTTATTAGAGGGAATAGAAACACTTTTAGGAAGCATAGGATTATTTAAAAAAAAACTGCACAAATGATCTGTAAAGGAGAAAAGTTCTATGGATACTGGGGACTGCCCAAAAGTCAAATAATTGGGTCCTAGAGCAAGTGAAACCTGAACTCTCCCTAGAAGCCAAAATGACCAGACTGAGATGATCATACTTTGGACACACCTTGAGATGATGCAACTACCTAGAAAAGACAATAATGCTTAATAAAGGATGAGGCAGTAGGAAAAAAGAAAGACTGTACTACAGGTAGTTTGATTCAACAAAGGAATCCAAAGCCCCAAATTTGCAAGACCGGAGCACTGCTGTTGGTGATCAAGGCTCAGAGAGACGTCCCATTCACAGGATCACTATGGGTCACATCTGACTTGATGGCAAAGAACAGCACCAGTTGAAACTGCATTCACATATAGAAAAAAACATTTTGAGAAATTGAAAGTTGCTCATGAACAGATCGCTTTGAGCCGAAAGGCGCAGCAACGACCGCTTCAGAAGCATAGATGCTCCAACTCACCTCTCAAATCAGAAAAGTTCTCCTTGTCTTCTAAATGACTCAAAACAGAGACTGAAGGTAGAAATACCAGAAGGAAAGCTAATCCAGGGAGATGGAGGAGAAATGGAAAGACAGCGTTGCTGAAAGAGTGCTTGCTAATCTTTAAATGTGAGCAATTCTGTCACACTGATCTTCCTTCCTATGCTGTGCCCTATTAAAAATACTGATAATGTGTACTACAAAATAATGAATTGTTCTAAATGGTTGAAAAATTAGTATTTTTTTAGCAGATAAAGTTAGTAATTGAATATGTGCCTTTAAGCAAGATGATGGGTGTTACAGTATAACCAGGGCAACATGCCTTTTACCATTAGAAGGAACTGTCTTGTTAATAGGATGTGAACACAGATAAAGAGACACCAGACTGAAAAACAACCCGTTGCTGGCTGGCCTGTGCTGGGAGATAAAAATTTTAACTCTCTGAGGAGAAAAATAGCAGGCAATATAGCTCTAGAGATTAGGAGCATTTTGCATGTGTCTGCGTGCATATTTTGCAACCAATGGAATCCAAATGTGTATTTTACAAAGGACAAGGAGAATATAAATTTCAAATGGAGAATGTGTACAGGACTGACTTGTTTTCTGGGGAACACAAAAGTCAGTCCGATTATACAATTGATTGTAATTAAATAAGTCTTCTTACCCTACTCAATCTCTCTGAGTTGTTTTTCTTTGACTTCATACACTCAGGGACAGAAAGATTTGCAGTAACAATACTATACCATTGTCTTCTCTTTGGCCTTTTCCTCACGACACTCTTATAGCGCGATTATTCCACTTTCAACCTGCTAGGGAATCCTGGGGTTTGCAGCTTCGAGAGGGGCCGGTCGGCCCTCTCGAAGCTGCAAACCCCAGGATTCCCTAGCAGGTTGAAAGTGGAATAATCGCGCTATAGAGTGTCATGTGGAAGAGTCTATGATTTAAAGCCATTTCCTATTAGAAGCCTCCAGTGATGGAGAGAAGATGATTCAAGGTGAATCAGCACAGATGTTCTTCATCCAAATTTATATCATTTTACCATTTATACTCTTTTTCATTCATCAGTGTTTCCACCTTAATGCCACAGCAGCTGAGGGCTCCTATGCCAAACAGAAGGTGAATCCACTCCAGGGTTAAAACTGGAACTTCAGAGGAACCTTCCAGGTGCTAAGCCCCAGCTTCTAAACATTGCAGGCAAATTTCAGACAATATTTATTTAACATCCTGCTTTTCTCCCAGGATAACTTAAAAACTCACAATGGATTCTCACTGCCCCATTGACATTGCAGCCAACAGCTATCACTTGAATAAATATGTACTTTTTTTAGAATTTTTTTTTTAAAAAACATTTTACTTTATTTTAAAGCAGAGGTGAGTAACTGAAGGGGGACAGCAGAAAAAACTGCCTCTGTGGCCATTTCCGCACTAGCCTGTTATAGTGGATGATTCCACTTTCAACATCCTCTGGAATCCAAATCTGGAATGCAAACCCCAGGATTCCAGAGGATATTGAAAGTGGAATCATCGCACTATAACAGGCTAGTGCAGAAATGGCCTGTGTCATGTACTAGAGAACTCACATACCACAAAACTTACTCAGAAGTAGACAGTGGTTTATTTTTATGAATAAGCACAAGCATCACAGCACTCTTCCACAGAAGTTGCCAAAATTGGAGGGTACATATATCATGCCTCTTTTATAGGTTATCAATACAAGCTTGAGCATGCAAAGCATTCATTGGTCAAAGCCATAAATCCCTTCCTGTATCTATCCTCCCTTTACTTTTCCAGGTTGGGGCTTGCCACAGTCCCATGTGCTCTTGACCACCCCTTGCAAATTTCTCTCTTCCTATGTCAACACTACTTTGTTCTCATAACATCCTACCACTGCTAGCCTTACTTCCAGTTTCCCACTCTTCCCTAATATGAAACACAATGCGACAGCAAGCAACCTTCTGATTACAATGAAGCAGCAATTAGCAGTATTGGACACAAAGTACTCCCTTTTTTCAATGATTGAATACAAAGTAGCAGTTAGCAAAGAATACACATTCAACAGGTCAGCATTTCCATGATCTTGGCAATCTGACAATCTGTGTCCCCATCCCATCCCATGGGTTACACTGCTATCTCTATGCACCCTAAAAATGACATTGTGCACAGAGATCTTTCTGCACCTTTGAGACTAACTGAGACAAAGAAGTTGGTAGCATATACTTTCATAGACTTAAGTGAGGTCCATCAGATGTTTATGCTACCAACATCTTTCTCTCAGTTTGTCTCAAAGGTGCCACATGATCCCTTTGCATACTGATCCAGGTTAACATGGCTATGCCCATTTCCATACTGCACTGTTATAGTGCTATGATTCCACTTCCAACCTCCTGTGGAATTCTGGGGTTTGTAGTTTCCTGAGGCCCAAGAGTCTAGCTGAGAATTCTAAAGGCTCTTCCCTAAAACACAATGCCCAGGATTCATAGGAGGTTGACAGTGGAATAATAGTGCTATAACACTGTAGTGTGGAAAGACCCTATGTCTTTGAATTCTAAAACTGATATTGTATAACTTGTGGATGACATTTATAGCTGGTCTTCAGACAAGAACTATACATGGAGTGTCGTGGTGGTGGGAAAGCTAAAATGCTGAATTTGTAGGTGGTTTTTTGTATCTTGGACACATTTTAAGAAGACTATTGGATGCCTTCCCCCACAAAAAAAGAGTATTTGAGAGGTTTGGGGAGACTGCCAGGAAATTTGGGAAGCACACAAATGGGTTTTAGGGGCAATATGCTGCCTTCAAATGCTGCACTTTTTTCACCCCTGGTTTAGAGATACAAGAAAGGCCACATGCTCTGTTTTCCAGTTGAGGATAGTATTCAAGGGGCCCAAGAGCAGTGACTCAGATCCTACTTGTGCAACCTATCAGCATCAGTCATCTGAGCCAGTTGTTTCACTCTGCTTTACTGCTCCTCTATCACCTTTCTTGATACGATGTGCCCACAGGAGGACAACCAAGGAGGTGTGATTTAGAGGCATAGATATCTTTAATATGGAGAAAAGAAAGAGTGATCTGATAGCCCTCTCCAATTATTCAAAGAGATGTCATGGAGAGAATCGAGCAAAATTGTTTGCTGCTGTTTCAGAAAGAAAAACACAAAACCACGGACTGAAATTACATGAGAAGAAATGCCACTGAAATATTGGGAAGAATAGCTAGATGCCTGTCGTCTCAACTAGAGTGGACCCACTGAATGAATTATTGAATGGTAATTCAGCTCATTGAGTCAATGGGTCTATTTTAGGTGGGACTACCTATAGAATTCAGATCAACTTCTTTACTGTAAGAGCAGTTCAATATTGGAATAGAGTGGGGAACTCTCCTTCTTTGGAGGTCTGTAAATGAAGGCTGGATTAACATCTGTTTTATTTATCTATATCCCACCTTTCTTCCACTGTGTGACCTTTCAAGAATGCTTTAGCTGTGTATTCTTGCATGGCAGGGGCTTGAACAAGATAGCCCTTGTGATCCCTTCCAGTTCTCGGATTCTAGGATTGCTGATCCTGTGAAAGCTTTTTGAGATCCCATCCATGTTTCTTCAATCAAGGTACTTGAAAGATGAATAGAATTCAACTTGATCTTTGTATTAGTAGTAGTAGGTGTGCCTGTCTGCAAGCAGGCTGAAGAGTCCTACAATAAAATCTAGTCCAATTAAAGCTTAACCTTGCATGTAATGCTCTGTAACGGCAGTTGGTTAAGTGTTCCAGGATTACCACAGGCATAGAATTTTCAAAACAAGGCTCTCAGAAATAGAAAGCCTATTGTTTTGTCTCTTAATAAAAGTCAATATTGCATGGCCATTCAAACATGGTTTGTGTTAAAAGTCCTCCTTGTTGTTAAGCAAAACCAGCTCATCGCACGATTAGCAAAACACATATGCGCACACTGCTGTGGAAGAGGGGCTGAAAAATCAGCATTTCAAAAAAAGTTACAACCGGGTCACACATTTGTAAATTACTCCTTTTGTGATGGACTAACACAGGGTTGCTGATTATTTACAGGGGGAAAATTACAGGGATGGGGTGGAACCTGCAGGACTTGGAAGCATAGTCCCAAATGGAACCTGCAGAATGTGCAAGACTTGGAAATATAGTCCCAAACAGTAACTTTTCCAAGTTCTCTTTGTGATGGGTTTACCAGCAAGTTTGTAATAATAGCTAGTCTTTCTTCCTTCAGCCTTTTGACAATACAGTACGTGAGCCTCAAATGTTTCTTTTCTTCTACACAGAGGCCAAGATCTGTTACCGCATCCTACCATCACTCCTACAAGATAGATGATTTTTATAAATTCAATTTAATAATGACCAGAGAATATGATCGGGGTAATGTGACCAGAGACATGTTTGGGGTCATGACAGTGGAAAAGTCCAGATAGGATTATGCAGAAAACTCTGATGCTGATGGATTTGTGCTAGTTCCTTCACCGCTTCAGAATCTACATTTTCAAACCCAATGGAAGGAAGATAAACTGCTCAGATAGAGCAATGAGAGACTATCCTTTGATCTTACCCTATGGAGATCTTCCTTATATACCTTATTTGACTGAACATTAAGAGATTGTCGTGAATCTCACCAATGTTTTTTCACTCCAGAGTTAAACCATTCCAGACCCCTTTGACAGTCCCATGGGAAAGCCATTAAGGCTTTGTCAACACATTCCTTCAGGATGTGAAGTAGGGTATTGAAATCTTGGCTTTGACCTCAGCCAATTGTACTAGATAGAACACAGTCCAGACTGCCACTCCTCCATGCTACCCTCAGATGCTGTCTGAGCCTCTTTTCTGTGACCTCCTTCTTCAAAGACTGGTAATTATCACCCGTTCCAACCAATCTCTCTCTGTCCAGTCTTTCTTTTTTCACTTTCCAATAGCCTCGTATGGTTTTTAAGAGCACCTGAATCCTCAGTTCAATTCAACTTAACTCAGTTCAATTGTCAATTCAAAGAAAATACTTTATTTACCTTTAGCTGGCATCCTCTCTACAGTTAGTACTGGTATAAATAGGTGAAAAAAAATCCTGCCATTACCCTTCTTTCACAGGCCTCCCTTGAGCTATAATTCCCCCAAATTCTAAGAAGACGTTGGCATTGGGGGTAGACCTCAACATCCCTCCCCCCCGCTTAGGGTAACAAGATCCTCCATCATCCTTGCATAGAGTAAACCTACACTCACATAGTTCAGTACTGATTGTGCTACACCTTGGGTTGCCAGGTGAAAATCGGAACAGAGCTCCTATATGTTAGTTAGTTGCGCAAAGGAAGAGGGAATTTCAGCAGGTGGCATTTATGTGACAAGCATCACCCACTGAAATTTTGTTCTTTTACACAGCTATATAAGGTACGACAACCTGCTTGTGTTTTCTCACCTGGCAACCATAGCTACACTATTTTTCTGTTCAAATGCTGATGCTGTGCAGGCCAACTGGACATCTGTGAACATCCCTGCTGTTTCCCCTATTCTAGGGAATAACGTGGTACATTGAAGGTACTGATGAGTAGTTACGCACACCTGAAATGTGAAATTGCATGTGCAACAGTGCAATTGTAGAATACCACTTACTCTACTGTGAACCAAATATGGTCATTCAGCCATGGCCAAAAAAAGTACAACCCTAACTATAATAAAACTTGTGTGGGGATAAAAAACTGAGAAGATGCCATTAGAAACATTTTAAAAAAATTGTTCAGAGGGTGAACGGATTCCACTGTTATTAAACAGCAAAGAATGTATAAAGCAATACCACGAAAGTATTTATTTTTTAGGAAAAAAATGAGCATGGACATTTTTGAGGCTCAACAGAGATGGAGAGAACATCTCTACTTTGCCTCTTTGACCTTTTGCTGTCTTGGCCAATTGACTTTTCAAAATCTCTTTCCTTGGTGTCTTCAGAACATATTCTGATGTGTGTGATTCCAAGATCAATCAGTGTAAATAAAACATGTCTTCTCTTTTCCATCTTCAGCTTCAACGCACCTCTCACTGAAGAATGCAACAACTTGAGGCTTTTAAGAGAATATTCTCTTCCTATGGGTTTTTGACCTTTAAAAAAATAAAAAAAAAACAACCCCACAAGCTCAGAATCTGTGTTTTGAGCAAATGTAATTAGAAGATGAAAAAAGGTCTGCTGGAGTGAACTCAAGGTTGATATATTCACTCTCTAAGAAAGACCAACCAGATACTTCTGGAAGTTCATAGGTGGGTCACAAAAGGGATATTTTACTGAGGGTATATTACCTTTTTTCTTCAGAGTCCTTCTCAAAATGGCAACCCTGAATGGCCTTGTACCATTTCTTGACATCATTTAAAGTGAGTCCCAGATGAAATCAGGGTATTTGGCAGGTGCTGGGGTGCTGACAGACTGAAACTGAGTTGGCATTTTGTTCCTTTACATGTGTTTTGGAGTTGATATTTCTGTTCATTTTTCAGGTGAAAATTGCTCCAATATAATGCCATTTTTAAAAACAGAAAAGGGTGTTGGGACCTTTGGAAGACATCTGGGGAGTTTAGACAATACAGAAGTCCAAGAGAAACATGTTGCCCACAAGCGGCACTTTCCCCATCCCTGCCATAAGAGAACTGCTGAAAGAGAAAGTGATGACTCACCAACATTGTCTTTGCAGTTGATCAGCTAAATTGGGGAGGGGGATTCATGTTAGTACCTCCAAATCATTGCATAGCAACAGCAATAGCAGTTGCATTTCTATACTGCTTATCAGTGCAAAGCACTTCCTAAGTGGTTTACAATGTGTTTAGCTAATTGCTCCCAACAAGCTGCATACTCATTTTACCAGACTACAGAAGGATGGAAGGCTGAATCAACCTGGAGCCCTGCAGGATCGAATTCACAATGTTGTTGCTGCAGTACTAGCATTTAACCATTGTGTCACCAGGACTCTTGAATACCAAGGTCACTGAATTCACCAAATACCAAAGTCAGGATTGTCCACACCGTCATTTTTTCAGTTTCGATGTATGGCTGTGAAGGCAGGGCAGTGAAGAAAGCTGAAAGGAAAGAAAATCAACTCATTTACAATATGATGCTGAAGAAGCGTTTTGCATATACCATGGACTGCCAAAAAGACAAATAAATGGGTCCAAGAACAAATGGGACTTGAACATCCCCTAGAAGCCAAGATGACTAAAGTTAGACTGTTGTACTTTAAAGATGCTATGAGAAAAGAGGACTTATTAGAAAAGACAATAATGCTTGGTAACATGAAAGGCAGTAGGAAAAGAAAGAGACCACATTCCAGGTGGATAGACTTAATCAAGGAAGCCACTGTCCAAAGTTTGCAAGACTTGAGCAGGGCTGTTGATAACAGAGTGACTTGGAGGTTGCTTGTTCATAAATCAAAATTAACTTGGTGGCCATTAACAACAACAAAACCTTCAAGTCCCCATCCATGATGTGCTTCATCATACTGCTTCACACCTTTCTGAGGCAACTGGTTCCAAAGGCTGAAAAGGAAACCACCAAGAAGAAGGGTCTTTCCTATGCACCAAGAACATCAGCATAGGTCCTGTTAGCTGAACAGGTGGTGGGTGAGGTTCCACTGACAAAAGTATGAAGGTCTGTGAGTAAGTGAAGAGGAACAAAGAAAGTCATCTCCTCCTCTATCCAGAGAGAGAGAGATACTTGTCTTTCCAGCAGGTCTTCAAAGATGAAGGTGCTCCATGGCTGCCTTGGAAAATTATCTATCCAAGGAAATCTTTCCAAAGCATCTTTAGCTCCACTAACACAGCTAGAAACTAGGTATAAATGGGCTGCTAACACCTTTCTCACTCAGTGGAGATGGCTCGTGTTACAAGGATGTATACCCCACTCCTTGATATGGTTTAATTGGCAGATATGATTTGATTGGCATGAAATATAAATTATATCCTGCTGTAGGTGTGAAGCTTGCTGGCAAAGAAGATTGCACACATGTGTTGCAAAACATAGTTAAATTTTGCTATCCAAACTTTTCCTTCTCTTTTCCTTCATTTAGCCTTGCGTGACTACAAGACAGCCTTGATCTTATGTGTGCAATTGTTAATTCCTGCAAACAAAGAAACATACTTTTCAGTCTCTGGCTCTTTGTTCCTTACGCCCGTACCAGTATACATAGGTACAAAATGTCTCATAAGGTTATCCCCCCTCTCAAGGCATCCTCTTTGAGCTAACAATTCCCCACCATTTCACAGAGGCACTGGCATTGTGGGTGGACCTCTGGGTTATGTTTTGGGGTAACAACTCTCTCTGCCTTTTTCCCCATCACTGCTGTGTGGCATTGAAAAAGATCACTACAACAAGCATAACAGAGCATTAAACTGTCTGAGTGCACCATTGAGGTTCCAAGCAGAGTAGGCTCATATGGGAAAATTCAGTCCAAAACTACACAGAACTCTAACATTTTTGGCAAGAAGATTGACCCAGACTGGAAGCTAATGAAGACTGGAGCTAATGAAGATCTTACAATGCTCATGATTTATACGATCAAAAAGAATGGGTTCCCATTCTTACTTTGTTCCCAGTGTAACTTGGTGAATATGTGAGGCACTTTTCAAAAGAATCCTGTCCAGAGTGCACTGTAGTGTGTCAACTTGGCTGTAATCAAGGTGAGTGGACCTATGGTAACTTTTTCCTTTCCTATAATTTTCATCATTTCTTACTGTTATGGTTTCTCCCACCTTCCCAGTTCTTTTCCCTCTATTAAACCAACAGGGAGGGAATTCAGAGACAGGGAAAATGCATTTCAAAGCAGAAATGACTTCAAATATTGCCATTAGATTTCTTGTCATTTAAGAGAAAAAAGGTGAAAGAAAAGGCTTTGTTCAATTCAGTCCTTAGGGGGCTCCTGTAAGCCCTGTAATATGCAAAATCTTCCTGCGGTTGCAGAATTCATTATTTCCAATTTTATCATTTGAGGTTCAATTTGTGATGCTATTTTGAAGTACTGCTCCAGACTGTTCGTAATTCATAGATTAAATTCACTACCACAAGATGTGGTGATGAAGGGAAACTAGCAGAGACGATTTGAAAAGGATTTCACGTATGTAGTGGGCAGTTCTGTCATCAATGCTGACTAGCCATGGTAGTTAAATGGATCTTCTATGTTCAGAGGAAGTATACCTCTGAGCAACAGATGCTGGTGGCTTTTTTGTCTGTGGGGTGGTAAGTCTACATGGATTCCAGTCTCAAATTTAAAGTAGCTATCCAAGCTACTTGATCTGTTCTGTGGAACGGATTCACCAAGTTGGATACTTTCTTGAAAGTTTCAGACAAAAACCCAAAGTGGATTCACCAAACCAGCCAGTCCCTCCAATTCCCTATGTGCCCCCCTTCCTTGCAATATTATCCTGGTCATAGTTAGAAACAGAATACTGAGTTGGATGTGTTAACAAAGGAGATTAGAATCACAGGCCATTTCTACCCTACACTGTTATAGTGCTATTATTCGACATCCAATATCCTGTGGAATTCTGGGGTTTGTAGTTTACTGAGACCAAAGAGCTCTCTGGCTGAGAATTCTCAATGTCTCTTCCTAAAGTTCAAATCCCAGGATTCCATAGGATGTTGGAAGTGGAAGGATATCACTATAACAGTGTAGGGCAGAAACGGTCATAGAATCATGGAATCATAGACTTGGAAGAGACCACATTGCCCAATGAGTCCAAATCCCTGCCATGCCGGAGTACATGCTAAAAGTACCTCTAGAAAATAGCCATCCAGCCTCTTTTTAAAAACCTACATTCTGGGGTTTTTTTCTTTAACTTTACCTATTCAAGAATTAGGGAGTTAGAAAAATAAATTTGAATGATAGATAGATAGATAGATAGATAGATAGATAGATAGATAGATAGATAGATAGATAGACAGATAGACAGACAGACAGACAGATGCCAAACAACTTTTATTTAGCCTAAACATTCATGGGCCATGCATTTCAACAAATGCATTTCATGTAGGCTGTCATCTACAAAAGCTTAGGCATGATAAAACCTATTAATCTTCAAGGTGCTATTAGAATCTTTGTTTATGTTCTTGCTGTAACACACTGGCATAATTACTCCTTAAAATTCATAAGGCTGAATGTGTATGTAACCCTAAATAGAGTATATTTATTGACTCAGTGAGTTTTATTTAAGTGTTGATTCCCCAGTTCAGTGAGTCTACTTTAGTTGGGACTACCAATGAGATTTGGCCATTGTGTGGAAATATATGGCAGAAAACTCACCAAATAGACCAAAAGCAAATTGGTGGCTCTCTCAGAAGAGAGGACCATTGCACTGCAGTTGCACATCAAGATCCTGCAGCATATCAGAGGACACTGGGCATCTTGGACAGAACACAGGGAGAATTTAGCCTACAAAATCAACAGGAAGAAATTGCCAAGGAAAATGTGGAGGCCTTAACAGTGAGAGAAACTGCATGGAGGACAATCCCTGTCAAGAGCAGACCATACAGAAAGGATTCTGAACTGTTCCAGCTGAGCAATCAATCCCTACAACTTCAGGAGGACAGCAGCAGTGAAGATGCTCAAACAGGAAACCACCAACAAAGGATACAACATGTGAAGGAAAGAATCAACATAACCATCAACAAGGAGGGGACATGTTTGTTCTCTGCTGTTCCAGACTGTAGGACCGAGTCTAATGATTTTAAGTTACAGGACAGTAGATTTCAATTGAACATTAGAAGAACCTACTTGACAGTAAGAGCTATTCAGTAATGGAACTGATTACCTAGAGAGCTGCTGGATCTCTTTCTCTGGACATCTTCATAAAGAAGCTAGACAGAGACCTGCTGGAGATGCTCTAGCTGGAGTTCCTGCCTTGGGCAGGGGGTTGGACCTGATTGCCTATGGGTCCCTTTCCAACTCAATGATTCGATGATTCTATATCCCTTTCCAGTAGCAAAGAGAGCACAAGTAGTGAGAGATTCTAAAAGATCTAGGGTTACAATCTCTTCCTTGCATAAAGTGTTCATAAAACAAAAGGCACTTGTTTTGATAGGCCCCAAATAGCAAGTATAATGTCATGTACTATGATCATAAAAGACCTCACAAATCTGTCAGTTATTACAGGGCACTTGAAAGATCATAGTGATGTAGCAGCAGTAATGGTGTGATTCACACCCACAGGCAGGGGAGCACTGAAGGACAAAGGGCAACAGACCGTAATTAGCATCAGTAAATAATACTCCACATCTAACTTTTACTGTGTAAACTGACCCTACACATTATGGCCCTGATGATGGTGCCTTATTTTATGCCTCATTAAATTGAGCATCGTTTGACCTTCTATGCCATTTTGTGTTCCTGTGATGTTATAACTAAACAAGCAAAATGTTCAAACAGCAGTGACAATATTTAAAAATCTAAGGCATGGTCCATCTTGCTGTTTGAGCAGGAACAAATACAGGAAAGCATGTACAACAAACCAGCAGAAAAGAAGGAGACTGGGCTCCATATGCTTATAGGTGGACCAAATTTTATTCTTTTAAAAACGCCCACCAGTGGGTGAAGTGGCAACAAAAACTTGTGACCGTGTCCTGTTTCTGATTATTGCAGTCTCACTCTCTGGTGATAGGAGGCTGGAAATATCATCTTCCTTGTGCCCTGATCACAAACTGAACAGACTTCTTTCACCCAATCCAGCTGCTGGCTGTTAAAGTGGACTAGGGAGGGTGTTGAGCAAGAAGACATTATTACTTAGGCCATTTCCGCACCAGACTGTTATAGCGCTATGATTCCACTTTCAACATCCTATGGAATCCTGGGGTTTGCAGTTTAGGGAGGGGCCAACATTCCATAGGATATTGAGGGAGCCCTGGTGGCGCAGTGGTTAAATGCCAGTACTGCAAGTCACAAGGTTGTGAGTTCGATCCTGCTGGGCTCCAGGTTGACTCAGCCTTCCATCCTTCTGCAGGTCAGTAAAATGAGTACCCAGCTTGTTGGGGGCATGTGCAGAAATACATGCTATTTGTAAGTTGTTCGCCGCCTCGATCCATATGGAGAGGCAGGATACAAATAAATAATTTAAAAAAAAATAATAAAAGAAAGTGGAATCATAGTGCTATAACAGTCTCATGTGGAAGCAGTCTTAGTTACATATGCATAACTAAGTAGCTGATGTAGAATATCAGTGACTGTTTTTAAGAGCAATTTCTTTTAATCTAGATTGGGAAATGCACCAGATTCCATCCTGCTTGAAAGAGAATGTAATAGGAAGAAGAAGAGAAAAGAAAAGAAAAGAAAAGAAAAGAAAAGAAAAAAAAAGAGAGGGAGGGAGGGAGGGAGGGAGGGAGGGAGGGAGGGAGGAAGGGAAAGTGAGGGAAACAAAGGCAAATGGCTGCAACTGGTTTGTTGGTTGCTATTTTTACAATGCTTTAAAACTGCATTGAGATGGGCTTGGAAGGCCATGAATCAGTCATCCAGGGGACACTATTATTGGGATAAGTAATTTCCACAACTTGGTAGAAATGAAGCAAGGGAGGAAGTAGTGAACTCTGTGGACTGAATCCTACTTATATTCTGAAGAAGAAGTAAATCCACTGAGTCAGCCATTACACATTGAGTCAATCCTGACATAAGCCCTATTAACTGAGTGGGTCGATTCTACTTGGGGCAAAAATCAGGATTCAGGCTTTGTCATCCTGCATCTGGTCCATTCTGATCCTCCAAGACCCAATGAGCAAGAAACGTATCAATAAACTGAAGTTAAATAAGCCCAAGAATGAAATCTCATATGAAACCAGTGCTGCAAAAGGCTAGCCTATGTAGTTTTCTTTCTTTCTTTCTTTCTTTCTTTCTTTCTTTCTTTCTTTCTTTCTTTCTTTCTCTTTCTTTCTCAAGGACCTAACATTAGTAAATACAGAAAAATCTAATTTCCTTTCTCTTTGGCCTACAGTTTGGTGGAACAGCAATAGCCCCAGATTAGACACTGCAAAGCGCAAGTTTGGGTCATTTTAAGACATTTTTCCCCAGCACATGTAAATGTCAAGACATACCAAGATGCAAAGTGAAATGAATGCATTTGCTCCCTTTCTCATCACATCTCTTATCAGCAAGGAACAATGTTCCATTTGTTATCTCTTTAATTACACTTACAGGCATCTGCTGGATATTATGAAGAGGAGATGAGCACCACTGGCTGGTAGGGGGAAGTAATAACGCTCTTTTACAAATGAGGATGAATAAAAGAGAAGATGAAAATTTGCAGATAGTGTATTTACAGATAGTATATCAGTGTATGGGTCTGTTCTCCAGAAGTCATTTTTAACTCATGTTTGAGGCTCTGTCTCATGTGAAATTAAATTCTAAACTACAGAAGGCAAACTCTTTTGCAGGAGAATCTGTCCAGTTTAGGTTCATAGGAGGAAAAACTTGGAAAAGTTCTTTTTGAAGACAATCGAATCCAGGAAACAGCATGACGACTAGCCATACTGCCTTGAGAAGGGGAGTGGGGCACTAAAGTCCCCAAAAGTGGCTTTTCTCATTTTTCCAAGAGCTGGATCATGTCACTGTTTTGATGATACATTCCCTGCCCATTGCACCTTGATGGGTCAGGATGCATAAGTTAGAGAGAAGCCTGAATCTTAACAGTAATCCCAAATATAGTATAAACACTCAGTTAATGGGACTTACATGCATATTGACTCACCATAGAAGAGTTAATTTAATGGATCAACTCTTTGGAGGAGGTATTAACCACAGACTTTGATTGGTTTGGCTATTGAAAATTTTGGCTAGCGTGCTCTTGGTAATTTGCATACATGTCAGTTCCCTTAGGCATGCAGTTGTACTTTCTTGCCATGGTACAACTTCTGCATCCAGTTCACAGTTGCGTGAGTGGAAGCCCACAAGTGCAACCGCATGCAGTTTCACATTCTCCACTGGTATATATCTCCTCATCAGTGCCTTCAATGCACCCTTGGTTGACTGAGATGGTAGAAACAGCCACTGCACATTCTCCATTGCACAGGGGAACAACAAGCAAGCACATCTGCAGGTACATATTTAAGTACAAAATATTGGCTTTCAGCACAAAGATGGTGTAGCGTAACCACCACGTCAATACACGAGCATAGATTTATGCTACACAAGCACAAGATAGAAGCCTGGCTGTTATTTTTTAAAAAAGATAAAAAACCTTGTGATTGTAGATTTTCACATTTAATTCTTACAACATTTTGTTTCATCCTGTCTGTGCATCACTTTACATTTTCTTAAAAAAGTCGATTGGACTATACATATGAGCCAAATCAAGATTTAAAATCTTCAGAGGCAGAGGGCTTTCTCTTGGTCCCACCTGGTGGGACATTTCCAATCAACGTATGTATATTCCAATCAACCACAGGTATATCTGGTGACTACTCAGGAAAAAGTCTTATCTGTAGATACTTCCAAGCTGTGGAACTCTCTTCCAAGCGAGGCTCCCTTCTTCTTTTTTCTTTTTTTTTAGGAATTTTTATTAATTTTCCAAAATATATAATAGAAACACAAATAAATCTCTCTCTCTCGCGCTCTCTCTCTCTATATATATATATACACACACACACATATATATAATTATTTTAGTCCTTCTGTTCCCCACCTCATATATATCAAAAATTTTCCAGTTGAATCCTTCTTCTTCCTTATATATAGTCTTTGTTGAATACCCCAACATACTTGATTTGCAGACATTTACATTTTTAACCAAAGCATTACCCTTTTCCATTCTCTTTCAAAATTCTGAACCATTTTATCCTTAAGGGAATATGCTAGTTTGTCAGTCTCTACCATGTCTACCATTTTTAATTTCCATTCATCTAATTGAATATCTATTTTATCTTTCCAACGCTGTGCATAGGTTAACTGTGCTGCTGTAATCAAATACAATAATATCTTCTGTTATTTTCTTACGAAGTGGGAACGAGAAGGAGTAAATTGAAAGCAAAGATAGGGAAAATTGATGAAGTTGAAATATTACAAGGAAAGCAGGCAGGACAACAGAAGTAGTAAAGTTTAAGAGGAAATTGTAAGAAACAAGATAATCAACCAAACAAGAGGATGGATAGAAGTGGAATTTGTATATTTAGAATGCAGATAAGGGTAAGTTAAAGAAAATAGAATCTTTCTATAGTTTGAATTTTGACTGCAAAATAACCCTTAATGTTAAAAGACTGATAGAAAGCAAATGATAGAATAATTGTTTATAATTTGTTTCTCTAGATATACAATTTTTTTATGTAATAGAAAAACAAATAGGACAGTTATGGTACTTGTAAATATTGACTGATTTTAATAAAAAAGATTCTTCTGTTATTTTCTAATCTCCTGGTTCTGACCCATTGCCTCTCTCAGTAAATGTCAGGCAAAGGCTACTGCAATTCATGAGAATCCAGTGAAATTTGCCCTTTCCAGTGATTTTTTTTTTTTATCAATAGCCCTAAAGTTCAACTTCTGTTACCATAAGGATTTCTATCTTAATGCAGCCACACTGAAATCACTCCACAACGCACCACCCCGAGTATTTGATAAAATCACCAAACTGTGGGTCTACTCTTCCAAACAGTGGCAGTCCACAGTATTTTTCTGATGACAGTGGTAGTAATCATCGGGTTTCCCTGCTAAGAAATACAAAAAAATGAACAAAAGAACCAGACTGGTTGACGTCTGTCAATCACAGCAGCTGTATCACTGTATTTTGTACCCCAATGGTATAATCACTTAAATAGGATAAATAAAGGACTTAACGGTAGAACAGGCAGCAAGCAATTTAAAATCCCTTTACCTCCTTTCAAGTCTTATTGATTGGTGGGAGATTAACCTGCAAAAAGGGGGAAGAAAAAAAAACCCAAGCCTAACAGGATTGTTTTTAAGAGTTTGGGATGGGAAGAACTTTCCTTTGCTCTTATCTTTAAAGTGAGAACCTAATTTGTACTTCCCCGACTAATATGCCAATTGGGGAGCATTTATTCGTTGAACGGTGAGCTTCTCCAGCTTTGGAAAAGTAACTCCAGGCTCAAAATTGCATATAAAATGTGTATGTTAATGAAAAGTTCAAGAAAAACAAGGTATGTATATTATCTTACGTTAGGGAAGGCTACAGGCAAAAGTAAATTTGATTTTTCAAAAAATAAAAAATCTACAGGCTGATGTGGAAAGGCAGGGTTCACTCTAATCTATATTAAAAGCAGCCACCAGACATGTGCACATGGTTGTACCGGCATGTATATACTGTCTTTTCTCATTGGTCTAGATTTGTCTGGAGGTGTTTATAAATTTATTTATTTATTTATTTATGGGCAGGAGTTGACAGTAATATACAGCTTTCTATATGGATTTCACAAACCAATTTAAACAATTTGCAATAGTGAAAAGGAACCTTATGCAACAGATAAGGCAGGCCACAAAGTCCTGTTAGAGATGTACATGATGAGCACAACTTATATGCACATAAGTTCCTTTTTGGATGGAGTACAGAGTACTATTCTCTTGTGCTACACACACACACACACAGAGACTTCCATACCTGTGATGGACTCCTTTGCTCATTCTTAGCTAAGAGAAGAGAAGAGGGAGTCAGGTCATGATGCTTCCCTGTCATAGTTCTGTATGAGAAACAGGTAGAAAGGAGCCTGGTTTTATATTCATGCATTTGTTAACATATTGCATATTCTATAGTCTTGCTGTCATGTATTAGAGTCTACCAACAAATTACCTTTATGCATTGAATTGAGACAATGGAATCAGACAAGTGGGAGGGTGCTGGAGAGCAAAAGAGGGAAAAGAATGGTGATATGTGTTATGAGAACAAAGTGCTGTTAATATAACGGAGAGGACAAAGGGAGCAAGTCAGTAACTGCTCAAGGTCAAGAAAGTCTGGGAAAAGTCCCAGCCTGGGAAATATAGTACAACACTTTACTAACCAATGAAAGTTTAGCATGCATGAATTTGGATTGGATTGCTTATAAGAAAATGTAAGAGTGCTGTACAATACAGTTGTGGCAACTTCTGTGGAAGCGTTACCACCCCTTGCACACCCCATCCTGAAGGACAGCAAAATTGGCATGAAATATTATATAAAGATTGGACTCTTGTGGCTTGGAAACATGCAGCAAGCAGGACTCTGGCTGTATACCTGGACTAGGTCATCATGGCCTCAACATGGCCAGGTCATAAGGTTGAGAAGAGTTAAGTAGAAAAGGCCAGAGGGAATAGACTTTCAGTAATCCTGTCAATGATCCAACATCCGAAAATAAAAGTAAATGCAACTGCCCAGACAAGCACCCCTGCTGTGCACGCTTCCTACCAAAATCTTCCCCATTCATATTACACAACCAGGACATTAAGAGGCTGTCAGGACTCCCATCAGTGTTTTGTCACCCAAGTCCATTCTGGACCTCTTTTGTTTACTCTTCTGGAGAGCAATTAACACTCACCCCTTCAGGATAGGAAAAGAGTATTTAACTCTAGCTCCATCCCGGCATCTTGCTAGCACTTTGAGCATCACGCTGCACCCCAGATTTCCATTCTTCCATGTTGCCTTCAAACTCTTGTGTTTGAGCCACCTCCCTTTGATCCTCCACTCCAAGAGCAGTAAATATCACCCTCTACACCCAAAACCTCTCTCTATCCAAATTTTCTCTCCTTTCCCTTCACTAGACTTGTATGATTTGTGAGACTGCTTAATTTCTTGCATGCATCCATGAAAATTCCTCCAATAAAACATTATTATTTATTTTCAAATGGTGTCTCACAGTTAGTATCGGTATACACAGGAGGAAAAGCTCTGTAGCATTGGATCGGTCCCATGATCAACTAATTGTCAAAATTCCCTCCCCAAACAAGCCTTTAAAAGGACTGGTTGTTCATCTCAATTTCTCTTTTCCTGTGCTCATGTTTACCACATTATAGAACATCAGCACCACTGAATTAAAATGTTGACTGTGAAAGAAGGGGTCCAAATGAGTTCGCCTTTACTGTCTCTTTAACTTGAATGAATATATATATGAATATGAATGAATGATATTGGAATAACACAAAGGCGAATAAATTGAAGTAGCATTAGCTTCTGTAAAGGTAATAAAACCTTGTCTTCTGAAGCCATCTCTTGCTATTAATGAGTTCTCAGGTGTTCATTCTGCGGAGATTACTTTCTTAAGGTCATTTGAAATGGTGTGTGTGCAACCTGAAAGAAAAATACAGAGGTATATTTATCTGATTTCATCCTGAAACAGCTCACCGTTTCTCAACCAATATTTGAATAGAGCCTTCTGCACGATTCTCTCAGTTCAAAGTTTTCATGTAGAAGTTTGTTTCAGTAAAGAAAGCCTCTGCCCCTTATAAGCCACCAAAACTGAAGGGGTGCTACTTACTGGTCATCAGGCTTGGAAGATGAATGTCTCAATGGTTGACTAGGTTCTACTAGTTAAGAGCCAGGGTAGCGTAGTGATTTGAGTATTAGACTACAACTCTGGAGACAAGAAGGGCTTGAATCTCTGCTTAGCTGTGGAAGCCCACTGGGTGACTTTGGGGAAACCTCACTGTCTCAGCCTCAGAGGAAGGCAATGGCATACCTCTCCTGAATAAATTTTGGCAAGGAAACTGTAGGACAGGGTTGCCATAAATCAGAGCTGACCTGGAAGGCATATTTCAACAAAAAATAAATTGGTTTATATAGGATGAGTTAGTCTTTCAGACACCCTGCCCCAGATTATTTAGGGCTCTCTAAGTAAGAACCAGGACATTGAACTGGATTGCAAAACATATTACAAGCAAGTTAAATTGATTCTAGACCAGTGTAATATGGTTTGCAAAAAGCATATCAGTGGAGAATCTGTTGGGTGCATTTGGCTCGTGTTCTTCTCATTTCTTAGTCTTTTGAGGCTGAATGCCAGATATGAAATTATATTTTAATAATAATCTTCCTTTGTGTTAAAGCCAATAACGCCTCAGTCAATAAAGCAGTGAGGCATCTAATTTCTAGCAAGGAATACAATCTAACGTTTGGAGATGTGTAAGCGTAATTTTACGGGTGAGTTAGGGAACACTTTAGAAAATTATGTGCTTGCATATGCAACCAGAACTTGGATAAGTTCCTTTTTTGAACTATAGCTCTCAGAATCTCCCAGCTGGTGTGGCTCCTGGTATATAGTATTTTAGACTACAGAATGCCCCAGCTAATGGAATGCTATTGCATGTGAGGTGCAGGGACTGAAAGAAAAGGGAAGCAACTTTTCCAAGCTCAGGAAACAACCACCAGAAACTCTCTCTAGTCCTTGTCTTGCTGGTGTTTTGCTAATGTGACAGATCAACCTCCCCTGGAAACTAATGGAAAAAGTGGCTATCTGTTCATCCCCTTTCTCCAGATGAGGACAGAAAAGAGCATCATCAGATCACAGCTGCTGCCACAAGACAACTCAGCACAGAAATACATCTTTATGTTCAAAACAAATGTGCTATCCCACCATTCCTCCATGTAATGCTTTATACACTGTCTACTGGGCTCCAATTTGCTGCTCTATAGGCAAGAAAATGAAGACGTAGATCAGCATCAAAGAATGGCAATTCTGCCAGCCAGCTACAGAGTCCTATGGATATAAACTCTTGGCATGCTGGGAACAATACACCCAAGACACCACATGACACCCTATTTACAAAGACTGGCATGGGAGCTGCAAATGTTAAAGAATGTGGATGCCACAGCCTGCCAAGAAGAAAGGAGGGGGAAACAAGGCAGGGGGAGAGATATATGGTGGAAAACAGAAACAGTTAGAACTCACTTGCAGCTCAAAAGAACACAGTTCTCTCTAAAGCACTCATATATTCACAAAGAGACAGAATGTACAACATTTATTATGTTTCTTTTATTCAACACCACTATTGAAGCAGGGGGTTGTGGAAAGGCAATTCACCCATATTTTAGACCATGGTGGGAAAAGTGTAGATTGTGAGCCACAAGTGGGCAGCAGTGCTGTCTTTGTGGGGCCCTTAGCCTCCCTGAACTTCCAGGCGATTCCCTGTTGGGAAAAAAGTGGTTATTTAGTCTGCAGAAGAGAAGGTTAGGAGCAGACATCATAGCCATGTTTAAATATTTGAAGAGATGTCACGTCGAGGAGGGAGTGGGCTTGTTTTCCGCTGATCCAGAGACTAAGACAAGGAGCAATAGATTCAAGCTGCAGGAAAGGAGATTCCACTTGAACCTCAGGAAGAACTTCCTAATGATCAGAGCTGTCCAGCAGTGGAATATGCCGCCTCGGAGTGTGGTGGAGTCTCCTTCTTTGGAAAATTTTAAAGAGAAGCTGGGTGGCCATCTGTTGAGAATGCTTTGATGTGTGTTCCTGCATAGGAAGGAGTTGGACTGGATGGCCCCTCTTCCAACTCTATGATTCTATGATTCAGTCTAAAACATCCTAAATGGCTTGGGGCCTCAATACTTGAGGGAATACATCTCCTGATATGTACCTGTCCAAGGACCAAGGCCTGCAAGGGAGGCTGTCCTCTGGGCCCCACCAATGAGGTCCATACATACACTGTGTGAACTTGTGGGAAAGGGCCTTCCCAGGTGTCACACCTCACATGTGAAATCAGGCCTTCTCCTCAAAAGAGCTGATCACTGCCAACATTGATTTCAGTTTTAATATGTGGAAGAAGAGGACCTACCTCCTCTGTCTTGGCTGTCCCCAGCACTCTGGCCTCAGAAGGAAAGCTATTGACCTCAGTTAAAGCCCCTGTAGGGGTGTGTGGTGAGCAGACCAACAGAAGACCACTAGTGGACTCAGAAGGGGAAGAAGACAAGAGCTGCATGCCAGGAGAAGAGCTACAAGTCTCCTTTAAACTTCAGCACTGGGGTTGTGAAGACATTCAAGGAAAATTGTGAGTAACCAGTGGGCTGAGACTTCTCTTAGCTGCCTGGCTGGGAAGAACCTTGGACAGAAAATTGGGAGTCCAGAGAGAGGTGAGAAGGGGGCTGAGGACAAACCCTACTACCCATGAGAAGGACATACCAAGGAGCCAGTGACTAATGGGCTGAGGGTAGATGAAGTGAAGCACCCATTGTGCAGAGACATTCTTGGTATTGAATTGTGGATGATTCCACTGTCTCCTTGAGACTGTAGCACTACCTGAGTATCTCAGCTAAAGCTCCTCACCCTGTAACCAGTTACCGGTAATAGGGTTTTAGCAAGGCCTGCATCCAGAAGATACTTACAGGGACCTGGGCTGCAGTCTTTTTACTTGGCCAAGGACATATTGAACTTAAAATAAAGTCCGTTATTTCTCTTTCAGAGACTCTCAATGTGCTTGTAAAGTCATGCAGGCAAGAGATTTGATGTGCATCTTCCCAGGGAGGGTATAGACCTTGTGACACAGCACCAAATAAAAATTTGGCTATTCATCATAGTCTTTGGGTTTCACTGATTTCTTTCAAATGCACATAGTGTTAAACTGTTTAAATATTTTTAACTTAATAATGTTGATTTTTTTTAAATTATGTAAGTTATTTTTACTGTTTTAAACTCTAACTTGATATAGGGCATGGTGGAATAGTAATAATAGTAATACAGGAGGGGCCTAAAATGTAGTAAAAAATGTAGTGAAATTGCCCCCTTCAACAGACTTTCTGGTTGGAATAGGGGTCAGCATTAGAAAGCACTGTTTTCCACAAAATATTTTTTTTATGGGTGAGGTGTCAGCCCTTCAAGATTTCTTGGGTGCAGCAGAGACCCCCTAGCCTTTTAGACTTCTTGCTTACTCGCTTATCCCATTGTTCTTTTATTGTGGGACATGAGGTGGTTTACAACATGAATTAAAATGACACACAGCTATGAGCAGTCTCTTGTAACACCTAAGAGCAAGTAAACAACAATGAAACAAGTATTAAAACCATGCATTGAATTAAAATTGTTTGGAAATACCTAAAAGCATAACCAAAAAAACCCCAAAACTGGGAAGTCCATATATACCAGTCCACTAAAAGACCTTACCATAGCAGCCAGTCAGTGGACTGTCTAATAGATGGATCTTTGCTCTGCTAGCAGAAGGAGAACTTAGAGGGGAGCCAAACTCAGCTGGTATCTGTTAGGTCATTTCCACACTACACTGTTATAGTGCTATTATTCCACTTTCAACATCCTCTGGAATCCTGGAGTTTTCAGTTTAGGGAGGGGCATTTAGAACTCTAAGTCAGATAGCTCTTTGGCCTCAATAAACTACAAACTCCAGAATTCCACAGGATGTTGAAAGTAAAATAATAGCAGTGTAGTGCAGAAATGGCCTTAGGCATGCATAAGCTCCCCTACTGAAGCATTTCTATCTAGTGCAGAGGTGCATATTCATTTCAGGTTTGCAGAAGCCATGCTGTGCATGCATTGCTGTTGCCCTTGTGATACCTTAGCACATTGCAGATGCACATTGGACATTGCAATTGTGCATTTCACATCTGTTTGCACTTTCACTTCTCGGTATGGTAATTCACTAATTCATAATTGTCACATAAATTCACAGGTGTAAGTTAGGCCATTTCCGCATGGCACTCTTATAGCATGATGATTCCACTTTCAACATTCTATGGAATCCTGGGGTTTGCTGTTTCAGGAGAGGCTGCCCAGCCCCTCCCGGAACTGCAAACCCCAGAATTCCATAGGAAGTTGAAAGTGGAATCATCGCGCTATAAGAGTGTCATGCGGAAATGTTCTTAGTCTCCATCTCCTTGATATAGGATCTCAGCCCCCCCCCTTCACATGGAAGGGAGTTCCACAGCTGGAATAGTCATATATGAGTTTTCTCCTGTAATGGTGGTTTGTAATGAGTATGAATAATGAGGACAATAAGAATGCTCAGCCAGCTATTTGCAATGCATAAAAGGCCCTTTACACAGGAACATGGAAAGCAGTGTCTTGCAGCTGCTCCAGGCTGTGTCCAGATGCTGAACACTATTCCCAACAGAGGTTCAGCAATGGGAATGCTGCTGTACAATTCAGAGCAGCTGCAGGAAGAACAGCCATAAAAATGAGAGTGGGCTCACTGCCCCTGTGTAAATGGATCCACTGGGTGCTCCTGTTTAAGGCATGATCTTAGGAAAAATTGCATAAAAGCAAGCAGTGCTGATATCAATGAGGCCTCTTAAGCAGAAGCACACATGCTTGCTAGCTTTCTGCAATAATACTTAGCATCTCTAATGGGGTGGACAATTTCCAAAAGTCCAGGGACCACTTTCCTGCACCAGGACCTTCAAGACAGTCACACAGACTACAGAAAAAATAAAACAGAAAACTCAAAGGGGCTAGAAGTCCACAAGCTTGTTCTTAAAAAATTATTATTCATGATGTTAACCTGGGGGGGAGGCTTGCCTGGAGTCCACCAGAAACAATTATTCACCCTCTCTTTTTGATCTGGGGATTCTGGAGGTCTTGAGGGCCAGAGAAGGGCGATCAAAATGGTGAAGGGTCTGGAAGCCACGCCCTATGAGGAGCAGCTTAGGGAGCTGGGGATGTTTAGTTTGCAGAAGAGAAGGTTAAGAGAAGGTTAAGAGGGGACATGATAGCCATGTTTAAATATTTGAAGGGATGTCATGTCAAGGAGGGAGTGGGCTTGTTTTCTGCTGCTCCAGAGACTAGGACCAGGAGTAATGGATTCAAGCTACAGGAAAGGAGATTCCACTTGAACCTCAGGAAGAACTTCCTGATGGTCAGAGCTGTCCAGCAGTGGAATATGTTGTCTTGGAGTGTGGTGTAGTATTCTTCTTTGGAGGTTTTTAAACAGAGGCTGGAAGACTGTCTATTGGGAATGCTTTGATGTAGATTCCTGCATAGCAGGGGGTTGGACTGGATGGTCCTTATGGTCTCTTTCAACTCTATGATTCTATGAAAAGCATCCTTGGAGGCCTGGAGGTAGTCCCAGGGTCACACTTTCCCCATCCTATTCTAGAAGGTAAAAAGGAGGGGAGAGGGTGATCTCACAGCACCATTGAGTAAATAATTTCAGTGTAAACCTTCGTATACTTCAGTACAGTTCTTCTGATGTATCTGGTCTCAGTCCATATTGCATCTGATGAATTATAGAATCATAGGGTTGGAATGGGCCATAACAGCCATCTAGTCCAACTCCTTGTTAGCAGCTATATACCCCCAGGTTTTGATAGAGTCTAATTGCCAAATATTAATTGGCATGAAATTAAGTTATATTCACTTATGGCTGAAAAGCAGTGTGGAGAAGAGATGCTGGCTGGGAAGATGTGCAAGAGTAGGTCAGAGGTGACCTCAGCATGGTCAGGTCATAAGTTCACTGTGGATTAGCTGCATTGCATTTAAGCTTGTGGTCTAGTAAGACCCATAGATTCTTTTCACATATGCTGTTGTTAAGCCAGATGCCACTCATCCTATATTTGTGTATTTCATTTTTATTCTTACATTTATCCTTGTTGAAATTCATTTTGTTAGTTTCTGCCCATCTCTCCAAACTGTTAAGGTAATACTGAATTCTGTCTCTTCTAATTTGGTATCATCTACAAATTTGCCTGTTGACCCAATTAGTACTGATGAGACACCTGCGACCTTGAAGGAGTTGCTCATAAATATCACAACAGTTGCCTCCCAGCCTTGCTGACAACTGTCTTGACTGGTTTCCTAGTAGTACCACTTCACATTCCTGTTTTGCCTTGACCTTGGTCTGACTGCGGGCTTTTTCACACTTTGGGAAGAAAACGGGGCAGTCTGTTACTCACCGGACTGGCGCGCTCCCTCCGACGATCCACGCTGATACGGAGCAGTGTGTGCCCACGTTACACACTGCTCCGGGGACAAAAATGGAGGCTTCCAGTTGGTGGAGGCTCTCCACCAACTGGAGAAGCTTGCCAGCTGGAAGCCCACCCCCAGAAGATCTGCAGCCTCACGCTGGTGCGAGCCTGCAGATCTACACAGGAGCGCAGCGACGGACTGGGGCGTGCCGGGTTATTGAAAGACCTGTTTTAAGCAGTCTTTCAATAGCATGGCAAACCACCAGTTCTGGTCGTTCCGGAGCGGGCTGAAGTCCGAAACTACAGAAAGTAGTCCAGACCCAGTTCGCCCCCAAGTGCAAATGTCCTCTCTGGAGGACGTGCTGCCCTGTTTTAAAAACAAAATGAGGAAAAGGCCTGCGTTTTGGGACTATTCTGTGCTGGTTCATGTACCTGGACTTCTGAGCTGGTGATACAACTTTTGGACCCACAAAAGACCACCCTCATGCTTCTCCCTGCCTCTTGACCTGAACTGGACTGCTTCTACACACCAAACTCCTGGACACTTGTTGACATGGTACTCAGCTGCCAGTAAGGGATCCCTACAGATCACTTCAAACGGAATGGAGTTCTTGATAGAGGAACAAAGATCTCCTATCCCTGTAGAGCCCGTTGCAAGACAAACTCATGACGGCATAAAACATTTTCTCTGCTGAGTTGTTGCCTTTCATGTTCAAGCACAGTCTTGTCATTATTATTAATTTGGAGTCATTTGCTCTGCAGCTCTGTATTTGATCTAATTAAGGGAAGGCTTTTATGGCCTTTAATTTTGAATTTGTAAACGGCATGAAAACACAATTTAGCTGCACTCATGGGCCTGATGATAAATAATAAAGTCTAATGACTTTATCAAAAGAATGAGGATAAAAATAACAATTGTAATGATGATGCCAATGCTGATGAGCAGCATGTATCGCATGGCCAATATCAAATGTCTTGAATATTCGTTTCTTCATTTTTAAATCAGATTCATTTGGGACTTCTATGGAGACTTTGCTACTCAAAAGAACATTTTTGGAATAGAATTGTGCCCATCTGCCAGAAAAACTTAGTCATTCCTTTGAATGAAACTTAATTTTTCTTGCCTTTCTGCTTGGATAACTCTCTGGTTTGGTGGGGCCAGGAAGAAAATCTGGGTTGTGAAGTGATAAACATCCATTATAGCAGACTTGAGCAGCCTTTTGTATTAAAGCAGTGGTGGCTGGTGACGTCCATGTCAATAGAAGGATAATTTTTTTTCTGGATTTTAGTGCCAACTTTACAAGATCTATCCCAGGTGCTTTGTCTTTTTGGGAAATAGGATTTGTCCACTTGGACAAATGTGAAATACTTCCTTTCTCAGACATTCTGAAACTGAGTACCCAGCCTGTCTAATGATCAAAACAAGCAATGGTTGCTTTGGGAAGAACCTGGGCAAAGCCCCAGTCAATAGGGACATGTGCCAAATGTAAAATGGATCCATTTTGACTCCACTATACACTGAATCAATTACTTCTCTTTCAGGCTGACTTTTGATTACCTAGGATTCCCCTGACAGCTGTCTAGTGATGAATAAACAGACTGCAGTGAAGTTACCTTTATTTTCTCCATGTTTCCAAAAAGAAGAATTTCTTTAAGTAGTACATGCAATGATCAAGCCCATGGGAGATTCATGATTCTTTGGGAGCAGCCTGAATGCCACTTCAGAAAGCTTCACACCACCACTGTAGGAGATATTTTGGCCAACATGAAACGCTCTCTTTGCTTTCAGCTCATTTGACAGACTAGGAAAAAAGAAGACTCATTCATTGACATTATACTAGATCATCGGTGAGTCTTGGCATGCTGGTGTTCTACTGAAGTCGCTTCCATGATAATGACTAGAGGAAAATCTGTTGGAAGATTTAATAAGTGCACTCACTTCTATAATAGCTTTTATATAAGCTCAAGCTGCTCTATCCTAACATAAAAATGCAAGGCTCGTTTGACACTCTTCGTGCTTCTTTTTAATGACTTCATTAATCAAATCAGGTAGAGGGAGGGAGGGGCTGGGTGGGTGTTTTCTTTCAAGTCCTTTTCAATAGTAGTAGGATCAGAGGAAAAATATCAGCTTGGCTGATCCTCGTAGGAGGTTATTGTGCAGACACAAAGTCTATCAATCAAGGATGAATATATTCCCCCCCTTCCTTTCCCCTTTCTTAAAGTTAAAAAATCTTTTCTTTAAAAGGTGTGCATAACAGAGTTAAATTTTATTTCAAAAATCTCAAAGTTAACTGTTTCAACAGAGGAAAGTGCTTTATACTGAGTATGACCATCCAGTCTGTCCTGTCCAGTGTTGGTCTGCTATGGGGTGCTTGCCTGCTGCAGGGTGAGTGTTTCTCTGTGCAATTTTTCATCCAATGCTACTTGCTCTTTTTGGCAGAAGGCACTGGAGGATGAACAAAGGATGCTCCACATAGAATTGCCAAATTGTTTTTCATGAGTCATCTTCAGATGGGGGCAAATTCTCCAGTTTTGGAGAGTTCATCTGTGGGCTAGAGGAAAGGGTTGTGTGCAAATCTCCAGTTCAGTTAACAGAAAACTAGCTTGCTATAGGCTTAATTGATTTGTTGTTGACTACTGGGTTTCTTGAAGTTCTCTCATTCATAGATTCAGTATAAGTTGAACCTGACATGATGGCAATTAACAACATTGATTTGATGCTGCAACCTACAAAGATTCTTCAGAGCATCTGTGTATTTACTTAGTTTCCTCCTTCCCTCCCAGTCATCATGACATCAGGGCTCATCCTCTACTCTGCTCTGTATACACCGGCTGGCTAGAAGTGAGTAGGCTAGGTTAAATATTCTTTATCCAATCTCCCAAAGTAAGTGAGAAGGAATGATCCTCCAATTTCAGCTTGATTTGTGAACAGCTCCTTGAACTAAGATGTTTCTTTTAATTTCCAAATAGGAATACATGTCCTCTGTGCATGTGTATGTGAATAACAAGAGCTGTAAGCAACTGTAGTTTTCTCTTAATGTGTAACATTTAAAGACATCACCAGAGACCATCCTTTGACCTCAGGTTTTGGCATGGAAACCTCAGAGCCTGGGATGATCCTGGACTGGCAACCCTAGTTCCACACTTGGTCCCATTGCATGAAGACTTGCTCTAGTGTTAACCTAAGGCCCTCTTCCCATGTTTAGAAGAAGGTTGAATGATAGGAGATTCAGGAGAGATAAGAGATTCAGGAGGGAACCTTGAGCCTTACAAATGTATTGGGTCACAAAATGTCCAGAGAGCCAAAGGTTCTCCATCCCAGCTATACAGCCTGGCATTCGCCAGAAAACTGTTGAGAATGATCAGCAAGGAAAGCTGGTCTTGCTAGGAACAAACCTCTCCTCCCTCATACACCTCAGAGCTAGGTCTGACAGTCAGGCTATTATTAGCCACTGTGCTGCTCCAGCTCTCTTCATTTACACTGGAGCATTGCATCCCCTCTCTTATTCAGCTCATGTCCTCTCCCATACATGGGGAAGAAAGGAGATGGTACCTGTCCTCACAAAGAGAAAAACAAACCATGTTAGCATGAAAGGGCAGCAAGTAGCGTTCAAATAAACAAGGCAGAGGCTTACTAGAGGATCAGAAGGCACACCTAATTGGACAGCTGGTAGTTATGTGCTGTGAGCTGCAGGAATCCAAGTGTAGGGGAATATGCTTCAAATGTTTACAGATGATCAGAGGCAGAAACGCAGAGTTGTTTTCTGGTTTATTTCCCCCTTTTAGTTTTTTCAACACCTCAAAAGGCAGGGAGGTGGGAGATGTTCTTTCATCTCTGAGTGGTCATGGTCCAAAATGTTTCCTTGTGTGTATAAGACAAGAGACACAGAGAGAGAGAGAGAATGGGAGTGAGCAAGTCATGCCTCTCTTTTTTAGGAAGTAAGTTAGAAAGAACAGAAGAGTGGGCACTCTACCTCACTTCCCTTTGGTAAGAAATTTAAGAAGAATGCCTAGATACTGAACACAAATTGGTTATTGCTGCTGCTACTACTAATTTAGGAAGTGACAAATCCAGCATGTCTATGTTGCATTGTCCTTACTGAAGCACACAAGCTCTGGAAGTCAGGGACTAATTTTCATGGGCCATGCCAGCTCCAGAAAACTGAAACTCCCTTCTGGTGTACTTCAAACAAATTGTAATTCTTCTGCTGGTTTGGTAAGACCACTTAGGATATACCACATGGAGAGGGCAAAGACTCCTCTTGGAAAGGGCAAAACAAGATGGCTATTGGGAACATATAACTCCTTCAGTGAAAAAGTCCCATTGGCTGCCAGTCTGTACAATTTAAAGTCCTGATTGTGACCTATAAAACCCTACGTGGCTTAGGTCCAGACTATTTGAAAGCTGTAGCTCCCCTTGCAAGCCTGCCCAAGTTTTGCAGTCTTTGAGGAAAGGCTTTCTGTCCATCCCACCATCCTCCCAGACTTGCCTGGTGAGGACGTGGGAGAGACCGTTTTCAATGGCTGCTTCTAGGCCTTGTCACTCCTTCCCTCCCCACCAGGGAAGTTCAATTTGCCTCCCTGTCATCTTTTCACTGGCAGGTAAAGACCTTCTTGTTTAAACAGAGCTTCAACCTTGGCTGACCAAGCTGGAATGATGTGCAATTGGGTGTACTATTTTAGTATGCAGTGTGTAATTCAAATGCTTTAATTTTCATGTTTCAAATGTAGTGTTTTAATTGAATGTATGGCTTAATGTTTTTAAATAATAATGTACTTCACATTGTTTTAGATATTCTGTTTTAATCTATGTTGTAAGCCTCTTTGAAACTCATTTGGGATAAAAGCAGGAGAAGGAAGGAGGGAGGGAGGGAGGGAGGGAGGGAGGGGGAGCGAGGGGGAGCGAGAGAGAGCGAGAGAGAGAGTCAAAGGGCAAAATCACTGGTCCCAAAAGCATCCAAGAGCATATATAATAGTCAGGCTGTGGGAGGTAGGGGGTCTGGGAATAGTAGTCAAAAAAAGTTACTTTTTCTAAGATTTGTTGAAATGTATTTGTCATTGTCCATTTCACTGTGCAAGAATACAGGCACCAAGTCCACATATCTCCTCTCAACTGATGCTTACATTTCCAATGGTGTTGCATTTATTGGATGTGTGCCTTACTTAAACTTTTCATCGACTGTGAAGGTCTATAGTTGAACAAGAGAACCAGCACAGGATGGTGGTTTGAGTGTTGAACTAAGACATCAGGAGACCAGGGTATGAATCCACACTTAGCTGTGGAAACTCACCAGGTGACCTCGGACAAGTGTACTCTCTCAGGTTTAGAGGAAGGCAATGACAAACCTCTTCTAAAAAATCTTGCCCAGAAATCCCTCTGATAGGGTTGCCATAATTTGGAGTTGACCTGAAGGCACATAACAATAGTAGTTGACCAGATCATGTGTCGGCAGCCAGTATCTGTGGACAGATGGTGTACACAAGGACTACCGTGGGCCCCACTGCTTATACCTGGTCTTGACCCAACTTCCCACCGCCACCAGGTAAAGACTGGTACCCCACTCATCAGGGGGACCTGTGATAGATAATGATGCTTTGATTGAGGAGCAACTGATTGTGCAGGGGGCCCAGCCAGTGACTGAGCAAGTCAACCTGCAAACATCCTCTGCACTGGAAGGTCAAACAGAGACTGAGTTGCCCCAGCAAGCTCATGATGGAGAGGGAACCAGCAGTGATGCAGAGGAGTTGCAGCCAGCTGTGCCCATCAGCCCTCAATCACGCAGAAGGCTGATACGGGCTGCTGAGAGGGAGGCTGCTTGGACTAGGCTGAGGAAACAATAATGAGCAGCACTTGCTCACAGGGGCTATTTAAACCTGCCAGTGTGGCTGCTCCTTGCTTGCAGCAAATTATTAGCAAGCCCTCACAACCTTTGTGTCTCCTGCTCCCTGAAACCCTCCAGATGGATCTCTGCCCCCTGAACCTTTGGACTGGACCCTGACCTAGCTCAGCTTGTGTTTTCCTGGTGTTTGGTATATTTGGATTCCCCAAGTGTTCCTGACCATTTTCCTCCCTTGATGGCAGTGGCCCGGCAGGGAGAAATTCCTGACAGGACCACTGTTATAGGCCAGAAGCCACCAGAGGGCATTAAGATAAGCACCCAACCCAACTTGCAGCCAGCTCTAGATATATTTAAACCAGAGGTTAGAAATCACATTGCAAGTATTGCAATTACTTGTGATTTTTTTTTTTTCTTCAAAAGTACTGTAATAAGCAAGAAGCAAGTTACCTTCTTGGTTTTACAAGTAACAGCTTTTATTTACCTTCCAAAATCACCTCTTGAGGGATGTTTTAATAGACATTTTCACAGGATTTTATAAAAGTTTTATGCCATTCTGTTATCAACTCTGAAGGATTTCTTCCAGCAAAAAAACAAAAGAAAGTAATAGAAAAATAATGAACAGTGCAATAAAGTCACAGTAATGAGTTATTTTAAACACCATATCAAATAATGAAAGAAGTTACTTTTAAAAAGTATTTTCCCAAGCTCTGGTTTGAATCTCTTAAAACTGGCTACTCTAACAATCAAGCAATCCTAACCAGGGCTTGAAAAAGTTACTTTTTTTGACTGGAGTTCCTAAAATCCCTCAGCCAGCAGGGACACTCTTTGCTACTTCCTATGCTGGTTGGAAAGGTGGAGAAACTGTGATCCAAAAAAAGTATCATTTCCATGATCTGATCCTAAGTCTGCAGTCTTACAAAGATGTTTCTGGCGGTAAGCCTCATTAAACACAGTGAGATTTACTTTTTCAGTAAACATGTGTAGTAGTGCATTACACACATAAAGTACCCAGTCCTTCCTTCTGCTTCCTAACAGGTTGTTCTACTGCCCTGCTTCCAGTGACCCCATGCTTTCTAATAAAGGATAATTTTCTTTCAGGATTTAATGACTGCCTTGAGTATAGATTGATAAATTTTGAATAAGAACAAACAAATGTGGCAGCATGTTCACTTGAATGCCTGACATACAACCCTTCCAGGATAAATTGCAATGAAGTTATCAGATCTCTCTCTCTCTCTCTCTCTCTCTCTCATTACCAAAATAAAACAATCATTTGCTATTAGTTCCTCCATCTCGCTTGATATGTTTATCCTTGAGTACTTGGGGGTTTGTTTCTACTTGTCAAAACTCTTGGTGTTGCATATAATAAATAACAGGAAACCACTCATCATGATTGTTAGAGCTTGTAAGTATCACTTTGTTGGATTACATTTCTCAGAATTCAGCAGCCAGCTTTGCCAATATTGTAGGATGTGTGCCTAGGCCAATCCATGGCTAGTGTTACCCCAAGAGGTGGGGGAAACATTGGTACACCCACAATGTCAGCGTCTACTTAAAATTTGGGGGAATTATAGTTCATAGAAGGCCTGCAAGTAGAGGGTAACAGCAGGATCTTTTCACCTATGTATTTCAGTACTAACTGTAGAGAGGACTCTGATTAAAAGTTAACAGAATATTTTATTGGGAATTAACAAGCATACAGGAAATTAGACACTCTCAAGAACCACACAAGGCTATCAGAAAGTGAGGGGTGAGAGGGTGGATAGAGGGGGATTCAGGGTGAAGCGGATGATAGCTACTGGTCCTGAGGAAGCAAAGTGTCTGTGGGTAGCTCTGACAAATAATTGTCTGAGTATTGCGTATTATGTCCAAAGTATTAGAATTTGCTGGGGTCAAGGCTAGTATTTTTGTACCCTATTTCACACCCTGAAGGGGTGTTCCGGCAAAGCTGTATTGGCTTCCCACAGGACTGACTATCATGAGCCAGGCTGAGCAGGAGGAGGAACAGGCTGTTGATTCAGACAGGGACTCTGAGTTGGATGTGGGGGAGGCCTAGGAGGGAGAAGGGGCTCCAGCAGAGGCAAGGGAGGGGCCTACCAGCGACTCCCCAGCTGACCCAGGCCCCATGCCTACAGCAGAGGAGTCCAATGCTTCTGGCTCGACAGAAGATTCCAGCCCAGAGCTTGCAGCATACTCTCCCCCCACATTCGTCCAGAGGCGGCTGGAGAAGGTGTCAGTTCATAAATCAAAATGCCTGCTAGAGAAGCGGCTGAGATCAGAGGGCCTGCAGCTGTGGGTCAGGTCAACAGACACTTAATCAGCCCCAGCTGGGCTAAAGTCTATTTAAGGCAGATGCTGGGGGAAGTTCAGGTACGGGGCAACAATGTCATATTTCTGTGACTCTGCTTCCTGTCCAAGGGCTGGATATTTCTGAGTTCTTCTGCCTACGTTCAGTTTGGGTGACGTAACCTCCTTTTACTTTATGGTCTTATTTATTGCCTGTGTTTGCTTTGGGTGCTGTAAACCCTTGATTAATTTACGGTCTGCTCATTAAAAGGCCAACAAAACTCCAGTTGCTGCCTCTGTGTTGCTTGGCCTCCACCTGACATTGACACTGACAAAGAAGTATGGAATGGGCTGATGACCTTAACTCTAGGTGACAAAACATTGATGGGAGTCATGACAATCTCTTAATGTCTGGACAGGTAGGGGATATAGGAAAGATTCCTGCAGGGCAGGATTACAGGTCAGTCCCTGATTGCTTCACCTGGGCAGTTTCACCTTCCATTGTATTTGGCTGTGCACAGTACCTGAGGTGTTGAAGAGATTAGCATAAGCCCATTAGCATCAGGGTTTCCCACCCTATGCTCTCTGAACTTATAACCTGGCCATGTCTCAGGTCCTCTTGACCTGGCAACCCACTTTTCAGCTATAAATATGAAAATATCACATCCCACAGGAGAGGGAGTGTAAGGTATGGTATCACTAGTGGCATACAACGAGGACTAAGCCATTAAGTGTTGGAGGACTTCAATGCAACACTGTCTCCAGGTACAAAACCCAGAGGAGTTTTGCTGTTCTACCTCAAGCAGCAAAATGTCTTTGACCAGTTCTTTCCTTATTTTGCCTAGTACAAGATATTCATGATGTCACAGATAATCACATAAACAAGGAGATGATGTATGTAGTCTGAGGCTTAGCTGATCTAAAATCTTGTTTGTACCTGTGTATGGAAAGTCTACCAGCAGGAGCACAATTGCATCCTCCATTTTGTATTCCCCAGCAACTGATATACAAAAATATACTGCCTCTTGATGCTGGAGATGGCATATCATCATGGATTAGCAGCTGTCAATGGTCCTCACTTATTAATTTATCCATAGCCATCCAAGCTAGCTTTAACTATTACTCCAGCTTATGTCAGCAAATCTCACAGTGTAACTATGTGCTGTCCTTTTATACGTTTTGAATGCCAGCATCATTTGGCTTCATTGGATGATCCCAAGTTCTGGTATTATGAGAGATGTTTAAATAGTCCTCTGTCACAGAACTGCAAGGTCAGCTTTGTCAGTATGCAAACTAGAGCCAAGGAAAGGGATGGAGGGAGGTGGAATGAATAGCTAATTTCTGTTGTCTAACTCCGTGGTAAGGTTTGGGATGTCTCTGTAATACAGGGCTTTATAGAGCACATAATCCCATCCTGGTGAAGCTCTGAAAAGAAAAACAAGGCACCTGGCTAAGAACAAAAGCCAGAGAGGTTGAGGCACTGATGCGTGAGGTTATCATAGCTACGCTTGTAACTTTGTGCTGTCAGGCGTTCCTTTGTGTTCCTCTACCCTGTGCCTTTGGGGAGTGAGGATAAATGAGACTTGTGCAACTACACTTGTTATAATAATCATGATTGTTAAATGATCCATGTAGATGATTCTTCACAAGCTCTAGGAATCTCCATTTCAGTCTCTGTGTGAAATGGCAACTACTCTATTTACCTTCATTTGTTGCAAAAGGGAGGGAGGGAGGGAGTACAGACAGAAGGACAGACACAAAGATCCACGCTTATTATTCTCATATGATTTCCCTGTTTTTGAAGAATGCAGAAGATTTGGGATTCATATCTTCATAACCAAAGGTCCAAGATGTTGTGCCTGTGGGATGCGTTCTGTATCCTAGTGGGATTCCTTTCTTAAAGCATTTTTTTTCCCCATCCAAGCAATGGTGACTGGTAGCTTCTATGTCATGGGTAAATGAATTCCTTTCCATTTTAACTTAACTTTATAGGAGTTGTCCAATGTGCTGAGCCTATTTTAAGGAGATGGTTCAGAACTCTAGATAGCCGTTTTGAAGTGTGGACTAAACCCAAAAGCAGATTCACTAATCCACTGGCCTAAGAACTGTGTGTGTACGTGTATGTGTCTCTGTTGTGTGCCTTCAAGTCATTTCTGACTTATGGTGACCCTACGGCAAACCTATCATGGGGTTTCCTGTGGCTATGATGTGTCCAAGTTCACCCAGTAGGTTCTCATGGTCAAGCAGAGAGTTGAATCCTGGTCTCCCAGGTCATAATCCAACATTCCAACAGCTACACCATGGTGGCTCTCACAAGAACTATGAACCACCACTTTATCCCTACCCTAAGATGACCTGTCATGGGTCAGACCATACCTTGCCCAGTTGTGGCCAAACAGGCTGATGGGAAGCCCACAAGCCAAACAACAGCACTAGCCCACTCAGGTTTTCCTGCAACTGGTATACAAAGGCATAGTGACTCCTGTGCTAGAAGTACTCTATAACCAGCATGTCTAGTAAAGCCACTGATAGTTTTATCCACATATGATTGATTTGCAGTCATACCTCCCTTTCTGTCCACTAGCTAAACCCTCAAGTCAAGATGACATTCCACTTCCCCAAGAGAGGCTGCACTTCACTACCGACATTCTACGGTTCTTGTGCTGGGGGGGAGGGGTATAAAGCTCCCCATAGACTGCATGACTCCTTGAGAAACCCACTTTTTTTACCCCAGAGATCCCCCCACCAGTTTTTCAAAACCCCCACACCTCAATTTTTTAAAGCAAAAACTCTGTGTACTTTAGGGCAATTTTTGATGCAGTATCATTCAGAAATCCTACCAAATGCACGAAAACATGCAAAAATGCTCCCTCTCCACCTGTGAGCAGCCCAGAACCTAGTACTAGCCCCAAATGCCTGGTTTCCTCTGTAGTCCTTCTCAAAATGGCAACAGGAAAATGGGAAAATGGCACATTCTGCTACCATTTTGAGACAGACTGCAAAGGAAAATGGAAGCGTTTGGGTGTACAGGTGGAGGCATCCTGCAGGGGGTTCTAGGAAAAACATTAGCCCCTAGCCCCGTGCAATTGCCCACCCCTACATTATGCTACCAAACTGATCACGTAGGGTATCTCTTTCAAATTTCAGACTAAAGCCCAGAACAGATTCATTGTCCCATTGACACAGAGGTTCTCAGCCACCACTGAACCCAGCCTCTACATTGCATCTTCTTCTTTTTGCCCATGTTGTTCGTTTTTTCTTGCCTCCTCACTCTGTTTAAACATCATCTTAATTATTTAATGCAGTATACAACACAGCCTCCTTCCTCTCCTTGCCCTTTGATCTGTTGCTCCTTCCTTCTCTTGGATATTATGCTTTTCAGTCCTTAACACTGCAATTCATCAAGAGAGCATGCAAGGACATTTCACAATTGCCAAGTCTGGACTGAAGATCTTCTGCTTTTGATTTGAACCTAATTCCCCAGCAGGATTTTTGCTTAAAATAAACAAGAGAGCACCTTGCAAGACACAGCCACGTTGCTGGATGAGGGATTGGTTCAGGGTGAAATGCTTAAATATTTAAAGCTCTGCATATATTGGGAAGCAGACAATGCATACTCAACAATGGGGCTGAGCCAAGTAGCATTAAAGATGTGTAAATAGAAGGAAAGCAGATGGTTTTGAGGCACGCAGGGCAACATATAACTAACAAGTCTCCATGGAGACATGGCCCAGTTAATTGACTGACAGTCTCCTGCCTTATCTACACTGCAAATTTAATAGACTGGTTTAATAGGCATTCTCTCTTCCCCAGGGAAACCTGGGACATGCGGTTCTTTGATGGGAAGGGGAAATAAAGATTTAATTCTCAACATCCCCACCAAGTTAGAGCCCCTAAGATGCTTTGGAAGAATCCTATTAAACTGGTATAGAATCCAGCCATTAAACTGGTACAGAGCCCATATAAATTCATAGGGTGCAAACCTCTGCCAAAGACTGTCTGCGATAATTGTAGTTTTAACTGAATAATGTAATACCGGGCCAAAATCCTGTTGAGTTTGCACACACGTGTTGTAATTGTTGTTCTGTGCCTTCAAGTTGTTTCTGACTTATGGCAACCCTAAGGCAAATATATTACAGGGTTTTTCTGGGGCTGAAAGTGTGTGATGCACCCGAGGTCACCCAGTGGATTTCCATGCCCAAGCAGGGAATCGAACCAAGAAGCATTTGAACATTTTTGTTCTATGTGAAACCTCCATACTCAGTTCAAGGTTACAGAAGTGAAGTTGCTCAGGATGGGGGACACATTGTGTTTGGATGTGCATTCAGATTTGCCTGTGCATTCAGTTGCACAGTTGGTATCTTGGTCTAGTTGGACAACACTGCCCTTCAGCTCAAGAGCTGTGCAGCACAATGAAAGCTTAACTGCTTATGTGGACATTTATGCTATATAAACCAAAGCACACCACAGTACAATAGAATGGGAAACAACCCCCCAAGAAACTGGGCTTTTAGAGTTTTGGTACCTGCTTCTTAGGTTTCTTTTTCTTTTCAGTCAGTTGCTGGAGGGAGTGGCTCGTTCAGTTAATAAAGCAGCAATAGTAAAATATCAACAGAATGCAATTGGTGAAATAGTCAAAGCACAAGCTCTTGAAAGATAGCTCAACTGTTACTTATTTAAAAACATGGACATGATTAATACAACTGATTAACAAGAAATCAAAACAATAACACAACCTTATTTATTTCTTAGATTTATATCCTAGCTTTCTCCCCAAAAGTTAGACTCCCGGAATATCACAAAAAGATTGGAAGTTTCAGAAAATGCAATTAAAAGCAAAGAGGAAGAAAAACCAAGTTCAGGTATTAAATCTCCATCCCTGTTGCTCTTTTTGTCTGATTCTTTCTCCCTCACTATGAAGTGCAGTATAAGAGATATGTGTATTTGTTAAAGTCAGATTTGCCAGGCTACTTGGCTTAAATCTAGGCTTCCTGGCCTCTAAATGAACACCACTTAGAAATGGGTGAATCTAAGTGGTTGTTGTGTGCCTTAAAGTCTTCTGATTTATGGCAACTCCAAAGTGATGAGGTTTGGAGTTTGAGAGTGTTTGATATGCCCAAGGTCATACAGTGGGTTTCCATGGCCAAGCAGGAAAGTGAACCCTGGCTTCCAGGGTTGTACTCCAATACTCAAACCACTGCACCAGGGTGACACATAAATATCAATAAATAAATATTCTTAAAGATAGATTTGTACCCTCTCTTATCTTTTTCTTCTCCAGAGATTCAGTTACTCTTTTTGGCACTATGGCCATTTTTGCACTGGACTATTATAGCACTATTATTCCGCTTTCAACATCCTCTGGAATCCTGGGGTTTGCAGTTTTGGGAGGTTCCCAGCTGGGCCTCTCCCAAAACTTCAAACCCCAGGATTCATTTCATTTCATTTCAGTCAACAGACCATTACAACCCCAGGATTCCAGAGGATGTTGAAAGTGGAATAATAGTGCTACAACAGTCCAGTGCAAAAATGACCTATGTTTGGAACCCTGTTTCTGAGAGGAGAGGTACTGAGAGGTTCAGCAGCTGGGTTAATTCCTCTAAACCTTTGACTACCCTCACATAGGTTCAGCACCTTAGACAGCTCCCTGAAAGTTTTGCTATGATTGTCATGTGCCTTCAAGTTGTTTCAGATGTATAGCAACCGTAAGGTAAATGTATCATGCGGTTTTCTTGCCATTCAGAGGAGGTTTGCCACTGCCTTCTTCTAAGGGTGAGAGAGTGTGACTTGCCTAGAGTCAACCAGTGGGTTTCCAGGGCTGACCAGGGATTCAAACCCTTGTCACCCAGAGTCCTAGGCCAACACTGAAACTATTCTTCTGTGTTATCTCTTGGCTTGGACTCTCAGAATAGGTTCAGCAATTCCAACAGCTTCTTATACATTTGGATTCACCACCCTTCAAAGATGGAAGCCATCAGCCCATACTGAAAGGTGTTTAGAAGAGAAGGAGCCTCAATTTTGCAGACTTTACAATGCAGATGCATTTAAAATGCTCGTACTGCCTGTCCATGAATGGTCTTTTAATTTCAAGAATTCAGCAGATTTAACAGGCTTGCGTTGTGCTCTGGCTGCAGAGGGACTGCCAGCTGCCTTAACCTCTGCATAATGCAGTCGTCTGCCTATTAAGCGTGAGTCAGCTACCTTTAAGCAAAGAGAGACTGCAATCTCTCAGGTTATTAAGATAACAGAGGGCCGTATTTCCCATGGCAAGCTCAAGAATAACTGTTCAGGTCAGCAGAACATGGACATTTCTTTTCTCGCCTGGAATCACAGGGACTGATTCTGACAGGCCCTTGTGAAAGAAGGGTAGAAGAAGACACAGCCTGCAGAATACAGTGTTAGAAGGCCAGCAAAGAATGTCCTGTTCAGTTACATGTGTTTGCTCAAAACGTGCCTGCTCATCTTGAACTTAATATGAAAAGAATAGCTTTTCTCAGTTGGTTCAAAACTGTTTGTTTTCATCCCTTACCAGCAACAGCACTTTTCCCCAAGAATGTGTGGCTTTCATTAGGTTCATTTACACATATATATATGAACAAAAATTTGCAGCTCTGTTTGTAAATGAGATAGAATGATAGAAGGCAAAACTGAAGGATTAACTTATCCAGGCAGAGGGCTCAAGGTGCTTAGCTCTTAAAATAGTGAAAAATTGAATTCCTGTTATGTTTGATGCCAGTTTTGAGTTACTACATCTTTTTTCCTCATCTTTAAGATCTGCATATAAGGTACTAGAATATCCTTTTGGCTGTTTGGGGAATAGATCTAGAATTAGACTGGTATAACAGGTGGGTAATGGTTTTGTTTGGTTCGGTGTTTGGCAGATGTCCCAATATTCACAAGCAATTCCATAAATTTTGTGAAAGTATCACGGGGTGCTTTTGGGGGGTGGAGCAGATGAATGTGAGGAGAATATGAAGAGAGCACGTTTGATAGAGCTATCTCAGGTGCTGGACTTGTTTGGAGAAAAGGGCCCAACCCCTGAAATAGCTTCTTTAAAGTTCAGACTGAAACCTGAAGCAGATTCACCATGCTACTGACATAGACACCATAAAATATCATTGATCAAGGCAATCATGCTTCTGGGGACCCACCATCATACATGACTGATGGACTATATTCCACATAATAGGTTATAGACCTAGGAGAAAGGTCACAGGTCAGTGGCAGTCCACATGCTAACTATGCCAAAAGTCACATATTTGATTCCTTAGATGTCTGTTTAAACCCAAGATGCTGAACTTGGAGACCTCCAGGCATTGGTGGAGCCACCCACCATGGCAAGCATAGCCAATATTGGACAATCATGGGAATTGCAAATACAACACAATCTACAGGACTGCACTTGCCCTATCTCTGAGTTAAAGAATCTCAAACATTACAGATCTTCTAAGGGAATTGTCTGTCAGAGTAGGTAGCATTGGAAAAGACAGAAGATTGGCCCAACAAAGGATATGGCTGCTTGGTAAGTTCATGTAATGTGGGCCTACAGTAATTTCATGGGTCTTTAACTGTCCATCCCATATTCTTAAATCAGAGTGTTTATGAATATTCTACAGCCACCCACAGCTCTAATCCCATCATCAGGCCTTGTTATGGGGAAGGGAGAAATGGCCAATGACAGGAGCTTCACATTCTAGACACAGGGAAATATGGGAGCTAGAAACTGCAAGCTCTGGACAAAGTTGCAGCACTTTTTCAGGTAACTTTACTGCCTTCCACCTTGCCTTCCCCCAGTTAAAAAGAAAGAGGAAAAAATCCTCCTTATGGCAGATAAAAGCTGATGGGAAAACACAGACTTGGACAATAAACTTACTGAAGCAAGGGTCCATTTATATTTTTATTGTTTGTCTAGTATTTTGCACAAATGAGGCTTTGCTCTATGATCTGGGGTTGAAGGTACTCCCTTGTTGCCAACTATTAATTATCAACTTAACATTCAGTTTACTGCACATCTGTTTCACAACAGCAGCTCCAATTATTGTAGAAGGTCCTATAATGGGTGGAAGGGGTAAAAAAACATTTTTATAATAAAAAAATATATAATCCAGTGCAGAAATGCACTCTCTGAAACAAAGAAAATAAGGCACAGACCAATTACCGAAAACCAATCTATTGCAAGAAGAGCTGGCTCATTGTACTTGAGAACTGGTGCACTGTAGCAGTTAAGAACCTGAAAATCAAGATGCCCCGGTTTGTGAATCTCAACTCTGCCTGGAACTTCTTAAGTGGCATTCAGTGGGAGTAATCTCTTGGACTTAGCTTTCCTATCTGCCAAAGGGGATTAATAATCCTTCCTTCCTTACAGGAGCGTTGTACGGATTATGAAAACATAGGCTATTTCTGCACTACACTGTTATAGTGCTTTAAATATCCTGTGGAATTCTGGAATTTGTAGCTTATTGAGGCAAAAGAACTGTCTGACTGAGATTTCTATAATGTCCCTCCCTAAACTGTGAAGCCCAGAATTCCATAGGATGTTGAAAGTGGAATAATAGCACTGCAACAGTGTAGTGTGGAAATGGCCACAGTCTGAGATCTCACTCACCAGTAGCATAATGTAAAACTACACAACCATAGATATGTTACAATTGTGTAGGGACAAGAGGCCAATGTTCCCCTCAGATCTACCCCATGGCCTGCATGCCTGTCCCACCCCCAGACACACAACATGTCCAGATACCTCTCTTTCCTTAGCAGTCCCTCTCAAAATGGTGACAATATTGGACTATTACGCAACAGAGCATAATATAGAAAGTACAGTCATGCACTTTCTGGTTGTGTAATAATAGATACAATACCTTGCCCACCACTAAGGACTGCACTTACAGAATTTCCTAGGCAACACTCATAGACTTGTATAACCAGTGAAATCAATGTCATGTGGCCTGGGCAACCCTGAATAGGATGTCTGATACAATGCAGTTGTCTTCGTAGTTGCATCTAAAAGCACAGTAGGATTCTAGCTACCATGTGCATTCTTTGGAAGAGCTCTGAATTTTATTTTATTTTAAAAATGCTCTGTAGATATAACTAAGAGGCAAATCTTATGCCAGACTTAGTTTGGAACACATCTGTGTAAACAACACATTTGCAGCCTACTGTAACCCTAAAAGATGAGGACGCTGGGGTCCACCTGCAATACCAGCATCTCCTTAGAATTTGTGGAAATTATAGCTCAAAGGAGGCCCGCTCAAAGGAAGGTAATGGCAAGATCTTTTCTCCTATGTATACCAAAACTAACTGTAGAGAGGACTTCAATTAAAAGTGAACAAGGTATTTTATTCAAATTGACAAACACAAGAAATCAGACACTCTTAAGAACCATGCAAGGCAATCAGAAAATGAGTCAAGAAAGGCTGGACAGAGAGAGTTTGGGTGGAAAGGTGATAGTTACCAGTCCTGAAGTAGAGTGGCTCAGACAGCATTTGAGGGGGCACGGCAGAACAGCGTTCTAGGGTAGCACATACAACATACTACAGCCCATGTATGATATTATGTAGTATGTATTATACTACAAATGGCTGGGGACTGGAATGGGCTGATTGCTTAACTTTGAAGTGACAAAACATTGATGGGATTCATGATGATCTCTTAATGAACTTTCATGACCTTAAGCATGTCTCCCATCAGCATAGCCCTGAACACATTCTCCTAACAGCATGGCCTTGATCATATTCTCTGGTCATTGCCAAGTTCAATCGATGAAAATTGCATATCTCATAGGAGGGGCATAAAGGTATGGTGGCACTAGTACTCATCTGTGGTGGGTTACCAAGAACATGATAAATTGTCTTTTTCTTTGAGAACCTGCCAACTGCTTCCAGACATTTTTCTGTGACATCTTTCCTACCTGAGGATTCCATATTATCTATGAATGTGACATTAATCTCTGTTTCTTTGGGTTTTAAAGGAGGTGATGTGAACATGGATAAATTGTGTGGAGGATGGAGACCAACCACTTGCCCTCTTGACCCTTGATACACCTAATTGGTTATGAAGCTGACCAGCTGCATATCAGAGATTTTAACTTCCAATTTGAGAGAAAATGTAAGGGATGTCTATAGTAAAAAACATGAACTTTATAAAACCACTGTTGAAAGAGCCATAATTGAATCTCACCACATTGGATACTTACTGGTTTGTCCCAAATTTACTATTCAAGGTGTCCAAGTGCATAAAGGAAAGTCAAAGTATTCTTGGGATGAAACTGATTATCTTAATCTTGTGTTCAGACCTAATCTGGGGATGGAAGTAGCCTTTGTCACCCTGGCAGATTACCTGCGTTGAGAGTTGGGTAGTGGAATGTGTTCTTGACCACTATACTGGACCTTTCAGTGCTTTCCAGCACCATTAATGCTTAAAATATTTGATGGGATGTCATATGAATGATGCAGCAAGCCTGCTTTCTGCTGCTCCAGAGACTAGGACACAGAGTGATGGCTTCAAACTTCAGGAAAAGAGATTCCATCTAAACATTAGGATGAATTTTGTAACAGAGCAGTTTGACAGTGGAACACACTACCTTGGAGTATGATGGAGTTTCCTTCTCTGGAGGTTTTTAAACAGTGGCTAGATGGCCATCTGTTGGGACTACTTTGATGGTGTATTCATGTATGACAGGGGGTTGGATTGGATGGCCCTTCTGGTCTCTTTCAGCTCTATGATTCTATGAAGTAGCTGATCTAGGATCTAAGCTATTGCTTTAAATTGATCAGGCTGATTACATTGCAAACCACCTTGTGATCTTTAGCTAGAGCACAGCATGTATGCTGGAATCCCATATGACCATTATGTTCTAAGTAGCACTGTAACTATGGTACTATGCAGTGTATTCCGGCCAGATCTCCTAAAACTACACTTACTGGTAAGCAGCTGCTGGGATCAACAGGGGTCTCCTGAGAAGAGATTGTGTGATATTCCCAACCCCTCCCATGAGCAATCACCAGCATGACATGCAGAAAAGAGGCCCCTGGAGATTGCTTTCCCAAGGGGGGTAGTAAGAACATCAGACAGCTGCTTCTTAGTCAACAGGGGAACGGAGCCCTATCAATCCCAGTGACTGTTTACCAGTAAGTGGGGTTTGAGGGACCTTCACAGTCCTTACATAGGTGCTAAACCAGGAGACTACACAGGGATTATGAATACATAGCAGTTATGAATGTGTAACTGTAGGTTGTGTATTTGTAACTGCCTACCAGGATTCCAGCCACATATTTAACTAAATATATATACACATGATATTTATTGTGTGTGTGTGTGTGTGTGTGTTCCCCAGGAGATGTACAAGACCTTGGACTTCCCCTGAAAACTGGAGTATTTTCCACACCTTCTGGAAGATGGCCCAGTGACATGGCTACCTCAGAGTGGTAAAATAAGGTGGGCCATTTCAACCTTCAGAAAGACTAATAGAGCCACCTGCTTTACCCAGCTGAATTGTGTGTTTAGAGAAAAAGAGAACAAGCTGCACCAGCCCATTGTCTTCCTATCTTGCTTTTGCAATCAAGGGCAATGAAGGCAATTCTCCTACACACATTAAAGCACTTCATGTTTAACCTGCTTCAATACAGCAGATGTTTTATAAGCAGAAGGGGCCTGCATTGACCTCTGCTTATTGCAGGAGCAGCTGGGAAGCCTGTGAGTGAGGGGTGGGAGTGGAAGCTCAAATGTGCAAACCCTATTTTATGATCAGACAAGGGTCCCTGAGTTACTCAAGCACTTATATGCAACTTCTCCCATTGCAAATGCACATTCATGGCTTAATCTGAGTCTTTTTTCAGTTTCAAAGTAAGAACCTGTGGAGTGATGCATGTTCATTGACTTTGCCAGCTCCCATGCATGATGTCATTCCTAACAACAGCACAGTGAGGATGGAAACAGGAGAACCAAATCTGAGTGTTCAGTTTCAGATCTGCACCTCTAATAGATCACCAAGTTGAATGTAGCCAATTAGGGATATGTTGCAGGCAGTTAGCTGATTGGCTATCCTGTCACATTTTTGAAGACTCCAATAGGCTATGAAGACTTATAATGCATTTGGTCCTCTCCCACCGCCCCACCCCTCCCAATTTATATATGGCTTATGGGATGTGGTCTGTTTGAGGAACACACGTCCCACAGGTCTGTCCTATATCTGATGTGAGGAAATGGAACAAAGTAGCCTCTTGATGCTATTTTACAAATGTTGCTTGCAATGAGTGCAAAGCTTTGTGCAAGTCATTCTCAGTGTGCTGACATGGGTGGTGATTTTACTACACTTTTACTGTTTCAGTGCATCTCATATAATGATCAAACTCTTCTTGCCACTTGGCAGAATCATTCGGACAACCCACTGATTCCTGGAAACATCAGCACTACCCAAGAAGTAACAGCCCATAACTTGACAGGATGACTTAGGACATATTATAGAGAGAGTTTATAAAAGCTTGGTTACCTGTATAGGCTTTCTGACTCTTGGGGGAAATGAAAGAAGGGAAAGATATACTGTCTACTCTCTGCCCCTGTTTGCAGAAAAGCATGGGGAGTTGGTAAGCACCAGTCCTTTGAAAAAATATGGCAGAGATCCTGCATCAGATATGTAGCTATGACACATGGCGGCAATTTGTTTTCCCATCTGATCCATTAAGCCCACCTTAACATCCAGCCAGTCACACTGATAGATGGAGTTCCTGGAACCCTAGTAAATGGTGATATTAGAATGATATATCTAGCCCTAGTAAATGGAGTAGGAGGAGAATGTATTAGCCCCATCCAGCCAGTAAGCTATGGTGTGCCAAGGAGTTGGGAAAAGACCCAACAAGAGTCCTCCTTCTGACATCGCACCACTGCTCACTTGTGGCAGGGGGCTGGATGCATCATTTTTCAGTGCCTCACAAGTGCCACAGAACTCCATTCCTCTGTGTGGCTGCCTGGATTTTAAGGTGGGCTTTAGGGGCCTTATGATCATGGCGGTGGTAATGCAATCATAAATGTGAATGTGATTCCAGCCTACTTTCTTTTTAATCTACAGCTCCCAGATTTTGAGAGTTACAAGCCAAGAAAGTAACTTTTATAAGCTCCACTGAATGCTTCAGTAGCTTATTCACCCATTGCCATTTCCAGCATTCTTTGGAAAAGGTCAGCCCTATTAACTTTGCATTTTCCCTTTTGTCAGGTGCAGCTTTTTATTGCAGAAAAGAAAGTCTCGGGCTGATAGTCTGTCCAGTAGTGATAGAACTCTGCTGGTTTATTTCCTGAATCTTTACAGCACAGACCAGGTATGCATAGAGAGTTGCTCCTTGTTTTAAACAAGGGTGAGCAAATATGTAGCAGACAGGAGCTAATTTCCACTGTCATGCCTCTCTCAATGTTGGCTGCACTATTGCATTCAGGCCAAATTTGCTGATTTTTCCATTGGGAGAATTTTAGAGGTTCTGCAATAGGTGGGTGACCTAATTCACCCCTTCTGTGGACATCTTGAGGGGCTTTTGGTCAGTTTTTCATTGAAGAATCACCCCAAAATGTGTGCATTTTTTTTTAAAAAAAAAAGGAGGCTGAAGACTTTGGGGCGCCACTGGTAGTTTTTGGGCCAAAGAAGTTCAGGGACCTTGTGGCAACCCATGGGCCTCACTTTCCTCACCTTTGTCTTAAGGATACAGGAGCTGATCAAACCAATTACAGTCTTACCCAGAATGGACTGGCTTTTTCCTGCATATCTTAGGACATATCCCAGGACACAGAACTTTTGCAAGGGCAGCTAATGTTTGCAAGGGAAGTATCTGTAAGGAATGGATATACTCTAAGGCTATTTCCTCCCTAGACTGTTATAGTGCTATTCTTCCACTTTCAGCATCCTATGGAATCCTGGGGTTTGCAGTTTAGGGAGAGGCCTCGGGCTCCTCTCTAAACAGCAAACCCCAGGATTCCATAGGATGTTGAGAGTGGAATGATGGCACTGTAACAGTCTAGGGAGGAAATGGCCTAATTGAAACTGGGGAAAGAAAACAAGAGAACTTACCCAATCAATTGAATCAAAGTCAGTGGGGAAGACAAGGGAGGACCGACAATTTTATTTTTCTTTCAACTGCTGTGGAACAGTTGCTTCTCTGACTTCTTGTCTTGTTATTTAAGGGGCCTGTTTGGCAATGAATATTCTCTGTGTTCTTGTAGGAGCGGCTGCCACTGTTGAAAAAAAGTTATTTTGTCTGATTTCCTTTTTTACTTTGTCAAAGATCTGACTAATGTGCCAGCAGAGAGACACGTTGGCTGCAGTTCAGGCATAATCAGACACTGATTTGAGATGGGGAGGGAGGAAGAATTATTCTAGGGGGTTGCAAGTGTTCTGTTGTCATCCTTGTTGCTTATGGTTGCCTTTGGCAGTTTCTTTGCCAGCTTTCCTTCTCCACAAATCCTTTCCAATAAACATTTGAAAGGCCTCAGTACGCCTGCCGTGTTTGTCTCAATTTGCACTCCTCAAATTGGCCAAATTGCTGAGAAAGCAGCAAGCAGATCACAGCATACTTGTATTCCCTTGCAAGTCTGATTTCTTCCTTTAACTATGCAAGGAAGCTGTGTATTGCACATGTCAGGTGAGTGGTGTAGCTTGTCATACCAGTGTAGCTTGCATGACAAGTGGGCCCTGTTGAACTTCCCCCTCAGCTTTGCAACTGTTAAAGGCACAGGACTCTGCTTTGGTTAGACCTCATTTGGAATACTGTGTCCAGTTCTGGGTACCTCATTTCAAGAAGGATATCGACAAGCTGGAGTGTGTCCAGAGGAGGGAGACCAAAATGATGAAGAGTCTGGAAGCCATGAAGCCCAAAGAGGAGAGGCTTAGGGAGCTGGGTATGTTTAGTCTGCAGAAGAGAAGGTTAAGAGGGAACATGATAGCCATGTTTAAATATTTGAAGGGATGTCATGTTGAGGAGAAAGTGTGCTTGTTTTCTGTTGCTCCAGAGACAATGGATTCAAACTGCAGGAAAAGAGATTCCACTTAAACCTCAGGAAGAACTTGGTGACAGTCAGAGCTGTCTGGAAGTGGAATATGCTGCCTGGGAGTGTGATGGAGACTCCTTGTTTGGAAGTTTTTAAGCAGAGGCTGAATGGCCATCTGTTGGGAGTGCTTTGATATGTGTTTCTGCATAGCAGGGAGTTGGACAGGATGGCTCTGTGGTCTCTTCCAGCAATATCATTCTATGATCCTATGAGTCTATGACTCCTGTGTTCTTTTCAGTTTATTCAGGGGTATAAAGGAACTATCCATGGTGCTGAGTCCTATCTGCAAAACAGGCTCAGTATCTTAACAGCTCCTTTATGGCCCAGATTATATTGAAGCCAACTGATATTGATGCCAAAAGCCTCCACCAGCACCTCTATAGCATATGATAACCACAGTGGCCAGCCAGAGAACTATGAGTAGCCCACCAGCAGGCCATCAACACAATAGCTCTCTCCTGGTACTGTTCCCCAGCAACTAGTATTCCGAGTGAGACTCGGTTATGTAGAAGAGACACAGCTCAAAGGGTTAAAACGCTAGGAACTTTTAATTAGCAGGGACAAAGATGTAATCTGCACTTTTAAGTTTTTCTTTTGCTGTCAACTTAGGGACAATCTTCCAGTAGCTGGGGGTCAGGATGGATTTCCTAAACAACACTATTTTGTTGCAAGCCGTAATGCTTGGTAAACTTGAAGACATTAAAAGAAGAAGAAGAAAAAACATTTTACAGATGGAATTAATCAAGAAAGCCATAGCCTTGAATTTCCAACTGCTGAGTAGGGCTGTGAATTACAGGGTTCTTGGAAGATTCTCATTCATAGAATCACAGAGTTGGAAGAGACCACAGGGACCATCCAGTCCAACCCCCTGCTATGCAGGAACACACCTCAAAGCACTCCCAACAGATGGTCATCCAGCCTCTGCTTAAAAACCTCCAAGGAAGGAGACTCCACCACACTCTGAAGCAGTATCTTCCACTGCCATACAGCACCTTCCTAAGGTTCAGGTGGAATCTCCTTTCCTGCAGCTTGAGTCCATTGCTCCTTGTCCTAGTCTCTGGAGCAGTGAAAATTAGAAAGTGACTTAATGGGGGGAGTGCAAATTCACCACTGAAATGTGAAGTATTTGGAGGGTATATCTCACAATAGCTTTAAAAAGAGACCTGCTCCATTTAAAGTAAGAAATGGCCTAAATTAGTTTGTTGATATGAACAAACCTCTTCCGATCCTAGAAGAATGTCATCATAATGAGCAGGAGCCATTGGTAGCCTTACTCAAAACAAAGGTGCCTGAGAAAGGATGGCAGGATGGCAAGCAGCAAAGGTAGGTAGGTAGGTAGGTAGGTAGGTGGGTGGGTAGGTAGGTAGGTCAGTCAGTCACCAGTTTCCAGAAGCACATCAAGAAATTGTATCATAACATTACTTCCAAAAGGGAAATTGGTCACACTGTAAATTTTAAAATGCAGCAAGGAAGTTTTTCCAACTATGGATCTATATCCAAGAAAATTTAGAAGATAGTTTATACCTCTTCAACCATTATTTATGGCGACTAGAGGAATAAAATACCTTTAGCATTAATCTTTTCTGGAAATAGGGGTCTTTCCTATGCTTGATGCCTTCCAAAACTTAAAATATAAAACAGAAACTGCAAAGAAATATACAGGCAAAGATAAATATGGCTACTCTTTCTTTCGATGCATCTCTGCAGCATCTGTGTGTTGATAAATTTGTATTATAGCTCTACTGCCATCCAGTGATAGAATTATTTTTATTTTAGTGAAGAAGATGTCCCACATAACAAGTTATAAAAACAGAAGGTGTTTTTTAAAAAAATCAAAATGCAAAACCAAAATTCTGCTTTATCAAAGACCTTGGGATGCACCTTCGGGTCACTAGCTGCTTTTGACTACCAAGAAAGTGGGACAGTGAATCTGCTTTGGGGTTGAGTATGAATTTCAAAGGATTTATCCTAGGTGCTGAAACTAATTGGGTGATAGAGTTCAGGACCTGGGATAGCTTCTTTAAAATCTAGATGAAGATCCAGAGGAGAGTTTCTGTTCCCACTGACATAAAAGAGTGGGAAACGCATAGGAAAACTCAAAACAATATATGTTTCCTTCTGTAGACAATGTGGAACCATCCACAGCCAAGAAGAAGGTGGCAGCAGAGCTTGAAAAGTTTCCTGGCTGGGGAATTCTGGGAGTGGTAATCCAAAAAGCAATCTTTCCAAGCTCTTCCCATGGGGGTTGAACAAAAGAAAGGAAAACAAATATGGTGGAAAAAAATCTAAGGTGGAGTTGGGGAATCCAAAATCAGCTCGCTAAGGACTGAGCATGCTCAATGGGTGTGGAGTACAGACTAGCCATTGAGGAGTAAATGGAAAAGTGAAGCAGAGCAGAGATCAGTAAAGGAAAAAAGCATCCTATCTGCCTGGATTCCTAATTAGTTCTTCTGCAAAGTTGAACAGGTCTGCCCATCAGTCAGATATCGTTGTCCTGGGGTGTGTCTCTGTATCCTAGACAGCCAGGAGCTTCATGACTAAGCACATTCACCTTCCATTTATTATTACTGCTTCTGCACTGAGGTAACCATTAAATCTGCAAAGAAAAGCATCCACAATATAACAAGGGACAGATAAAGTGGTGATGGTGACAAATTTCTGTCAATGAAGGGAGCCCAACATGGGGAAGAAGGACAAGAAAAAGGAAATGGAATTTGGCTAGGGAATCAAAACAAAGCCTGGCTGTGTGAGCAAACATTAAGAGCTACCTTGCATCAAACCAGACCATCAGTTCATCTAATTCTGGATTGTCACCACTGACAGGGTCCCTGGGAGTTTGAAACAGGAAGTCTTCCTAGCCCTACTTGGAAATCCTTATGACTAAGAAAGGGACCTACTGAATGAAAAGCATAGGCACTAATCACTTGGCTATGGCTCTTACCCTCAGAAGTTGGAATGTTCATGAAGATTCTGGTGTATCATGAAATCAAAGTAAAGCTAGGAAGAGATGGAGAAGGTAATAGTAATAAGGGAAGGGTGAAGATAGAAAAAAAGCACATATTGGGCAGAGGATTCTACTTAGATTCCTTTCAGAATCCTGCCTGCCAAAGTAGGCCCATCAAACACTGGGGGCCTCCTCCCATGAAGGCTGTGCTCCCTAATTAAAGTGCTACCTGATGGCTTCTACGAGCCTTACCGCCCTACACTGTTATAGTGCTATGATTCCACTTTCAACATCCTATGGAATCCTGGGGTTTGCAATTTAGGGAGGGGCATTTTGAATTCTCAGCCAGAGAGCGTCTTGGTCTCAGTAAACTACAAACCCCAGAATTCCACAGAATGTTGAAAGTGGAATAATTGCACTATAACAATGTAGGGCAGAAAGGACCTATGTTAATGGGGTGGTTAATCTGCAATGGGTTTAAGTCTAAATTTTGAATTAGTTGTCCAAGGTACTGAATCTTTTTTGGAGGGGGTGCTTTCAGCAGCTTGGAGAACCCCTTGACAGTTGAGATTGAAACTTCTAGCCCATTCACAATCCTACTGACATGGAAGCCACAAGTCACTGTTACTCCAAAAGGTGGGTGACTCAGAGGTCCACCCACAGTGCCAGTGCCTCCATGGAATGGTGGAGAAAGAGCCAGGGTTTAAGTACCCTTCTTCTGTCTTGCAGGGGAAAGTGTTAATGGCTCTCTGGTAGAGCAAGCAGTGGGGTCCAGAACAGGCTAATGGCCATAGCTTTAGGTGACAAAGCATTAATGGGAATCATGATAATTTCTTAATGTCTGAGTAGGTGAGGAAACAAAGGAGACTTCTGGTGGCAAGAGGAAACAGGTTCATGACCATTGGTTGCTCTATTGAGACAGCTTCATGCACTATTGTGTTGGAAGGTTGAGTTGTTGGAAAGTTGTGTTGTTGAGGGGATTATTGCAAGCTCATCAGCACCAGAGCTTCCCAACTGATACAACCTGGCCATGCCTTGAGGTCCCATCTGACCTACTTTTGCACATGTGCAGCTAGTCCTCTTTGCCAGAATGGCTCTTTAGCCATAAGAGTGTGTGATTTATATTTAGTGCCAATTAAGTAATGTTCATTGCCAATTACATCATGGGGTGGGGGTGTATGGCATGGTAACAATATCACTGTCTCATCGTGCCATGATCAGCAATTCTAGAAATATGATTGAAAGCATTGTAAACTAAAGTGACATATGTGGCTAAGGCACATGGGCCAAGTAGAGATCATAATATCTGAGTGTACAGAGATGGCATGAGTCACAAAGACATACTCCTTGAGAAAATGAGCGAAATCCACTCCTTTCATCTATGTGGACAAGGAAGAAGAGACATCCCTAAAAAGTTGTAATACTAGACATTGTTTTGTTGCCATTAGCTGAGTCATTGAGATTTTGTACAATCTTCATATACATTCCAGTCTATGAGGAGGAAATGTCAGGCATCAAACAGTGAAAATCAGCAGACTCTTCATGAGAAAAGAAGAGGATGGGTTAAACTGGGGACTCACAGCTAGAGGAACGAGAAAGGTTATGGGGAATACTTTAAAAAAAATAATAACCAAGCAGCCCTTTGATGCAGAAGTCTAGTATATCCTGATAACTGCAGTTGCTGAGAAATGTCTTCTTTGAACACAGCTAAGTCAATGCAAAGCCTCTGAAATGCTTCTGAATAAAAGAGCATCATTTTATCTGCTTTCTCTAAAGCTGCAGCATAGCTATTGAATTGCAAAACAAGAAAGGAGGTTAGACCCAAAGGGCAAGAACCACCGTATGGAAACACCCCCAGGAATTTGCATGAAGGAAGGAGGGCTCTGAACGTGATCACCCAGATCAGGGAATGCAACAGACAGAAGAGATTATAAATATCCAAGAAATACCCAGATATTATAAAGACAAAGAATATGCTTTATTCAAAAACCAAAAAAATAAAATAGGATAACTATTCACTCTGACCAACCAACAAATGCTCTTAAAATTAATCCAAAAGTTGATCTAAAGGCCAGATCTATTAATAGGCAGAGTAAGGCAGGTGTTGAGCTGTGCATTCCATAAAACTGCTTGTAACCTTCAGGTATGGTAGGGGAAGGTGTCCCTTCTGAGGTATTCTTTGCTAAGTTTCTTTTTCCAAAGGGAAAAAAAATGGAACAATTTTGTTTCAGCTGTGAAAAAAAAAATCAAAGTTTTGGAAGCCTATTCACAATTTGGGACTTACTCTATACCAAATTCACATGAGGTTGCCTGCATATGAACAAGTATTTTCTGCACAGAAAAAAAAGATACTTCTGTTGAGAAGATCAGTTTGTTCCCATGCTTGAAATGAATTCTGATAAAGCAAAATAGAAGAGCAAACGTCATGCTCCTCTCCTTGTTGGCCCCCAAGAGCCTAAGTCAAGAGGCATGGAATCGGGATGATTTAATTTCCTGTATAAGTGGATCAATCTGGTTTTGTGAAAATTGGCCATGGGCACCAATTGCCCACATAATCAGTGAATGCCAAATAGAAAGATTGTTGTTGTTGTGTGCCTTCAAGTCATTTAAAAGTGACCCTAAAGCAAACCTGTCATGGGGTTTTCTGGGGTTGAGAGTGTGTGATGCACCCAAGGTCAATCAGTGGATTTCAATGGCCAAGTAGGGAATCAAACTCTGGTTTCCATGGTCTAGTCCAATGCTCAAACCACTACATAACATTATTTGGATACCTAAACTAACAAGAACAGAATTAAAAAGCTTCTAAGAAGGCAATACAAAAATAACAATGACATCTCTCCTCAAATATACCCCCCGCCCTCTGGAGTCAATATTCAATCTGTGTTGCTGTTCAGCAGAAAGTTCACTGGGGTAAAATAGATAGATAGATAGATAGATAGATAGATAGATAGATAGATAGATAGATAGATAGATAGATAGACAGAGCATTTACACTCTCCAAAAAAGCTGGATCCCAGCTCAGACTGTTGGCTTTATAGCTGTGCTATGCTGGACATCTCATCCATCAGATCAGGACAGCGTTCTCTGTCCAAGATGCTTTCTATATCCTTGTCCCGAATTATCTATTCCAGAAGCTGTGCTGTGAACACATTAATTAACGCAACACATTAGCTATGATGGCTCCCTCATTTTGACTTGCCCCTTCCACCACTGGCAGCAGTTTCAAAACAGGGCAGGACTAACAGCCATCATCACAACAAGACTATTTCAGGAAAAAGGAGGAGGCCAAGAAAATCCTAAGTCAGAGTCAGGTTCACAGCACATAACAACAACAACGAGTACTGTGTTCAGTCCTGGGCACTACAGTTTAAGAAAGATATCGACAAGCTGGAATGTAACCAGATGAGGACAGTGAAGTTAATAACAGGTCTGATACCCAAAATCTACGAAGAGAATAGCTCTTTTTTAGCTGGCATTCACCAACAGGATTTAGGCCAATGGCTGCAGGAATTTTAGTTACTAGTTAGGAAATTATCAATAATAATTCCGCTTTTTGTGCTATAAGGTGATTAAGTGATTAAGAAGTAAAAGAACCCACCCCTGACAACCTGCCCTTGAATTCTTATTTTTTATTTTTATTTATTTATTTATTTGTATCCTGCCTCTCCATATGCATTGAGGCAGCGAACAACTTACAAACAGCATGTATTTCTATACATGCCCCCAACAAGCTGGGTACTCATTTTACCTACCTGCGGAAGGATGGAAGGCTGAGTCAACCTTGGAGCCGGGCAGGATCGAACTCACAACCTTGTGGCTTGCAGTACTGGCATTTAACCACTGCACCACCAGGGGTCCCTGGCTCATTTTCTCCTTCCCACTATCCTTTTATCCATTTTGGCCCAGTCCTCAAATTAAGCCAAAGTTCTGAAATTTTGAATGCTTGGTTCAGGCACAGGTTTTCCATGGAACCATGGGAAAGAGCAGACAAGAAAGTGTGGTTGCTGGGCAAAGGCTGAAAGACTTCAGCCAGAATCCTGTTGGTGTTACTTAGTCATGCAACCTGAGTTCAATTGTGTTTATGGCTCGAAATCCTATTTAGGACCAGAGTTGACCCACTGAATGCAATCAATCTGCCTACAAGTTAAGTCACTATTCAACAGTTGACTGAATGTGTCTGTCATAGTTGGGACTAACCAATAGGATCCCCACCCATGTGGGTTGCACATTACTGGCTGGTGCATAACTATTTGTCAAAATCACTGTCATTGTACCATTGATTCACTGGGATTGCAGAAAGAGCCATGGCATATTTCTCATTTCACAATAGCCCAATTAGTGGACACATTGGCAAGATATACAACCGGTTGCACAATATCAGTATGAAGCAAAACATACTGATTGCGGTATCTATACTATATAAGCATAATACAGGATCTCATCCTTTGTATTGTTCCCCATTTTCCTTTCCATCCATAGTTGAGTCACAGGCCATTTCTGCCCTACTGTGTTACAGTGCTATTCCACTATTCCACTTTCAACATCCTGTGGAATTCTGGGGTTTATAGTTTACTAAGGCCAAAGAGCTCCCTGGTTGAGAATTCTAAAGGCCCCTCCTTAAACTGCAAACCCCAGGATTCCACAGGATGTTGAAAGTAGAAAAAAAGCACCATAACAGGGTAGTGCAGACATAGCTATAGTTTTGTGTATATCAGTTAGAACACATGGAGTTGATGTCATTGAGATGGTGAATCTATTCTGGGGTTTACGCTAAAATTCTTTAAAACGCTACTACTGCCATTAGAAAAAAAATGATTTCAGAAAGATATGGGGCCCAGTCTTGGTGGTAACATATGGTTGCACAATCTGGAACTATGCAAACGCATGTCCTCTTTTGGATGCTTCAGAAAGAGGTATTTAATGTCAGCTTGTACAACATATCTTCTTTCCACCTTCCCATAAGGCATCTTTCTAGAGCATGCTGCTAAGACCATTTATTGGGAAGGCGTGAGAGTTTGGAAGTGTCTGAGCAGCATTCGCCTGCTATTCTGCTGTCGGAAGAAAAGAACTCCCAAATCTCCAGCAACTCTCTGGAGAACATACTGTCTCTTGGAGATTTGTTGTTGTTGTTGTTGTTCACTTGGTTTTTCTATGCAGCATAATTCTCCAGAAGACTTCTCAAAATGCAAATATCTAGACAACACTGAGCAGAAACCTTCAGATTCTCCCAGGGAGTGCTATGGAAATTATTCATCCTTGCACGTGATATTGAAAAATTAAAAGATTTATATCCTTACTTTGTTCCATGGATATTTTTTTTAAAAAAACTAGAAACATAAGATGGCTTGATCTTGTCTTTTGATCACCAGTCCTCCTCTGCTTCACAAAGGGAAAAGGCAGTTATTCCACAGACATATCTGCATTAATTGTGTGTGTCAAGTTGCCTGTTGACCTATGGTGACCCCATGAATTTCATAGGGTTTTCTTAGTAAGGTGGTTTTGTCAGCTCCTTCCTCCAAAATATAGCCTACAGCACCGGGTATTCACTGGCAATCTCCCAGAAATTTTCATGGAAGGCAAAGCATTCTTTGTCTCATTCTTACATGGGAGTAGAAAACTCTCAAGGAACCCTGCAGTTTTGCAGCAGGCTCTTTTTGAGGTTACCTTTCAAGAGACTGTCTTATTCAGACATCGGGCCTTTCCGCATCACACTGTTATAGTGTTATTATTCCACTTTCAACATCCTATGGAATCCTGGGGTTTGCAGTTTAGGGAGGGGCCTTTACAATTCTCAGCCAGAGAGCTCTTGGGCCTCAGTAAACTACAAATCCCAGAATTCCACAGGATGATGAAAGTAGAATAATAGCACTATAACAGTGTAGTGCGAAAATGGCTAATTTGATCCACAAACAAGCTGTTGAGGATGGGTCTTTCAGTGGGAAGCAGTTTAGAATATCTTCCCTTCCTTGTTATGTTTGTAATGCTTTTATACTGTTTCAATTCAGTAGTCGTTTTTAATATGACCATGGCTAGCATTCTGCTGAGCAGTTATAAATGCATGAGCTAGACATACACATTTGTAATTGTTATTACAAACTGCATTTGTAGTTCATAATTGTATTCATGTTGAAGATTGTGGGACTATTGCCAAAATCATAAATGCCCACCAAACCTTCCTCAATAGCCAATAGGTCACATCAACGTGAGATCTATTCTGTTGGCAATTAAGGTGCTGAAGGATGATGTTTCCAGCCCCCTCTCACCAACAATTTGCAGTGTGACAATCAGAAGCAGGACTGTTGCAACCCCTCATCACGCTGCATATCAATGGCAGAAGGAGTCTGGAAGTGTCATTCTGCTGCTGTACCCTCATTGCAAAAGAACAGACCTGTAGCACTCATTGCAGCTGTTGGCTATTAAGATTGATTTGGGTAGTTAGGTCAGGAGATGCTCTGTATTTATGCATTGGTAGCTTGCTCTGTGATGTAGGATCTTGGCCCACTTTTTTATTATTTTTAACTCTTCCCTAGCATTGTAGCTTGGATTTTATCTATGTTTTGTTTTAATTTACACTATAAACCTGCTTGGTTCCTTTACATGAGAAAAGTTAGATATGCTCCAACATGTTCTTGAAAGTCTTCTTTTCCAAACTCCTGAACTGTTGGAACTGTCATAACTCACCCTATGGTAGCTGATTCAGAGTACTCAGACTTGGAGGAGCCTCCAGTTCCAGAAGAGAGCATCTCTCTTCTGTCCACTAGAGCAGTCAAGGAGACATATAGGGAATGCAGACACTCTGGGTGACGCCCCCACTGCAGTTAAAGCAGGTAGATGGTAGAGGAAACCCTTTCATTTTTGGAGCAACAGCAAGCCTAACAATGGTAGAGGAAAAGCCTATAATACTTCATGCGCATGCTTAAATACAAGATAGCAAGCAATTGGCCACCTGGCTATCTGAGAGGCTTTTCGCACCTTACCCGTTTGCGCGACTGGGGAGGGCATCTCGCGCAAAAAGCCTCATCCAGAACGCTGCTGCTTCCCCGCTCCTTCGTCCTGCAGGTCACTTCCTGGTAGCGCAACCGTCGCACTAGCGCTCCATCCCTTCCTTCTGCAGAGCAGTCTGGGAGCTGTAGGCTGCGCTGGGGGAGGAAGCGCGACCGGGCTGGCTTGTTCGGTGCACAGCACACAGGTAAGTGCACGAGGGCCCCACGAGCACTGCGCGACCACGCAGTATTTTTGGTTTAGAGATGAAAATAAGGTTGAGGTTCCTGAGCATCGTGTGAATGGGAGTATGTCGTACAGACCGACGCTCCCATTTACGCGACACTCAAGGGGCCCTCGCGCAAAAAAAACTGCGTGCAAAAAGGGCCAAAGTCAAGCAGCTATAAATCTCTCAGGTCTGCAGGGGAGCTCTCGTGGTAAACAATTGACCAACAAAAGGGTGAACTCTTCCAAGCTTTCAGATTTCTTGACTTACTTTCTGCTTGGTATCTCTTTACCCTAGCTCTAAGCTGAACATCTTGCCTTTCTCCTTCTTCAGCTTGCTTGTTTGTAACTTTCTGGCCATTTCCACACTACACTGTTATAGTGCTATTATTCCACTTTCAATCTCCTATGGAATCCTGGGGTATACAATATAGGAAGGGGCATTTAGAGTTCTCAGCCAGAGAGCTCTTGGGCCTCAGTAAACGACAAACCCTAGAATTCCACAGGATGTTGAAAGTGGAATGATAGCACTATAATGGTATAGTGCAGAAATGGCCTGTCTTTCCAGCGATCTTCAGAATGTTTGAGACCTTGTTCTTATATCTCCCTTTCTCCTCAGATAACTTTCTAGATGGTATGAGAATGACCTGAACTGACCTGATTTTCTTAGGATTGTTTAGTCCTCCTTGTTTTTAACTTCGGTGAAGGCAAGCTTCAGACTTGGTAGAATTCCTCTCCCCTCCACACACACACACACATACACACACACACACTTTTTAAATTGAAATTTCAAGGATCATCAGCAAAAGCTACATGGAAAATGCACGTAGGAACATTTATGTACCGATCCTTGAGTTTTATATATTAGAACAGTGTGCTTACACAAATACCAAGCTATATGAGTCATTCAGAGCTTGAAAAATTAGTTATTATTAACTGTTTGAAGATCCCTTGAATTAGTAAGTAACCACTTTAGTCTCTTAGTTCAAAAAGGGAAATTAGGTTTTTCTTTATCAAAATGTAACTAAAATAGTTCTTTTAGTTACTCTTTAAAAATACCAATATGCTACAAGAGAAGAGTAACGCCCAAAGCAGAGGTCACACAGACTTTGTAGCTATGAAGGTAGCTAAAATGGTTATTTCTACCACAAAAGGAGTGAATTTATACCTCATTTCATTTGACTGGATATAACTTATTTGTGTATTAGTTATTGCAAAAAAATAATAATAATAATCACAGATTGTTAACATTTCTTTCATGTTCTAGAGTTCCTGCTGCTGAAGGAGTCTAAACATCTACTTAAGACCAAAACATTACTGTTATTAAACTGTTGGGATTAGGAGATCTTTGCAGTTCCACTGAAAGTCGTCTCCTAAGAGATGCTGATCTATTTTATACCCACTCTGTTCCCAGCCTATTGGTTACCCACCAGTATGAAATAACAATTCAGGTATTCAAAGGCTGTTGAAATAAAGGCAGATAGAGAGGGAGTAATCGAACTCTGTCCTCCCTGTACATTGTCTTCATGTATAGAGCAACAGTTTGAAAAAGAGAGCCTCTGGTATTCATAACATGGTTCTGGCATTCAGATTACCCCTATGCTGAACATCTGAATAGGGTTGAAACCATTAGTGTTATTGTAGTTTCTAGCCTGAACTTGGGTGGATATTAGATATCACTTTGGCCATTTCCGCACTACAGTGTTAAACTGCTGCTGTTCCACTTTCAATGCCCTGTGGAATTCTGGGGTTTGTAGTTTACTGAGACCAAACAGCTCTTTGGCTGAGAATTTGAAGTGCCCTTCCCTAAACTACAAACCCCAGAATTCCATAGGAGGTTGATAGTGGAATAGCAGTACTTTAACACTGTAGTGCGGAAATGGCATTTGATATCAATAATTTGGCTTCCTTTCCCTATTCCTCTCCACGTGCTGCAGGTCCCCCGGACAAGCTCGCAAACAGGCACGGCCACTAATCACTGTAATATTCCAACACAATACAGGCAGGCCAGAAATAGCCATCCTGCAGCTTTAGGAGACCTCAAAGGCAAGTACTCTATTATGTATGCATGCTACTTACAAAGAATTCCCTGCTCCGAGCAGGCAACTTGACAAGCCGGATACTCTACTGTCAAGCACTCTGCGTTTGCATACTGTCTACTCCTTTGTCAATTCGGACTTAACTCAATCATGCTAAATTCTGACCTTTTGGAGGCTTTGTCTCCAGCCCGAAATTCATTGTTTTCCCCAAGTATGGACTAGCCTGTGGCCACATTTTCCCCTATATACCCCTGACTTTGAGCACTTCTTTGGATCGCTCGGATCGCTCCCGACGTCCATCCAGCCTTACTTTGCTTGGTGAGCCTTCCCCTGAGTCCCACGTACTGAGACTCCATAGCTCCGAAGTTCTGCTGCCGACTACCCGGGCTTCAGGACAGGTGTAGAATTACCCAAACAAACAACTCCTCTTAAAAATCCCTCTATCCCACTCCAACCTTTATTTCTTTAATTCTCTGCGTGATTGTGTTGCATACACTGTTTGACTGTATTTTAATAAAAACAATCATTATTTCAATTCTGTTTGCTCCTTGATTCGGCCTGACCAAAACATTGGGTGAAAGATCTCGCTTCGTTGCCCTGCCTCTCGTATTGCTAACTTGCGCTCTTGGCTAATTTTTCCAACTTATGTAATTGAGAGTGCACTTAGGTGTCCCTCCCGGCACCCCCAGAATACAGGGTAACATTAGAATCAGAGAAGTTTGGGGCTGCAACCCCTAATAAGAGCCATTTCCACACTACATTCTTACTGTGCTATTATTCCACTTTCAACATCCTATGGAATCCTGGGGTTTGCAGTTTAGGGAGGAGCCTTTAGAACTCTCTGCCAGAGAGTTCTTTGGTCTCAGTACAAACCCCAGAATTCCACAGGAGGTTGAAAGTGGAACAATAGCACTAGAACAGCGTAGTGAGGAAATGGCCTAGGAAGAAAAAGCTTTTGAAAAACTGGAACTTTTAAACATCTGAGGAAACACGTATATACAGAATTATGCCGACACCTATTCAGAGTGGATTGCATCCATCTAATTGAAATGGTCAAACTGGCAAAGAGCTGGAAGGGCGTTCTGAAGATTATTTATTATAAAAGCACTTAGTCATACAAAAAAAAACAAAAAACAGCCAGCTTCTTTTCAAAATGCCTCCTGAACTATGTGGAGAAGGATTGATATGATTTGCCAAGATTGTGATCATAATTATACAGGAAGATTGGCAGGACTTGGAGTGCAGGCAGGGAAGACTCACTGGAAAAGGAATAACTCAACGCTATCGATGTCAGCAAGATGCATCGCAAGGAATGATTCAACAAAAGTAGCTCTAAGACAGAGGTGGGAACTGTGTGGAGGATTGCACTTCCCCACACTTTTTCTATGGGTGTATCCACCCTACATACTTGTAGCAGTTTGGTATCATTTTAATGTCATAGCTCCATCCTACAGAATCCTGGGGTTTATGGTTTCATGACAAGGCATTTGGCATTCTCTCTTGAAATCTCCTGCAATGCTATGGAGAGTCCTATCACAGAAATTTCCATTTATCCAACAAACTACAGATCCCACAATCCCATAGGATAGAGATATGACAATTAAAGTGGTGTCAAACTGCAAGAACTGAACAGTGTGGAGATGACTTGCAATCCTCGGCTGCATCAATAGGAGTATGGTGTCAAGATCGAGGGAGGTACTGGTACCACTCTACTTTGCTTTGGTTAGACCTCATCTTGAATACTGTGTCCAGTTCTGGGCACTCCAATTCAAGAAGGATATTGACAAGCTGTAACAAGTCCAGAGGAGGGTGACCAAAATGGTGAGAGGCCTGGAAGCCATTCCCTATGAGGATAGACTTAGAGAGCTGGGTATGTTTAGTCTGCAGAAGAGGAGATTAAGAGGGGACATGATAACCATGTTTAAATATTTGAAGGGAAGCCACGTAGAGGAAGGAGGGGACTTGTTTTCTGCTGCTCCAGAGACCAGGACAAGGAGCAATGGATTCAAGCTGCAGGAAAAGAGATTCCACCTGAACCTCAAGAAGAACTTCCTGATGGTCAGAGCTGTCCAGCAGTGGAATATGCTGCCTCGGAGTGTGGTGGAGTCTCCTTCCTTGGAGGTTTTTAAGCAGAGGCTTGATGGTCATCTGTCGGGAGTGATTTGAGGGTGTTCCTGCATGGCAGGGGGTTGGACTGGATGGCCCCTGGGGTCTCTTCCACCTCTACATTTCTATGATTCTCTGACTTGAAGGGTAGGGAAAGAACTCTGAGGTGTACATCCAATTGTTAGTCTCAAAACCAGAATTGATTCACTGAATTAGCTGCTGAATCACAGATCTAAACTTACATAAATCCAACTGACTTAATGAGTCTACTCTTCTCTGAGATTAACAACTGGTTTTAGGCCTGTCTGTGCACTCCTATCTATCACTACTCAGAAGCAAGGCCCCCTGAATTTGATGGGATTTGCTCTCAGGTCAGTTTGCATAGCCTCCAGGTCTCTCGCTTTCCTTAAGAAGAAATATTGAAAGCTTCCTTTTTCTACTTTTTTAAAATTTATTTCATCTTTGTCCCAACTTCGGCTCACAGCATAAATTAAAACAAAGTACCATAGAACTCAAAACAAAAAATATTTCTTGTTGATTTTTTATGCCCATGTAAGTTCCCTTTGGATGCAGTTGCACTTTTTGATCATACCATAATGTCCGTATTCAGTTCATGGCTGCGTATTCAGTTCATGGCTGCATAATTGGAGTTCCACCAATATAAAACTGTTGCATATGCAGTAGGGCATTTGTGGATGTGTAGATAAATACTCATCGGTGCCATCAGTTTACCACTTGGTTCACTGGGAATATAGAAACAGCAAAAACACTCACAGATATCTTATCAGTGACCTGATGTTAATATTTAGCTGAATGACAGAGCCACAAATCCACCATTGACATGTGTGAGTGTAAATCTATAGCCCGCAAGCATGATGCAGGACCTTGACTAATGTTTAGGACAATTTCTTTTAAAAAAAAGTCAATTAAATAAGTTATTCTATTAAAATGCCACTAATTTAAAACATATGAAAACATTTAAAAAATATGAAAACATAACAATGAGAACAAACATACAGCACACCTCATTTGAAAAAGAAACTCTTCTGAAACAACCAGTTAAGCACCACAGGCTTGTTTAAATGAAAAGGTCTTTATCTGCTGGCAGAAGGAGAGCAGCGACTGGGCCAGCCTAGCCTCCCGTGGGAAAGAATTCCATGGGAGCAGCCACCAAGCAGGCCTGAAGAAGGAGGGCCTTATTCCAAGCCTTACTATTCATCCCTCTAGCCTAGGACAGTTTATGCTAATTGATAGCAGTTAAAAGTCCTGATAACTTCATCATTTCCAACTTATGAGAACCCTAAACTGAACCTATCACAACGTTTTCTTGGTAGAATTTTTTCAGAGGGGGGTTGCCAATGCCATCCTCTGAGGCTGAGAGAGTGTGATTTGCTCAAGGTCACCCAATAGGTTTCCATGGCTGGGCAAGGATTTGAACCCTAGTCTCCAGAGGTACATTCCAATGCTCAAACCACTATGCTACACTGAATCTATGATGACTATATACATCTGCCCAAAAAACAATATATCTCTGGGAACCATTTGTTAAGAAATAACAATGGGAAGAGGGCCAGTGCCTTCCTATCTTCCTTTTGGCCTGTCTGTTGGGGTTGGCTGCAGAAGGAAACAGGACACTAGGCTAGATAGTTTTGATCTGATCCAGCAGGGATCATACTATGGTCTTCAAGCATGTATATCTAAATTCACCTGACAAATATTTTGGAAGTGCTTTTTTCCCCCGCATTCAACTTGGGCATCTGGCATCTCTGTGCTTAGATACCAGTAGAATGATCTGTAGTGACAGGCCACCGGAATCAAAATGAAAGCAAAAAATGAGTAAATCTCTCCTTTGCTGGCATGGTTCACCTTCTTTCTTATCACTGCCATCCATCCAGCACCCATCTAACTGCAAATTTGACAAGCAAGAGCTGAGTTGAAGCCTCAAAATGCCTGCTTCTAGATGGGTCTGATCTGAAATTGGAATAATTGGAACAAATACCATATCCCAGGTCTATTGTTAGTCTCCTTTGTTGTACAGCTTGTCTTGTTAGAAGTTCTTGTCTTGTCACAATTCACTTCAGGAGACCTCAGTGAGATTATTACATATACAGACTGGCTTGGGTCAGAAAGGAACTGATTGACTCCATGCTTGTGGTAGCTACCATCTTAGTCCCTCTGCCAGCTGCTCTCTGATTCTAGAAAAATCCATCTGATTATTTCCCCACAAGTAGGAAACAGAATACACACATGAAAATTGCACATTATGGTGATGATTGCTGTCAGTTCAGTTCGCATGTTCACAAAAAGGCTCAGTTTCACCAGAAGCCTCCAGCTGCCTGTAACAGTTATTGTCTCCAACTGGTGCTACCATTAGGTGGACAACTCAGTCTCATTGGTTCTTGTGGGTTTTTTGGGGCCGTGTTCTGGTTGTATTTTCTCCTGACGCTTCACCTGCATCTGTGGCTGGCATCTTCAGAGGAATGGATTTCTCTGAAGATGCCAGCCACAGATGCAGGCGAAACGTCAGGAGAAAATACAACCAGAACACAGTCTCAAAGCCTGAAAAACCCACAAGAACCAATGGATTCTGGCCGTGAAAGCCTTCAACTCTACAACAAACTCAATCTCACTTTCTCTGACCCCCTACTTTTGCCATCATGGCCTGCATACCTATTCTCTTACCTTCTGGCAGTACAGAATGATAACCAGAAAAGGATAAGGAAGTCAACACTATATATGTTCAAGGATGCTGAATTTCTTGCCTGCTATCAAATTTTACAACAGATGACGGACTAAAACAGGAAGTAACAGCATGTGAGAAAAAGGGACTGAAACAAGTAGCAGCAATATGTTTAATACCATGACAGAGTCATAAGAAAGAAGACTCTGTGGTGCATCAACAGTGGTGGTATGGATACTAGCCAATACACGCCTGTGAAGTTCTTCCAAGCCACACCATACAAAGCATTTGAATATATCTGTTATCTAGCTATCATTTTTCTGCTGAGTAAATTATACCCCACTTTCCTAATGTTTTCCTACCTCTCAAGGTGGCTTAGAACAAGGAAATCAGTTGCCATCAAATATGAAATGATAGAATAAAAACAGAGAAAGCCTCTGCAGATTTTTTTTTTTAAAAAAATGGTCTAAAATTTTCAGTTTATTGGATTAAAAAACATCAGCAGCTTAGTAAATGTTTTAGCAAGTGAGAACCAGGCAGAACATACGAGAAGAGAGGGGGCCAAATGGATCCTACAGAGCACAGTGTTTCATAATCTGAACGGAGCTGCAGATAAGGCCCTATCTCACATCCTGGTCAGGCATTTCTGGAAGCGGTGAAGAGCCATTCTAATCACTCTTATTTGGATGCTTTGGTTAGATAAAATTAACATAACGTCTAATATATAATTTCTTAATTTACTGATTTTTCCCCCAACAAAATTAAGAAAGTGGGGAGGGGGAATACCCCTAAATATCATGTCTTGAACTATTATCCTACAAGAGCAATGAAGTCCTCCAACCAAGCCATTTCCTGGGAAATTAATGACCATCTTGCTTAACAGCCCGAAACTCTGCTTCAGGCCATCAACTCGGTCAGCCAATCATCAATCCCCAGGAAAGGCTCCAGGCCTTGAACATTATGGCTTTGACGTTTAAAAAAAAATGGCTTATATGCGACTTTACACTGTCACTCACAGGATGGGGTGACACAACCTTGCTTTGTAAGTGATCTTTTCTTCATGACAGGGCTGTCAGTATTTTTAAAAAAAAAATGTTGCAGCCTCCATTGCACAAGATCATTTGCTCTTTAGCAAATGTTTGCATGGACAGAGAACAATAAGAGTGCAATGTACTCTTCATGACATGCAAGAGTCTTTGCATTTGCCATGACGAGGGACCTAGCTACATGTTGAATGAAATTACATGGTATAGCTATAACTGGAGTTAGCAGCTTCAAAAGGTTGGCCGAGTAGATTACAGATCATGGCTAAGATCCTCCATCACAGTCCACATTTTGTAACTTTGCAAATCTATGACTGTATTGCAGAAATGCAATGAAAGCCTGTTAGTGAATTATGAAGATGTATATATAGCCAAGAGTGCTTTAATGCCCATCAGGCACTTCTGATGTGCATGGGGCACTTCTGATGCACACCAGGAGCTCCTGTTATGCTCTGGCACTTCCTAAAATGTGCCTCAAAGTGCCTTGCTGTCTTTTGTGTGTCAGACCATGGTGCATAAGTCATTCCACCACTGCTCAACAGATGTGCATACTTCGTAATATCACAGCAGCCTCTAGGTGAATATGAATCTTGTGAAACTACTCAGTTCAATTTTGCATGCATGTTAGACCATTTCCAAAGATGTAAGTCCCAGGCAGAATGCTGGCCCACTTTCTGAATACTCCTCCCCATTCAGCCCACCACGTGCAAAAGAAGATCCTCTCTAGCTGTAAACAGGGATCCCATTTGGAGCCAGTGGAACATAAAGTTCTATTAGCATACAGAAGGTGAAAATGAAGAGATACCAAGGAAAGTGGCCAGTCAGTGGTGGTTTGAAGGGGCCAGAGGTGGATGTTGTGTAGCATATCAAAACTGTTGTATAAGGAGGTAGTAGATACTTTTCTACCAGGTCTGAAATCCTACGTTGGAGTTCCATAGCATAAATGTTCACATGCCAAGTTATGCAACCTTTGTGTTCAATAGCAACACTATGGAACTGTAATAATGTACCAGAGGTGCAGCCAAATGCATAACAATGCATGTATGCAACCATGAGCAATGCACATGTGCTCTATGTGCATCTTTGAGAAATGCACATCCATGTGCAGTGGCACCACATGTGCCACCCTACTTCCACAATCTTGGATTAAATGCAAACATTCCACATGGGACAAAAATGTCCAAACCTGCATCATGACTTTCAAAAATGACAAAAGGAGAAATAAAGAGCCTTTCTGCACTACACTGTTATAATGCTTTTATTCCACTTTCAACATCCTGTGGAATTCTGGGGTTTGTAGTTTACTGAGACCAAAGAGCTGTCTGGCTGAGAATTCTAAATGCACCTCCCTAAACTGTAGACCTCAGGATTCCATAGGGTGTTGAAAGTGGAATAATATAGCACTACAACAGTGTAGGGCAGAAATGGCCCTTGACCAAGGGCAGATGAGGGGGTGGCAAGCACAGGCTTGGGAAACAAGGGTGGGACAAACACATGGAGGGATTTATGGCTTTAAGCAATGAAAGCTTTGTGCCCTTAAACATATATTGATAACCTATATAAATTATAAGCTGTATGGAAACTCCAGTTTTGGCAGCTTCTGTGGAAGTGTGCTATGTTGTCCATTATACCCATAAATAATAAATTTCTGTCTACTTTAGAGTGAGTTCTGTGGAGTATGAGTTATCTAGTATATGACAGTCTAGTGAGGACTCAGGAGAAAGCCATGCATCAACACTACTCTGACCCATAGTGAATCATGGACTTGGCAACCTTCCTTTTGTATGACTGACCTTCATCTTTCTTTATGAAGGACAGAGGGATGGGTCAGTTTGAGTTTGGAGAAGTTTTTTTTTTAAAAAAACTATAACTCCCAGATTCCCCATCCAGAATCTGGAGATCTGCAATCCAAAAAGGTACAATGTCCAAGCGTTGGTCCTTCCTTTATGTCAGCATTGGCTTTACCACAAAGCCTTGGTCAGACTGTTTGTTCACCTAAGCCAATGTTGTATACTCTGGCTGGTGGTGACTCTCTATGATTTTCAAGGAAGGCCATTCAGATCGCCTCCTATCTGGTCCTTTTGTGTAAAGATGCTAGGGATTAAAGCCAGAGTCTTCAGGATGCAAGGGTTGTACTTCATCACTGAGATAAAGAACTTGTCTCATAAACACACTTTTACTCTACTGCTGAGTTACAGAGTTTCTTCCATAAGCACACTTCAGTAAGGTGTTTGTAGGAATTGTTTGTGCATTTCTGCATTTGGAAATATGAGTCTAGCAGAAGTTCTTGAGTCAGTTTCACAGGGTCACTTTTCAAGGAGAGAAAGGCAGGAGGAGAGAATGACTTTTCTCAGTGTGTAGGCAATGGGGAAAGTTATGTATTGAGTGTAAAGATCTTTTATTACCTTCTATAACAGGAAAAACGGAACAGGTTCTTTGAGAGACCGATTCACATACAGTGGCACATTTCTACCTGCTGCACTGTTGGCACTCCTTGATGGGAATAAAAATTGGAAAGTTTGGAGGCACTAAATCTGCCCTTGCTTTAAGACGAATGAAATGGTTGTACCTAATCTAACGAACAACCTGACAGAACCTCTTTGGGGACCTGATTTATAGCACTATTGCTGCCTTGTTACAATTGTATTTGAAATTGTGGCTCCTTTGTGACCATTTCTTTCTTGTCGTTGGTATGAATTATGACTTCTGGTTCCCTGTAAAACAATTGCCCAGAGGAACCATTATTCTGTAACCTGGCCTGATAAATTAAAAATGAGTGCAGTAGATTCCTGCTTACTTAGAACACCCAAGTAGAGCTCCACTACATGTTACACTCACTTTACAATAAGTAGCCCAGTGTGAGCAAAGCTCTGACTACTGAGAATTTGAAGTCCTCTGCTGATGTAGCTGAGGAAGCTGGTGAAGATCATGGGTAGACACACAGGGAAGTAGGGACTTACACCTGTCTTTCTCTGCCCATTGATAAGAGGCAGCCCTACCATTAGTCCTCTGGGCTTTTCTCCTGCTCCCCCTACCCCCATGAATTCTGCTCTGTTGCAGGGCAGGCCACATGGCTCAAATAACTGTGTCCTCCTCTGTCCTCACATGGTCCATGGAATGCCATCCACAATGAAACAAAATCAGGTGCAGCTACAAACCAAGACATCTGCTACAAGATAGAGCGGGATCCAGTTGGTCCTCCAGAGAGGATGGACAGTATTTTTTTTTACTCCAAAATGATACTGCTAGGAGGAAGATTTCTATCTGTTGGTGATCAGTAGATGGATATCATATCAAATCAGAGAGTTCTTCAAATAGACAATCAGAGAACTAACATGTTTTATTTAAACTGTTATTAATTTGTGATGGCATGTTGTATTGCAGTTACAGATCCATAACTGCTCCATATTCAGTTATATTATGTATCCATGATTATAAATGCCCCCTGAAACCCACCGTAAGTTCCAAGAACCCGCTCCAACAGGTTAAGCTCTGCTCTGCTGGGGATCATAGTGCGAGAGGTTTATATTTCCAACCCCTTCCCACCAGTGACCAAGACTGCAACAATCAGAAGCAGATGCTCAGGGACTGTTGCTTTGCATGAGTGGGTGTGACCATTCCTATGGAGCAGGTGCATAACCTCCAGAAGCCTTCTTTTTGTCCAGTCCATAACCCAGTCAGAATGTTCAAGGCCCACTCTTGATATGTCAGATAACCCCAAAAGAAGATGAACTCCATGAAAAGCATTGACAGCAGTAGTAAACACATTAACGCCAGAATCATGTTTGTATCCTACACATATGGAACCAGCTCACTTTTAAAAAAAATGTAGAATGTCCTTATTTAATCTAAGGTTGTGGAAGTGAAGTTGTTGCATGCACATATATGCCCATATTCATTGCACACAGATGTAAATTGCTCATAAATTTGGTTGCATATTTAGTGTCTTGGCTCAGTTGTTCAATGTTGTCATTCAACATAAGGATTGCCAGCACAATCAGTGCATGACTCTGCATTTGGAGATTTACACTACACAATCCTTGGTCTAATACACAATAGCACCTGTTAAATTTGGGGACCTACACCAAGAAGTGTTGATTAACCTTTCCTTTTTCTACTTACCATTTTTGCATTCAGCATTCAGCACCTGCTACAAACCTGGCAATACTTTAGATGCCTCCCCACCTCTCTTTTGGTCTTGGGAGAGAAGTCCTCCCCTCAGCCATAGTTCTCAAAAATAGAACCTTACCAATAAACCTCTAGTTTTCTTCTTTCTTTTCTTTTCCATTTTTTTACTTTTCCTCCTTTTGGTTTATTTGTTCATCTTATTCTTGTACCTTTTTCTCTCCTTTCTACCATTTCCCTCAAGTTTTCCTTCCACATGCCCTCTCTTTTTGTTATTTCTACTCAGTCCAGTGAGGGGTGCAGGCAAACCTATAGTCTTAGGCCCTTTTCGCATGGCATTTGCCATGTGAAAGGGCCCCTGGAGCATCGCACAACTGCAAGGAGAGGTCCACATGATGCACTCGCAGTCATGCGATGCTCCAGGGGCTGACAGGCACCAACTGCGCACTATTTCATTTTCAGCTGTGAGCCGAAAATGGTGCGCGATTGCGCATTGCTCTGGGGCCCCGAGCACATTTGCCGTGCATGCTGAGCTCTGAAGCCACAGTGCTCACTCTTCCTGCCCCAGTGCAGCCTGGGAAAATCCCAGGCCACACTGAAGAAGGAAGAGGAGGGGCTCTCGCGAGAGCAGGCAGCAGCTGCAAAGCTGAAGGAACCAGGACATGAGAGCATCTCGGAAGAGGCTGTTCACGTGATCCCCGCACCCCAGCTCCACAAAAAGGTGAGTTGCGGAAAGGAGCCCTAGTTTCACCAAAAGGCTTCGTCACATTAAAAAATTTAAAAAATACCTGCTAGGGTTCCTCAGGCTCTCTATTAGCTCCATCTCAGCTTTAAAATAAGGATAGCTCCAAGCCTTCAACGATGGATTTCCTAGCCATGTTTCAAGACTGAACTTTTCAGCTCTTTCCCAGAGGAGAAATCCTTTTCTCTCCTGCTCTGGCCTATCTAGTGTTTGTGCTCTAATTTCCTTCTCCTTTTGTCTGCTCTTTCACTACCGTCCTTTAAGAGGCTGAGCTAAATTACCTAACTGTATGCATTTCTCATTAAAATAATAATGAAATAAAATAAAAGTTTAGCAAATCCCAAGATGTTTAGCTAGTTGGCTTTATTCCATCAGGCCTATTGCTGGTTGCAAAATCCAACCTAAGAGGAAAATTTTGTTGTTGTTGTTGTTAGCCAGGGGCAGGGATGGCATAGATGGGAAAAAGTTCAATCGCCCACTTCCCATTTTATCATACTTTGCTTTGAATTGCCTTACTGTCATTTCTACTTGTTATGGCTTAAGTGGTGATCTGATTTAGACACATGTCTGCTGCTGTTGTGTCTATTTCCTGGTACTCAATGGGATAAGTATCAGAAAACCACTCTGGTGCAATGCATTTTGGTAACACTAACGGGTTTCCAGTAATGCAAATCTGATTTCTTATAGCACAGTTGGTATCTTCTAAAAGCCCTTTTCAACACTCCTCATAGTGTGCAAATTGGTGTTTGTTGATGCCAGTTCCCCACTGTGGACTCTACTGAGCACTATATACCATGCTCCAGTATGGCATGCTTCATTATATTTCTCTTCACTTTCATTTTCCAGACACAGTAGCCAGTAAACCTTCTCCTGAACAAATGTAGACAACTGCAAATGCTCAGGCAAATTCCTGTCTTTGTGTGTGACTTTTAAGAGGAGTGTTCCTCTTTGGCTGAATAAAACAAAATGGCTGAATTATTTAAAAAAAACAGGGGATGAAAAAAAAGGATACCCAACACTCAGACTTCAATAGGGTGACCCCGATCACATGGTAAACCCAGGATAATCAAAGAACAGATATTTGCTGTGTGTGTTCTTTTTTTTTATAATAATTTTATTAGTTTCCAAATATAAAAAAAAACAAATTTTTATACCAAATCTTAACATGAAATATTTATGTTCTTCCATCCTGTCTCATTCCCCGCCCCCGAAGCCCACACGATCTCATTCCCAAACCACATTACATTGTTGTTCCCCTGCTAAGGCTAACTTCTTACACGCTTTTCCCTGATATATACATGTTTTCTACTTGACATACATCACTCCTTAATATGTCTTGTCCACTGATAGATTCCCAGTTAATACCAGATTCTGGTCTTCCTTCTTCCTCCCTGTTTACCTTTACAATATAATACTGTATTACCAACATTCTGAGCTGATTTGCTATTGTCCCTTGCTCACTTTTCCTGTCTTTAAGACATTCCAATTTATTAATATAGGTTTTTATATATTCTATTGAACTATTTAAAATATCTGTTCTTTCATTTCAATCAGGACCTCACATCTTAACTCCTCTTCTCCCCCCTCCCCTATGGGATTCCCCGGGCAAACTCATATTCATTATTCCCTTGTCGCTTATCGTCGCTTGTGAGTATAGGCCGGTTCACCCCCAGGAATGGGGGAGAGCAAAGCTGCAAATGAGTTCCCTCCCACTTCCCATTCACGTCCTCTACGATCACTATTCTATATCCATAGCTTCCCAGGGTATCCAAACCCAAACCACAAACCTCTGCACCTTGTCCAGAGATGAGACTTTAGCCCAGAACTCTCCTCAAAATATTCTCAAAATATTTCTATGTACTCTTATTGTCGCTTAAAGGCTCTGAGCCATCCCACCTCCAGACATGGGGTTACACCCAAAACTGACTTTCACACCATTCAGATATCTTATTAAACAAACAGATATCCATTCTATAACCCCCTTTACCCTTGTCTGCTACTTAAATAGTTTACATTCATCTCTATATGTCATCTACCACCAAAAATCATTCCTTTCCTTTTCCCTCCCTTCCCAACCCAGCTACCCAGAGTTCACTTGCAGTTTAGTTTTTTGTTTTCCCCGTCATCTCGTCATCGCTTTACTTCCTGATAGCCAAATAGGGAGAGAGTCTGTTTCATAACGTTGACCTTCTGTTGCTGATCGTAGTCATAATATCCAGGGGAGTCCATGCATAACTCACAAACAGACAAAAAAAAAAAATCCCTATTGTTTTCTCTAATGCTTTGCTCTTTCCCTTCCCCATCGGCAAGACTATAGCCCAGACCTCATCACAAATCTATTTCTGTACTCTTATTGTCATTATTAAGTTCCGAACTGCCCTGCCATCTGGGGTAGGATTGCAAATGCCCAACATAGACTCCCCACTCTCTTTCAAACTGTTCCCTGTTAGAATACCTCATTGAACTAGTACACGTTTCCATACTATAAAGCCCCTTCCTCACACACTTCTAGCACATCCCAGAACTTATCTCAAATGTTTAATATATTTCCACTTCTGCTTGTTGTCGCTTTAGAGTTCCAAGATGCCTCGCCTCCATGAGTGGGACCACAATTCATCCTGTTCTTTTCCATTTCTAGTAGCTTTCCCATGTGCAAAGTCCTTATTCCAGGGGGATATACACTTCTGTAGCCTCCAATTCCTTAATCTTATTTCCGACTCACTCTTATATTCCCATCAAATCAAGAATCAAAAAAGAAGAAGCAGGAGGGTACTCTCTTATCTTCATAGTTTCAAAATTTATCAGTCCTGGTCCTGAAGCTCAAAATTCGCATCATTATTTATTTGCATTGCCCAGTCCAAACTCTTTCTTCCATTATCTGAATTATAATAGCTGTTAAAAATGCCCAATTTTGTAAATAGTCTTATTAAGCCAATTTAAAATATTTAAAAGTCAGAAAAGTTTAAAATCCAGAAATTTAAAGAAACATACAGCTCATTCCTCCACATCTTCCCGATCTCTTTCCCTCGATGTCAGCCGCCCCTTTAAGAGACTCTGAATTCTTACAGCCATGAAGCCAAAATTCACGCTGTTAGCTTTACTTCTCCGAGTCCTTCCCCCATCGCTCCTGCATCCCGCAGCAAGCCTTAATCGCTGTGGTTTTCCCAGAAGCAGGGAACAAGACAGGTCAGAGTTTTCTTTCTTAAGTATTTTCATTGTTGCTTCTTTTAAAAAACTCGTTCGGCGGCGCTTGTGCCGCTCCTGCGGCGTCCCTCTGGATCTGTCGTCATGGTCCTTTGACCCCCTGATGCCTGCTGCTCTCCCATCCGGGCAGAGCAGATCTACACATCAGTTATGGGGTCCCCTTCGGACCACTTCCGGACCCCCTGAACCGGGGGGTCTTTAGCCACCTCCAGGTGACAAAAGAGGCGGCTGGATTCCAGCGGGAGGCAGCCCGGAGCTGCTCCATTATGGAGCTTCAATCCGAGCTGCCACTCGCATCCGCCATTCGAGCGGAAGGCATTTGCTGTGTGTGTTCTTGACAGCCTGAAGCAGAAACTCATCACTCTTAGTTCTATCTCCAAATATGCTAGATGTTTGTGGAAGCAAAACAGTGGTGGTGCTGCCCATGGCATCAAGAAATCTGAGGTACATTTAGCAGAACCTCAGAAGGGAGAGTTATACACTGAAAATCTTGGTCTTTTTTCACTGAAGAAGTAGATACCAGTGGACGCGGTCCCACTTCTCCATCTCTTCCTTTGCTGATTGTGATGTTCATGGAATGGAGGCATGTGAATTGGTTTTTCCTGTATTGAGTTCAGTGCCTTGTTTAGTAGAAGATTCTGCCTGTCTACCAAGGCCCCACTGGAAATATGGCATAGACATTTGTGATTTGCTGTATCCTACTAATCAAAATCAAAATCAATCAAAATAAGGCCAGGATAAAGCAAAATGCAGAGAGCACTAGAAATCTTTTTCTTGTTGTGTCTTTTAAAGAACAGCAGTATAAGATTACAGCAGGTATATAAATCAGCAAATCAGCAACTATAACTGTTGCATGCATGAATAACTTGTGTGGCTGACTCTCATATCCCCAAGATGTGTGGAGAGTGATCCAGCTTGAATCTATTATCTGTGCTACATAAGCACACAAAAGACTATGATAAGCAGTAAGAGGTGGGTAGTCAAGACTCCAGTACTGCAAATTATTATCACTGGTGTTGAAGTACCAGTGTTTGACTGGCAGATTGTAGGTAACTTCTTGCCAGTGCCTTTTAGCTTCATAGTCTCCATACATAGGTGGCTTTCCTGCACCTGAATAAGAACTAAGGGACACAGTTCAACGGACAATAAGTCCTAATAAGACAGTAATTGTCATTGAGATTCATTTTTCCATAGCTGGTCTTCACACATGAGAAGGCACCCAGGAAGCAGAAATGCAGCCTTCCTCCCACTCCAGGAAACTTTCAATTTGGGTCAGGAAGCGGGGAGGTAACCATCTACTTCTGTCCTCTCCTACTATTCATACTAATGTTGTGTAATGTCTGCCTTCTGGGATTCATTGTCATCCCACTTGAACTGAACCCACATCTTTAAACCAGAACTTGGAATAGTTATTTTGGGAGGACTGGAACGCCCAGAATCCTGAGGGTGTTTGGGAGTTGTAAACCAACACAACTAAATTTTCTAAGCTCTAATTTGGATATATCCTACACTCTCTGATAGCTCTATATTACAATGGAGATTAAGGAAGTCTGGCAATAGAGAATATACTGATTTTCAGGCTGCAGTGTTTTTCACCACAGGGACATCTGATTAAAAGATTTAATCCTAACCGAGTTGTCCTATTCTGTTGAGACAATGCAGCAATAGCAATAACAATTCTTATAACAAGAAGATAAGGATTTGGAAGGGAGGTCTTTGAGAAAGTTTCCTCATTTTTAAGAAAGTTATGTAAAATTTGCAAAATTGAAAAAGTAATAACTGCTACGTCATCTCATGGACCAATAAAACTGGCAGCATTTGATGGGTTATTTGTGTAACTAAGATCAATCATCCTTCCTTTCTTGTGCTTATTGCCTATGCATGGGCTTAGCTTCACAAAGGCACTAAGTTAGCAGAGACTATTCATGCAAAATGTGGAAAACACCATCAGAACCTCACTCGCCTCAATGGTGAACCCCTCCTCCCACATCTCTCTAATAAGCTTCCATGGGCCACAAGATAGTCATCTTAAAAACATAGGTCTGAATATTATTCTTGATACACTGAAGCCATGTTTTCTATCTTCACTGAGTTTACATTCAGGAGGATCAGGTGCTGACATGAAAATTCATGGCAACTTTGCCCTAACTATTGTGTGTGTTTGTTTGTTTGTCTGAGAAAGAAGCATTGAGCATACCTTACTTTGGTCCATTGACTTCTGAAACATATGCAAGTGATCATCCCAGACGTCTTGTCTGCTGGTTCCCATTAGAAGCATCAACTCCTAATGACAAAATGAGACTATTCTGAGAAGTAAATCTGAGAGTCTTCATAACCCAGCACTATTGGCAGCAATAAATATGAAAAGAGGCCAGACTCTCTCCCATGAAATTACTGATTGAGTATCCCCACCCCCCACACCATGAAGCCAGCTCTGAAGTATGGATTTTTCCTCTCATCACCATCTCTCACTCAGCTGCATCAGTCATTAAGCTGTCCTAAATATCTGTTCCCCTGGTCTGACTGTCAGTTATATATCATAACCCAGGGTGAGTTGCAATGGAGTCATAAATTGATTGCATGGACCATGAGCAAGCACTGACTATTATTGGCTAGAGGAACACAAACATGAAAGACCAGACGACGTCTGGCTTAAATCTGTTGTGGGAAAGAAATATTTCCTTTAAATTGAATGGACTATGACAAAACTATTCTTCCTCGCTTGCTTTGCTTTTTCCTTCCTTTTTTAAAAAGATAATCTTCTTTTATAATTAGATGGAATTATGTTAGAGTTCTCAGCTTCTGCTTGGACTTTGCATTAATTCTGAAGCCCCACGTTTGGATTCTCCATTTGGAAAAGCTCTGGTTTGTTAGTAAAATCCTTCTTGATATGCTCAGAGGTATTCCCTTTTTCATGATTCTGAGTCAGACATTCGGCATATATATTGAATCAATTATTCAACCAATTATTGGATGGTGAATTGATACATAGATAAATCTAATGAATTCAATGGGTCTACTCTAGTCAAGGCTAAAATGGGATTAAGCCATTCTGTGACTCACTAAGCGAACAAAGCCTCTAGCCATGATTTTGGGCCTGCCAATTTCTCTATAACTGTTTCCTTAAAAAAAACAATCTTCTTGGTAGAAAATCAATTAGGACAAGTTTTTGGTGAACCCTGCTCAAAGAGGTTTGAGGGAAATATGGCCCTTTCCGCAGGATGTTGTCATCTTGTCATGGGGACGGGAGAAGGATGGGACTGTGATGATTGTTCTGCATAATGTTGTCATGATCCCATCCTTCTCCCATCCCCAGGTGGTGCGATCATGGATTAAATCATTGATGTGTTTTCCCCATCAATGACCCACAATTGTACCACCATCCTAGACTTACCTGGTCTGTGGAAGGCCTGGAAGTGCAATGGCTGCATTTCCTGCCCTAACGCAGCCTGAAAAAGTACCCAGCTGTGCTGTGGAAGGAAGAGGAAGGGCCATCCAGTGGGGGCAGCCAGTGTGGAGGGGAGCACTCCTGTTCCACTCCCCTCCTGGCAGAGCCAATGCTAGGATCCCCACCAAGACCACCGGGAGCAAATAAGTTGCAGAAAGGGCCTATAACATTACTTTATTAAAATAAAGCAATATCTTGAGCTGGCAAGTAGGAATATAATTCCCAACTTGGCTTTTCTATTTTGGGGATAAAGTTCAGCTTGCTGGACAGCTCCCATAAAGTTAAGATGGAAATCAAGAGTGGATTTACCACTCTACTGAGTGAATCTGAAATGTATTGAAACCCATGAAAGCACAGACTACAATGAATCAGACAAAAAGGTGCTACTGGATTCCTTCTCCTCATCCCCTTTCATTTTGTCTTCTCACATTAGGACTGAGGCAGCATGGTGTAGCAGTTTGAGCATTAGACTGTGACCTTGGATAACCGGGTTCGATTCCCCGCTCAGCCGTGAAAACCCACCAGGTGACCTTGGGCACATCACACATCCCAGAAAACCCTATGATAGGTTTGCCTCAAGGTCACCATAAGCTGGAAATTACTTTTTACTAGCACATGGTTGTTTTGCACAGAAAACAACATTTTATACGCCAAAAAATAGGACTTGTATGCAAAAAAAACATTATTTCCTTCACAGAAAATGTTGTTTTCTATGCAAATCAACCATGTGTGAATTTTGCACAGAATCCCTAATTATGGCATTTTCTGAAGAGGAAAATAATTTTATAGAAAATATTATTTCTGTACAGAAAATGCTGTTTCCTAAACAGAAAGTGTTGTTTTGTATGCAAAACAGCTATGTGCAAATTTTGTACAAACTACAAATTTTCTCTTTAATCCTGGATTCTTCTCACCAGAGTTTCACCAGAACTTACTGCAGCCAGTCACAACTAGGTTGGCTGCGGTTACCCAGAGGACCTTTTCTTCTATCACTCCCAAGCTATGGAACGGTCTGCTGGAGGAGACCCGGCATATTACCAGTCTTGACAGCTTTAAAAGAGCAGTCAAGACTGATCTCTTCCGACAGGCCTTCCCAGACTAGCATTTCCATCATCTCCCATCTATTGCCTTGCTTCTTTGCTAACAGTAATTGATGTATTGTTAATTGCTGTGTATTTTAAGGGGTTGGTTTAGGTGGGTTGGTTGGTGGGGAGGATTGGGTATGTTTTTAATGTCTTTTAATGTATTTTAATGTATAATATATTTTACATTGTTCGCTGCCTCGATCCGTGTGGAGAGGCGGGATTATTATTATTATTATTATTATTATTATTATTATTATTATTATTATTATTATTATTATTACTCAATACATGAAAAACATGGTTTTGACCATTTTCAGAACGGTTTCAAATGTTGTTTCTATCCCTAACACAGCTCTTGTCCTGAAAACTCCTTCCTTACACATTTGCTTTGACACCTTCGCTGAGTGTCTAAGGCCCTTTCCTTATGACAGTGCCATCCTGACATGGGGATGTCTTGCTGCTGGTCTGCAACACATGCCATCACATGGTGTCATTGCGGGCCCCCTATTGTCATATCCCCAGCCATTGTGATTGCACCGTATACCATTACCGGAAAAAAATCTGGCAAGGCCTCCCTTTGCCCAACAATCCTGTCAGCTGTGGGTGTGTGGAAAGGGCAGAAGCATTATCATGCACTTCCTTCCTCAGCCAGCTGTGCTGCAGAAGGAAGGACTTTGTCCTGAACACTACCTATCCACCAGCAGCTGACCAGTGCAGTGGAGAGCATTTGGGTCCCGATTCCATCCTGACAATGGCACTACCAGGATTGGATCAGAACATTGCTGGATCCAGGTATGGTATGGAAAGGGCCTGAATCAGTTCATATACCTCCATATGAATCTGTCTTTCCTCTTTCTTTTCACATTTGGTAATATTAATTCTTTCTGTACATCATTGATTGAAACAGTAATAGGGTCAAGTCACCCTTTCTACTTCCACCTCTAAAGTTCCTTCCAAAGAAGGTTGTGAGGCATACCCTTGGCCTTTTTTTCTTTTCCTTACTTTTCCCAATATTCAAAGAAAATAATAGGATAAGATGTGGAGCAGGAGAAGCTAATGAGAGAGAGCATCTTAGCCACCCGAGATGCTGACCTTAAGTGACAAGAATGAAGAAGGCAGAACAAGAAAAAAGAGAGAATCTTGATTAGGTTGGGACAATGACGGTGACACAGTAGCTGAACCCCGGATGGTAGCAGTGCCAAAATCTTCAGAAGTCTGAATCTCCAACTCAATTTCTTTCTTTTTTTCTTTTTCTTTTTTTTTTTTAAAAAAAAATCTGTATCTAGCAGAGAATGGAACATAGAGGTGGAAGGTGGGCAACCAGCTTGAAAATGCTGCTTAAATCAGCATCTTTGGAGTTCATCCAATGTGAAATGTAATTGATTTCAAGTCACTGCTTAATAGGGAAGCAAACACCATGTCACCAGCCACCTGAGAGGCAACCTTGAACTTTGCATAAACCTTCTACAAAAAAAGGAATAAAAACCTTTGCTTAAGCCCCTATCCTGAGTGATGATGAATATGGATGAGATGATGATGATAAAATTGATGTTCTCTAAGTAAACTGGGGTGCTCCTTCAAGGCTATTATAGCAATCGATAGAGGTATTGTGAATGAAAATTCACTTAATTGGGAAAGGACCAAGAACACAGATTCAGACTGGATACTATACTGACTTGTGCCATGATATAAAATGTAAAGGTATCTGAAATTCTGTAATCCCTTATTGGGTTTTTTATTAGTTATTTATTTAAGATAATTTTCACCTCAGTCCAGATGTCAGGATTTGGACAGAGAAGCTACCACTCATGAAGCACGTGAAGGAGCAAATTTGCTAACAATTTCTTCAAAACTCAGTTTCCTCACTCAGCTAATGGATGACTCCTTGCAGCTCAGACCAAGGGCCACACATTCCAGCCTGAACCCAACATCTACCACATATCTTCCATTTCCCTCTTTAAATGAAGCAGTTCCCCAGTCCAGAGGACAGCTATAGAAGTTCTTGTGGTTGCTTTGTCTCTTTTTCCTTCTCCACTACTACCACCACCAGCAGCAGCAGCAGCTTCACTTTATCTCCAGCTCCTTTGCAGAGCAGATGCTTGGACTTGTGTTGAAGAAGTCATGCCTCCTTGGTCTTCTGTCTCCCCATACAAACAAGAGGAACACCACCAGCTTAATAAAGGGGGACATAGGGCAGTACTACCAGACATTACAGACTTGATGAGCACCTTGCATCTAGGGACAAGCAAAGTATAATTCTGAGGTCACAGGCAGCTACTTAAGCATATTTCTGTGGCCCTAGATATCTCCAGACTTTCTGGACCATGCTAAGCTCTGATCCATTTCTCAGCACAATACACCACACAGAGGCATGGGAGAGGTCCTTCTGAAGGGCTAGGGGGCCAAACCAAGCCTGCTTTACTTTCTCACTGACTGGAATAGCAGCATCCCTTAAATCTTGCTACAGCACCCTGGCTCCCTCCCTTCCACTTGTTCAACCCTGCCTTCCCTTTAAAACCACCCACCTTAGTGGATAAAGGGCAACACTTATCAATGGTTATTCAAAAAGGATTGATAACCTGTGGTACCATGTTCAGTTAAGGAAGAAATTATAAAAATAGAATGAAATCTTTATTAAAATAACACACAGGGGGGAAGATATTGGGTATTTCAAGAATATTCAAACAAAATAACAATTCCCCAAAGACGTTTAACAGATTTCTTCAAAGCACCACTGTATTCAAGAACAGAGCTTTCCCACACTCACACACAGACCTTTGGCTCCCCTTAGCACAAGAGTGTATTTCCCAACTCAGGGTCTCACTTTCTGACCCACTCTTAACTGGTTTGGTTTCTTCTCTGCCTCACAGTAGGCCACTGAGAAGACAGCTCTCTTTCCAGGAAACCCCCTTGGGGTGACTGAAGGCTCTGACTTAAAGAGGAGGGCGACCAAAATGGTGAGAGGCCTGGAAGCCATGCCCTATGAGGATAGACTTAGAGAGCTGGGTATGTTTAGTCTGCAGAAGAGAAGGTTGAGAGAGACATGATAGCCATGTTTACATATCTGAAGGGATGCCACGTAGAGGAGGGAGAGGGCTTGTTCTCTGCTGCTCCAGAGACCAGGACAAGAAGCAATGGATTCAAGCTGCAGGAAAGGAGATTCCACCTGAACCTCAGGAAGAACTTCCTGACAGTCAGGGCTGTCCGGCAGTGGAATATGCTGCCTCAATGGAGTGTGGTGGAGTCTCCTTCCTTGGAGGTTTTTAAGCAGAGGCTGGATGGCCATCTGTCGGGAGTGCTTTGAGGGTGTTCCTGTATGGCAGGGGGTTGGACTGGATGGCCCCGGGGTCTCTTCCAACTCTATGATTCTATGAAAGTTCTCTCTAAGAATCTCACTGAAGGAAGCTAGGATCCAATTCCCGTTTCCTGTATATATGCCTCCTGCAGTCTCATCCACAGTCCCTCCCTCTTGCTAGGCCAGGGTTTTGCTCAGACAGAGCCAATCTGGTTATTTGACCACCTTTTACCAGGGCTGCTTTGCTGGTCACACCCTCAGACTCCGTCACAGGCTTTGTCTGCTGTGACATCTTGCTGATAGAATACCCTCCCCTTGGGAAGCCTGACTGGTACCAGTGTTAGTATCTTTGGGACTCCAAGTTGCCTTTTCATTGATGACTTTGCAGTCTAATCTTGTTACTTCTTAAACTGTATGCATACATAGTTTAAACTGTTTAGTCCTTTCTACTCTGGATTGTTTCCAGCTGGAATTGTTTTAAACCAGTGTACTGTTGTAACTGTATGCCCCCTCCTGAGACTGCATGATAGAGGGCAAGTTGCAAACATTTTAATGAATAAAAATCAATAAAATAAATAAACCACTCTCACTCTTTTTCTGTCAAAAAATTAAGGTGAATTGCCTCTTTTTGAAGCATTCAGGCTTGGCAATTCATCTCTTAAATCGGTTGCATTTCACCTGCATTGTTTAGAAATACCAGGTTTACAGAACTCGAAATAGACTTGCCAACACTTTGCAGTGTTTTTATTTCTGTGTGTATATGCCTTTAGGTCACCCATCAACTTATGGCAACCCCATGAATTTCATAGGGGTTTCTTAGGCAAGGGATACTCAGAGGTTCTTTTGCCAGTTCCTTCCTCTGAAATACAGCCTACAGCACCTGGGATTTGTTGGTTGTCTCCCATTCAAGTACTAACCAGGGCTAACCTTGCTTAGTTTCTAAGGGCAGAAGGGATCTGGTGCCTTCAGGGTACTTAGGCCTTGCTTTTTATTTATTTATGCATATATTTTTTTGGCTTGGGGAGACATTTTATCACCCACTGCCACCTCTTTTTAACAGCCTGATTGCAAACCTAGGAGAAATTCTGCCTTCTAACTGTTTGTGGTTGCTGCTGAAAGGGTTACCTTTAATCATTCAGTGATTGCCCTTTTTCTCTGTCTTGGCCTCCAGAGTTATTTTAGCAACCTCCGTGGACTTTTAAAATGATGCAGATGTAATTGATGGTCTTATATAATGAGAGTGCTATTAAAGATAATAAACCTCTGGAGAAGAATACCTTGCTAAGCAGTGATCAGCAGAAATGTGGTAAATTTTCAGTGCAAACTTTGACTTTTTTTTTTTTCCTAACAATGAGGAGGGGAAAACAGAGGTGAGAACAAGTCAGAACATAATTACATTATGTGTTAGATATAAGCAGAGTGAAGAAATTCATCCACCTACCAGGCAATTTTCTTCTGTTGACGCTGGGGAAAAGTGCTCCCCAGTTTTAATTAGGTGAGCAGCGCTGTTCAGTAGCCCAGGCGTGATCTTTGATCACATCTTTGGTCACATTGCCGATGTTCAGATTGGAATGTTATTTATTGCTGCACATTTACAATACCCAAAACTCTGTTCTTCCCAAATTAATTGCAAAGGACTCCAGAGAAGGAGGGTCATAACAGAACTTAGAGCTATCTTTTTCATCTCTTACCTTCATAGATCGTGTTTCTGAAAAAATGAAATCCTTTTATTTGCAAATCTGTACCTCTCACATGTGCAAATGTGCACTTCCCCTCTTGATCTTTCTCTTTAGATCTATTTTTTTTTTAAAAAAAATCACTTTGGAATAATAAACCTATGTGAGGATTACTGGAGGCACAGCTATTTTTCAGGGGGTTTTGTTTTCTTTTTGCAATTCCTGAGAGTCAGATTTCCACAGAAAAATGACACTTTGAATTTGTGACACTGGTTATAGATGCGCTGGAACATTTTCACCTTCTACGACATGTGCCTCACTGCTGACATCATTTGGTAGCGAGTTACAAAGAGGAGCAAAAAAATGCTGCGCCATTTTTCTCTTCAGAACATCCAGTCCAAACAAGAGTTCTCAGTATGGCCCCTTCTGCAGGATGTCATTGTCCCACACTTGGAATGGGAGAAGAACAGGACCCATATGATGCTTATGTATTACACAGTTGCAGTCCCATCCTTCTCCCATCCCCAGGTGGCAAAATCACACTGCAAATCATTGACAGATTTTACCTGTCAAAGTCCAGCAATTGTGCCACCATCTTACCATGTACCGGCACTTACCTTAGGTAAGGAGTCCTTGAAGCACAATGGTCAGGGAGGCCCTTGAAGCACAATACTGTCAAGGTCAGGGACCCAGGCGGTGAGCCAGCCCAGAGAAGGGAGTGAGAGAGATAACAGAGTCAAGCCAGAATGTATCAAGCAGGGAATTGTCCATAGAAAGTCCATTTACCAAAGCCAGAACAACAAGCAAAGCCAAAGTCAGAGTCCAAAATCCAGGTGTCAGGACCCAAGAGTTCAATGCAAAATATCAGGAGCTGGGTACTGGAAGCAGGGAACAGGCAAGGAGAAAACTAGTAGAAGGTTTACCACAAGCAAAGGAAAGCTTCCAAGCAGGCAGGTAATATAGTCCAAGGCACAGGTGTGGCCAGTCACTGCATCTTAAACTTAATCAAGGAAACCTCCCTTTGCACAGCTCTCTTAAGTCTCCACCTTGATTGTGGGCTGATTGGAGCAGGCTCAAAAGTATCTTCGGATCATTGTTGGATCCCTATTCCTTTAAAGGAGCAGGCAGAGGAACGTTCAAGCCTGCTTGGTCCATGGCAGAAGGAGATGCTCTTGAGCTGCAGGACTCATCCCCTGCCTGAGCAACAGGGACCAACAGCTGTTGCTCGTCATCAGCAGCTTCATCAGCAGCTTCGCCAGGAGCTTCAACTATCACAAATACCTGGCTGCGCTGGGGAAGCAAGAGGCAATGCTATCATGAGCCAAGCTGAGCAGGAGGAGGAACAGGCTGCCAATTCAGACGGGGACTCTGAGTTGGACGTGGGGGAGGCCTTGGAGGGAGAAGGGGCCCCTGCAGAGGCAAGGGAAGGGCCTACCAGCGACTCCCCAGCTGATCCAGGCCCCATATCTACAGCAGAGGAGTCCAATGCTCCTGGCTCGACAGAAGCAGCTGCTTCTGATTCCAGCCCAGAGCTTGCAGTAGACGCTACCCCCACATTCCTCCAGAGGCAGCTGGAGAAGGTGGCAGTTCGTAAATCAAAATGCCTGCTAGAGAAGCGGCTGAGATCAGAGGGCCTGCAGCTGTGAGTCCGGTCGACGGACACTCGATCAGCCCCAGCTGGGCTAAAGACTATGTAAGGCAGACGCTGGGAATGGGGGTTTATGGGGCACCAACTGTCATTCATCCGAGACTCTGCCTCCTGTCCAAGGGCTTGTTATCTCTGAGTTCTTCTGCCTTCGTTTTGGGTGATGTAACCTCCTTTTGCTTTATGGCCTTATTTATTTTATTGCCTGTGTTTGCTTTGGGTGCTGCAAACCCTTGATTAATTTACAGTCTGCTCATTAAAAGGCATCAAAACTCCAGTTGCTGCCTCTGTGTTGCTTGGCTTCTGCCTGACATTGACAGATGCCATCAGTCCTCCTCCACTCACAGTGGCAGCCAGTGAGGAGGGGAGTGCTCCTATCACACTCCCCTCCCAGCACAGACAATACTGGGACCTGTGCTAGATGTTAACGGAACAAAGTAGGCTGCAGAAAGGGCCTATGTGTTAGTTTCATTACAAGGTCATGGAGCTTAATAGCTTTGGTCCTGTGACATCATCACAACTACATCTGATTGGCTATGTTCTGCTGTGTCATAATTGCATATATAGTATTACATGATCCCTGATTGGTTGGGATCATGAGGAAGGAAGATATCTGGGAATAGGAAAATGACACTGAAAGGAAATCCTGTTACTGCACAATCAAATAGTTGCAGAAAATCCAGTAAAAATGTTCCAGAGCTTTTTCAAAAGATATCAGACTCATAAGGAAATGTGCTTTTTTTCTCCACCCCATTTTGGTACAGCCCTGTCTATGACATGCTGATATTCATGCATTTGATGCAGGAATGTGAAAACCTGTCAGTCTCACTGTTGTTATGTTTCTCAGATACCAACCTGTGTTTTCTTATCCTTGTTTTGTATCAGGCTGCAAACTCTTATTTCTTCTGACCTCAGAGTTCATCCATATTTGCACATTTTACTAATATATAGTTTATCTACACATTTTATCTGATATATATTTTCCCCATTGAACAAACCAATCCTGTGCATCATTTTCATTTTTACACATTTGAGCAATGCACATTTTTAAATGTCTCCATTATTTTGCATGCACTTGATTTCTCCGAAAGGTATAGATTCTCTAAGCAGGTTGTATTTCTTCTTGGGATGAGTTTTGGGAGACGCAAGAAGGCTACTTTGGGTGAGAATCCACTGATTCTTTTCTCCCCCTAATAAGAAAGCACAACAACACATATTTCTTCCTGATCTCATCCAGGGGTGCAGAGTTATATGTTCCACTTGCTTATGTGAGAAGAAAGCTAATATAACTGCATTGCATGGGAAATGATGATGGATTCTTTCAAGTTGCACCTATGAGTAGCTGGCCTCTATTTGTTTCCATGGGCTACCTGCAACAACTTCTCCCAGCAGGGATAGAAAGCTTAGCAGGCATTCATTTATTGCTAAGCTATCCTTCCTGGGGAGCTGCACTTGCAGTATGGCTGTAGCCAGAATTCACTGAGTTAATTCCTGGTAATTGCTGTGAATTTGGGGGGTCCTTCATTCTTTCCATTAGCGAGGAATGCTAAGCTTTTCTGCATCACCCTCAATTGTACAATAATTGACAGGGATAGTCTGGATGGGTATAATTATCACAGAATGCATCTCTCGTTTCAAACAGTCAATGATATTTTAGGGTACTATTAGATAAGCCAGCTCCATCCTAGATAGCTAATTAGACAGATAAGAATATGGACGTCATAGGTAACCATAAAATATTTGTAGTCATTCAAATTCACTCTTAATTTTTCCCGTCAGTTGTTGGTTTGTCTTCCTTTTGTTTTTTTGTTTTGTTTTGGCTCAACTTCTTTTCTTCCATATCCCATTGAAATCCCTATGATAGGTAGGCAGGGAGGGAGGTAGATAGATTAGAGAAGGGTTGGGCCAACATAGTATAGTAGTTTGAGCATTGGACTATGACTCTGGAGACCAAGGTTCAAATCCCTGCTGGGCCATGGAAACCCACTGGGTAACCTTGGGTAAGTCACACTCTCTCAGCCTCAGAGGGAGGCAAAGGTAAACTCCCTCTGAACAGATCTTACTATGAAAACTCCATGAGAGGCTCCCCTTAGGGGCGGGCTTATGTTGTGTTCCTTCAAAAATGCCTTCAAGGCACATGACAATGATATCGTTCAAGATGCGGCCACACAACTGTTACCTCTGGCTGACCTGGCTTATTGCTAAGCAACCACTCTATTCCACGCTTCACTATCAAAGTTTTGCAAGTGAGCATAAAGTTTGGATGATGATGATGTTTGGGGGTCTTGATCAAATAGTAACCTTTTTGAGGAAAAAATGGTGAAGGGCTAGGTCTTTCAGGGGAGGTTTGGAAATCCCAGCTGTCACATCGAACTCCCCCTCGCCACCGTCCCCAACCCAGATGCTGCCTACAGGCTGTACAATTCCCACTTGATCTAAGCAAACACTACATGGGATATTTTCTGGCAAAATATCGTCCCTGAGCCGAAGCAGACTTTGCCGAATGCCTGGCACAGACCCTCTTATCATTTTACACCAAAGACTTTCCAGTTCTCTCAGACTCTTCCATCTTTCCCATTTTTCACTTTTATATCTTTTAAGCTGCTCTGGGGTTTTGTGTTGGTTTTGGATTGAATGCTTGTTCTTTGCAGTTTACTGCTCTCAGATTGCTCTGCTCACAGATATTCCAGAGTCTTTCATTAGATGCTGAATTTATTTACCTGTTACTTACAATTATTTAGCTCTAGAGCTAGTCTTCAACTTTATTAATCTCATTGGTCTCCTCTTTTTCGATCCATAACTCAGCACTAGTGTTCCTATTTCCTTCTGTCTATCTCATCCCCCAGTTCTACCCTCCCGTGTTGATATTCCAAAGTGTTTCCTTCTTAAAATGTAACCATCTCTTAAAGTAACATAATCACAGCTGTTGTTATCAATTGTTAATGTGATTAATTCATTTATATTTTGCCTTTTCCCTCGAGGGACTCAAGATGGCTTCCAAAACTTAAAGCAAGCACGCATAAGCAAAAGTCTTAGTTTGCATTATCCAATTTACATTTCAAATTTACAATATTTCTCCAGAAATAAATACATAGCTAACGGCAGTCACCAAGAAAGCTCATTCCTATGTCTCCAGCAAAGGTTTTGCAGTATCTTGTGTACTGTTGTTGCATGTCTTTAAATCATTTCCAACTTAACGGCAGTCCTAACACAAACCTATCACAGGGTTGTCTTGGCAAAATTTGTTCCTGGAGGGTTTGCCCTTACCTGTCTCTGAGGCTGAGAGAGTGTGATTTGCCCAAGGTCACCCTGTGATTGCCAATCAGAGAATTGGAATATAAAATAAATCAGTTCCTTGCCCAGTCTTACATTGAGTGTAGGCAAGGAGAATCAAAAACTGAGCTGTGTGTGTGTGTGTGTGTAACAACCTTTAAAAAGAGGCAACACAAAAAAGACAGTACACAGCTCAGAGACTGTCGGATGATAGCAACACACTTCCCACCCCTTTCCAGACTGAAAGCTGCAAAATGCTTTGTTACTTAATTGCTGGGTTCTGAACCATGATGGAACCTTAACTACCCATCCTATGACAATGCATTTTCATCTTCAAAACCTCAGAACACCTTTCATCAAAGACACTTTGAAAATACTAGCAGACATCTATCTTTCCTTTGGCAAAGTAGTTTGCAGTGAACAGACAGGGTTTTAACTCGCCAAACATTTTTGGCATTGAAGCAGCACTTTTAACGGAGGGGAAAGTGTCTTCTGACACCCAGACCCACCGTAGATACATGCTCTTCTCTACAGTTCAGTCAGCAGAGCTACAATGAATCTCCCCACCCCAAAGTCTCCAAATTCTTCTCTAAAGATATTGGTGACTTGTGAAAACCACTAGCCTTGTCTGGATCTGTAAATATTCTCCAAAGAAATGGGTCAATATTACCTTTCTGTATCCAAATTAAACATGTAGAGAAATAACTAATACACATTTGATTTTCCTGCCATTTGGGAAAAAAAAATATTTCTTCTTTAGGCTATGCATTTCATGATCAAGTCTTGGAAATATTACTTTTTTGGACGACGGTTCCTAGCTAACTTGGCTGCCAGCAGTTCTGGGGAGTACATCTATAGATCTGGAATCTAAGCAGCAACCGCTTGGAAAGGTTGTACAATTTTAGCTAAAATTTCTCCCATATTCAGGCAACAGGACAAAATTGTCTGAAGTTACAGGAGCAAACGTTCTGGTTACCTTCTGCCATCTTAAAGGAAATTTAGAATACAATTGAGACATATAAACTTCAAGAAGTTTTCCACTACGTTCATTTTAGCCAGCAGCCCATTTTCTGTTGACAAGGCATAAGCGTCACTTCAATTACTCAAAGTGGGAAGAGGAACTCTTAGCTGTTGTCTAAAACTGGGAGAACAAATCCCCATGGTTGTTGGGGTGTTTGGAGATGAGAAGTATCAGAACTAAAGTGCCCGTCCAGATTCTTTGGTTTGAGCTAAATCAAATGTGATAAAAGCTTTAATGACAAGAAACCAGAAGCTGACCACTGGGGCAGTTAAAAGCAAGCTTCCTAAAGTCACACCCCCTCACTACAGAAATTATCCTGCCCCGCTGCCATCATTCCTGGTGTCATTTTGTAGCCCTGGATGTATGTTTTGTGCTATTCACACTTTCAAATGTTTTTATCTAAAGGGAAGGTCCCATAAGTTTTGTTTGAAGGAGGAGAACGGGGTGAGAAAACCCTGTTTCTTACAAGTGACCAGAACTTGAGGTAAATTGAGTCACAACTAAGTCACACCAAGGTGAGATAGTTTTCTGGGGGAAAAAATACGTCTCAGTAGGACGACCATGTTAACCAAGATCTTGAAATTTTTAAAAAAGTAATTGTAATACTAGTACTCAGACACTAGAGCTCACAAAACTTTATGCCGTAATAAAACTTTTAATACTGCCATTGGATTCCTTTTTTGATTTCCTGAAACACTGATCCTAGTTTGGGTTTCTGGAATTAAATAACTGAACAACCACTATGGTGTCTTAGGGCTTTTCCACCCTATACTGTTATAGTGCTATTATTCCACTTCCAACATCCTATGGAATCCTGGGGTTTGCAGTTTAGGGACAGGCCTTCAGAATTCTCAGCCAGAGAGCTCTGCTACCCTGTATGTTGGGGGTCCCGGGAGGGGCGCCCAGATTGCCAAATAAAATACAAGTTGGGGGAAATTAGCTGGAGGACTCTCTTGGCTAAATGAGAGGCAGGGTAACTTTAGCAAGGATCTTTAACCGAATGTCTACGGCTTCAGGTCAGGGAACTGGCACACAAGTTTAGAGCAACCAAAAGTAACAGTTTTCTTGAGAAATAAACAGAGAATAAAATGACACACACACTAACTAACTGGAAAGCAGAACTGGAGAGAGAAGGGATGGGTAATACGACACCTAGTCTCGTTGTCCTGGAGGGAAAGATGGGGTTCCGAAGAGGAAAGCTCAGCGTGGCTGGCTGAGGGGAGTTCCTTAGACAAACAGCAGCAAGGCGGGATGGAAGTCCAAAGTAGTCCAAAGACCGTTTGGAAATGGGAAGTTTTTATAGGGGAGTTTGTGCCTACCAGCTATGGCAAGCCAGGCGAGAACAAAAGGAGTTTTAGCGCTGGACAAAGGATTTGGCAAAGGTCAGGTTTGCATGATTGGATTTGCTCTTGATGACAATAGCGTGGCCGGTACGTTGATGGTCCAACATAAAGGAGTGGCTTGGCTGAGAGCCGTGCCGCTATTGTGAGGTTTGCAGCTGGAAGTTCCCTGAAGCTACGAGCGAGGCTGGAGTTGCTGGTCTCAATAGGGTCTGGAATGTAAAAGCATTAGTGGCTGCACCCTGTCCGTGCTTGTCCAGAGAAGCTCGCAAACATGTGGAGTGGGGTGGCTGGAAAAAGGTCAAGCTAAGGCCGAACTGTTTGATATCAAAATGATATCTGGGGTCCTCACCGACAGTGCCATAGCTGGAGTAACAACTCCTCGGTCTCAGGAAACTCCAAACCCCAGAATTCCACAGGATGCTGAAAGTGGAATAATAGCACTTTAACAGTGTAGTGCAGAAAGGCCCTTAGAATAAGTCCTACACCCTTTTGTGAGGGTTGTACTCATGGAGCTTGCAAAGACTGAAATGTTCCTATATTTCTGGAGCAAGAGCTAGAAAGACTGTTCTGAACTAAATATGTAGATATGAAGAACCACAAGAAAGCATGTTTATCTACCTTTCCCCTTTTTCTTCTTCTGTATCTTGTATATTAAACTAAGCCTTCAAAATGTGGGGGATATTTTCCCTCAGACTTAGTACCATACTTGAAAACTAGTGTACTTTATTAGTAATACCAGTATTATGAATGCTCTGCCAGCCATGCTGCCCTGACCAATCCTTTTGTTAGGAAAATTGTTGGTTGATGTTTCAGAATGGTGGACAGATGTTTTCTCAATAGCCAAGGAGTAGCTGGGTCTTTCATGGGTGTCCTGAACTGGAGAGCTCGCTCAGCCATTGCTAGATGGCAGAGCTTCTGTTCTTTCCCTCCCCCTGTATGCTGTACACTTCCATTGATCTCTCCATCTAAAAGAAGCCAATGTCAAGCAAATGCCAATACTGAAATATTCATTGCCCGAGGAAGTGGAATGTATATAGGAATGTTAATAACTGCTGACATCTGACAAGTTGGAATTGGATGGCTTTGGACAAATTAAATCACTCACCAGCTTTGTTATCCAAATAATTAGTGAAGCCAGGTGCATTTTATAATGTCTCACAGAATCATCCCACAGTGACCCACAGGAACTGTTTCCAAAATCAAGACAAAAGCTTATTGCTCAGTACCATGTGCTCAGTTCAATCTCTGATATCTCCAGCCAGGGCAAAGGAAGCTCTTTACCATTTTTGTAGACCAGAGATTATAATACCGTGGCCCTTCAAATGTTGCTAGACTGCATGGCCCCATAGACCTAGCTAGCATAGTCAATGATGAGGCATGATGAGAAATGTAGTTCATCAATATCTGGAGGTCTGCATGATTCCCACTGTTAAGCCCTGGTGGCGCAGTGGTTAAATGCCAGTACTGCAAGCCACAAGGTTGTGAGTTCGATTCTGCCCGGCTCCAAGGTTGACTCAGCCTTCCATCCTTTCGCAGGTCGGTAAAATGAGTACCCAGATTGTTGGGGGCATGTACAGAAATGTTTCGAAATACATGCTTATTTGTAACTTGTTCGCCGCCTCGATCCATATGGAGAGGCAGGATACAAATAAATAATAATAAATAATAAATAAAATAAAAGCAGTGCTGGACAAGAAAGACTGATGAACTGAGTCAACACAAGGCAGCTTTCTTTGTAACCCTATGTAAGTACCTAAAGCTCCTGGAGAAATAGTAGTAGGAGTCTGGGAGACCAGAGTTCAAATCCCCACTCAGCCATGGAAACCCAGTTGGTGACCTTAACCAAGCCAGATTCTCTAAGCCTTAGAGGAAGGCAATGGTAAGCTCCCTCTGCACAAATCTTGCCAGGAAAACCCTGTGATAGGGTTGCCTTAGATGTGCCATAAGTTGAAAATGACTTCAAGATACATATCACAACTGTAGTCAAGGACTCCAACTCCCATTTTGTCCCAGTAAGAAATAAAAACCAAGATCAGACTTGCATAATGTAAATCTGCACTCTTCTCGTTAAATGGTATTTCTGCTGTACCACCTTTCTGCTGAATACCAACATGATACAACTAAATTCATGCCTGTGGATGTGTTTGTGATTTCCACAGTCTCTGAGAATCCAGTGGTACATTGATGGCCCAGTCAAGTAGTTTTTGCATCATCCAAGAAGGCACAACGGCATGTGCAACTGTTATGCTTGCTGATCTCCACTTATGCAACTGTGAACTGAATACAGATGTTATCCCATGGCCAACAAAACACAGATGCATCAGTAAGGGAATTTGTGTGTGCCTAGAACACCAACAAGATGCCATCCAGAGCCTGAAGTTTCATTGACCAGAAAGTTTTGAGCTCTAGAACTACCTGCAAAGGCTAATCATGAAGAGCACATAGAATACACACCATATTTCTGCTTTTCCCAATTTGATTTTCTTCCTCTTTTACTTTATTTTTCCTAAGGTGTCCAATTCAGCAGTCTCCAATCTGGCACATTCCAGAAGTGATGGGATGCCATGCCTGTACAGTTTGTAGATAATGGGAACTGTACTCCAAACCATCTGGAGGGTGTCAGGCTTAGAACAGCACAGGGGCAAAGTTATTGAGGAAAGGGCCAATTTTCACCCCTGCAGCAGGCTCATAGAATCACATCAGTGCCCCAAATCAGTCAGGGATAGGTTCTAGAATGGACCAGACCTCTACTGCCACTTTTGATTCCCAGGTTTTTCAGCCAATTTTCAGCTAGTTTGGGGGATGTGTGGAGTGTTGGAAACCACTTCTCCAGTAATGTTTTGAAAAGACTGAAGGTGTTGTAACTCACCCTCGGGAATCTGAGAAACCTGACACAGAGAAGTTGGATTGTGAGCAGTTTCTGGATCCAGATGGATCCAGATCCCTCTCTGAAGTTGAGAAGCTGGTGGCTAAAGCAGCCAAGGGGCTCTCTTCTCAGCAAGACCAGACAGATGCCGCAGAATCACCACCATCACCTGCCATCCTTTTAAGTCTGGCAAAAAGAAAAGGAGCAGCTTTGTAGGAGCTAACATTTATTAAATAAGAAGCACTGAATAATCAAGCACCTGGCATCCAAAGTCAGCCACCTATAAATCTCCCAGCAGCTTCTGAGAGTCTCATTGCTCTCAACTATGCACTCTCTTCAACTGTTAGTGCTTTCAATGTTCATGAGTTTCTTGGGGTTCTTGAACTCTTTACCGCCTACATGTAACAATTCCTTGTCTTAACCCCTTTTTGGCTCCAGTTATCTAGACTACTAGATTTGTGCAATGACTTCTGGACCAGGTGAGACTTTACCCCTATGCTTTACCTTCATCTTCTTGGATTACCTGAGCATGACTTGGACTTCATTGATTTACCTGTAGCTGCTTTCCTTATAATAATTGGCCTTTCTGGACACTTGCTGTCCATAGGCTTGGAATAGAAGGCATTTTAGCCCCGATTTTTTGTACAACGGTGAGAAGGTTTTGGGAACATTAGAGAAGCATGTGAAAAAGACTGGGGTTTCACAAGTTGCATTTATCCCATCCCTTAGCTTCATTGTATTCCAATATATTTGGAGGCCAACACATTGGAGTAATCTCTGCTGCAAGTTGGCTAAATTTAGTGTGTGCTTTTAGTATTATTTCTAATATGTGTACAGTGACTATTGATTTTAAATAACAGAGTCAAGAAGAAACAAGGCTGTATTGACCCTTTCATTCATTTGTCAAGGAAAGATCTAGAGAAAGGAAACCTATTTTTTATTTTTGGTCTTCCTCAAGGCTGGCCTCAAATGTTTTGTTTCCTGAGGTGGAGGGTGAAAGTCCACCATACGTAGGACCAGTCACCCTATTTTGGCACAAGGAGTGGAAAATCCCTCTCTGCCCCTCCAGCACCAAAATTACCATAAAAGTCCATACTTAAAATGTCACAATAGACATAATTAAAACTTTACAACTTGCTGCCTTTTCATGACCTGTTCATCTACCTGAGCCAACCGCTTCCCTCTGCCTATATGTGTGTACGTATGTACGATATAATTATCTCCATTTCACACTTAAGACTGAATTATAAAATCATTATTTATTTGCATTAATCTGCTGATAGTCTACCTTTCAACTGTTATAATTTACAAGGTGGCTAAAGAGGTTAAAACCAGCTAGCGGAGGTTAAAACCACTAATGAATAGCAAAAACTGGTTAACAAGATAATTAAAGCAGCAAGAAAAATAACAGCAAAAGTATTTCCCTCACTGGCAGAATAATAATTATGTTGGAATACATAACGAATCCAGTTGAACAGTACAGGCACACCCCAGTTAACAGAGCCTCTAACAATGAAGTTCCTTTTCTACCAAGTCTTTTTATGCTTGCCTGCCCCCCTCACCTTTTTTGCCTCTCGTGTTCTGTTTTAGCTGAAACATTTTAGTGTTGGCATTAGGATTGGCATCATGTCCTGGATAACTTGCACTCACGAACTTCACTCAGAGGTTGAACAGAAGTGCTTATTTGGAGCAAAGCAATAATATGTACAGCATGTACATTTCTATACTGCTTATTGGTGTGAAGCACTCCCTAAGCAGTTTACAATGTGTAAACTAATTGCCCCCAACAAGCTGGGTACTCATTTTACCGACCTTCAGAAGGATGGAAGGCTGAGTCAACCTGGAGCCCTGCAGGATCGAATTCACAACGTTGTGGTCGCAGTCCTGGCATTTCACCACTGCACCACCAGGCCCATGTTAGATAGTTATGGGCTTTATACCTTGTCATACAAATTTAGGCATGCATAGCTCTGGCTTTAAGTTTGAACTTCTTAACAAACTATGTCAAATTCTGAATTCTATCCCCAAAATAGATTTGGTACCTTGGATAGCTGCTTTAAACTTAGGAATATACCCAGTGCTGATTCCTTGCCCCAATGATAGGGGAGCCACCAGCTGTCACCAGGAAGGAGCTGGAGTTGATGATCACTACAGAAAGAGAGGGGAAAAATTGGGATCATCTGGTAGATCAGTTAGTGAGTTGAAGTAGATTTCCATGGTTTTCTGACTCCCAAACCTCGGTGAGTTAAGATCAAGGGAAGTAATAATACCACTTTATTAACCTGCTTTGGTTAGACCTCACCTGGAATACTGTGTCCAGTTCTGGGCACCACAGTTCAGGAAGGATATTGACAGGCTGGAACATGTCCAGAGGAGGGTGACCAAAATGATAAAGGGTCTGGAAGCCATGATCTATGAGGAGAGGCTTAGGGAACTACTTATATTTAGCCTGACAAAAAGAAGGTTAAGAGGAGACATGATAGACATGTTTAAGCATTTGAAGGGTTGTCATGTCGTAGATGGAGCAAGCTTGTTTTCTGCTGCTCCAGAAACTAGGACACAGAGCAATAGATTCAAACTACAGAAAAAAAGATTTCACCTAAACATCAGGAAGAACTTCCTGACAGTCATAGCCATTCAACTGTGGAATATGCTGCCTCAAAGTGTGGTGGAGCCACCTTCTTTGGGGATTCTTAAGCAGAGGCTGGATGGCCATTTGCTGGGGGTGCTTTGAGTGTTTGTTCCTATATGGCAGAGGGCCATTGTGGTCTCTTCCAGCTCTATGTGTCTATGGTTCTGTGATTCTAAATAACATTGCAAGAAAAAAAATAGAATGTTTATCCTTCAGTCTCAGTGTTCTTCGTCTACAAAATAGTAATCCTTTGCATTTGATCTGGTCTTCTTTCTCTCTCTCTCTCTCTCTCTGTCTCTCTCTGCTCTGTGGCCAGTTTTAGAGGCATGCATTGGAAGTTCTAAAAAATTCAAAAGTAGATTTTTAGAGATCCTAGTGTACATTTCATTGGGTGCAACAGATAATTTACCAGAGATTGAGCTTATCTCCCCTTCCTCCTGACCAGAGTTACAGTTTTGGACAGCGACTCCCACAGTTCTCCAGCCAGCATGGTCACAGGTGGTGCTGCCTGGAAGGCTCTCGAAATTATCATTCAAAAAGTTAATGTTTCTGAATTTTGCTGCTAAGTCACCATCTTGTGTGTGGCTTCATCTGACAATAAAAAGCAAAAGAGATCCCATAAGCCAGTCACTTGCCTGCCTTTGACCTATCAGGCCCCTTCCAGCTCAGGTTATGAGTGAACTGGAACTTCTCTTTTCATGTGTTTTTCTAATTTTCCAATTTCCTTGCCTTCTCCCCACAACTCCAAAAGAAGGCAATTCAGGAACTAAAAGCAGAAGGGTCACTCATTACTATGGAAGGCAATAACACAAGTTTTGTCCCCTTTCTCTTCACGCAGACAAGGATTATTCCAGTGTTTAAAAGCACCTTCATTAAGGTCTGTTTCTATAGGAACGGAATTACGGTTTTTTCTTCTAGCTCAGAATGGACTTCTCCGAAGGGGGGGGGGAAATGAAAAGGGAGAGAGAGAGTCAACCCAGCTCCATTTTAAGGCATGAAGAAAAATGGGATATAAATGATATATTAACAGCACCAGGCTTTACAGAAAGGCTGCCTGCTCAATCTGCACCTTGCTTTTCACATTTGAATGGTGGGCACCAACAACCAAAACTTCCAGAACAAAGGACACTCAGGGGCTTGGCGATATAAAATAAATCACACCAGTCAAGTCTATTGTAAGTTAATGTCTTCAAGTTCAGTAACCACCCATTAGAATTAATTTGTCATGATGTCTTAATGAAGGTTCCACCCTTGAGATTTGAATGGAAGACAGCCCCTTTTCAAAGAGCCTTCAGATGATTTGGGACCTTTTACAGAAGAAAGTTCCTCCTGGAACTTTTTATTCATTGTCAACCTTGCATCAATGATTTGTTAGTTTTGCAGTCCAATAAATTTAGAAGTAGAGATGGGAGCTTAGAATAATTACTGTTTGACTACGACTCCTAGAAATCCCCAGCTAGCATAGCTGCTGGGCATGCTAGCTGGAAATTTGGGGAGCTGTGGTCCAAAAAGTAAGTCTGCCAATTATCTCTCTATTCCGCATTGGTTAGACCCCACCTGGAATACTGTGTCCAGTCATGGGCTATTCCAATTAACACAGCATATTTGTGTGTGTTTATATGCTGCAAGTCATGTGTTGACATAGGGCATCTCCATGAATTTAATAGGATTTTCTTAGGAAAGGAATACTCAGAGGTGGTTTTGCCAATTCTGTGTCACCGAGGCCATTCACTAAGCTTAATAAGCTTGGAATCAGAACAGTGGGGTCAGCAAATGCTGATCAGGACTCACCCATGTTGATGCCCATACTTGGGTCTCCCACACCAACCTATACCATCATTTTATACTTCCCACAATGCCTTTGATATAGCAAGAAATTTCAGCTCAGTTCTGGTATGAATAGGTACCATCATCTAGACCAACCCACAGTCTAGAAAAGGGATGGAATCTATCTAGAAAACTGTGAAACATAGCTGGAAATTTGAAAATGGTGGTGCATCCTCTCCTTCCAGGGGTAATTGTAAGAAGGTAGAATAAATCCAGTTGCTAGGCCCAACTAGAGAAGATCCACTGGATGAATTGAATTTACACCAGCTTTCAGAAACTTGTGGCTGTCATACAGGTGTGTAAGTTTCCAAACATTCATAGTCAGTTCTGGGTTGCATAGGAGGAATTGCATGTTGTGGTTCATGTGCATTGCTGCACATTGCGCATGGATGTGCATGCAGGTTATGCAATGCTGCAATCCACTCATTAGATAATGTTGTACAAGCACCACATAACTTCATAATATAGGATGTTGGCCAAGTGTTGACCAGCATCAGTTGATTTAAGGGATATAGTTGGGACAACAGGATTTAGCCCATAGTATTTGGTAAATAGTCACAGCTGGCACATACAAAAGTAGTATCTTATTTTGGGGGGGAGACCATATATACACTCCTCCAATTGAGCTGATTTAGAAACAGAATAGGATCTGATCTTGCATGGTATAACTGACTCTGCATGCAGCTTTAGCACAATTATCCTATGAGGAAATACAAAAGACCATCTGCAAAATTGGAGCAGGGGGAAAGAAACCTTAATAGAAGATTTAATTGACTCCATCCATCTGAGAAAAGAGAGAGATGTATGAGTCTTGGGACCACCGGAAAAGTTAAGCCAAACATTTTTACAGCTCTGGAATTAATGGCTCATTTGACAGAGAATGAGAGATCCCTGCAATCACATCCCTGTCTGAATCAGGTAAACCAACCTATAAATCACTATAATCGCCTTGCCGGCTCTAAAGGTTGGAGCACAACTTTTCACACAAGGCAACAAGCTGCTAGTGCAAAACCCAAAGGCCCGAGACCATCAAAGAGCTGTGATTAAAACAGATCAAAAGCATCTAACTTAACCAGAGCCTCAAAGACTATATCAAAAGTGCAAAGCATTGGGGGAATCTGGTTTTCATAGCACTTCTAACTTCAAGAGCTATAGCAAAGTATTACTGCTAAGAACACTACAAAGGAAGGGCCCTTGGGCCAGTTCATTAAGTGTTTTGTCTCCCATTCATTTTACTCTGTTGCTTAACTGAAAAGGAAGTCCCTGGCAGACTAGTCTCTCATAAGGGGCTTCTCAGTTTACTTCATGTTTCTTTCAGTTTACTTCCACCTTTCCTAGGCCATTTCCGCACGAGCCTGTTATAGCGCGATGATTCCACTTTCAACCTCCTATGGAATCCTGGGGTTTGCAGTTTCGGGAGGGGCTGGATGGCCCCTCCCGAAACTGCAAACCCCAGGATTCCATAGGAGGTTGAAAGTGGAATCATCGCGCTATAACAGGCTCGTGCGGAAATGGCCCTAGTGTGACAAGAGCTGGTTTTCTCCTCACAGACTGGTATGGCAGCTTCCCCCAGTCTGCTAAAGCACCCCGTCACTTTCATCAGTTCTACCTTCCCCTTTAAAACATCACCTTCACGTAAAAAGGGGAAAACCTTTCAGTTGTTGTTTTGGACCCCCTTACCTGTTTTAAGGTTCGATTTAGTTATAACTATTGTAAATCATTCAGCTGAGTCTAAACTTATAAAAAATATACTATAATCTTTATTAAAATAGCAAGCAGAAGAAAGTACTAGTTTTCATATGCACGTCCAAGCTCAAACAGATCTTCAGAATGCATTTAAACAGTTTCTTATGTCTTTTCACCAGCATAAAGACACAGGTCTCTCACATATAACCCTCTGGCTCCCCTCCTGCCAAAGCCGCAGTACCCAAATGTAGGTCACACTCTCTGAGCAGATTCAAAAGTGGGTTGTTTTCTCTTCTGCCCCTCTCTCTCAGCTTTCTCCTCCATGTCCTTCTCGCTGCCGCCACCACCCTTCTCACCACCACCACCACCCTTCTCACCACTCACCACCACCACCACCCGACTGAGAACCTCTCTGTCAAGGTCAGAGACCTGAGTGGCGAGCCAGCCCACAGAAGGGAGTGTGAGAACCAGCAAAGTCCAGCCGGGAGGAGACTAGCAAGCACTTTACACAAGGGAGTTCATTTACCAGAGCGTCAAGCGAAAGCCGTAGTCTGAGTTCCAAAAGCCAAGGGTCAAGAGATCAATTCAAGGTAGCAGGAACCGGATGCTGGGAGCAAGGAACAGGCAAGAGGAGGGCTTGAAAGAAGTTTGCAACAAGCAAAGGAAAGCTTCCAGGCAGGCAGGTATATAGCCCAAGACACAAGTGTGGCTAGTCACTGCTTCTTGAACTTAATCAAGGAAGCCTCCCTTTGCTCAGCTCTCTTGAGTCTCCACCTTGTTTGTGGGCTGATTGGCACAGGCTCCAAACCATCTTCAGAATCGGATCCCTGTTGCCCTAAAGGAGCAGGCAGAGGGATGTCCAAGCCTGCTTGGTCCATGGCAGCCGGGGGAGCTCTTGAGCTGCAGGACTCCTCTCCAGCCAGAGCCACAGGGACCAACAGCTGCTGCTCGTCATCAGCACCTCTGACAGGGGCTTCCGTTATCACATTCTCCAGCAGATGGACTGACTTTTAGCCTTTCCTTCCTGAAGTCTGACAAAATCCAATTCAGTGTGCCTGCTATATATGCATTTTCCTCTCAGCCCTCCAACCCCTCCTTCACACTAATGGGCTGGGTTTCTCTCTGGAGTGGCTATTCTGGTTGCCTGGCAATCTGTTGCTGGGTGGCTGTCTACCACTCAGAATAGCCACTCCTCTAGTGTCTGTCACTCCTAGCAAATCGACAAATTCCAATTTTTTAGGTTATACCCATACCATAAATGCAAACTAGTTTAACATGCATAGTTTTCTCAAGTAATCCTGAGAAAGTTAGTAGAATCATAGACACTTAGCAATGAACGAACCACCAGGACCATCTAGTTCAACTCCTGCCATGTACAAATACACACCTAAAGCATCCATCCAACCTTCCTTTAAAGACCTCCAAAGAAGGAGATTGGGGACATTTTGCCTCCCTGGTCTCTTTTAGGCCTTCCTTCAGCCTATACAGCTGTATCTTCAAAACAAGAAGTGACCAGAACAGGAAGTCTTCACACTTCCTGCTTTGGAAATAGGGTTGCCAGACTGAAAACTAAAGAGGGCTCAAGTTCCTGTAACGGTTGTGTAAAAGAACAAATTTCAGCAGGCTTTTTTCTTTTTGTCATGCAACAGTTGCTGAACTCCCTGTTCTACACAGTCATTAAGGGTACAGGAACAATTTCCAGTTATCACTGTCAACCCTTCTGGAAAAGAACCCTTTAGAGGCCTTTAAAAAGTGAGGAGGGCAATATGGCAAAACAGCCACTGGTACCCTGTTGTAGGCACTGGCTGTCCATTGTCAGGCAATGGAGTGCAGAGATATTCAGTACAGCTTGCCTGCTCAAGGTGAAGCAGAAGCCATTTCTGCACTAGCCTGTTATAGTGCTACTATTCCACTATCAACATCCTATGGAATCCTGGGGTTTGTAGTTTAGGGAGGGGCCTGGAAACCCCAGAATTCCATAGGATGTTGAAAGTGGAATAGTAGCACTATAACAGGCTAGTGCAGAAATGGTCATAGATAGGCATCAATCCAAGAGTTCAGGAATCCAGTGGGCAGTAAGGTCAGACAGTCCAAAGGTCAGAGAAGACAGGCAGAGGGAAGGTAGGGAATCTGTAGCATGCACAAAGGCAACAGCCAACAAACACATTAGTTGTTTCTGGTATCGGGCCACCACCCTTTGCCTTCCTTACAAAGGCTAGAGCCAGCTGGCTCTCATCGCAGCCTGACTAGCTCCCAGTGAGCACACACTTGTCCTCCTTCGAGACTGCTGTTCACCTAGAGAAGCTTATTCCTGACTCATGACACACTCTTTTCTCCCTCCAAAAGCTTGGAGGTGCTGTTGGCTGTTTGGGAGCCCAAAAAATCAGACCTCATACATTTGAGGGTATATAGGTTTGACAATGGAGGTACAATTCTCCAGGATCCTATGAGGGTCCAGTGCTGCTTCCATTCCACCCCAGCAGTTAGACACCCTGATATACAGACACAAAAATCACATTTTTCTGAAGCCAAGGAGTTTAGCACTGTAAAATTCAGGAAATAATGGGATAATTTAAAACACACACAACATAATTATGCAGTAACAGCAAGAAGTCAAGCAAGACACCACAGTCACTCCTAGCCAGTTTCAAGCCCAGCATGGAATGTGAGAAGTGAATAAGCCCAGCTTTCTCTTTACAGATTTAACAATTACAACCCATTTAAAGGAGAAATATTATTGCCAAAGAAATGGGGATGGGAGGGATGACCCATTGGCCAACAGATGTGGGAAGTTAAATCTTCTTTGTTTGGCTTATCTTTGTTCCAGAAAGAGAAAAAAAATATGAATTCTAAATAGGAAATGATAATCTCTCTGTCTCTCTCTTTTGTAAGTGATAGTGATTGTAATGTAGGGGAAGTGACAGTGGGGAACTTCTCCCTCCTATGACATAGTGAAATAACTAACGTGGAGAAGAAGCCCAAAGGATGGAGTCCTGTAGTAACCTGGAAGCACAGAGTGAAGTTTCTGTGTGTTTGGCTCTCTCTTATTTTGTGCAACATTTTTTTCCGTTTAACAAAAAATTCCTTCCTATTGCAAACTATTCTTGGAGCTGACTACAGAATTCTGGGAGCTGTAGCCTACCCCAATAACTTTCCAAGCTCTGACTGCTCCACATAAAGTCATTGGAATATTTCACATCAAGCCATTCCACTGAGGTGGCAGTATACCACTCAGGTTGTGCAATCCCTTAAAGAGACAGGCCTGTTCTCTCCTGCCCTCACTGTCATGCATAAATTCTGCTTGAATACACACTGCCTGGAATCCTATTGGTGATAGAAGTGCACATAGCCTAGGCTTACATGTCTATAAGCTTTTTTAAATTCACTGCACAAGGACCTATCTGGTAGCCCCTTGTGCTGTGTCTCTACCTGCCCTGCAATCCTCATGCAAAGATGCCCCTTCAGTAGTGGAAGGAAGATCCAAAGTCTCCAGGCAGTATCCCACTGAGGCTGGGAGAGGAGCAGTTGTCTTCTCTCCCCAGAAGCAGACAAGCGCTGTTTGTTCCTAGATGCAAAGTGAAGTGCAGTGCTGGTCAGATGCCCTTTACCTTGGCCACTAAATCGCCAAGAGAATGAAGACCTGCCCTTTGCAGAGGACTTGAGCACTTAGAACACAGTAGCCAGGTGGAACTGTGCAAGCAGGGTGTTACACTTGGCTGTGTATGATGTATCATCTTGACCATTCAGGGTGGGTAAAATATGTCTCTGGGACCGCATGTGGCTCCACATACATGTTTTTGTGGCCCTTAAAACCTCCAGAAATGCCAGAAGAAGATGAAGAATAATAGCTTTTAGAGCATCCAGGTCAAACAGTTTGCCTTTTAAATAATCCACAAGACTTTCCTGTGCTGTTTAACATCAAAAACACCAAGTTTTGAGAAACAGAAGTGGAATTATGGCCATTTCTTTTGTTTGTTTTATTTTTCAGCAGTCCATGCAGCTTCTAGGGGGTCCTGGAACACAAAAATGGTCCCTAGACTTGCCACAGTTGCCTACCCCTGGTTTAAATTAACATGAAACATGAAAGGTCTTTTCTGCACCGTCCTAGTGAAGGAATACCAGCCAGAGATTCAAAGAATATTTGTTTAAAAGTGTTTTATTTGGGGAATTGTCAGTCACAAGCACAGAAGATTCAAGCAGTCTCACAAAAACACAAGGCTAACTGAAGGAAATGGAAAGAAAGTTTGGATAGTGAGAGTTTAAGGTGCACTGAGTGACAGTTACTAATCCACCAGAGAAGTGGAGAAGCGATGTGGCTTAGACTAGGAGTCCAAGGACAGTACACAAAAGGGAATTGGAGTGATAGAGTGATGACCAGCAAGCAGTGTGCTGTGAGTTGGCTAGTCCAGAGTCAGGGTTTAAATACCCTATCTCTGCCTGGACAGTAAGAGTGTTAATGGCTCTCCAACTGCATAAACAAGGGGTCCAGAATGGACTAACATCTTAGTGTTAGCTGACAACAGTCTGATGGGAATTGTGATAGCTTCTTAATGATCAGGCAGGTGTGAGGACAAAAGGGAAGTTTTGGTGGTCAGATGAAGAGGGACTAAGACAATCAGTTGTCCTATGGAAACAATTCAGGTACAATTGTTTCTAAACATTGAATCAATGAAGGCTAACTGTAAATCCATTACCACTGGAGTTTCCCTAGCTATGAGCTGGCTATGCCTTGAGGTCTTACCTGACCTAGTTTTCACATGTGTTCGGCTAGTCTTACTCTCAACCAACATGGCCACGCAGCCATAGCAGTGTCTAATTTATATTTTATGCCAATTGAATCATATTTGCCAATTAAACCATATCAAGGAGTGGGGTGTACAGCCTGCTAACAGACCTGTAGTAATTTTATCTCCACTGATGAGTTTTAGCTTCCTCTTTGGACCCTGCTAACCTTGAACTATGATCTACCATAGAACCCACACAGCATTTACCTTCCCAGAATAGTAGATACCTGTTCCCATGATGCCCCAAAAGTTTCCCCAGCCATTTAGAAGGGAAAGTTAGAGAAATAGCACCCAGGAAGGCTGAGAAAATTTACAGATCATTGATATTTCAGAACATTTGAGAAATATTTCATACTGAGTGAGAAAATCTGCATTCTGACTTGGGGTGATGCAAGCCCTAAGGGATGAATAAGGAGGTGGCTGTAATGACAGATTCATTATCACAGAAGTAAAAAGGTGAGGTCTTGAGCTATGTCTGGTAGATGAACCAAAGCCACTGTTTGTACCCTGCAGTTTGTGAAGAGGAACATTGATCAAGAAGGGCTTATAATATTTTCCTGAACCACAAACTTAGTCTGAGTGTTCTCATTTTATAGTGTATACTTCCCTCTAGTGTTTAAGAAAATTCATTACCATGCAGCCAGTATATCTTATACAGTACTAGCGTATATACCTGGCAATGCCTGGGATTTTATTTACTCATAGATAATGCTTGTTAGAAAGATTTGAGATCCTGTGTCTCTAATTCCCCAGACTGTCTTGTCCGGTAGCTGTAACTTTTCCCCATATTTCCCCAATCCAATCTGTATTCAGAGTTATTAACATACAGAGGTTGGGTTCCTGAGGGAATACACTCTCCTCCTCCTTGCTGCTAGGTCTCATCTCCATAGCAACCAGAGCTCTCTGGCTGAGAATTCTAAAGGCCCCTCCCTAAACTGCAAACCCCAGGATTCTATAGAATCTTCACAGGCATATGAGGTCTTCACCTGACACAAAGAGACTTTGGCTTTTATGTATTAGATATATTTCTTCTCATCAGGGCACTACCTTTCCATGATGGAGGGACTGTATGTTCCTGTAAAGCCAGAAGCTATGCTGATGGGAGCAGTGCTGCTAATAGGGTCGCCCAAGTCAGACAGGAGGAGCCAGCCTAAATGTGCCAAACAGCTACTGGGCAGCAACGGTAGTGGAGGGTGTCATCTGCAGAGTCAACAACAATGGAACTATAGCAAACACTTGCTAGTACGATGCAGAAGGAGGTGCAGTAAACTCCATTTGAGACTTCCCAGTCACCCTGCCATTCACAGCCCTGCTCAGGTCACACATACTTGGAGCTGCAGCTTCTTCAATTGAGTCAATCCACCGGTAATGCAGTTTTCCTCTTCTGCTTCTCTCCTCCCAATTTATTTGTTATTGTGCATGTGCTTAGAGGCACAAAGCCCATCACTTTCCTGACACCTTCCACTCTCCACCAAACCCTAACATGGAACATTTCTGCATGACATTCTTATAGCGCGATGATTCCACTTTCAACCTCCTATGGAATCCTGGGGTTTGCAGTTTCGGGAGGGGCCGGCTGGTCCCTCCTGAAACTGCAAAGCCCAGGATTCCATAGGAGGTTGAAAGTGGAACCATCACGCTATAAGAGTGTCGTGCAGAAATGGCCATGGTCATGGAATGCAGGCGCAGGAAGAAGACGAATCCAGAGGGAGGAGACAGGAGTCGTGTACTGTAGTTCTGCCTGGGTGGAAGTTTACAATATGTCTCTTGATTGAGAATCTCAAGCGTGTGTGTGTGCGTGTGCGTAGATATGCGTCATTTTAAACTGTGTATCAAATAGAATAATCAAGAAGTGATACACTGAACCAAATACAGATTCACAAGTGTGAAACTATACTCTCTAAATGCACTCAATTTGAAAATCCACTTTCAGAGGTTTCAGCCATTTCCGCACTACACTGTTATTGTGCTATTATTCCACTTTCAACCTCCTGTGGAATTCTGGGGTTTGTAGTTCAGAGGCCCAAGAGCTCTCTGGCTGAGAATTCTAAATGCCCCTCCCTAAACTGCAACCCCAAGATCCCATAGGATGTTGAAAGTTCAGGACTTGGATGGGAGATTGCCAACAAATACCGGGTGTTGTAGGCTATATTTCAGACGAAGGAACTGGCAAAACCAACTCTGAGTATTCCTTGCCTAAGAAAACCCTGTGAAATTCATTGAGTCGCCACAAATCAACAGGCAACTTGAAAGCACAGGCACATATGCACATATAGCAATACTTTGTGTTCAGCATTAAAAAAAGTCCTTGGAGTGATCTGGAATTCTACCCAATCCTGGACCAAGACAAGCCTGATCTAACTCACGGCATTGTTGTGAAGACAAAGAAGAAGAAAGGAAGAGAACCCATTATGCCACCTTGAGTTCATTAAGGAAGATTGCAGGGTAGAAATATAACCAACGGTGATAATGATAATAATAATAATAACCTATTATTTTCAGTTTCACAATCTACCAGATGTTACTGACTCAAGTTACAGAACATCAGGGTTTGGCTGGTGTCCAAGAATCAAGGAAATGAAATTCAACAGAGAGAAATGTAAGGTCCTACACTTAGGCAGAAATAATGGAATACAGAAATATAGGATGGGGGACACGTGGCTGGATAGCAGTACGTGTGAAAGGGATCTAGGAGTCTTCATAGACCACAAGCTGAACATGAGTCAGCAGTGTGATGTGGCAGCCAAGAAAGCCAATGCAATTCTCGGCTGCATCAATAGGAGTATGGTGTCTAGATCGAGGGAGGTACTGGTACCACTCTACTCTGCTTTGGTTAGACCCCATCTTGAATACTGTGTCCAGTTCTGGGCACCCCAATTCAAGAAGGATATTGACAAGCTGGAGCAAGTCCAGAGGAGGGTGACCAAAATGGTGAGAGGCCTGGAAGCCATGCCCTATGAGGATAGACTTAGAGAGCTGGGTATGTTTAGTCTGCAGAAGAGGAGGTTAAGAGGGGACATGATAGCCATGTTTAAATATTTGAAGGGATGCCACGTAGAGGAAGGAGGGGACTTGTTTTCTGCTGCTCCAGAGACCAGGACAAGGAGCAATGGATTCAAGCTGCAGGAAAGGAGATTCCACCTGAACCTCAGGAAGAACTTCCTGACAGTCAGGGCTGTCCGGCAGTGGAATCTGCTGCCTCGGAGTGTAGTGGAGTCTCCTTCCTTGGAGGTTTTTAAGCAGAGGCTTGATGGCCATCTGTCGGGATTGCTTTGAGGGTGTTCCTGCATGGCAGGGGGTTGGACTGGATGGCCTGTGTGGTCTCTTCCAACTCTGAATTTCTATGATTCTATGATTCTATAACCTGTTGGTGGCGGTGTTTAGCAAAACAATAAATGCTGGCTGTTGTGAACTCTACACCTTTGATCAGGTTGGCAGAGGCTAATGGGATTCGGAGTCCAGCCACATCTGGGGGCCCACCAGTTCCTCAACCCTGATTTAAACAGACTTGTTAACATCAGAAATTGTGTCACAGCACAGAAGAGAGGAAGCTGCCTGGCTTTCTCTGGTTACAAAGATACATTCTACTTTAAGTGCCTCTTCTTTCTCTCCCCACCTGCCACCCTTGTATCCCTTCTGATACTTGCTTTTTTAGAAGCACTCAAATTCCATCAGGCCCAGCTATCTTTGCAGGAAATGGATGTCTGGAGTGTCAACGACAAGGATTAGTATGAGGATTAATGGCTTCCTATCTCTGAAGCACAGGTATAAAAGCTTGTGATGAGAGAGACAAATCTTGGAGCCTGGCAAATGACTTTTGAAGGATGCTGAGACCAGAGGAGTCTGCTGCTAGGAGAAAGCAACAAGCTTGCGTATGACACCAAGCCTACTCCGAGCTTGGAGACATTACTTTGTTGGTGGAGAACTCCCAGAATCCTTCAGATAGCATAGCCATGCTGGCTGGATAATTCTGGGAGATGTAATATCCAAAAACCCTGGGGTAGAGATTGTACATAGCATAACTCTCCACATCTGAAGCTACACCTTAATTGTGCTATACAAACTTTGTGTTGAATGAGAGCATTGTTCAAGTGAACCAAGACAGTAAACATGCAACTGAAGCTGCAATCAAATGCACAGACACTGTTGAATACAATGCACATCCATGTGAAACGGCATGACATGTGCAATTCTGTTCTCACAACCTTGAACTGAATGTGGCTGTTCCATATCAGACGGAAATGCCCAACCACTTCTGCAGGGGAAATTACACATGGGTGAGATGCCAATGGGAACATGACCAGGGAAATTCAGCAGCAGGGGTGCCTCATGGGGGAGGGTACCTGGGGGAGGAATAGAGAGTATGGCCCCTTCAAATAAGTGTTCTACCTCCCCCATGAAATTTTCCTTCAGTCCCAAACAATCTAGCATTACAGAGAGTGAGACACTGGAAATCATTCATTTCTGGAAGTCTTCTATTTTCTGTGTCCACATTCTCCAAAGCAGAGTGCCACTCTGCCCGTTTGGTCACACCTCACCTGGAATACTGTGTCCAGTTCTGGGCACCACAATTCAAGAAGAAAATAGTCAAGCTGATACACATCTAGAGGAGGGTAAGCAAAAAAAGGGGGGCTGGAAACCATGCTGTATGAGGAGATGCTTAGGGAGGTGGGTTTTGAAGGTTAGGAGGTGACATTATAGCTGTATTCAAATATCTGAAAGGCTGTCATATGGAAAATGGAGCAAGCTTGTTTTCTGCTGCTCCAGAGACTAGGTTATGGAGCAATGGAAAAGAGATGCCACCTAAACACGAGGGAGAACTTCCTGATGATGAGTGCTATTTGATAGCAGAATGCACTACCTCAGACCTCTCTTCTTGTTCTCTATTTTTACCTCTTCTTCTTTCTCTCCAACCATGCTTTGCATCTCCATCAAGAAGATGGTGAGTTAAGAACGAAGCTACTATCTTATGTAATCTATTAATTAGCTAGTTAGGATGTAGGCTCCCCAGTGTATATGTAAATGTAAATGCCATAAGTAAACTTTTCTAAATTTGTTACCTGAAATTGCCTGCCTTGTTTTGCTTTCTTAGTCAGTTTCAGTTCAGGGAAGCAACACAGAGATTGGGGCATGCTTTTTCTGCTACTCTGCTAAAAGAAAGGTGATTCCTGACCGTTTTAGCTTTCATAGAATTTCCCCAAAAGGAGTGGGAAAGTCTAATTCCTAACAAGAAGTATACATACATTGAACTTCAGGGATAATACATGGTAGGATTTGTTACAAGGTATGCTGCCAGAGCATACATGTTCTGAGCACACATGCTTATTAGGGATCTTGGGACCTTAGCAGTAGCACATCTTAGGCTAATTAAAGTCCATAAATCATATTCACACAGAACTGGCTAAAAAGGGAATATCACTAGATGAACAACCATTGAGATATACGCAAGAACTGCACTGGGGAATAATGAATAGTTTGGTAGAGTTTCATAAATGGCAGATAGTACATGCAAAGGACAAATAAGTGCCTAACAGCATACAATTGCTTTTAGAGAAATACCCAAATAAGCAAACTTGCAAGGTTGAGAGGGTTTAGAGTTAAGCAATGTGAAGCTTTAGGGATTACTAAGAGGAGTAGGAGGTGAGAGAAACAAAGATTCAAAAATAAAGACAATATATTACTTTTCCTAATCTCCCTAAACGCACACCAGGGAAAGATGGGGCAATCTTGGGGGTCTGCAATGTGAAGAGTAAGTATTCCTGAAAGATAGATTTTAGCACTGAAAAGGTTACCTCTATGTTGGACCTCCCTGCAGAGAAGCTAATGAATACTGGCACCCTTGGCTGATATAACACAAATAAAAGAAGGATAAAGTAACTAAGGTCTTATGTACCAAATCAGAACTTTTAAGACGAGACGAACGAGATTCTATGTAAAGTCGAAGGCTTTCATGGCCAGAATCCATAGGTTGTTGTGGGTTTTCCGGGCTTTGAGGCCATGTTCTATTAGTATATTTTCCAGGCGAAAATACTAATAGAACACAGCCTCACAGTCCAGAAAACCCACAGCAGCCTATGAACAAGATTCTCTTGCCAAAATCCTGGATTTTGGGAAGGGGGAATGTGAAAGCATGATTTCATCTTAAAAGGAGCAACGCCTAGCCTACAAAGTGATTTCAGCAAGAGAGGAGCAAGGCTTAGGTAGTGATTATGGGCACAATTCAAAGTGCTAGTGTTGACCAGCTTGGGCCCAGGTTATTTGAAGAATCATAGCTCCCTTTATGAGCCCAGTAGAGTTCATTCAGTCTGCAGAAGAGAGGGTTAAGAGGGACATGATAGCCATGTTTAAATATTTGAAGGGATGCCATGTAGAGGAAGGAGAGGGCTTGTTTTCTGCTGCTCCAGAGACCAGGTCAAGGAGCAATGGATTCAAGCTGCAGGAAAGGAGATTCCACCTGAACCTCAGGAAGAACTTCCTGACGGTCAGAGCTGTCCGGCAGTGGAATCTGCTGCCTCGGAGTGTGGTGGAGGCTCCTTCCTTGGAGGTTTTTAAGCAGAGGCTGGATGGCCATCTGTCGGGAGTGCTTTGAGGGTGTTCCTGCATGGCAGGGGGTTGGACTGGATGGCCCCTGTGGTGTCTTCCAACTCTACATTTCTATGATTCTATGATTCTATGATTTTATGATTCAGTAGAGTAAGGTCATCCAGAGAGGTCCTCTCTGTCCTGCTACCATTTCAGGCTGATTTGGTGACTGCTCCAAGACTTTGCAACTCCCTCCCTAGAGAAGCTAAGATGGCCCCGTCCTTGCTCTTCTTCCATAGGCAGGTCAAAACATTTTTGTACCATCAGGCTTTTACATACTAACTAGGGTTAGGCTTTTAATGCTGTGCAGTTCTGTTTTTAGGGTTTGTATATATTCTTTTAATGCACTTTAATATTTTTAACGAGTAATGTTTTAAGTTCGTAAGTTGTTTAATTGTTTTAAAAAAACTTTTTAATTGTTTTTTGAAGTTTATATTTATACTTTTATGAATGTTTTGTGCTGTTTTCCATCTGTACCATTTTAAACATGTTGTTAGCCACTTTGAGCCCCATTATCAGGAGAAAGGCAGGATATAAATGAATAAAATAATAACATTAATTATAATAAGACAAGCGGGAAGCCTCCAGAAGCAGCCACTCGGAGCTCTTGGTTGAGCTTTGTCTAAGAACAAAGTGCCTTCTGAATGTGAAGTCTTTTCACATGATCTTAGGTGGAAAGAGAAGCTTGACATAAAGTTTTTCTGCAATAAGAAACTTTTAAAACAAAGGATGTTCATCTATAGTTCCTAAGACATATTGCCAAGGACTTTCTTTAACAAAAGGTAATAGCATAGTGTAGTGGTTTGAGCATCGGACTATGGGCCTGGAGAGCAGGGTTCGATTCCCCACTCAGTTGTGGAATATTGCTGAGTGACCTTGGGTGCATCACACACTCTCAGCCCCAGAAAACCCTGTGATAAGTTCACCTTAGGTCACCGTAAGTCAGAAATGACTTGAAGGTGCACCATAACAAGAATGTCTCAGACATACACCCCCTAAAGAATGACATTACAGGAGTTCTGAGTTGATCATCCTTCAGCCAAAATTGCCCCTTCTTATCAATGCACTTTCTGGGAAAGAAACCCCAGGGTTATCCAGTATTTCAGAAATCTTGATGCATCTGGTGTTGGTAAATGACAGAGCTGCATTCTTTCACAAATTTTTGCTGGCTGCAAGATTTGACTAACAGAGTCATCCCTGGCTAACCCTTCCATTTCAGGCTCTATTTTAGAACATATACATATAAGACATATATATCTTGGCAGGGATGATATACAGATGCAAATGGGTCACCACAGATTGCAGGTAGTTGCAACGAAGTCAGCAGTTTGGACAAAAAGTGTCTAATCGGTCCAGATTCTCTGCATCAATCTTTCTCATCGGTGCATGGCAGAATAAACCAGCTACATGCTGTGTTCAGGAAATGTCATATAAATGCAAGATCGGCTACGATAAGGGTAGGGAAATTTGGGTGGTGCAGATAAGGATGAACCACTATTGCTACTCTTTCCATTATACTTCACCCTTGGACAGTCTGTTGGGACTGAAGGGAACTGGAGTTCAGAAACATCCAGAGAGAAACAGATTCACCAGCCAGGTCCAAGTCATTGTAAAAAGGATAATTTTCAAACTTTAGCTAAAGGAATGGAACAAGCTAAGTGCATTTACAAAGAAATAAAAACAAGGTAGGTTTTGAGACACAAGTTTCAGGATTTTTTTGTAGTTCCCTGGTTTGCATTTTTAAAATATGTAAATCACTCTCCGTTCTTTCAAGAGACACATTTACAATTGAGTTTTAGTCATGTTCAACTCGGATTATATTGCCTGCCTGTTAATGTGCAAAATTTTGCACAAGTCTTCCATTTGGCTGGCCTAGGTGGATGGATTTCTGCCGAAAATATACTTATTTTAAAAACATTCATTAGCTTTGCTTGTACTATTAATTGCTTTCCTCAGTTAACCAGTCTCTGCATATCAGTTGAAGATCTCGGGTCAGATGGCCAGTTTAAGCCTGTCATAGCTGCACTGCATTCTACAGTTTGTAGCCTTCAGGCTCCATAAGGATCCATTCCTCTATGACTTTTGCTCAAAGTCTTAGGTGGACAAATGTCGCAGTCTTAAAGCTACATATGCTATGAACCTTAGAGCATTTTCAGGGTGATCATCCCTTCAGTCAGCTTGAAGGAACATAACAACTGCTTTCCCTAGAAGCCAATTGACTAAACTGAGATTGTTGTACTTTAGACATATCATAAGATAACATGTCTCATTGGAAAAGATTATCATGCTCCAAAAATTGGAAGGCACTAGGAAAAGATGAAGACCACATTACAGGGGGATTGATTCAATCAGGGGAGTGATAGTCCTGGGTTAGCAAGCTCTGAGGAGAGAAATCAATGACCAGAGCTCTTGGATATGCCTCACTCATTGTTGCTGTGTGCCTTCAAGTTGTTTCTGAGTTATGCATACCCTAAGGTGAGCCTGTCACAGGGATTTTTGGGGCCATATTTCTTCAGAGGAGGTTTGCCTTTGCCTTCCTCTGAGAATGAGAGAGTATGACTTTCCCAAAGTCAACCAGTGGGTTTCCATTGCTGAGCAGGGAACCAAACCCTGGTCTCCCAGCATCCTAGTATGATAGTATAATAGAGTATCTAGATCAAGAAAAGTAATAGTACTTTTCTATTCTGCTTTGGTCAGACCCTACCACTGGAATACTATATTCAGTTCTGGGCACCACAGTTCAGGAAGGATATTGATAAGCTGGAAGGTGTCCAAAAGAAGGTGACCAAAATGGCAGATGGCCTGGAAAGCATGTCCTATGAAGAGCGGCTTAGGGAGCTGAATAGGTTTGACCTGGAGAAGAGAAGGTTAACAGGTGACATGTTATTTAAATATTTGAAGAGATGTCATATGGAGGATGGAGCAGGTCTGTTTTACTGCTGTTCCAGAGACTAGGACATGGAGCGATGGCTTCAAACTTCAGGAAAAGAGATTCCATCTAAACATTAGGGAGAACTTCCTGATGGTAAGAGCAGTTTGATAGTGGAATACATAGCCTTGGAGTGTGGTGGAGTCTCTTTGTTTGGAGGTTTTTAAACCGAGGTCAGATGGCCAGCTATCAGGAATGCTTTGATGGTGTATTCCTGCATGGTAGACTGGGGTTGGATTGGATGGCTCTTGTGGTCTCTTTCAACTCTACAATTCTATTATTCTAGTCCAACACTCAAACCACAGGCACTAGCTCTTATTTCTAGGGCCACCATATATCAAAGCTGACTTGACAGTAAATAGTGGGAACAAAAACAAATTCTCCATTTCAGAACACATTTCTGTTTTCATATAAGCCCAAAGTCCATTCTTCAGACCACTATCTAGTCACTAAATTTACATTGTTTGCAAGTAACGAAACCAAGTCTCTGTGACCACATCAGATTGATCCAGCACCATTTCTGTGCAGCAGAAATCCCAGCCATCATTCAATAACTCTTCAAGATTGGAGGAGGGGAAAAAAAGAGGCCAAGTGCTTTTTCATGTCCTCAACACGCCATCTTCCCAGCTTGAATTCATTTATGTAACATCTATGAATCACTCCTAGCATTGTAGTTTGCAATGTTCCAAGTTATACTAGACACCCAAAATGTCTGGAACTTGTATGAGCTCTTCCCCAGAGTGACATTAGCACAAAAAGCATCGCATTTTTTCCACATTGATTCTGTTAATTGGAAATAAAAATTGCACCAAATAAAATGTCAAAAGGCAGTGGATCCCTCAATATTCTCTCTGTTTTTCTTAGCTGTTGTATGGAAATAGCTGTATCCCTTACTTTGCAATTTACCTACACAATCATCTGAGTAAGGAACCCTATTCTTGTCAGTCAAGACAGGGGGGAAAATATCTGTTTTTACATCAAAATTTTTAAAGGTTAGATCAGGGATGAGCAACTCAGAGGTCATTTTTCTCCTCTAGGACCCCTTCATGTAGAGGATCACACTAACCCTTCTATGCGAAATCAGTCTTTTCCAGTGTTGCTTCCACACACACACACACACAATAGTACCCCCCCATTATCCATGCAGACTATGTTCCAAGACCCCCCATGGGTACCTGAAACAATGTGGTTTTCAAAGACTTTCTTGCAGTGGGAAAATAAATTGCTATTTTTTTCCTGCACTTTCTTTGAGAAGAAACGTGGTGAAGAATTACATCCCTATCCTGAATAGCCCAGCCTTTCTTTCACAACCTGACTCCCTCTAGACAGGTTGGATCACAATTTCCACCAGCCATCTGGAGAAGATTAGGTTGCAGAAAGCTGAAGCAGTCACAAGTTAGACCAGAAGCCGGATCAGCATGGCAATTCTTAACTCTCCGACTCCTTTGCAATATCTTTCCCTAAGAGCATCAAAAACAGCATTTGGGTAGATTTGTAACAGCAGGGCTGTCACCTGGGAGAGAGAGCAGAAGGAAAATGCTCTGCTGTGAGAGTGACAAAGGCCTCTTGGTGGATGAGCGTTATTTAATGTGAAAAGAGCACTCAATCTTCTCTTTTTCTTTTTTCCCTACAGGGCCTGTAAGCTTCCTTCCAGGAGTTATCAGCAAGCAGTAAAGTCATAGCAATAGAAAGGGATCAGTCTAGAAGATTTATCATGTTTAGAAAGACCAGCACTTAGTTTTCTTCCACTTCTGACGGTACAGGAGATGGGAGTATTGTCCCAAACATTTGTGGAGGGTAATAAACAGCTCTTCTGGATCAGATCAAAATGTCTGTGTGAGTTGAATCTGTAGAACTGGATGCACTGTCAAAAAATGAGATGTGGAGTGGAGGTAAGAAACTGTCCAAAGTAATCCATTCCAATTTCAACCTATGTGTGTGTGTATATATATATATGTATGCATATATGTGTGTGTGTGTGTGTGTCTATCTATCTATGTGTATGAATGAATGTATGTATGTATGTATGTGTGTGTGTGTGTGTGTGTGTGTGTGTGTGTATATATATATATATATATATATCTCCACACATACATACAGAAAAAGAGAGAGGGTGAGAATAAGAGAGTGAATCATAGAATCATAGAAATGTAGAGTTGGAAGAGACCACAGGGGCCATCCAGTCCAACCCCCTGCCATGCAGGAACACCCTCAAAGCACTCCCGACAGATGGCCATCCAGCCTCTGCTTAAAAACCTCCAAGGAAGGAGACTCCACTACACTCCGAGGCAGCATATTCCACTGCCGGACAGCCCTGACTGTCAGGAAGTTCTTCCTGAGGTTCAGGTGGAATCTCCTTTCCTGTAGCTTGAATCCATTGCTCCTTGTCCTGGTCTCAGGAGCAGCAGAAAACAAGCCCTCTCCCTCCTCTACGTGGCATCCCTTCAAATATTTAAACATGGCTATCATGTCCCCTCTTAACCTTCTCTTCTGTAGACTAAACATACCCAGCTCTCTAAGTCTATCCTCATAGGGCATGGCTTCCAGGCCTCTCACCATTTTGGTCGCCATAAGTGAGAAACTTATGATTCTATGGCATGATTGTATGAGATTTTCTGAGCAAGATTCTAGCCATAGTGAACTGCATATCCTCTAACTGTCCCAATTGGGAAGGGGCAGTCTTAGAATAGTAGAGTTGGAAGACACCCTAAGGGCCATCCAACCCAACCCCCTGCTATGCAGGAATACGCCATCAAAGTACTCCCATCAGATGGCCATCCAACCTCTGTTTAAAAACCTCCAGACTCCACCACACTCCAAGGCAGCATATTCTACTGTTGAACTGTTCTTAGTATCAGGAAGTCCTTCCTAATGTTTAGGTGGAATCTCTTCTTGTAGCTTGGATCCATTGCTCCATGTCCTAGTCTCTGGAGCATTTCTATCCAGACCTCTTATATTTACTTTATCAAAGGCTTTGCTGAATGAGATATGCCTGTAATACTGGCACCAGTTCAACTTCCAAAGGAAGGCCATATCACAAATGCAGGGGGAGGGAGAGAAGTCCCTCTCCTACAGCACAGTGTGTTGCTCAGACTAATGGGTTATAGAAAAGGGTGTCTCCAACAGATCTCAGTCCTCTGGCAGACCTTGCATAAATAAAGCCAAAAACCATTTTAATCTTTAAGAGTCCACTTGAAAGCCTCTTCCAAAATGCACCCGGCATGATTTTTTTTCTTCTATCAAAGCATTCCCAGCAGATGGCCATCCACTCTCTGTGTTACCCTGAGTGTCGGAGAACTTTTAGGGTCCACCTGCAATGACAGCATCTCCTTATAATTTGGGGAAATTATAGCTCAAAGGTGGCCTGGAAGAGGAGGGTAACAGCAGGATCTTTTCACCTGTGTATATCAGTACTAACAGTAGAGAGGACTCCAGATGAAAGTTAAACAGAGTATTTTATTTGGAGTTTTAAAAACACCCAAGAAATCAGAGGCTCTCAAGGACCATACAAGGCTATCAGAAAGTGAGGCAAGAAAGGTTGGATAGAGAGAGATTGGGTGAAAAGGGTGATAGTTATTGAAGCAAATGGTCAAAGCAGAGTGGCACAGACAGCGCCTGAGGGTAGCACGGAAGAATAAGAGTATGGGGTACCACATGCTGTATAATATGTCCAATGCACTACAATTTTGCTGGGGCCAAAGCTGCGGTATATATACTGTATTTCCTAATCTGAAAGAGGGTGTGTGGACAAAGCGGTAATTGCTTTCTCATAGAGTTGACAAAGGAGTCTAGAATGGGCTGGCTGTCTTAAGTCTAGGTGACAAAACATTGATGGGAATCATGACAATCTCTTAATGTCTGGTTGAGTAGGGGGTCTAGGAAAGATGTCCATAGCACAACATCACAGGATGGTCTCTGCTTGCTTCACCTGGGCAGTTTTGCCTTCCATTGTATTCAGATGGGCACATAGCCTGCAGTCTTGAAAAGATTATCACAAACCCATTAGCATAAGGTTTTACTGCCTAATCCTCTCTGAACTTATGATCTGACCTTGTCTGGGGTCATCCTGACCTGGCAACATGCTTCCAGCCAGTGCACTTTCAAACATATTTTTCAGCCATAAATATGTTCAATTATGAAAATAGCACATCCCACAGAATGGGGGCTGTATACTATAACATCTGCTTAAAAACCTCCAAAGAAGGAGACTCCACTACACTCTGAAGAAGCATATTCCACTGTTAAACTGCTCTTACATCAGGAAGTTCTTCCTAATGTTTAGGTGGAATCTCTTTTCCTGAAGTTTGAAGCCAATACTCTGTGCCCTAGTCTCCGGAGAAGCAAAAAAGAAGCTTGCACTGTAAACCACTTAGCGAGTGCTTAGCACTGATAAGTGGTATAGAAATGTAACTGCTCTTGCTATTGCTCCATCCTCTATATCTCATCCCTTCAAGTATTTAAACTTAGCTATCAAGTCATCTCCTATCCTTCTTTTCTCCAGGCTAAACATACTCAGCTCCTTAAGCACTCCTCATATAGCATGATTTCCAAGCCTTCAACCATTTTGGTTGCCCTTCTCTGGACACATTCCAGCTTCTCAATATCCTTCCTGAGCTGTGGTGCCCAGAACTGGACACAGAAATGTTCAACTGAATTTTCAAACTATGGCAATGCTAGAAATTTGAGGACTTGAAGGAACATTTCATTGTGGAGGGGGTGGGGCAGAATTCTTATGTGGGGAGATCATAACCTCATTTTGACTTTCTCCTTATAGCTGCATCCCCAATAGAAGTCAGAAAGAACTCTGCTGATGAGATTCTCAGAACACCATGAAAATCATTGCAGGAGACTACAATTTCCCCCTAATACTGTTATTGCTCAGACATTAAATCAGACCTGACAAAGCAACCTTTTCACATGAGCTGTTTCCATTTTCCTTTTCATCATGAGAAAATAATGTCCAACTTTTTAACAACTCCCAAATGAATTAGAGCAATGCTTCATTAGGATGATAGCATCAGCCTTTGGGCTGCCATGATTTTTACTGTTCAAGCCTTGAATATAATAGTGAAAGTGGTGTTTAAGGGAGTTATTAAGACATCCTCCTGCAAGCAGGTGAACATTTGTAGTGATATTGCAAGAGCTGGGGGAAAATCACTTCCTTCTTATGAGGATGGGTTTCTCCCTCTGATTGTACATGACATACAAGAAGTTGATTTTATGACATCTGGACTGCTTTCAGTGAATTTAGGCATGCCTTAACTGAACCGTATCCATTGACTTAATGATCTAACTGAAATGACAGTCTCTGAGAAGATGCCTCGCCTCTCATCTGTAATTTAAAATTTCACAAGATCAATTTGCAGCAATCATTGCTATTTTAAAACAATTGAATGTTCAAAGGTGTCAGGACTTCTATGAAAGAGCACAGTGTGGGCCACCATTATAGTAAAGGGCTGTAAATGTTACCAGGAAGGCATAGCCTAAAACTGTCTTGAATCTGGCAGGCAGTCCCAAGCAATCCTCAACCATCCCATTTTTTTCAGCTGTTTTCAATATGTCCCAGTTCCCTCTCCTTGTCCCACTTTTTCCCTTGTCCTCATCTTCAGCTGCTCTAAACAGAGTTCAAATTGCAAAAATAGTTTGCACTTAGTTCAGCAAGGGGAAGAAGAGAGCAGATGGTGGCATTTTGCCCTTCCCAAGTAGGTTCAGGCAAAAGCAAACTGCTTCTCCTAGCTTATGTGTCCTTCTTAATAATTGTTGCCACCTTGACCACACTCGGATGTTGGTCAGCCACACACGTCCTAGTTGTCACCAATGAAGTGTTGGAGGATATGAGAAGGGATGGTGCAGAAGTGGAAAGAAGAGTGAGGTAGACCAGAATTTGGACTTAAGATATATGAACACAAAGGTCCTACGAAAAGCCACATTGCTACCAGTTTTATTATTCACCATAAAGCTATAGGGCAATAAACTTTGCTGCAATGTGTTTCTATGTTTGCTGAAGGAGGGAATATGGAGGAGCAAAGTCCAATGGGACAGGCAGGTCTACTACAAAGCAGTGGGTTGTAGGGAGTAGGATGTGATTTGACTATATCCAAGGTCTTTTGCTTCAGCCTCAAGACATCAACCAAGAGAGGAGTGGGCAGATTGCAATCTCTGGGTCTCACTTTCATAGTCCCTGAATCCTCCACACTCCCTCAAAAGCATTAGAAGCACTGTCACCCATCTACTTAATAGACTTACAAACAGCTCACAGTGGTGTTCTGTAGCCAATCTCCATGTTAAAGCTGCAGGCAGCAATGTAGAGGTGAAAGAGATCTTCTGTCTGGGACAAAGGAGAGGTCATACCACTCCAAGTAGATCATACTGTGATAGATCCAAGGAAAGACCATGTTTGTATTTTACCTTTTAATGTACCAGTCAAGTATTCAGTCAGAAAATAGGAAGACATTATGGGTGGACCAATTCAATCAAGAAAGCCACAGCCCTGAGTTTGCAAGACTGAAGCAGGGCTGCTGATGACCACGACTGTTGGAAGTCTCATTTAGAAGAGCACCATAAGTTGACCGGACAGCAAATAAAACAGCAACACCAGCCAAGAAGAAATGGAAGTAGTAGCATAACTCCACTCAGGTGTTCCTCAGGCTGCATAATAGTGCTTTCCAACAACCATGGGTGCATGTGTTGGTCAGAATCCTATTGTTACCTTCAAACCGCAGTAGACCCACTGAATCAATGAGGTTTAGCTAAATGTCTAGTAGATCTTACCCAAAACAATTCAGGCCATTGTATGCAAGTAAATAGGAAATTCCATGCTCCTCCTTCCATGTGGCTAACAATGAAGGGTGTTAACATTCAAGCATGAATGGGTCTTTTCCTGGCCAGCCTGTTGCACAAATTATGCCACAGCTTAGTAGAAATGCACACATTTTGCACACAAGATATCCTAGTTCAATTTGTATTACCATGGGTTATGAACCCACTCTGAAAATCCAGAGAGCTGCTGGTAGTCACTATAGACAATTATGCAAAATACAGCCCCAGGCCACATGTAATTGTTAACCTTTTTTTTTTAAAGAAAAAAGCCATTTTAGGCATCCTGTTTTGCAATAATTATAGCCAAAGAAAGAGTAAATTAGCTCTCATAGAACCCTCCAAGATCACAGAATCAGAGAGCTGGAAAGAACCACAAGGACCGGCTAGTCCAACCCATCCAGCCAAAACACTCCCAGGAGATGACCATCTAATTTTCGTTTAAAGACTTCCAAAAAACCGGACTCTTTTTCATTAGGCCTGCTCAGTACAAAAAAACTTACAGCTGAAAGCTGCCAGTCACCACAAAACTAAATGGATTGCCAGCATGCCCTTTGTCATAGAAATCAATTAGCGGTTTCTAAGAGATGATGATAGCTGTGCAGTAAATTCCCATTAGGGGCCCTCTCCTTTCCTCCTACATAGAGTAAGGACTGCCTAGCCCCAATATCTATAGAAGTACAAACCCTCTGCCATGCAGGAATACACAGTAACAGACTCCTGAAAGATACCAAATCAATCTTTGCTTAAAAACCTCGAGAAGCAGAGTCCACCATTCTCCACTGTGAATGTTCCTAATCTTCCAAATGTTTAGATGGAATCCCTTTTCTTTTTTCATGCATAAACAGAACATTTGTTCAATGAAGAGTAGGTATGCAAGTAAGAGAAAGGTTTACAATATATGGGCAGTTATGGTCCTTCAGACAATTCCCATAGCAAACGGTAAAGGATTATAGGATATGTTATCCAAAAAGACACCTGGAGGGCTATGGTCATCCCCAACGATTGACAAAGTGATGTCCGTCTTTGCAATCACAAGAGGCATGATCTAGCCAGAAAAGCTCATGCATGAGCCTCATAGAAGCAAAGAGGAGCACCATAAGACCTCTGTCATGATCTCGTGCTGCTCTCCCTCTTGTACCTTTTCTGCCCATCTCAACAGGATGTGCACAGGTGACCTTTCCACTAGATTGGGTCATGAGATTCCCAAATACTTTGAAGACTTTCTGCACAGCATTAACATCTATAAACTTGTTTTGTTTACAAAACAAGTTAATAGATGTTAACACTGTATTGTACAAGAAGAGAATGTCCAAGTTTCTGAATTCTGGAATGCATTCTAAAGTTGCATGATACCGCCAGAGAACACCCAACTTCTAAGGTTGCACAGAGCACAATCTGGTCATCCCTGAAAGGCCAGGGGCCAACCATAGCTTTTGAATTAGGAAGCCAGGGACAGAATGCTGCTTCTAGATCCACATTTCTTAACATCTGTTCTTTCAGATGCTTTAGACCTCCACTTCCAGAAATCCCAGCCAATGGTGAGGAATTATGGGAGCTAAGTCCCAAACAACTACAGGGCCAAAGGCTAAGAACCACTTTTCTAGATGGACTTTCATCGGGTACCTCCCTTTTGCCACTAAACTAAAACACACAGTAATCACAGAAAAGAGAGCTAACTGGGAGGTTTGGAAACAATCTCAATTTAACAAGGTAAAACTCTCTAAAGATATGAGAGGCAAAGTTTTTTCTCTCCCCATTCCCAAAATTCAGGCTTTATGGACCAGTATTCCTTTTAAGTAACGCCATGCTCCACAAGCAGCCAGTTTCGTTTTGTTTTTGTTGATTTTATTTCCATTGGTAATGAAAGCAAACTGAAAACTTCATCAAATTTTGTTATAGCCCATAAGGTTCATTTATGATCACTGCATTTTATCTGTGCCTCGAAGTAGCAAATCTTGGCAGCAAAGAATCATTAGTAATTATTTGCAGAAAAATATATCCCCAATAGATATTCTGTCTTATTTTTTTTTAAGGTGCCACAACTCATTAGTAGTTCAAGCCACATAAAAAAACTGAGCATCACACAGGAGCAAGAAAAATATTAGAACAGCATTTTCCAAAAAGATATAAATCAAGGCTTTTACAGCAAAACACAAAGTATGCCCTCTTGGCCATTAAGAAAAATCCCACAATCCATGTTGTGATATACCTTTATGAAGCCAACCAAAAAGGCACAAACATGACAGGCATTTGAGGCAGGCATCTGAGATCTTTAGAGCAATGCTTGCCTGATGAAGAAATGCAACGATCTCAAAGGCTTGCAAACATATTTATGCCTTCTAGGTTGCCCTAATAAAGCTATAAGACAATATGAATTTTGGAGCTTTACCAGGATATTGTGGTTAAAATCCAAGAGCCATCTTTAAGGATGGCAGGTAAAATGCTCATCCCTGTGAACATTGGGCTTTAGTATCCAGATTGCTGAGTGAGGATGACAAATATGTTTCTAAACACCCCAAAGACTACAGAGTTAGTTAACATCATTCTTTGGATCTAGACTCATTAAAACTTTCTTCATGAACAAAAAAGCGTATCTCAAATTAGTATAGCTTATAACTGGGGAGGACATTCATCTGTTCAGATGTTGTAAAAGTGAATTCCCTGTTGTTAAAAGATTTGATCTCCCACACAGCATATGGCACAGGCTGCTCACAGGGAGAGAGCACAGTGTAAAGAGAGGAAAAAAGAAAAACTGGAAGCTCAATTTAAAAAAAAAAGGTGGGAGGGAAATAAACTTTGGCTGAGAAGCAAGATGCACATGACAGGTGCAATGGATGTGGGAACCCATGCAAGGAATATAACATCTATAAGGCAGCAGATTTTTTGGTAATACAAACCAAATTCATTAAAACTGATACACCACCATCCAATGGAAAATGGCATGTCAAAAACAGACCAGAAAATTTCAGTACCCTTTAATGAATTCAGTTTCTAACATCTGAGATAAGTCAACCCTCTCCCCCTCCCATCCCCTACAAAAAAGGCTTTGAATACATTTGTTTTCCAGTGGTAAAAGCTTATTAGGCATTGCAGCAAGTTACCTGTACAATGTCTGAAGGAGTTAGATTTTAAATTGGGGTGCACAACTCAGGAAACGGGCAAGCACTCTTTTTTCTCTAAACCTGGACCCCCCACATCCAGCTGGGCTGCACTGATGCACCTGAAGTTAACATTGCATCATTTCTGTTTTCATTTTCAGCCATTTTCTTTCTTTTCTGCTTTCCAAAACAGTTTTATGATATGTGGTGGATAGGGGAGGCAAACTTTTCGGCAGTTTTTTTGGGTGGAAAATTGCCAGACTTTTTTTGCTTTAAAATGCTTTAGGTATATAATGACTCCAGAAAACAACATGAGAAGGGTGTTCAGGGGAACCGCTGTGGTATGGTATCAGGGGCTACTGCTTCCAAAAAACCTGAACTCTCACTTCATGACTAGCAATACATTCATTAAAGTTCTCACCAACACCAGACTTATGCAGCTCAGCAAAATTTAACCACATGTTTGTGTGCAACTGGATTCAACGGTGGATGGTACCAAGTTCTATGCTGAGCACAATCACCTATACCAAATTAAGTTTTAAAACCAACATCTGGTGGGAGAGCACTTTTTACTTTGAAGTATAGGTATTCTTAGAGCTTCTAACTGTTTTAGGTATTGAGGTTTAATTGCCTGCTTTAGAAAGACTGAAGGAAGAAAGGTACGATGTTTCAGAGTTTCAAATAATCAGCTATAGTGATAGATTTATTCATTTGCTATGATGTACAATCATATCTGAACAAAGGAGCCCCCAAAATAAAAGGATGTGGCCTTAAAACTGGATTCTTAAGATTGATGTCAGCTGTATTCAGCAAAGAAAAATGAGTGGGTGAAAAGTACGGAGCATGGACAGAGGCAAGGGCTGTGATGATATTTCTGCAGGAGCCTGTTTTTCTGATGGCAGTGCCTCCTCCTCCTCCTCCTCCTCCTCTTCTCACAGCATTTTCCTCTTCTCAAACTCCTTAAGGTGTTAAAGAAAAAGGAAAGAACCTTTCATTAGAGGTACGACAAGCATTTACCAGTCACTTCTCTGTGTATTTGAATGGATGATTTCACATCTGTAAATAACCTTCTCCTTGCCCTGGGACCTTGTAACTAGGCAACAGCAGCACAGTTCTACGACACTGGCTGATTGCTGTGATGTCAAAGAAATGTCCTATAATATCACTGCAGAGAACCTGAATGAGAACTCCAGAATAAACACATCCAGCAGGCCCTTTGGCAATTTGTGGAAAACTATATTTATTTAACTTATTTTTCAACCATGCCATGTCCCAAAACTGGCGAGCTCTCAAAACTAATAAAACCAAGGGGAAAATGCAACTATTTTAAAAGATTAAAAAAAAAAAAAAGATCAAAAAGATCCATTAAAAAAGGACATGGGGATTTCCAAAATCAAGGAACAGCATTAATCAGTGAAAGCTTGATGGAACAGCAAGCGTAATTTTAGCAGACTTTTAAAGCAGCAATGGGAACAATGTGGCCCTCCAGATGTATTCATTGAAGGCACCAGATTGGAGAAGCTTGATTTATACCAGGCCAATTGAACTAAAACCCTGTTCCTAACAATGAAACAGAGCATCCTTTTAGAAGGCCCAAAGTCTGGGTTATATCCTGATAAGCTTCATTTTATTCAAGTTCAGTGCTTGACAAGTGCCACAATCTCCACCTCTTTCTAAGAGCTGCTTAACTAACCTTGTATATAGTGGATCCCAGCTGAGCAGGAGACATACTGACAACGACACCAGCATTTTGAAGGGCAGTGATTTTCTCTTTTGCTCCACCTTTCCCACCAGCAATGATAGCCCCTGCGTGGCCCATTCGTCTGCCTGGGGGAGCAGTAATTCCAGCTATAAATGATACAACTGGCTTGGAATCTGGACCCTGTGATGAAAGAGGATTCACGTCATAAAAGGAAAAGAGAGAAGGCAAGAAATGCAACTACCCCAGCAAGAATCACTAGCATCACCAGCCAAAAGACAACGAAACTCTAGGGAACCAACAGTGAAGCAATACTAAATGGCTAGCCTGAGCATCCCTAGACATAGAAAAGAGTTGTGCAGAATTCTTAGGCAGAGCGAAAATGGTGCACGAAACCCGTGGAAATATTTAAACCAGAAGATATAGACTTGAAGATAGATACATACACATATGCACTTGGGTCCCCCAATACCCTAAATGTTTCAAAAAATACTTTCTTTGGAGGAGGGGGGAAATCAAAACACCTACCTGCATAATTTAAAGCTGAGGTAGGAAAAGAGCAGCCATCCCAAGACTGCTTTTATTGTTGAAAAAATTCAGAAAAGGTAATTCCAAAAAAACTATTGTCCAAATGCCTCCAGATAATCTGGTCAAAATGCTGCCACTCAGAAGGTTTTGTGGTGCTTTGGGGCCAATTTTATTGCAGGAAGATTGTAGCACAGAATGCAGCGATCGGAGGTCTCTGAGGGTGGGTGGGGGGACAACATGGCCCTCTAACCACCAAGAATTGGCCATCCCTGCTTTAAGGGATGAGAGGCAATTCTGAGAGGCTTAGGTCCAAGGGAGAGCCTTTTTCAAAATCAGAAGTGACTTCTAGTTCAAGAAAAAGGCCCTTCTTGGGCATGCTGCAGTTCTCTCCCCCACACCCTCTTGAGGGCTCAGGGGGCAGGCATTTTGAATTTTAAAAACCTTTATAAACTTTTTGTTAATTGTAATGAAGTAGCCCATACACCAGACCAACATCTCTAAGTAACTCCACAGGTTCAGTTAAGATGGCCCTCTGTGGACAGTTGTAAGAATTGCAACATTTTGATGAAAACTTTCCTTGGAAATGTTGAACACGAGATTGAAAGCGGTGGGAAATGTCTGTTAACAAAGAAAGAAACCTTAATTTCCTCACCCTCAGAGTCTCCACCTGACTGCCAAATTCAGTCAGACAGTTGACACATTTCACGCTATACAACGGGGACTACAGGGCACCAGCAAATGTTTTTGTGCATGTACGCAATAAATTAATGCACTCATCCTTGAGCTTAGCTGAGCTGAATATAGGCCAGAATCTGTTACTGGATGTCAGGATGACGTACAGTAGATTGGAAAAGGTTTCCAACTTCCGACGATTTCATGACAACAATCAGTAGAAGTCTGGCTAGGTTTGCTTGGTACTGGCACTCTGTTTATGGAACCCCTATCAGAGATTTTAGTCATCCTGTCCTTCATTTGTGTCTTTCATGTGCCAGTACAACACACCTCTCCTTCTACAAGCTTTCAGACCTCTCAACCACAGGGGTCTTGGCAGTCTGAGGCTGGAACGTGTGGTGAGAGGGAGGATGTCTCCTAACATCCCGGGGCTCTCACCTTCATGAAGGTGAAATGTATCCATGAGGACTGGACATAAGATCTTCCTTGCAGAAATGGTAGTAGGAGAAAGAGAAGATGAAGAGAATATGTTTTTTTTAAGCAAAGAATTCAGGAGCAAAAGCAGTGAAAGGACAACCTATAAGGAGTTGAGGCAGAAATAAAACTAACATATGTGAGCTCCCTCTGCTGGATACTCCTGCCAAGTTTGTCTTGTCTATTAGAGCAAACAAGAGCAGCAAACTACATCAAGATGTTTCCCTTCCATTGCTGCAGAATAGGCTAGTATTTATTTCATCTTTACCTACAGCTTCTTTGTATTGATTTTACTGTATTTTACCTAATTGTAATTTATGATTTTAGAAATTTGAAATTTTAGACATACCAGTATGTAATTTGTGACTGTGGAGACCGGGGTTCAATTTCCCACCTGGCCATGGAAACCTACTAGGTGACCTTGGGCACATCACATGCTCTCAGCCGCCAGAAAACCCCATGATATCCCATGATAAATTTACTTGAGGGTAGCCATAAGTTGGAAATGACTTGAAGGCACACAAGAACAATCTGTGATTCCAGATTTATAATTTTTTAAATCATTGCAATCTGTGATGTATCTTTTTTTGTTTTTCTATCGGATGGTCAGCTGCCCTCAGAACTTTTGAAAGGAAAGGCACAGTATAGATCAAATAGATAAACAAGCAATAGAACTATTCTCCTGACACCCTAAATTCAGCTACTGAAGTAAAGTTCTGAGAAATGGATCTGTGCAAAAGCACAACAACCCCAAATTTGATAAAATAAGCCAAGGGAAAATAAAACCTATTTCTGTAAGGGGTTATGCAAAAAGCAGCAGAACTTTGGATTCATCTTCCCCACAATTCTCATGCAATATATTAGTGAAAGCTGTCAAAGGATTTCTACGAACGGATGGGCATCTTTGGATTCAACAGAGTTGAACAAAAGCCAGTGGGTTTTTTTCCCAAAAAAGTTGTTTCTTCTTCCTCCCCAGCAACAGAACCTTCGCACATAAGAAATACTCTGTTAGACCATCTAAGCTTACAGAATTGTTCTTCTTTAGGAAGTCAGCGGCATCCTCTTCGGCATTTCCACCTATCTCGCCTATCAGTATGATGCCCTCAGTGTGAGGATCCTTCAGGAAGACGTCCAGACAGTCAATAAAATTTGTTCCATTGAATGGATCTCCACCGATTCCTGTCAAAGAAGACCAGTAAAGGCAAAAATCTGCTTTCAAAGACCAACAGTATGCTGAGTTTCAAGATTCTGTTTTGAGGCTCTTGTTTCACTTTAGCGGCAACATTACTCTTGCACTTGCCAACAATTATTTCAGCTCTGAAATAACTCTACACTGGTAATTGTTTGGAAAACAATAACTGAACAATCCTTCTGGTTACAGAAAAATGACTACAATTTTCAGATGCATAAATTAAAATTAGATATATTCTCTTTGAAGTAGCCTTAAAATCAACAGGCCATTCAAACTAGTACTGTCTACATCACAGATAGGCAATAGGGGAGAGGGCAGGGGGCATTTTTTAAACCAACAGGGGCTACACTATCATTCCTGTCAAAACTGGAGTCATGTCACTTCCATTTTTGTTTTCAGCTGTGTTTTGGCAGATGGGGAGACGAAGCATGGGAGAGGAAGAGTGAAATGCCCATGTCTGGTGGCTGTTTTGAACTATTTTTGCCTCCCTCTCCCACAAAAAAATGCTAAAAATGTTTAAACAATATTTTGGAGGGCCCAAGGGCACTAGGGGGCTTCAAAAGGTTGAAAAACAGGGGCCAGAAGATTACATTTTTCCCAACCTTGATCTGAGAGCAGGCAGATGGTAGATCAGGATCTACAGGTGGATCTCTTCAAGATGTGCCCTAAATTGCCAAGGGTTTTGCTCCCAATACTTTCAATGAGAGTAAGTCAAACTTCAAGGAAAAAAAGTTGGCCATTGTTTAACTTTGTGCTAATCACTTATAACTCAGCTTCAGTGTTTCTCATTCTATACAATATTAACTTACTGCTTTCAATTAAGATCTTTTGTTTGGTTCAGCCTGGACAGTTTTAGAATTTTGTTGAAATCTCTGGTGTCTGGCAACCAGATATAAATTTGGATATATCAGAGGCTGTAACAGATAATAAACTCTGTTCTCCAAGCCCGCCATTCTGTGCCAGGTTCAGCTTTGTAGATTTCAGTGTTTGTATCAGATAAAAGCCCTATCTACCCCAGCATCCTGCACTGACAGCAGCCTGTGAGAAGTTCAACAGTATAAATTTTGAATGTCTGTTCAAAATACTTTGTGATCTTTCCAAAGCTATACCTCCTGCTGGAATTTTACAAGAACAAAACCAACTGGATGTCAGACTCGCTGTTTTCTCAAGCAGACTGGCCTCTCACTCTGACTTGCAGAATTGGACTGTTGTGGAAATTCTGTTACCAACAGCTTTATTCAGAAGACACTGCTATACATGACATTACATCAGCATAGCTGATGAGTGCCCAACTTTTTTTTTACCTTAATGCATTACAACATAGATAACTACAAGTCAATCTTTTAATATATCTCAATCTGTCAGTCTTTTAATACATTGATATAGGAAGGCTTTGCATGCACATTGGAAGGTTTTTCTTCATTCTGGAGTGCTACTCCCAACAAGCAAAGGGAGAAGCAACAACTATTTTTAACACCACAAACCTATGAAGTTTCTTTTCATGCTGTAAAGAGAAAGATAACTATCACATATCCCAGCTAACTAAGCCTCTCTGCATGATGCCAAACAAGCACCTTCAAATGAAAAAGTTATTTTGTGAAGTACCCCCAGAAGCCTTAGAAAGCTCTCCACTAAAACCATGCCAGCCACTCTAATAGAAATCTTGTGATATACAAAGGAACCAGGACATGGTTTGAGGAATCCATCCCGCTATTACTATGATTCAATTGGTGATGGCCCTTGCTTTCAGGCACCATTTATTTCTTTACCCCACAGGACTAGAACAAGTATCAGAAGCACTGCCCTTCCTCCAAATAAGCTTCAGGTATCACTGCATGGTGTATCCATGAAGCCAGTTAAGAGGGACAGCAATAATTCCCATTCTTGTAATGTGTGGCTTTCAAAAAGTACTCAGAAGCACCTGGAACTTCCCAAAATTCAACTCTATGGGAACATCTCAGTTACAATTACATCCTTTGAATCTGTCACCCTTTGCACAGGCTACAGAGGAAGGGGGTGTCAAATGAACACCACTTCAAAGAAAAATTAAAGGCAGGAGGGAAAATGCAACAGTGCTTCTAAGTAGTTTCTACAATCTTATGTGTTGTCTTACACATGGACTGAGTCTCTCTCAAACCCACCAACACAGAAGGATTGTCCCAATCCAACTTGAGTTGTCTGATGAACAGCCTCATATGTCAGAGTGCCAGATCTTGATACAATACCTGAAGAGCAGGGAGGAAGAAAAGGGTAATTGCAGATAACAGCTTAAATGACAATCTGACCTTAGTATGAGAAGTGTTCTTGGGTAAAACACACAAACGCACACTATGTGATTTTTATTTTTATGTGCATTTCTCTACTTTTGCAGGGGTCCTGCACCCCTTTATGCCCATGAAAATGGAGGCTCACTGTTATAGTAAAAATAGCAATAAAATAATATTAACAGCAGATACAAAACAGGGTCTAAATCAAACTGCTCATCCCAACTATAGCAGGCCCCTTGAATCAACAGAAACTTGAAGATCAGTACTTATGTAAGTTCCACTGATACAATGAATCTACTCTAGATAACACTAACAATTGATTTACACCTAGGATGGTACATCAAATGAACTGTAGATGTACTACATGATAAACAGCACTCTAGTTTCTCGGAAATTCATCAGACTAAGCTGAGTTCTTACCAATTCTTCCTTTCTTGTGAATGTGTCCAGGCATGATACCAATTTTACATTCACCAGGCTGAAAAAGAAAGCAAGATTAGAGAAAAAGAAACCTTGATCAGATTTTATTAGGCTTTGTTTCCTGGTCCAGCACAAAAACTATTTGAAAACAGGTGTCTAGTCCATTCAGAATGGCTACACTTTGAAAAGAATTCTGGATTCATTATAGGACATACAGTCAGCTCTGTCGGGCTGCTGTCTAGATCTTCTGCCCACCACTTTGCATGAACTGAACGTGCTGTCAGATGGCTACAACAGCGGAACGGGAGTGGGTAAGCAATGATTTTCAAGAAAGCTAGCCCGTCATTCTTGATCTTCCAATTGCAGAATGCCACTGGCTGGAAAACATTGGTTTATAAAGGCATTTGGTCTCATGCTTATGGCACTGCTATAGTACAGCCTCGGCTAACAGACAGGAACTGGGCACCCAAATGAGACACACCATGTGCTGTAACACACTGACTCATATGTCATTATAGGGAGAAAGAGATTAATCAGAAGATGTCTGCTTATCAAGATGATGATCTCAAAAAACAAGCAAGGATGCCATACTACAATGTATTTTGGTCTTGAATAAAAATATATAGGCTTTCATTCTCTTCAGAAAAAAACCAAGATACCAATCTATTTTAACTCTACTTGAGCCCTTACGTTGATAACTCCCGGACAATTTGGGCCAACAAGCCGAGTCCTGTCCTGACGAAGCAATCTGTGTTTGACACGCACCATGTCCTGTTGTGGAATACCTTCTGTAATGCACACAACAAGGGAGATTTCTGCGTCAATGGCTTCATTGATTGCGGCAGCAGCAAATGGCGGTGGCACGTATATTACAGAGGCAGAAGCACCCGTTTTTTCTTTAGCCTGAAGATGCAATTACATTTACAAAACAGTGTCATTTCCTAGAAACGTTGAGCTTGCCATAAGAACAACAGGAACAAAATTTCTCTTTTTCAACTTCCAAATATTTGAAATGAAGCTGCAATGGATCTTTTAAGGAAGTCAGTGTACACTGAGTCAGTTCTTTTAAGATCTATGGGCCAAAGGTGTGAGTTAACCAGTTGGCAGCCACTTACTAAAATATGTAGCTTCTGTTCACTTTAAATCTTTAACCTGTCATTTCAGTCCACTCAAGTGCTCACTGTGATACCTGAGTCTTTCAGCTGGCATTACTGCTTTTTTCAAAAATTGTCCCAAGTTTCAGAGTGCTATGTGCACTGCATAACACAAAAGTCTGCCACTGGTGAAATATCATAGCTCTTACTAGATGTATGCATCTTGGTCAATGGAATCATTTTAGGTTTCCTGACTCCTTCTGAAAGTGGCACTGAAATGCTCAGATCTGCCTACAGGATTTCTTTCTTCAGCTCTGTGATTTTCTGACCTTTGAAAGGTTGAGTATTCCTTATCTAGAAACCCCCCAAAATCAAAACTTTCTGCCACCAAATGCCCATTTCTTCCTTCATGGCAGTGGCTGCAGCGCTCCTGCTCATTTGCCTCTCAGGTCCTCTGTCTCTTTCCAGCCTCACATCAAGTACTCAACATGAATAGCGAACGAACAAGGCAGAGGCTGGAGAGAGATGCAAGGATCTGTGAAATGGTGAGAATTCAAGCATAGTGCTGCCTGGAGACCTCCCATACAGCACTGCATTTTACATATATGAAAATACAGTGCAATGAAATTCCGGGGGGGGGGATGGCTATCTAGGAAGCCAGTGTAGCCTGCAAGCGGGTTGTTAGGCAACCAGAAGAGTACCTATAGGGAGGAAGCTAGTTCAGTAGTGTGTGGGAGGGGCTTGCAGCTGAGAGAAAAAGTTACATAAAGCCAAGTACCTGAGGGTATTGGATTCCTTCAGTGAGAGCCTAGCAAGGACCTAGGGAGTAGAGTCCCTCAGTCAGCCAGAGAGTGTGGCAGTTTCAGGATGTTTAGTTCTCAGTGGAAGCCTACTAAGAGGCAGAAGAATAATTGAAGTCTAGTAGGATCTGGTCAGAGAGTGTGACCTATTCCAAATTTGAAACACTTCTTGTCTCAAGCATATCAGATAAGGGGTATTCAAACTGTACTACACCACTGTGAAAGAAAGCCTGGACATAAGCTGGAATGGGCAACTCTACCAGGGCCCATTTTCCAGGCTTCTGCAGTGCTGCTGATGGCGTGGGTGGGGTAATATTTTTATTGTTTTTATTCTGAGGCTAAAATACAGAATACAATGACCAGGGTGTTGGGGAGGGGCAGCACACTGAAGCCTAGCCTTAAAGGCAAAAAGTTCACAAGGGAGTTTGCAACAATTAATATTAAACAAGAAAAAAAGTTAACAATTTGAAGAGTAGCAACTAAAACACAAAACCAAATACAGTCAACGAAATGATGAATTGATTTTCTTTTTAAAAAAAGTTTTTAAATTCTTCATAAAAACCATTAAGGAGGGGGCCACATATACCTCCTGGGAAATGGAAACCCATTATATTGGGCCACTGCAACAAAAGCTTCAGTTCTTAATGACAGTTCAAAGAAAATAACCTCTTGGAACCAAGGTAAAATTCATATAGGTACAGGCAGTTCCAGAAGTAACCTGGTCCCACACTGTTCAAGGCTCTAACGGTATAAAAATGAACTTTTAATTGAGCCCTCACATGAAGGAGCAATTCATATAACTGGTACAAAATTAAAATATCTGACTCCAGAAATGTCCTAGAGGTTGCAGTCAGCACCATCAAACTTTTGGATCTGTCTATAAAGCTGGCCCTACAGTGCTGTTACCTACCTCCCTTACAGAGTTAAAAACTGGAAGCCCCAAGTGAGTTTTGCCCCCTTTGCCTGGTGAAATTCCTCCTACTAAATTGGTGCCATATTCCAATGCCTGTTGACTGTGAAAGGTACCCTGCAAGAAAGATACATACACAACAAAACTGAAATTAGAACAGAACTGAAATGGAACTGAGCACAAGCTCTACAGAAACGCGGTATAACTCTGTGAGAAGGTACAGTAAGCTACTGGACTGCTGTAACTTCAGAAATCTAGAGTATTTTTGGAAGAGACCAAGCATTAAAATACTAGACTGCTAAATTCAGAGATCTGTAATCATTTTTAGCATGGATAACATTTACATAAACAAGCCTGGAACCTGAACTGGCAAAATCACATCAGACTTATTACTATAAAACTAGTTTAAACAGGCAATTATTCACAATGGGCAGAAAGACTCAGAAACAAAATCAATGCTGATATTCTCCTTGTACCAGAAAAGCCCCAAGTGGCATATCCAGAAATTCACTGACTGGAAAATGTATCTATTATTTCTAAAAGCAAGATATAATTTCATAGCTACCATTAAAGACCAGCATCCCAAATATTAAGTGTAATACAAGAGAGTATCAACAGAAATCTTCTTTTGGATTATACATGTATAGAAGATCCAGGTATAGAAGAATCATTGTTCTTTTCCATGGATGTAACTCTCCAAATTCTACCCAAAGAGAACTGCAACTGCTCAAAATAAAATAGAAAATTTACAGAAAAATACTACTACTCAGGGTCAGCCAAAGAATTTCATGCAGCTCCAGGAGTGAAATGAAAATAGTTCTTCACACAACATCCAAGCAGCATAGAAAATTCTTGACCGCTAGATGGCATGATGGCTCACTTGAATTGAAAAGGAGGGTGGTAGACCTGAAAACTGAAAATCATCTTTCAATAGCTACTTGGAATTTACATGCCTAGAGCAGCAACATTTAATACAACAAGCTGGGACAAAACAGAGAAAGGCTAACACTTTAACTGCCTATGGTTTTCAGAATAGACCAGCTGCTTATTGTGAGAAACAGATGTTGAGTCTGATGAACCTTTCATTTAACTCGTAAGGACTTTTCTGGTCAGCTATTATGCAAAAGAGTATGCTGAGTTTAACAGATCTTTGGTTTAGCTCAGCAGGGCCTCATAAATTTAAATCACACTGTCTTTAGTGTACGCACACACATCAGCTTGCCTACAGATTTCTGGGTGTTACACAACTTATATCACACCAAGCCTACTGGAGATCACATTCTCTCCTGGACATCCATTCAGCCATTGAGATAATCTGAAGAGGCTCTCCAGCTAAAGCCGCAAGCTCCTGAGGCCTGCTCCAGAATCATGTAGAGCAAGGCTCTTAGCGGTACAGCACCCACTGTGTCCAATATTTTTCCCTCTAATATTCAACATGGTCCAGCCATGGCTATTTTTAGATGTTGAAAACTTATCTGTTTTTCCAGCCTCTCTTTGGTAATCCAACTTGCCACCTATTTCATAAACATAAATATTGTATTTTAATGTTGTTCACAGTGGAATTTCTGTATGTCATTACTGCTAGACACTGCTCTGAAGTTTTCGGAGCTACATAGATTACAAATATTTGCAGACAGACAAATATATACAAGCCTTGTCAACATCCTGTGCAAACTGACATGAGAAGACCAGCAGTGGATGGCAAGCCATCTTTCAAGAAAGCTTGACCACCACTATCATTCTTCTGCATTTAAAACCTCAGATCTTCTGAAAGTTCAAATACCTTCTTCAGGTCTCCAAACAGAGCTTGACACTCTGCTACAGTGAGAAAAGGGTCAAGGGACTGACTGGCCACTGAAATACAAACCTGTTTCCCAGTAAAACCCTGGCAAACGACCTTTGTGTCTTTAGTGATGTAGAGATTCTTCCGTGTGGCTGCATAAGAACAATGCCGTACCCCATTTTTCTGCACTAAAAAGAGAGAGAAAAAGAGACAGAAAAGAATGATGTGTATATATATGCGCATGCTCACTATGCATTTCTAAAGCACCCACAAATATTCAGGAAATTAAGCTGAATTACAGATTTTGACAATTACAGTCAGTTAGGCAAGATAGCCTTCATCCTTAAGAAAGAAAGAAATGCAATGCAGCTTCAACTGCAACCATTTTACTAATACAGCATGGGTATTCATAGACATTTCCTACTTGATCAGAGCATAATAATGGGCTGAAAATGAGAAAAATTAGTGAAAAACAGCCATGTATGTCAACTTTAATCTCTATTACAAAACATACACTGGAAAATATAGTGGGAGAAGAAACGAGAAATGCTTCTATTCACACAAATCCAGGAGGAATTTCACCATGCTAAGTACCCTTTCAAGCCACATGGAGCTCCATGGTTCCAGGAAAAGACTGTGTAGCTCTGAGCCTTCGTACAGAGAAGGTAGCAGGATGCTTTCTCTCCCAGAAATTGAGGTATGAGAACCAGATCTTGGAAACAGTTACTTTTTTAAAAAGAATGTGCTAGCTGGCATGGCCAGTACTTTTTTTAAAAAAATAATTTTATTCAAATTTCAACAAATAAAACAAACAATAAATTTGCAGTGTTACATGTAATGTTATTCCTCCTTCCTTTCCTTTCTGGATTACAATTATTAATGTTCCCTCTATTTATTATATCACGTATCGCAATAAAATGTTCATAGTCTATACTTTGTTAGTTCTTGCTTTATATCTCTACTTTACTTGCTTCATGATATTTCATTAACTGTTAACTGTATAATAATTGTTATCGTGAAAATTGTAATATCTCCATCTACCCCCCCAACCCAAATCTGTAACAATCCTCCACTCTTTGTTTATGTCTTCATCTGATTTCCCTTTCAATCTTTGTGTAAGTATGTCCGCATTTCTATTTTCCATAAAAGCTGTCCACCACTGTTCCGTTGTAGGTGTAGTTTCATTTTTCCAAAATCGTGCATATTCAATACGGGCCGTCGTCACATGGCCACTACTTTTTTAGATTGCAACTGCCAGAATGCACCAGCCATCACAGCTAGTGGCCATGCCAACTAGCATACTCTTTTTTTTAAAAAAGTAACTTTTTCAACTAATGTTGAGAACAAGGATAAGATCTGACCATATTCTACAAGGCTGGCCTCCCTTCCCCTCAGCAGAAAATCTAGTTTTTTATGGGAACAGGGTGACCCAAATTATGAACGTAACCATTTGACTGACAGTGTTTGGTCTTAGAAGTATCAGATTAGATAATATTTTCAAAGAAAAAAAAATCTAACAGTGACACTTGTAAGAACATACTCATGCTTACTTCTCTAAACTAGACAAAGTACAGCCTCTGAGCCACAAGGTCACTTGAGGACCCCAATCTAATCCTTACTCCATTACCCACCAAATTACTTTTTGACTGGAAAGGATCCACACACATCCCTCAAGGAGGAAGGAATTCAGACAAGTCTTTGTCAATTTCGCTCTGATCATTTCCTAATCAGACCTAGGCTTTTAAAAGGCAAGCACACAAACTGGCATGAAAACTGTGGGTGTTATTCTGACTTTATTGTCCCACTCTCAAACGGTTCTGTTCAGTCTCTCATTGCTTGTAAGCTATAAAACAATTATGACTGACATCAGCTGCCTTTCCTCCACTGTATTTTCCACTAGGCACTTCAGGCCTTCACAGCTGCAAGAGTTGTTTATTGCTTTAGAAAGAGGGCACATGCACCTGAAGCAATACCAAGAACCCAGCTAGCAAGGGTATATCTGAGGTAGCATCGTGAGTCATTTTGGAAACATATCCAGCCACTACGAGCACAAGATGGTAAAGGCCAAACCTCTAAGGAAACGGAGTTTTCTGCCAAAGCAAGTAGGAAGAACCTGTTTACACAAACTTCAAGAGAGCTTTCCCAAGAAGAATTATCCTGGCTCAAGAAACTGTTTGCTTTTTTGGAATGTCCTCTCCTTCTGCAAATAATGCTCTGTATTCATAGGTTTTGCACAGTGGTTGCCCACTTGTAAGCAGTTCCTTTGAACTCAAAGCTAGGAACAAATCCCTGCTCTTCAAAGGTTGTCAAGTTACAGCATGGGTTGGTAAGGACACATAATTGTTCTCAGGCAGTTCGCTGCAGCCCAATGGTTGCCTGCAGGCAAAAGGAGATGGAAAGCTCAACAGCATAAATACAAGAAGATAATGCAACACGGAGGCAAAGGAAACAGTCCAAATTGTTATTCAGACTACATGATTCTTTGACTACTTGCCAAGACTCAGTAGGTACTTAAGCAGACTTTTGGTCTTACAATAAAAAAGTAGAACATAATTTTTTAAAAGCAGCATATGGGTTCTCTGTCAATTAGCTGTGGCTTGGAGTTTATCAAGTTCACGACAGATAGGCAATTACTGTTAATTGCACGTCTGCAACAAACACAAGTTAACTGTAGTTCATGGCATTTTTTCACATCTCAGCCTCAGTGATGAAGAATTAGAATCCAGTCATCTTGAACAAATACAGAATACGTACTCATTTTCTGGCCTTCTGCAACTTCCTGGCTCTTTCTTGAACAGAAGTTTCTAGTTAGTGAAACCTCAGTCATTATAGAAAATTGTTATGAAAAGATACTGCAGGGAAACCATTACAGCAGCTAATCTTAATCTCTCTGGGACTGCAGAAGACTATTCTGGTTTGACAGGGTTTTGATCAAGGCCTAAATGCCCAAAAGGCAGCACATTCTTACTGATTGTAGAAGCAAAGCCGAAAGAACCCTGGTTAGTTCTTGCATGGGAGACCGCCAACAAATACCAGATACTGTAGGCTATACAGTCTTCCCTCCACATTCGCTAGGGTTAAGGGCACAGGACCTCTGTGAAAGTGAAAAAACTATGAATAACTCTTGACCCTCCCAAACCGTACTTAACACACCAAAAAAAGTACGATCACCATATTCAACCTGCACTGGATTCCTTTGAGGCATCAGGGTTCCTTCACAAGGCAGAAGTGGGTGGCTGGTGGGGCTTACCGACACCTTCACTGCTGCCCTATACCATTTTCAACAGGGACTTACAAGCCTCATTCTCAGTTTCTGAGTCTCAGTTTGTAAGTCTCATTTATATTAAAAATGGCACAGCGAGGTAGCAGAGGTGACAGCAAATAATCCATGAATAATCAAATCCACAAAAGTGAAACCTATAAATGTGGAGGGCTAATGGTATTTCAGAAGAAGAAACTGACAAAACTACCCCTGGGTATTCCTTGCCTAAAAAACACTATGAAATTCATGGGGTTGCCATAAATGACAATTTGAAGGTGCACACATGCACACACACACAGGGTTTTGTTTTACTTTATGGATGCCACAAAAACTCAGGTGCCAGTGTATTTCACAGAAAAAAACTCAACTGGTCCCTACTGCTATACACATTTACTGCATACAGAAGCTAACAAAATGGACAGTCCCCAAAAGACTTATATTAAAATGCATTGCTATTGTTACATGCCTTCAAGTCAGCTTCAAGTTATGGCAACACTATGAATGAGAGACCTTCAGGAGACCGTATAATTAAAAACCCTGCTCCGGTTTTGAAAATTCTGGGTGATGACTTCTTTTCCACCTGTAATACAGTCTTGTTCTTTTCCTAGGGCTTTCTACTTTTCCCAGCATGACAATCTTTTCTAACGAGCCTTGGTTTCTCATGTAATATCCAAAGTAAAACAGCCTCAGTTTGGTGATTTTTTTTTTAAGGGATAGCTTTTAAGAAATGTAACTCAATGTTTTAAAACAGGAGAGCTCCATGTACATTTTGCCCATGATGTGTCAGACAGATAGAGGTTTCTGAGTGAAAGCCATCTACAATACACAACATGGGGCAACACTTGTGACAGATTATCAGGATTTAGGCTTAGAAAATTAACAGCTGACCGCAATGAGAGCAGACTGCTAGACTAATTGGACTTTTGGTCACATCCAACAAAGTACTTCTGATTGTATAAAACTTTCCTTTAATTCATCTCCACCCACCTAGATTTTCACTCCACATGGTGGTCTACACATACAGCATCACTACAATACCAAAGGAATAGATTTCTAATTTGACATTCATGAGACTTTGATCTGGAAACAATCTTGTATTTTGCGTTGTGGTCTCCCGCCCCACAGCTTAGTGGAAAACTAGTTTTCAGCAGCTGATTAGGACCAAGGCCCTAGAAACAGCAAGTATATTCACAGAAGCCATCTCAAGGACTGAATTCCAGATAAGATAAGCATTAATTATAGAAAGGAATGACACTCTACTTTTTGCTAGCTAGACATTTAGAACTGCTGGATTCTTCCTCACCCAAACTACCTTAGCAGGACTCCTGCATCTTTCTCAGATGAAACAGATACTTAGAAACTTAGTAACCAACGTTCTTCAGATGTTGAAGTGTAAGGAAAGCTTCACCTCCTGAACTTCTACCGGCTGAACTACTGTTAAAAAAGATAGCAGCCAATCCATGAAAAAAGAGCCAGTATTTGCAGGAAACAGAGACAGAGCAAGCAAACAGAAGTTAACCAGTACTGCAGGCTGAATATACCCATGTTAAAGGAAAAAGTGTTACAGTTCTACAGAAAAGATACATACAACTTGAATGTTATAGATGGGAAAAGAAAGGAAGAAGTCACACTAGTGGTTCTCAAACCTTCAGTTCCCAGAAGCTCCAAACCAGCTTGGCCAACAGTCAGGAATTCTGGGAGCTGAAGTCCAAAACATCTGGAGCACCAGAGTTTGGGAGCCACTGATACACTCAGGCACCTCAAGGAACTCAGTAGCATTTTTTTTTCCAGTTGTTTTCAGCCTTGTACGCTCTCTGGCATTTTATAGGTGATACAGCAGGTCTTCCAGAGCTTGAGCCTTTCCTCGTAACTGCTTCACATTCCAAGCTGCTGAAAGTCACAAGAGGCCAGAAAGAAGTTGGACATCTCAGTGTGGCAGGCAATGAGGAACATACGCTGCAAGGCAGAAGCATGTAGAATTGGTGGCATTTTAGGGGAAGGGGGCAGACAGGCGGAGGAAGGAAAACCTCTGCCACTTCATGCTCCTGTCTGTATGTATGCAGGCATTAATCACATTGGGGTTGCGGAACTATACTCAAGACAGTGTGCTTTCAAACCTTCTCTGACTTATGGTCACCCTAAGGCAAACTTAACATGGGGTTTTCTTTGCAAGACTTCTTGAGAAGGAATCTGCCACTGCCTTCCTCTGAAGCTGAGTGTCATTTCCCAAGGTCACTTAGTAGGTTTCCATAGCCAAGGGAAGAAATATAAGAACTAAATCTGGACTCAATACTGCAAGAAAAGAAAAAAGTCTCTCTGATTTCAGTTGCAATACTCTTGAGTCAAGAAAGTACCTTCTCCCAACCTTCCTGAGGAGCAAGTCAGGCTGCAAGAAACTGGGACAATTCCAGGTCAGAGCACTCCGTCCTGATACAGTTCCCACCTTTCTAGGGCCATCCTGGTTTCCCAGAGTCCTAGTCCAGTATCCAAACCACTACAGTTGGCCCTGCACTTTTGTGGGTTTCACTTTCATGGATTTGATTGTTTGTACATTTCTCCAAGCCCTGTTCCCTCCTCCTTGAGTGCTTTTCTGGGAGACCCTTCCCTCTTGGTTACTCCAATCAGGCCACAAAGCCTTTTAAAAACCCATCTCTGGGCCTCTTCCTCCTGCCTGGCCAGCTAAAGATGGCTCACAACCAGTTTCTCAGAATCGCAAGCCCTCACCCAATGACACCTAGCAGATGGGCAAGAGAAAGATGGCACAGGATCACTGTGCCAACCCACTTTGTCTTCCTCTCCTTTCCTAGACCTGGTTCGGACCCTGGGTGCCCATTCTTCCCCTCATCTCCCCCTTCCCACAGGCGCACGCACACACACATGCACACACAACCATTCAGCCTCTGCTTAAAAACCTCCAAAGGAGAAGACTCCCCCACACTCCAAGGCAGCAGATTCCACTGCCAAACAGCTCTGACTGTCAGGAAGCTCTTCCTGAGGTCCAGGTGGAATCTCCTTTCCTGCAGCTTGAATCCATTGCTCCTTGTCCTGGTCTCTGGAGCAGCAGAAAACAAGCCCTCTCCTTCCTCAACATGACATCCCTTCAAATATTTAAAAGTGGCGATCACGTCCCCTCTTAACCTCCTCTTCTGCAGACTAAACATCCCCAGCTTCTCTTCTGCAGACTAAACATACCCACACACACATTTTGATATTTGATTTTCTTCCCCATTTTTATCCAGGGGTTCTGTGCCCCAACCCCAGCAAAGGTGGAAGGCCAATGGTATACAATTTTGGCTTTACCTTAGTCCTAACCACACGGATGGAAAATCAAACTCTTGTTTTAACGAGGCAACTAGGAAGCCCTGGAAGACGAAAAGGGAGCCTACGCACGAAGGAGAAGGAAGGGAAGAAATATAAGAACTAAATCTAGATTCAATACTGCAACAAAAGGGAAAAGTCTCTCTGCTTTCAGTGGCAATACTCTTAAGAAAGTACCTTCTCCCAGCCTTACTGAGGAGCAAGTCAGGCTGCAGGAAACGGGGACAATTCCAGGTCAGAGCACTCCGTACTGAGACAGTTCCCACCTTTCTAGGGCCATTTCCGCACGAGCCTGTTATAGCGCGATGATTCCACTTTCAACCTCCTCTGGAATCCTGGGGTTTGCGGTTTCGGGAGGGGCCGGCCGGCCCCTCCCGAAACCGCAAACCCCAGGATTCCAGAGGAGGTTGAAAGTGGAATCATCGCGCTATAACAGGCTCGTGCGGAAATGGCCTAGGTCACCTCGCAGACAATTTGCAAAAGTTACTTTTTTGGGAGGGAGGGGGGAATTGTCCCTCCGAGAATCCTCACCCACGCCCACCGCCCTGGACACCCCCCGATAATCTTGGAAAAGTTACTTTTTGGGTTATCATTCCAAGAATTTCTAGGTCCTCCCCCCCCAACACTGCAGAGCTTGGAAAAGTTACTCTCTGGACTACAAGGTCCAGAAGGCCACAGGCAGCCTGGGCAGAGGCCACGCTGGAGGGGAGACGGGGGGGGCCGTAGTCCAAAAAGGGCAGCTTTTCGAAGGACTGAACTCCTACGGATGGGAACGCCTTTGCTTTCGAGGGGGGACCCGGGGGGGGACGTCGCCCCCGCCCCGCTGTGAAAGGGTTAAAGGGAGGGAGGGGGAGCGATTCAGCGTCACGTGACAACAACCGGATGGCGGCGGCGGAGGCCGGAGACGAGGCCCAGCCCGCCCGGAGCCCCTCGCTTACGGAGGAAGAGGAGGCGGCCGAGGCCTCGAGCGCCGCTCCCGCAGCAAGACATCCTCGCCGTCCCTCCCGGCGCCTTTACCCCCGGTGCCAATGACAAGGGGGCCTCGCCGGAGGCCCAGCAGGGCCGCCTCTTCCGGTCACGTGCTCCCTTCTCCCCCAAATGCGCATGCTCCTGGAAATAGAGGTGGCTGATTTCTCCGCCAGGAAAAAAAAATGCGCGAGGGTGGGGTGGAAAGATGGTAAGAATACACACGATGGCGACGACGACGGAGGATTCTCGGGTGCGTTAGAAGCGCTCGCGTTGACCGTGCTTCGTAGGGATGAGCTTGTTTCGGCGCTTTCGGACAGGCAGATGAGTTGGTCAGCTCGAAGGTGAATCCCAGTGGCGGGAAGGGAAAGGGCCCGACGCTGCACGCTGCCGCATGGGATTGTGGGGGTCGTAGTTCGTTGGTTGGCAGGCGTGGAAAGTAGTCGCCCTATATTTATTTCCCGTTGTGTTTAATAGAACTTGATGACAAGTAGATGGGTGCGGTGCCCTTTCAGCCCCAGACTGTTATAGCGCTATGATTCCACTTTCAACGTCCTATGGAATCCGGGTTCCATAGGGGGTGTTGAAAGTGGAATAGTTGCGCTATAACCGTCTAGTGCGGAAATGGGCAAAGCCTCAGGTTTTTCTGAGGTGTACTTTCTCGGAAGTAAGCACTTTTCCGCACTAGGCTGTTACAGCGCTATGATTCCCCTTTCAACATCCTATGCAAACCCCCAGGGGCCTTTCCGCACTACCCTGTTATAGTGCTATTATTCCATTTTCAATCTCTTATGGAATTCTGGGGTTTGTAGTTTCCTGAGGCCAAAGAGCTCTCCGGCTGAGAATTCTCAAGGCCCTTCCTAAACTGCAAACCCCAGGATTCCAGAGGATATTGAAAGTGGAATCATAGCGCTATAGCAGCCTAGTGCGGAAATGGCCTAAGTCCGGATGTATCTCCAATGCGGTTTACAGGCTACAGTCTTCCATGCAGCAATGATCTGAGCGTAAGATCCCAAAAGTAACTTTTCCAAGCCCGGACTCTGAGGACAACTAGGGAACGTTACTTTGGGGGCTGCACCCAGAATCTCTGAGTGGGCATTCTGGTAATTGAAGCCCCTAAAAGTAACTTGCCCAGGGCCATTTCCGCCCTACACTGTTATAGTGCTATTATTCCACTTTCAGCATCGTCTGGAATCCTGGGATTTGCAGTTTAGGGAGGGGCACTTAGAATAGTCAGGCATGGAGCTCTTTGGCCCCAGGAAACTACAAACCCCAGAATTCCACAGGATATTGAAAGTGGAATAATAGCACTAGAACATTGGCCATTTCCGCACTACATTCTTATAACGTGATTATTCCACTTTCAACATCCTACGGAATCCTGGGGTTTGCAGTTTCAGGAGGGCCGGCCAGCCCCTCCCGAAACTGCAAATCCCAGGATTCCATAGGATGTTGAAAGTGGAATAATCGCGCTATAAGAGTGCAGTGCGGAAATGGCCAGTGTAGTGCAGAAAGGCCCTCAGTTCTGCTGCTGCACAGTAACTGCAGGGGGCTAAAATAAGGCACGTATTGTTCTGTGCGTTCCCCTTGACTCAAAGCCATTTCCGCACTAGGCTGTTAGAGCGTGATGATTCCACCTGCAACCTCCTATGGAATCCTGGGGTTTGCCATTTCAGGAGGGGCCGGCCGAACATCCGTGGGCTGTTGAAAGTGGCATCATAGCGCCATAACAGCCTAATGCGGAAACGGCCTGAGTTCGGGCAATCCTAAGGTTTTCTTGACCAGGTTTATTCAGAAGGGGGTCCTCTCAGGCTGAGACAGTGTGACTTACTCAAGGTCACCCAGTGAGTTTCCATCGCCAGTTGGAGATCTGAGTCCTGGTCTCCCATAGTCCTTGTCCAGCACATGGTGTTTCTCTAAAAAGAATTATTCAGCATCTACTTATTTAAAATGTATATGTGTTTGTGTACGTATATGTGTATATATGTATATGCATGTATGTATATATATATATATACATGTATATATATATATATTGAAATTTAGAGCAGTGGTTCTCAACCTTCCTAATGCTGCGACCCTTTAATACAGTTCCTCATGTTGTGGTGACCCCAACCATAAAATTATTATGTATTATTTACAATGCCTCTCCCCCCCCCCGGCAAAGGCCGCCTCGCCAGCCACGAACGGGGGGGCCGGCAGGGAGGGAAAGAGGAGCCGTGTGTCTCCCCCGGGAAAAAACTCCGAAACCCCCCCCCGGGCTCTGCTTCTGCTCTGCTCTCGTTTCCACTGGGGGTGGGGCAGTGTGGGAAAAGTTTCCAGAGTGTCGACCCCGGAGGGAGGGAGGAATCCCAGCACCTTTGTCTTTTGCGCTGGGCGCAGCTCGCCCCCCTGCAGAAAAGCGCCGCCTTGCGGCCCCGCGGCTTTCTGCAGTGCCCCCCTCCATGGCGAGTGGGGCAGGGGTCATGTCAAGGAGGGAGCCTGCCCCCCATGCTGCCACCGCCCCCCCCCAAGCTGGCCCATCAGACGGGAGGTTCTCCCAGTAGCAGAGAAGGGGAGCGATTTCAGTCCCTTCTGAACAGGGGGCAGGAGAACGCGAGCGTGTGGCTCCCGCTTGCACACCACCACTCCTGCTGTGGTGACGCTGTGGCTGCACGCGCTCCCGTCAAAGGGGGCAGGAGGACGCAAGTGCATGGCTTGTGCTTGCGCACCACCACCGAGGAGGGAATGGAGCCTAAGACCATCGGAAATACGTATTTTCCGATGGTCTTAGGTGACCCCTGTGAAAGGGTCGTTCCACCCCCAAAGGGGTCGCAACCCGCAGGTTGAGAACTGCTGATTTAGAGAATGAATTATATATATGTGAGCACTCACGTCTTGAGGGGGGGAGGGAAAGTGGGGGAGAGTAAAGGAGAAGTTATTAAGAAACTAGGGTATTAAGAAATGAGAAATTAAGTATTGATGGTAAAGGTATGACATTAATATATATATAAATATAAAATGTAAACTAACTATGAAGAATGATTAGGGTAATATAAATGTATAAATGTATATATAAAAGATAGATCATTGTCTGTTTGTTTTCTGGAGGATTATTGTAAAAGTGTTATCCGGGTAAGAGAAATGTTGTATGATTGTATAAGTAAGCTCTCCTTTCTCTTTTAATAATGTAATTGAATTATTTAATAAACATTTAATTTAAAAAAATAAAAAGATTTATTCAGAAGGGGCTGGTATGCAGTGGGCAACACACACCCTCAGCCCCAGGAAACCCCATGAGAGGGTCACCTTGGGATCACTGTAACTTGAAATGACTTGCGGGCACAAAACAACAACAGCCAAGAGATTTATTTATTTATTTATTTATTCCAAGGAAGTTTGCCATTGCCTTCTTCTGAGGCTGAGAGAGTGACTCACCCGAGATCATCCGTTGGATCTCTGTGGCTACAGGCATTCAGACTCAGGGCCCTTCCACACTGCACTGTTATAGTGCTATTACTCAACATCCTATGAAATTGTGGGATTTGTAGTTTACTGAAGCCAAAGATCTCTCTGGCTGAAGATTCTAAATATCCCTCCCTAAACTGCAAACCCCAGGATTCTATAGGATGTTGAAAGTGGTATAATAGCAGTATAACATTTGAATGCCAATGCAATTCTCAGCTGCATCAATAGGAGTATGGTGTCTAGATCGAGGGAGGTACTGGTACCACTCTACTCTGCTTTGGTTAGACCCCATCTTGAATATTGTGTCCAGTTCTGGGCACCCCAATTCAAGAAGGACATGGTCAAGCTGGAGCAAGTCCAGAGGAGAGCGACCAAAATGGTGAGGGTCCTGGAAGCCATGAAGCCCTATGAGGATAGAGTTAGAGAGCTGGGTATGTTTAGTCTGCAGAAGAGAAGGTTGAGAGGGGACATGATAGCCATGTTTAAATATTTGAAGGGATGCCACGTAGAGGAAGGAGGGGGCTTGTTTTCTGCTGCTCTAAAGACCAGGACAAGGAGCAATGGATTCAAGCTGCAGGAAAGGAGATTCCACCTGAACCTCAGGAAGAACTTCCTGACAGTCAGGGCTGTCCGGCAGTGGAATCTGCTGCCTCGGAGCGTAGTGGAGTCTCCTTCCTTGGAGGTTTTTAAGCAGAGGCTTGATGGCCATCTGTCAGGATTGCTTTGAGGGTGTTCCTGCATGGCAGGGGGTTGGACTGGATGGCCTGTGTGGTCTCTTCCAACTCTACATTTCTATGATTCTATTAATGCAGAAAGGCCCCTGATCTCCCAGAGTCCTAGTGTTACCCTGTATGTTGGGGGTCCCGGGAGGGGCACCCAGATAACCAAATAAAATCACAAGCTGGGGGAAATTAAGCTCGAGCACTCTCTTAACCAAACGAGAGGCAAGGTAACTTCAGCTAGGATCTAATGTATACAGCGTCGGGTCAGAGAGCAGTTAGACAAGCGTTAAAGTAACAAATAGTGATTTTTATTAAGAACGAGCAACATGAAAGACACAACAAATACGCGCTAACTTAGAAATAGAAATGGAGAGTTTCAGGGGAGCAGGTAATACGACACCTGGTCTCGTAGTCTTGGAGAGAAAGATGGGGTTCCGGGAGAGAAAGCTCAGCATGGTTTGCTGAGGGGAGTTTCCTTAGACAACCAGCAGCAAGGCGGGATGGAAGTCCAAAGTAGTCCAAGGGAGTCCCAAAAGCGGGGACTTTTTATAGGGCGGATCGTGCCTACAGGCTATGCCATACTTGGTGAAAACAAAGGGATTTTGTAGCTGGACAAAGGAGTTGGAAAAGGTCAAGCTTTGCATGATGGGCTTAGCGCTCAGTGACAATAGTATGCCCAGTATGCTGATGGCCCAACATAAAGGAATGGCTCGGCTCTTGGCCGTGCAGCTTTGCAAGGTACACGCCGAGCAAAGCTGGTTTGCAAGGAGGTTTTTCCCTAAAGCATCGGAGAGGCTTAAGTTGCCTGCCTGAATGAGGTCTTGGAATGTACAACCATTAACAGCCGCGCCCAATTCGTGCTTGTCTGGGGGACCTCTGCAAACACGTGGAGTAGGGTGGCAGAGAAGGGTCAAGCAAAGGCCAAATTATTTGATATCAGAAGGATATCTAGTGCTCTCACCAGACATATCATGACCGTGATAACACTAGTCCATCATTCAAACCACTACATCACACGAGCTAGGACATGATTAATATGCCTCATGGGTGCACGATAGTTTAGCAATATGTTCTGCCTGTGAGCATGCCGTTTTCAAGTAACACATCATGAAATTTCTTCCTGTCCAATGCTCAGCACATCGTGTGCCACTGAGTTCCACTGACATAAAGATGACATAAAGAAGTTTTTTTCTCTGTTCCATCCTGAACACAGTTTAGAAAAGATGTGGATTTTATTATTGTTGTTTTGTTTGTGTATTTGACAATGAGATGCAATCCTTCAAACAGCATGGACTCTTGATAATGCTGGCTGAGGTTCTTGGAGTTGTACTTTTTTACAAAAGTAACTCTTCCAAGCTCTGATCCTGAATTAATTTCATTGGGCAGCCCTGAGGCATTCCATTATTCAGTTCCTTTCTTGATGATCCTTAATGTGAAATGTGCTCCCTCCATTTTCTTTTTCTTTAACGCTGAGTTGCCCTTTTGTGAAAATAGGTTCACCATTGATACAGACTCTACTTTGCAAGTAACACATTTTCTCCTTCTCAAATATGTACAACCCTTATTGCTCTTTTTGTGAGGGTGCCTCAAAGCTGTAAAATACTCTGAAAACAAAGGCATTGCTGCTAGACTTGGGCAAACACTCTCCTCGGAGGTAATAAACTCAGGAGACCGAAAAGTAAAACAAAGACTTTGAAACGTACGCTAGACTTTGTTCCAACTCAATGACTTATCTGTTTTCATAAAGTAGTAGAAGGGGAAGCGGTGTACAAAAGGCTTTGGAAGTCAAGAAAAGCTCTCCAGGAGTGCCATCTCATAAAAAGTCATACCCCTTATTTTAAGCTGCTGTAAAAATGTCCCAGTTTTCTCTCATCTCATCCCACTTTCCCCCTTCATCCTCAGCTTAATGAGTGCAAAGTGCAAAAGTAGCTTGCACTCAATTCATTCAGCAGGGAGGAGAGGAGAGGAGAGGAGGGATGGGATCTTGCCATCCCTTTCCAGTGGGCTCAGGTAAAAGCAAACTAGTGCAGCCTCTCCTAGCTTGTCTGTTCTTGTTGAACAGATTCTAGCTTTGCTTGGCCGCCCATGTCCTGATTTCTCTCTATGAAATGTTGGAGGTCATGGGCATCTGCATAGCACCTCATAGCACCAGGGAGCCCTGGTGGCGCAGTGGTTAAATGCCAGTACTGCAAGCCACAAGCCACAAGGTTGTGAGTTCGATCCTGCCAGGCTCCAAGGTTGACTCAGCCTTTAACAGGTCGGTAAAATGAGTACCCAGCTTGTTGGGGGCATGTATAGAAATGTTTCAAAATACATGCTATTTGTAAGTTGTTTGCCACCTCGATCCATATGGAGAGGCGGGATACAAATAAATAATAGTAGTAGTAGTAGTAGTAATAATAATAATAATAATAATAATAATAATAATAATAATGGTCACAGTAGCCCACTAATCAACCAGATCTCCAGAAGCATGCTGGAACAAGGAACCTTCCCAAGCTGCAAACAAAGTTTTTTTGTTTGTTTGTTTTTTAGCATTCCATGCTCCTGGGCTTGCTGAAGATATCTGTTGGTCCCTTCTGGAAACAGCAAACTGGCCATGCCAGAGTCCTTTCCCTTCCAGTGTTGTTGTTGTTGTTGTGTGCCTTCAAGTCATTTCTGACTTAGGTGACCCTAAGGTGAACCTATCCCTGGATTTTCTGGGGCTGAGAGTGTGTGATGTGCTCAGGGTCACCTAATGGGTTTCCACGGCTGAGTGGGGAGCCAAACCCTGCTTTCCAGGGTGGTAGTCCAATACTCTACGCCATGCTGCCTCTCCCATCGTCTATTCTACAAATGACTATCAGTCCATCTAGCTATTGAAACCTCTGTGTTCAGGGGCATTAAGAGCAATTGGATCCTACTAGTCAGTGTTAATTAGAGCTGAGCTGAAGTAAGCTGAAGACAAAGGGAAAAGTGGGAGAAAGAGGGAGAAACTTGGACACTTGAAAAACTTCTGAAAAAGTAGGAGGACAGAGGAGTAATTGGGACTGTTTTTGCTAAAGCAGGACATTTGAAAGATATGAATTTTCTACCCATCCGACAGGCATGGCTACCTCCTCTCTCCCCATACACTCCCAAATCATGGGGCTTGCAATTAGTGAAGGTGCTAAGAGTTGTATATTATTAGACATCCGTTTGCACCAGTCTTTGGCCATTTCTGTACCCTGCCTGATCTCATTGTCTTCCCATTGCAATCCCAGCAGCGCTTTTGCCAGGAAGGGAGCATGACAGGAACACTCCCCTCTACACTCAACCAGCTCCCTGTGGAAGAGAGTACAAGTGACATGCGTCTGCTTTCCACAGTGCAGCTAGGCTCTTTCTCATGCTGCACTGGGGAGAAAGCACCTCCATCGAGCTTCTGGCCCTTCAGCATAGCCAGGAAGGATGGGACCATCACACAATTGTGAGGGCTTAACAGATTTATTCCTTTAAGTGAATATCCTGCGATCATGACAGGTGGGGACAGGATGGCAGTGGGACCACGATGATATTGTCCGAAAGCACAACCCATGGACCGCTGCCATCCCATCTGTTGTCTCACTGGTAAACCCTGTCCCGGGGTCTACAATTTGATATTAAATATGATTCCGTGTACCTGCGAGGTCATCTGGATGAGCACGTAGGCAGGCATGGGCGAATGACTGAAAACCAGGTCAGGCCAGTAAAATCCTCAGTCACGTAGCCCCAGGAGACCTCCAGGTGTGTAAACTCCCAATAAACAAAGGCTCCACAACCCCAAGAAGCCGACTTGAGGGGATTAGCATGTCTGCCCCAAGTTGAGCAAATATCCCATCAGGCGAGAACCATTTACATGAAGTCACACCACCAACAAACACAGCTGAAGATCCTGAGACTTTGGCAACACCTTGCAATCCCATCGCGCAAAGGAAAGTACCCATGTGGAGCTTCGTTATCACTCCAACACCCATGGTTCTCCCTGGGAAAGGATTAGTCCACCAGGTACTTTTTCCCCTACAGATAGTCGCAGTTTTTTAGAGTTTCTTCGGATTACTCCCGGTCACCCCAGGAGCCCGTTGCTCCATCCGTTGAGTAATCCCCTCAGCCCTCTCTGTCCTGAGCCCCCCCTTCTCTGCTGCCTTCCTGGACCCAGGACTTCAGGAAAATGTGCAGTGATTGCTAATACGCCAGAGGACAGGATCAAAATTCAAAATGACCTGGATAGGTTGGAGAGCTGGTCCAAAGCTAGCAAAATGAAATTCAACAGAGAGAAGTGTAAGGTCCTACACTTGGGTAGAAAAAGTGGAATCCACAAATATAGGATGGGGGACACGTGGCTGGATAGCAGTACGTGTGAAAGGGATCTAGTAGTCTTCATAGACCACAAGCTGAACATGAATCAGCAGTGTGATGCGGCAGCCAAGAAAGCTAATGCAATTCTCGGCTGCATCAATAGGAGTATGGTGTCTAGATCGAGGGAGGTACTGGTACCACTCTACTCTGCCTTGGTTAGACCCCATCTTGAATACTGTGTCCAGTTCTGGGCACCCCAATTCAAGAGGGATATTGACAAGCTGGAGCAAGTCCAGAGGAGGGTGACCAAAATGGTGAGAGGCCTGGAAACCATGCCCTATGGGGATAGACTTAGAGAGCTGGGTATGTTTAGTCTGCAGAAGAGAAGGTTAAGAGGGGACATGATAGCCATGTTTAAATATTTGAAGGGATGCCACGTAGAGGAAGGAGAGGGCTTGTTTTCTGCTGCTCCAGAGACCAGGACAAGGAGCAATGGATTCAAGCTGCAGGAAAGGAGATTCCACCTGAACCTCAGGAAGAACTTCCTGACAGTCAGGGCTGTCCGGCAGTGGAATATGCGGCCTCGGAGTGTAGTGGAGTCTCCTTCTTTGGAGGTTTTTAAGCAGAGGCTGGATGGCCATCTGTCAGGAGTGCTTTGGGGGTGTTCCTGCATGGCAGGGGGTTGGACTGGATGACCCCTGTGGTCTCTTCCAACTCTACATTTCTATGATTCTATGATTCTATGATTCTATTACCCCAGCTGTACCCCTTCAATACTCCCCTATCCAATTTCCTCTCTTTTGTTTCTTAATAGCTCTTGGCTGTGTGTGTGCGTGAGTGCGTTGGTGCATGATACTTTTATTCAATAAAATCATTTGCTGGACATTTCTGTTTGGTTTTTGGCTTGGCCTGACCCCGTAAAAACTGGGTAAAAGGACCCTGCTAGGTTACCCTGCCTCTCGCATTGCTATTGCTCATGCTCTGGCTAGTTTCCGTTCTCCATCACATGGAGCACAGTGAGGTGTCCCCCAAGGGACCCAGAAATCAAGGTAACAGATCCCCATAGCAGGACTGTGAAGCCAGGAAAAATGACCTTCTTCCTCAGAGCCCTAGAGTTCCTTCGTGGAGAGAATGACTATGAAACCTGCTCACTAAAATTCCTCAACCGTCCAACAGATGTCACTGGTGTTTCATTGCTTGAAGACAGAGCTTGAGGTTGAAGCTGTTCTGAGACATAGTTGTTCACCTGCTTAAAGATAGGGATGGAATGATTCCAAAATTTTCCGAATCCGGATCCGAATCTCTGGAAGGTTCTGGGAATCCACAAATCTCACAAATCTCGAATCTTTCGAATCCTTTTTTTAAAAAAAGAGTTTAAAAAGCAAGGGAAAGAAGGATAATCTTGGACGAGACACACTTTTTCAGCCTTAGCAAAAGCCCAGGCAAAGGCAAACCTCCCTCTGAAGAAATCTGGCCAAGACAATTGTCCTAGTTTTGCCTCAGGATCTCCCCATATTGAAAATGACATGGAGGCCCTTTCTACACAAGCAGGAAAATGTGGATTAATCCCACCTTTTCCTGCCTGTGTAAACAGGGCCACATACTACAGGAGAGAGATAATCCAGGTCAAAACTGGCTTTTCTTTGCACAGCTCCTTCTGGCATCCTGGGGTTTTAGTTTGATGATGCACGAGTACATTTTGGCAGAGAAGGCTGTGACACCTTTTAAAACTCCAAACCCCAGAATTGTGTCTCAATGAGGTTTGCAAGGGAGCTCTGCAAAGGAATGTTTCAGCTGTCCTTGAAATCTCAAGCCTGTAGCTTCCAGTCAAGTACTGAAATTCAATATGAAATGTTCAATTTAAATGTCTTAGAATACAAGCCCAGATGTAATTTGTGAAATTGTGAGCAAAGGCCATTATTACTGCAAGGGAAAACCTCACCTACTTACTATCTTCCCTTGTATGTCTGGTTTCCTTGGTTTTCAGGTGTCCCGGTCTCTAACTATCTATTTAGTTGGCGGATTCAAAAGATTCGGTTTGCCTATTTTGGCACAGGAGTTCAGATTCGGGAATCTCGAATTCTTACCCAGGATTTGAGGATTCGGTTGGCCCATCCCTACTTAAAGAAGTCCTTTCACTTTACACAGCAACATAATAAAAGAGGTACAGTGACATTTCCATAGGGCACAGGTTGCAGTTCTCTCTTTTCTCCCTCTACCAAGTCATCAAACCAGAGAGGGTCATGCATGAGTGTTAAGAATCATATCTGTTCTCTGCAATGGGCAATTGAATGCTGTCCTTCTCAAATACCTGTGAAGTGGGAATCAGCTACGTTGAATCAGATGCAATAGGAAACTGTAGTTGACTTTTATGTGCAGGTGTACCCTTTTCTGCATTGTACAGTAAACGTAACAAATCCTTTTTCTTTTTCTTTCAGGTTTCTTTTTCTTTTCTTTTCAGGTTTCCAAAGCTGGCTTGCACATTCCTCATTTAATGAAAACTCATAACCTCTCTTCTCTCTGGGCCCCAGCCCCATCTAAAAATGATGGCCAGAACTCTCTTTCACAGTGTACATGACGTAACTTTACATATATTTAGCTATGTGGCAGAAGCTCTGAGAAACCCTGTTAGAGAATTGCACAAGATATGCAACCAGACTGTGGCAAGAATGCCCCAATGTGCACTGGCACTCCCCAGTGCATCAGTCCATTTGTGCATTGGTTCTGTTGCGCATCAATCACTTTACTGTCTCCAGCAGCCCTTTACTAGGTGTGGGTATCCCAGAACTGCCCAGTTCTAATTCCAGCAGATGGAAGTCTGCTTGCAAAGACATGAGCCCTTGACAGGATTTTCTGTCAATGGCCATTTCCACACTACACTGTTATAGTGCTATTATTCTACTTTTTTTTTTGTCAGTACTTACTGATTTTTATTAGTTCTGCATATAGAATGTCAATTTCAAATTCTCATCTTCCCCTCCCACAAAGCATTATGATAAAATCAGGATGTGTCCATTAATTGCACTGTTTCATCTGTCACAACAAGTCCAAGAGAATAACTTTTTCAGTAAGAACTCCTGTAGTTCCTTTCTCACATCTGTATCTCCCTTGCCTTGCCCCGTTTTTGTTGGATACATCATAAGGATAGAGGAAATCCAGCCTGTTCTTGCCAAGGACACAGAGATGAATGCTACTGCCAGATCACTGTAGATACCAACTGCAATAGCATCTCTCATCCTATGGAATCCTGGGATTTGCAGTTTAGGGAGAGACCTTTAGAATTCTCAGCTAGAGAGTTCTTTGGCCTCGGGAAACTACAAGCCCCAGAATTCCACAGGATGTTGACAGTGGAATAATAGCACTATAACAGTGTAATACGGAAACAGCCAATGTTCACTCTGTTTTCCAAAAGCTGTACTGTGGATCAGTAATTTGCCACTGACCTGGTCACTGAGCAGTCAGTATGTTGAGACTTTGGCCCTTTTCACATCTTACCTTTGTCGCAGCGGTGGGGGGTGGCGCTCACGCGAGCAGACGTTTGAGCAAGCCGCTCACGGCAGCCCTTCTGCCTCCCGCAGCTGTTTGCCGGTCACGCGTGCATCGCGCGAACGCCCCACCCCTTCCTTCCGTAGTGCAGCCTGGGAGCTGTAGGCTGCGCTGGAGAAGGAACCGCAACCGGCCTGCTCATCCGACGCACCACATGCAGGTAAGTGCGCGAGGGCCCCAGGAGCATTGCGTGACCACGCAGTATTTTCGACTCCCATCCGAAAATAATAAAATGCGCGCACATCCCGCTTTAAGCTCGTGAGCGTTGCGTGAATGAGAGTGTGTCGTATGGACTGACGCTCCCATTCACGTGACGCTGCAAGGGGCCCTCGCGCTACAGAAACTGCGTGCGAAAAGGACCTTTATGACATCATGGCCATTCAGCCATCAGGGTCAGCACAAAGCACAGAGAGGAGGCTCCAGCTGTGCAGTCATCAGTATGGATGGACCTTTGACTTAGGCAAGGCCTGCTGGATCAGACAAAAGATGTATCTAAACATTCCTTTCCTCAGCAATGACTAGACTGCTTATGAATTTATACCATCTACAAGACAAATAAGACCTTGGTAGTAATTCATTGCAACCTTAATAAGTAATTATTTATTAAAAGATTACTTATCCATTTGTTAAAGTATTTTTCTCTCATCCTATAGCTAAGGATCTCGGGGCAGTATACAATAAATATCTACTTAATCAATTTCACTTTTGGGGGCTACAGCTCTCTGCATCCCCCAGCTGGCATTGTTACAATGCTGTACACCCCACTCCATGATATGATTGGCAAAATTATATCATACACTATCAAGGCTGAAAAGCCATGCTGTCAAAGAAGACTGACTGAACACATGTGAAAGTAGGTCAAGGCATGGCCAGGTCGTATCAGTCAGGAAGCTCCAGTGCTAGTAAGATTACAATAATCCCCTCGACAACTCAACCCTCAAATACAATAGCACACAAAAGTTGTCTCAGTAGAGCAACCGATTGTCACCAACCTGTTCCCTCTTCCTACTGAAGCTCTCCTTTGTTTCCTCACCTGCCCAGATATTAAGAAGCTGTCACGATTCCCATTTAGTGCTTTGTCACCTAATGCTAAGGCCATTAGCCTATTCCAGACCCCATTGTTTGCTCTGCCAGAGAGCTACTAAAACGTTCCCCCTCAGGGCAAAAACAGGGTATTTAAACCCTTGGTCTGAGCCAGACAGCTTGTAGTACATTGGACATAGAACATGGAACCCAGGCCGTCACTCTTCTGCTCAGATTCCCATTCTTGTACTACCCTTGGACCCCCTGTCTGAGCCATATCACTTTATCTCTTCTCTCCAGATAGGTAGATATCACCCATTTCATCCCAGCATCTTGCTATCCAATTTTCCCTTCCTTTCCTTCAGTTAGCCTTGTACGGTTGTGGGACTGCTTGAATCCTGTGTGTGTGTTTGTGATTTTCCCCAATAAAATATTATTCTAATCTTCAACTGCTGTCCTTGCATTAGTACCGGTATGTATAAGTGGAAGAATTCTAGAAAGTTACACTGCTCTTGCAGGCCTCCCTTTGAGCTAATAATTTGCGACCATTCCATAAAGGCAGTGTCACTGTAGGTGGACCTTTGAGTTGCCCACATTTTGGGGTAACAGTGTGGCCACTGGCAACATATTGTTCACATGTTGGCTGGAGGATTATGGAAGTTTTAACCCCAAAAGTGGCATTTCTGAACTTTGGTAAGTAATTTCAGCTGGAAACCTGGTATAGCATAGCTGGATGCTTTAAGTATGTGTGTGTGCGTGTGTGTGTAGAAACATAGACTCTTTATTGAGAATATTTCTTAAAAAAATAAAATTTTAAATTGAGAAAAATAAACAAAGGAAAAATGTTACTGCAGTTTAGGCCTACTCGGAGATACCCCCAGATATCATTTTGATATCATAATTTGGCTCTCTTCTGCCACCCCTCTCCATGTGTTTGTGAGGCCCCCGGACAAGCACAGACTAGGTGCGGCCACTAACTGCTGGACATTCTATTCTCCACCCAGGCAGGCCAGAAATAGCCAGATCACCGCTTTAGGTGACCTCTCTGCAAACACCCTCATTATGTATGCACGCTGTTTACAAAGGACTCCCTGCCCCGAGCAGGCACCCTGGCTAGCTGAATACTTAACTGCCAAGCACTTGGCATTTGCATACTGGCTAACTCTTTGTCAATTCAGACTTAACTCAATCATGCTAAATTCTGACCTTTCCAAAGCTTTGTTCCGCCCCCAAAACGCATTGTTCTCACTAAGTATGGCATAGTCTGCAGTCACATTTCCCTCTATAAAAACCCCTGATTCAGAGACCATCCTCAGATCGCTCCCGAGTTCCAGACCGCCTTGCTGCCGCTTTGCTTGGCGAGCTTCCCCTCAGCTCCACGTGCTGAGATACACCAAATCCCAGCATCGCTCTCTATCTTCTTTCCGGGCTTCAGGAACAGGTTTCATATCACCCGAATCAACTATTCCTCTGAAAATCCCTCTATACCACTCCAGCCTTTATTCTCCTTAGTTATCTGTGTGCATGTGTTGCTTACATTGTGTTCCTGTATATAATAAAGATCATTCATTATTTCCAACACGGTTTGCTTTTTGACTTGGCCTGACCCCGTAAACATTGGGTTACGAGATCCTGCTGTGTTACCCTGCCTCTCGTAGTGCCAACCAGTGCTCTTGACTAATTTCCCCATCTTGTGTCATTGTAAGGATATTTAGGTGTCCCTCCCGGGTAAACAGGATAACAAAAATAATATCAAATACAGAAAAAGGGCAAAAAGAAGATGAATTTATAACAATTATAAAATATGAACGTTTTTCAAAAAGATGTACAACCTATACTTTTCTGTCGTAATTCCTTAGCATATGCTAACAAAGTTTAGCATCCCTTTCATTAATGACAGCTTATCATATTGTTTTTATAATCAAAATTATATGTTAATAGAAATATTCCACACATCCTTTTTCTACTTTGTCTACATTCCTGAAGTTTGGTAAGTAATTTCAGCTAGAGACTTGGTATAGCATAGCTGAATGCTTTAAATGGAAGAGTGTGTGTGTGTGTGTGTGAATTTCTTTAGAACAAGTTTTGCTGACAGATGGATTGTCTTCTGCACTATAAGAATGTAGTGCGGAAATGGCCATGGTGCAGCAGTGAGTTAAGGACCCCTTGAGATCGAAGGATCTGTTTCTTCTCTCTTTCTGGTGGATCCTGTTTCAGACTTAAAATCCCCCTATTTCTTTCCCGCGTTCAGCTCACGCCTTCACTCCACTTCATTACTGTGAGCTTTTGATGTTTTTAACCTGATCTCTGGATGAACAGAGAAAGACCAATGCAGTTGATCCACCTCTTGGGGACAGAGGGGTCAAGTGGTAACTGCCAGGTGTCGGCACAATCCCTCTTACAGTTTTAGCTGTCTTTGCAAAGCCCTCTGTGTTTGTAGCAAGATGCCCAGCTGGGAGAAGAATGAATTCCTTCTGCCTCTTGGGCTTGTTTTCTTACTGAGCTGGTGGACTTGCCGCGTTTAATTGAACGAGGTTCATCGTGCCAAGATTCAATCAAACATGCCGGCCCTGGCAGGCGCTGACAAAAGACGGGTGCCGCAGAAGTGGGCAGCCAAAAGGCTTTAGAACAAAACTTGGAATGTTATCATTTTCTCTCTCCCTATGTAATTATTATTCCTTCATTTATTTGTCAGAAGCACTCATTAGTTTTATTAGATATCTGGCATTTACAGAATGAGGGGATTCCTAACATTCCTCCCTCTTCCTCTTCGTCCTAAAAATACATAAAATGCAAATCAATCAATCAATCTATCAATCAATCACCTATCTATTTATATGCTACCTTTCTTCCAGAGCAGGACCCAAGGTGGCTTCCAGAATAATTTTAAAAAAATATACAATGTAGTTTAAAACAACTAAAATGGTCATATAAGGACAGTATGAAATATTTATTTATTTATTTATTTATTACAATTCCCCAGAATAACCATCCAAAAGCAGCATTTTGGAATAACATGTAAATGTTATTAACGTCACTGAGAAATATGATGTTGCCAGCCATTTTTTTTTAAAAAAAAGGATTAATGTCATTTTGCCCTTGTTACCATGAATGTAATATGTCTACACAGAGCACTGTTACTTATAATATCTTTTTTCCAAGCTCTGTATTCTTTCTCTTGCTACAAAGATAGCTAAAACGCTATTTAAACCTTGCCAGCAAACCCAAGCCCATTCTGAAATTTAGCTTTCCTGACTTTCTTCGTCCAAATACTGGCTGTTGGTATGTTTTCCTCTTTGATTATTTTAACCTCATCTTACCTTTTAGGGACCATAACACCAAGAATCTACTGGCCATGTTGGACACAAGATTCTGCGAATTGTGGCCCCAAGAAGTACTTTATCACAGGCCAGTTCATTCCCAGAGTTTGGGAGTAACAACTAGCCATTGGTAATCTATGTCTTTCTCCAATAAATAAGATGTAATTATATTATACTTCATAGGTATAATTTCACCTTTTCATCTGTTTTCTTCTAACAGTGGAGTTCTGTGGCCACTGATCATGATCACTTCTCCTTTGACTGTTTTGGTTTCCCTCCCCAGTTCACAGCTAGTTAGAGTTACCTTCTTTCAACAGATAGACAGAAAGATACTTTTTCTGCAAATCTTGGGGCATCCCTAAGCCTTCAGGAGCTTCCCTATTGTGTGTGAATGGTGCTATCCTGCCAACCTAAGGGTGAAAGTGTTGGAAAAATTCCAACACTCTCTCTCCCCCTTCTTGTTTTAGGGCAAGTGAGGCTTAGACAGCATCAGGTTTCTTTTCCTTTGCCTGCCAAAGCCTTCTCCCTTCTCACCTAAAGCCTCATCATTTGTGCCTGTGTCACTTAACTGTATGATCATGAATACCTTTGGTGTTCAGATGACCAGATCATGCAACCCAAGATAGTTCCTAGAGTTATTGGTCTTATAAAAGATCCCCCCTTTCTCAGATCTCCCCCTCTTCTCCTCCATTTTTGCTTCTTCTTCGTTCTCTCTGACCATGCTTTGCATCTCCATCAAGAAGATGGTGAGTTAAGAATGAAGCTACTGTCTTACCTGATCTATTCATTAGGTCCTCAAGATGTAACTTCCTCAATACATATGTAAATATAAAAGCCATTAGCAAACTTTTCTAAGTTTGGAACCTGAAACTTCCTGCCTTGTTTTGTTTTCTTAGTCAGTTTCAGTTCAGGGAAGGCACACAGAAATCTGGGCATGCTTTTTCTGCTACTCTGCTAAAAGGAGGCAGATTCTTAACACTTTTAGCTTTCGTAGAATTTCCCAAAAAGGACTAACATCCTGAGAAACTCTAACTCCTAACAGGAAATATGGATGTAATTCTTGGCAAATTTTATTCTTAAAGGTAGCAACAATTTGTTTCACAAGTTTTTGCTCACAGCAAGGAAAACAGCACAGCTTTTGACAACAATTCACAGTCTGGGACTTATTTGCGCAATATTCACACATGGTTGTTTTGCATAGAAAACATCATCTTCCGTAAAGCAAATTTTCTGCACAGAAAACACTGTTTTGGGCAACAACAAAAAAAGTGAATTCTTTATGGATTTAAGTCCCAAGCTGTGAAGATTCTCCTCAGTCCAGGGTTCTCCTCATCAGGGTTTCTTAACATTTAAGAAACATGTTTTTGAACCTTTTTTTTTTTTTTTTTTGGAGAGGGGGCAATATTCAAATATTTTTCTCATCCCTAGTTGGCAGCAAGAGAATGAGTCTGCCATTAGTAAACACAGTCTGCTATGTTTCCATCCCTCCCTGTGACCCTATTGTTTAGATCTGATGCAAGCTGTTCTCAAACGCCCATAGATGCATGCACGCTTTTCTCCTTCTGCCTGAACAGCACATTCCTGTGGGCAGCTTTACTGGAAATTCTTCACCTATAAAGTGCCCGTTTCTCTGTTAACTTCCAGGAGAAACAGGGGAAAGAATGTTGTGTTTCACAATGGTACAGTATTTCAGCTGGAAGGGCCCTTTAGTTTCATTGTTCTCTCTTCCAAAAAGCTGAAATCTTCCCAGGGAAGGGAGGTTGGGATGGACTTTTGTTGACATGGGCACTGGATTGCAAGGGTTTTGCAAAGGAATGACCCTGCACCGACTTGGCATAATACTGAAAAATCTCTCCTAGACTCCACCTGCTGCTGAATTTCTCCATTAAATTGGCTGTCCAAAGCTGCTGCAGGTGTCCCAGTTCATAGCAAAGTCTTGAGACAGGAGAAAGAATTGCAGCTGGTTCAAAAAGCTAGTTCATGGTGCCAAGACTTGGGGACAAGACTGTAATGGTTATAGTATTTATTTACTTAATTTATGCTTCATCTTCCTCCCAATATGGGGTCCACGGTAGCTCACAACAGGAGTTAAAACAAAATACAGTTAAACCAATGAATAACCCAAATGTTAAACAGTTGTTTTAAAAACATTCATTTAGCACTTTTTAAAAGGGTATTAAAATGCAGTAATGACAATAGAAATCACACACACTCCAACTAAAAGACTTTCTGACACAGACAGTTAACACTCAAAGGCCTGGGGAAATAGAAAAGTCTTCACTTGTTGGTGAAAAGATAGCAGAAAGAGGGTCAACCTAGACTAGGAGCAGCCACCAAGAAGGTGCTTTATGATGACCTCAGCAAATGGACCTGTGATGATGATGGGGTTAAGAGAAAGTCCTCCCTTAGGAGGATCTGAAAATGTGGGCAGGTTCATATTGAGAGATGCAATCTTCCTGACAGTCGGAGTATCTGGGTCCCAATCCCACCGTCAGTCACAATGTTGACTGATTACCTTTTGGCCCATCACTATCTCTTAACCTAGGGGAGAATCAGTGCAACAGGTCCAAGGCCCAATTGTCACCCCCAGGACTCTATGGGAGCCAAAACAATCTGCCAAAATGCAAAAAAAAGAAAAAAAGCGCAGACTCAGAAGGGGGCCAGAAACCTACTTCTGCTGTTAAAAAAACTGGGAAGGTGTATTTTAAATGGGGGAGGGAAAAACCTCTTTGAAAAGTGAATGGATACTCCTACAGTCTTCTAGAAGGGACTATTCATCTGATTGCAGAGAAAAAATGCAGTCTGGGGAATATGAATGAATTAAGAGCTGCTGAAACAAGCAGGGAGGGACACATGGTGCCAGGGATGCATTTTGCCAATCCCTATCTTAGCTTAACCTAGAAGGCTTTGAGAGATGGGGAGAAGGAATCTGGTATTTTAAAAAAAAAATGAAAACAAGCATATGTAACAAGTAACCAGTCACGAATGGCAGACTTTGATAATCAGACAGATATGGGCCTCTGGCTCCCACTTATTTGCTCTGTACATTGCACCTCTGATGTCTGTTTCCTCCACCTGCTCAGAAGTGAGACAAGTCTCAACATTCCCTTTGCCAGAACAGGTAGGCCATTTCCACATCTTACCCTTTTCCATCATCATCCTGGCAGCACCTTTGCCAAAATAGGAATGTGTCCCCAATGTTCCCCTCTGCACCTGGCCAGCTGCCTGTGGGTAGGAGTGTGAGTGACACATGCCCTCCTTCTGCAGTGCAGCCAGCCTCTTTCCCATGCTGCACTGGGGAAGAAAACACCTAGATCACACTTCTGCCTGTTCCACAAAGCCACCAGCAATGGAACCATTGTGCAATCGTGAGCCATTGATGGATTTTTTCCATTAATGGAATATCCCACAATCGTGACAGGTGGGGATGTGTTGGCAGTAGGACCACAATGGCATCATGCAAAAGCCCAACTCAGGGCTGGCAGCAACACGTCCCCATCATGGGGCAGTGATGTCATGCAGAAATGGCCATAGCCTTCTCTCCATGATATCTGCTAGCATTCTATCATGCATAGTAGCCAACTCTAGGGGCTTCTGTACCCAAGTGTAATTTCTTTGTTTGGTGGCTTTCCTGAAACAATGAGGGGATTTTTTACACCTACCTATGAGTGTTGTTGTTGTTGCATGCCTTCAAGTCATTTCTGACTTAGGACAACCCTAAGACAACCCTAAGGCAACCCTATCATGGTTTTTTTTGGGGGGGGCTGAGAGTGTGTGATGTGCCCAAGGTCACCCAGTGAGTTTCCATGGCTGAGTGGGGAATCAAACCCTGCTTTCCAGGGTCATAGTCCCACATTCATGCTACACACACAAGGTAATTAGTCCTGTTTTGTAGCCATAAGTTCACAGCACCAGTCTGCTGCACTTTGCTAATATAAACACCAAATATTCTTGCACTTGGGACCTTCCATTTGCAAACCACTTCTCTACCATTGAATCAATTTCAAGATCCTTTGGCACAGAGTTTATATGACTCTGGCATACAAATTTGGCAGAGAAGACACAAAGGCCTGGCTAGACTTTACTGCAACAGAGGCAGCTCTCCTGTTCAGCTCAAACGCTACTGATTAATCTGGCCTCAAAGGCCAAAATATGTGCTGCGTTAAAAATATAAACTCTCAAAATTCTGAAGGCTTGAATTTATGCATGGCAAACAATGAAGCACAGGATTGCAGATGCACAGGAGAACCCAGGACAGCACAGCTGGTTCTATCGGTGTAATCCTGACTTCAGGAGTCAGCAGGTACATTGAAGTGCTGAATGGGGAACAGAGAAGATCACCACCTCATGCCCATGGATCAATTGCTTTCCCTTCCAAGCACGGATGGGATTTCAAGAAGAGTTGTTGTCTTCAGCTTTCATGGGCCAGGTATGGCCTACAGCCATGCAGTTTCCCCTCCCCATCTAAATGATCAGTCTCATCCATGGGAAACTTGAGCTGTTGTTGCTGTTGTTGTCAGCTTTGCTTACGCCCTACTTTTATACTCCCAGGCAATGTTGTAGCAAGGGTGTTGTACAGGTCCTGTTACCAGCCCTCAGTTAACAATCTGGCTGCATGTCTTTGTATCAGTTGAAGTTTTTGAGCAACTTTGAAAGATAGCCCCACACAGGGGCCATTTCTGCACTACCCTGTTATAATGCTATTATTCCACTTTCAACACCCTGTGGAATTCTGGGGTTTGTAGTCTACTGAGACCAAAGACCTCTCTGGCTGAAACTTCTAAAGGCCCCTCCCTAAACTGCAAACCTCAGAATTCCACAGGATGTTGAAAGTGGAATAATGGCATTATAACAGGGTAGTGTGGAAATGACCAGAGTGTGGTGTTGTAGTTACAGGATCTAATTGAGACATGAGTCATTTGAACATATCTGGCATTTCCAGGAATGGAACCAGCCAATGCACTAGGGGCCTTTTCACACTACACTGTTATAGTGCTATTATTCCACTTTCAACATCCTCTGGAATCCTGAACTTTGCAGTTTATAGAGGGGCATTTAGACTTCTCAGCCAGAGAGTTCTTTGACCTCCATAATTTACAAACCCCAGAATTCCACAGGATGTTGAAAGTAGAATAATAGCACTATAACAATGTAGTGTGGAAATTGCCCAGGTTTAATTGTGCAAATGCACTCCTGGCCAGCACAGGAACCTGGGCCTCCAGGCTCAAGGCTGAATCCAAGTGTGCACCAAAGCTGCAAACTGATATATTCAAGGGACAGTGTTTGTTTGTTTGTTTATTTTTATTTATTTGTATTCCGCCTCTCCATATGGATCAAGGCAGCGAACAACTTACAAATAGCATGTATTTCTATGCATGCCCCCAACAAGCTGGGTACTCATTTTACCGACCTGTGGAAGGATGGAAGCCTGAGTCAACCTGGAGCCCGGCAGGATCGAACTCACAACCTTGTGGCTTGCAATACTGGCATTTAACCACTGCACCACCAGGGCTTCTGGTGTAGCCGCATCTAGTGTAGCCACATCTAGTTTAAAGCTCTTAATGGCAGCAGTGAAGCCTTAAGAGAGGCATCCTAGCATTTTAAAAGGTGGGGGAACACTTACGAAAGCTGCAAAGCCACCAAATAGAGGAGGATGGTTGGCCCTCTGAGGAAACACAGAGGCCTGGATTGGGACTCAAGGAGGGCTAGATTTGGCCCACAGCCTAAGGTTCCCCACCCTTGCATTGAAAGACGCTGGGAGTGATGCTGGCCCCTGGTGGCTGTATATGTCACCCAAGCTAAGTGATGATTTCTTTGGAAGGAGTTAACTTCCCTAAGCCTTCTTAACAAACCAAGCAAAGGTTTGAAAACATCATTATAATGCAGAAGGCCAGGAGAAAAAATAGGGCTAAAGCAAACAATGGAGTGTGTTTCTTGAGTGAGGAGCTGAAGGATTTGCTATTGTTAGGCCTTTTGTTCTTGATTTTTAATGCAGAGCCCACAAACGCCAGACAGGAATCCTGTTTGTAAAAGCAGCTTCTGAGAAGAGTGTTTTGATGGGGAGCCTGTCAGCGCTATCAAAAACAGGAGACTAGGTCAGCATGAGATGTCCCCCCTCCCAAAACCAAGGGCCACTAGGTCCCATATTTTAAAGAACAATTCCTGAGGAATTTACCATAGAGACTACTCATGTTGTTCCTAGCATCCCCTCCCCAGCTTCCAGACTGATTTAACTCATGCTTCAGCTTCTAGAAATACCAGGGCAACCATATGCCATGCTTGAGATCCCACGTTGTGTTACATAGGGTAAAACTAGAAAGCCAGCATAGTGTAGTGGTTTGAACATTAGACTGTGTCCCTGGAAACTAAGGTTCAATTTCCCCCATATCCATGGAAATCCACTAAGTGACCTTGGACACATCACACACTCTCAACCCCCAGAAAACCCTGCTTCAGGGTCACCACAAGTCATAAATGACTTCAAGGCACAGAACAGCAACAGTGTAAGTCTACAGTCACAAAGGTACATTGTGGTTGTGCTACACCACCCTTCTGCTAAATGCTAGCGATGTGCAAGAGATGGTGCATCTGCCAATGTGCTTGCTTGTTGTCCCAGTGTGCAATGGAGAAGGCACAGTGGAATGGTTTCTGCAATCCAGGTGAACCTCTTAGTGACTCAACTGATGAAGAGTTGTGCAGCATCAAAGAGTATTCAGTTGCACATGAAGTGGTTGCACTTATGGAACTCTACTTACATAGGAGTGAACCAATTACATCCACTGTGCAGTGGCTAGAAAAGTACAGTCACTTGCATAAAGGAATTTAACATCTGCATAGGGCGCTGACAAGATTCCAGATCATGTCAGTGTGGCAGTGAACCCAGTACGGGGCTTAGATCAAACTTTAAAGGAGCTCTCCAAGGTGCTGCATCTATTTGGGGGATGGGATTTAGCACCACAGATAGCCCTTTAAATTTCAAAACCAAAGCAAATTCACTACCCCACTAACAGAATTGGTGGTAATCAGACATCTGTCTGCTCCAACACCCCATTCTCATCTCTGGCCAGTTCTCCTTCACTGTTAGATCTTCAGACATTAATATGCAAAGTGTGTAAACTGGAGACCTCTTTTTAGCTATGGTGTTGTAGTAGAGCCATGATTTTAAGGTCCAAGGACAGCAGTATCACCTGTCACCCCCTTAGACTTCCCTATTGCCTCTGAGCTTAGCTGCAGTCAAGAATTTGGAAGTAAAAGTTTCCAAGTCACATAGTCACCTGCAACTACTTACTTTTTGTAACAAGAGAGCGAGCGATGCACATATCAGAATATCCATGAATTTTCCCTTAAGGAATATGAAAAAAGAACTAACAGGAGATGAGAATGCTACACGGATCCCAAGAAACACATTCTACACTGTGCTTGTTTAGTGTTAAGTCTGCACTTCCATAGTTAAGTGATGGTTGTTCTACAGCACCTTTTGGCTAAAGGCCAACATTGTGCAACCAACTGAGTTGGTTGAGTTGTTTGCTGTTTCCAATGGGATTGCCAGTCCCACTAAATCAAGTTGTACATTGAAGGCCCTGATGAGTGGTTGTTGCACCATCCAGGAATAGGCAGTTGTATGTGCAACAGTTATAACTGCAAAACTTTCCTTATGTCAACAAAGCGCAACCACATGAGCAAGTGAATTTAAGTCTCTACAAAACATATGATGTGAACCTTAAAGGTCAGGACTCTGAGTTTATCTTGTGAAGTACATAATGCATCATTATAGAGCAAAAGGGGGCAAAGTGTGGTCTGGGGACCCCATGTGGCTCTCAGGGCCTTTTCTTGGCCCCCAGGAGTCAAAAATGCATTTTTTTTCCAAATATGATTTTTGCACAATTTTTTTTATTTTTTTTTCCTCAAAAATGCCACTAAATGCACTCTGATGGATGTTCAGGGTATTTCCACCCCTTGGCCCCCAGGGGTTAAAAACATGGGGGGGTGCACCAATATACTCTAAAATGTTTACTGGGGGCATTTCTACCACATTTTGCAGGCTACCTGGGCCAATTTAGGCCCAAGAGAGGCCTTCTTTTGAAACCTAAGATGCCTTCATGCCCCCAGAAGCATTTGGAGCAAAACAACTTTTTTGTTGTGTTTGCAGGAGCAAGTATGGCATTCCAAGGTCTCTCAGGGGGCTAATACAGTCCCCTAGCCTCTTCCACTTGCCCACCATTGTTATAGAGGAACAGAAAATTTTAGACTGTGCCATTGCAATATAATGAAGAATTGACAAGCTTTCACTATTGATCTTATTTTTGTCTGCACAACTGTACAATAAAAAAGGATTTTGATTAAGCAGGATTTGGACTAAATGGACTGATGATACACTGTGCTGTATTAGCAGCTGCCCATTTTGATGCACAAGGCTTTCATGAACTTCTGTCAAGTTGGGGAAAGTGCTGATAGAAATGTACTGCTTGAGAAAACAATTGCGCAAGGCGCACTAATGTGACTTTTGATTGTCTGTCATCAGCATTGTCTTTGGAAATGGGTTGTGTTTTCTTTCTTTAAATTACAACCACTGTCTGGATTGCTCTCCCTTTCTCTCTCTTTTCCAGCCTATAATCACCTTGAGCAAACACACACAGAGAGAGAGAGAGAGAGAGTTTTGAGCAAAGTCTGAAAGTTTTCCAGCTTTAGAATCAAAAGTACAACTTCTGTTTCCCAATCTGAGCTTTCAAATTGTCTCCATATGTTTGTAGAATTTGACCTCATTAGCAAGCTGATTGTCTCTGGAACATTAGCACTTAATCATTCAAGGGCATACTCCCCTCCCTCTACCTATAAAGAGTATTAAATTTAAAAGAGCTGAGGTTCCATTGATCTATAGATGGGTTTTATTATTACCAGGAGAAGGGGGCAAGCATGCATTGAATAGTTTCCGGGGATATTAAAAGAGCTTTCAGGATGATCTCAGTTGTTCAGATTTATGGTGGGAAGTTTTAGGAAGTCCCTCTGGGATGTTATCATCCATAAAACCAGGGAGAATTATAATGTGGGAATAAAAGCAAGGTAAAAATGTAAGTGGTCATTCCAGTAGGACTTCCTGGGATACCAGAGTGCTTTGCAAGTCTTATCTTGTTCATCTTTTCAACAAACTTTGAAACATACATCAGTGGTTCTTAACCTGGGGTCTGGGGATCCCTGGGGGTCTATAGAGTCCTCACAGGGAACGCACGAAGCCCTACAGCTGGACACCAACAACAGCAGCAGCGAAGGGACGTAGCAGTGTGGCAGGATAGCAGGTGCTGAAACTGCTCTCTGGTTTGCAAACAAGGGAGCAGTTTGGGCACACACGCACATATCCCCACTGCTATGTCCCTGATGGAAGGGACACAACTGCAGGCATGTGCATGTACCCAAACTATGACTCTGGAGACAAGTATTTGCATCCCAACTCAGCCACAGAACCCCCTTGGGTTACCTCAGGCAAGTCACATTCTCTCAGCCTAAGAGAAAGACAAAAGCAACAAATCTTGCCAAGAAAACCCTCATGACAGGATCACCTTAGGATCACCATAAGGTCAGTTTTCAAAAAGGAGAGACATCATGTCTACAAAGAACCTCCCCATGTCTGGAACACTTTGTTGTATATCTTCAAGTCACTTCAGACTTATAGCAATCCTAAACTGAACCTGTCACAGTAATCTTTTGCTAAACTTTGTTCAAATGGGGTTTGCCTTTGTCTTCCTCTGAGGATGAGAGAATGTGACTTTCCCAAAATCACCCAGTGGGGATTTGAATCCCAGTCTCCAGAAGCCTTCAAGGAATATAAATATTTAAATATTTAAATAAATTTCAAAAATTTAAAACTAAGTTTAAATATTTAAATCTTGAGGGTCACTAGCAAAATATATATTTGCAGGGTTTCCATGGTAAAGAAAAGATTAAGAACCACTGGCAAACATTATTTCCACTGGATACACAGAGTACTGAAGTTGAGAGTCTCCCCCAGGATTGCACAGCGCAAAACTTCACATGCAGAATTCTGCATTAAACGTACTTTGAAACACTTGGGCAGGATGTCAACATGGCTCAGTTGAACCAAAAATGTGTAACTAAATACGTAATCAAATGCATTGTGGATTCCATGCACATGTGTGTCCACAGGCAATGGACATCAATAACTCAATAGCACTGTATATGCACCTCCACATCTTCAGTCTTGAACTGAATGAAGATGTTCCAGACCTGACAAAAAATGTACACCCATTTTCATAAGGAAAGTTACACATGAATAAGATACCAACAGGATTCTATTGTTGCTGCTGTTGCTGCTGTTCTTTTCCAAGTCTTTTCTGACTTCTGTCAACCATAAGGTGACCCTATCACAGGGTTTTCTTGGCAGAATTTATTCAGAGAGGGTTTATCCTTGCCTTCCTCTGAGGCTGAGAGAGTGTGATTTGCTCAAGGTCATCCAGTGCGTTTCTGTGGTCAAGCAGGAATTCACGCCTTGGTCCTGGTCCAACACTCAGACCAACTATACCCCACTGACTCTATTGCTTTTCAATCAGCTGAAACTAGATCTGTGATTATGCATGAATAAGATACCAACAGGATTCTACATATTGCCTTTCAATCAGCTGAAACTGGAGCTATGATTACGCATGCATAAGATATCAACAGGATGCTAGGTATTGCTTTTCAATCAGTTGAAACTAGAGGTATGATGTGACCCATTGTTTTTTCTGACCAACATTCCTGAAGATGCAGTTGTGGCTGGGGGCTCCAACTGTCAGCCCACTCTGGATTTTAGTCTAAACTTTAAAGATACCATCCAGGGTGCTGAAACTGTTATGAGGCTCAGGATCAGCACCTTGGAGAGTTCCTATAAAGACAGGGCCAGTACTCAGAATCGGTTCATTGCCCTATTAAACATGGAAGCTACCAGCTGACACTGTATAGAGGAGGGCACAGGGCCACCCCACTCCCATATCCCATGGCCTTTCTGTAGCCTCATTTTTCTTTCCCTGCTGAGTGCTTAGCTTGCTACTTATCTTAACAGCCCTGCTAATTTAAGCCTGAAAGTGAGTTTTATTACCCTGCCCCTGCCAATATGTTGCTGGAGCCATTACTGTATGAATTTTGTTCCCATTAACTGTAGCCAGATGTCAGCCACAGGAATTTTTCTCCCCCCAACCTCCTTCATCCCAAATTCAATTCTGAACTGTTCTTTCAGCCATCCAGGAGATGTCGCTGGGTCCAGGTCACAACAAGGACACCACCTGTGCTCGGTGGAGATCTAGTTTTCCCATTAGCTTCACATTTACGAGGATTCCGTTCCACAGCTTGATCGAGTTTGTGTTGGAGAAATATCAGTCCCTTGAGGGTACAAGTTGACCTTAATAGGTAGGACAGAATAACCAAAATTATAGAAATGGAGGTGATGTTAGGTCGCCAGTTTCTCCATGTGTATGGGTTGATGGGAGATAAGTCAAATTTGCAAACGACCAACAATGGTGTTAGATTTGGAATGCTTCTTGGTGCTCCACCAACAGGCTAATGGCAATTAGGTTGTCTGCACAGAAAGGTGTAGCGTACATTATGTTCTTGGTTGGAATCACCATCTGTGAACCAATCCGCACCTGCATCTTTTGACCTTAAATATGGTCAGACATCAAACAAGCAAAGGAAAATTTGCTGGCCATGGCATCAGCTCTTTTGAAGAAGAAAACAAGAAACCAGAGGTTCTACTGGAAGGCTGCATTCTGTTCAAAGAAGGGAGGTTGGAATGAACAGAACAAAAGCTGTTTGGCTCTACTTCCTTTCTGAATTCCAGCATCTTCAGCAGTAGAGGTAGATTATTTCTCAATGGCCTCATCTGCACCAAGAGTGCGACAAGACATTTTTTAGTCCCACTTTTGAATTTCATATCCAATTGTGTAAGTTTTAGATGAAGATATTATTTCCTCCAGAAGGCTTGTCTGTTCTTCCAAAGGTCACATGAAATTGTGTTGCTACTGTTTCCTTGATTTTTGTTTAACATTGCTGTCATTTCTTTGTGTGTACCAAGCAACGATTTCCCTCTTGGTCACAGAAGGGCTGTTTGTTCTTGAATGGAATTATACTTTCACCTTGGGAGAAATGGAAATACATTTAATGCAAGGGTGAGCAATTGTGGAGGCTCCAGAACACAAGTTTCTGTCCCTGAGACACCCTGATGGTCAAATGGACTATCAGAAAAGCTCCATCAACACCCCAAGCCCAGGGATCAATCCACACTACACAAATATAGTGGTTTGTTAATACTTTCAATGTCATGATTCCATTCGATGGAATCCTAGGACTTAGGATTCCATCAAATGGAATAAAATGGTAAGGGACTTCGAATTCTCTGCTAGAGACCTCCTGGAACTACAGCACTGAAATTGTTTCAGAGACAGTTCTACCTGTCTCAGCTGAACTCCATGTCCCAAGATTCCATAGGATGGCGCCATGACAGTTAAAGAGGTATCAAACTGCTATAATTGTGCAGTGTGGATCTATGGCACATCTTAGGGGGAAATTTTTTTTTTAAGTTAAACAGCGGGAGAGATTGTGATCTATTGCCATTTCTGAAGACCTCTACAAGCAGAAAGTCACCTTTTTTGGGCAGAAAAATTGCAGTCTAGGATGGCATTGCCAGGTAAAGGCTGCCTCTCTGCCTGCCTGCCTGCCTGCCTTCCTTCCTTCCTTCCTTCCTTCCTTCCTTCCTTCCTTCCTTCCTTCCTTCCTTCCTTCCTCCTTTCTCTCCCTCTCTTTTTTCCAAGTGCAGTAACTAGGGTTGCCAGGGTTTAGGACAACCCTCTCTGTTGCCCAGGCACCAGGAGACTAACCATTACATGTGATGCAGAACTGTATAATGCCCAACTCATGTCTAGCATGATGAGGAAGTCCTCTCATGAGATTTGAGATTTCACAGGAGCCTGGAACTGTCGCAAGAGACCCTCCTCTTATGAGACTTGAAGCAGACCTTTTATGGGTATCCCCTGCTTTTTGTCATTTTTTGATGGTCTGCTGTTTTGATGCCTGCAAGTTACATACAAGTTCCATTAATCTGATGAGGGGTCCATGCTCTTTCATCAGATCTTCTTGCCTACCAAGGTTTACTTGGGACCACTCACAAGCATGTTCCCAAGTCTTGCCTATGGAAAGAGCAGACTGCTCATCAAATGAATGAAACTTGGGGATTTAATTCCTCACTGGCCAGGAAGGAGGAAGAAGATCATTGTCAGGTCAGCCATGATCCCAACATCTGCTCTCTCCCCATATTTTTTGGTACATAAAGCAATATTGCTGTGTTTATGAGCTCGTCTTTTGGGAGCATGACTGATGCCCTCACTCAACAACTAAAGAGATCTAGGCTTTGACGCATCCCATATAGGCCCCTGTAAAGAAGTTTTTTGGAGGTTAGCTGTTTGGAAGGCCAGTGCAACATTATGGCAGGTTGCTAGGCAACAGGAATAGCACCTCAAGAATGAAACCCAGGACAGTGATGTGCATGGGAAGGGCTTACAAATGAGAGAAATTCTGTATAAGATGTATTTTCTGTGTGTTTTGAGCCTTCAATGAGAACTAGCCAGATAGGGGAACTTGGGGAGAGATTAAGAAAAACAGAACCGGTATTTGAAGCATGGAGTGATTGTTAAAAGTCCGTTAGAAGTTTAAACTGTTAATGTATCAACACTGTACTATAACTGAACTCTAACAAGATACTTTATTTCCACTGATACTATAATAAATGCTACAGTTTGTTTTATAGCGAATGAGTCATCCTGAATAATCTAAAGTTACCAGTAATAAAGAGAACATGCTACCTTAAATAAAATATTTGGTTCTGAGTGAACATTTAAGACAAAGGTTGTGATAAAAGGGTGGATTCAGGCTAAAGGATGTTGACAGGGTGTCCTATTGTACTAACCAACCTGAGGGAGAACAAGGGCCTGTAATACTCCCATATGGGACTGAACTTCAAGTCCCCAGACAGGGGACATCTTGTAAATAACCTGAGAACCTTAGCTGTGTTGGTGAGAACTGTAGTCCAAAACACCCAGAAGGCCAGTGATCAGGGAACACACTTTTACACCACTGTCCTCTAAGAGTCTTTGTCAGGCACCACTTCTTTGTTTTTTTCAAAGATTAATTCTCTGTTGTATGACAAGTTTGCAACATTCTGCTGAATGGGTGGAAGTTACAGGGAGGAGCCTGCACACACCGTCCTGCTCATCCCCTCTCGTGCAAATGGGTACTGCCTATGTAGGATAGGGTGGTGATAATGCTAGGATGGCTTTCATTTTGTTTAGGACAACCCTCTCTGTTGCCCAGGCACCAGGAGAAGGAAGGAAGAAAGTTTTTATTTGCTATATGTCCTGGTGAGTGCAGAGGCTTTTAAAAACTGTTGGTTTATTAAAGGTCAAGAAACATTTGTACAAGGAATCTTTAATTACATTTCTTAAGTCTGTCAAGTTAAAGATGCCCCCATAGCAGTCCCCTCTCTCCTTCTTTTCCCAGTATGGGAGTATTACATAGGCTTTCTGCATGACAATCAGTATAACCATGTTACGTTGAAAATACAGCTTGGACAGAGATCCTACAACATGTTTGCATGCCATAAATATGAACTCACATAGTTACACAGTGGTGGGATACATGACCATTTCAGTGAATATGGAGATTGTGGCAGGGGGTTGGACTGGGTGGCCCTTGTGGTTTCTTCCACCTCTATTATTCTATGATTCTAACTAATGGTGTATCAGCAAATGTGCCTACTGAATGTTCCATTCTACAATGGGGAATGCACAGAGGTGTTTCTTTGCAAACCCAGGGGAAAGAAATAGTACAGGGAAGGCCTTGATGAATAGCTGCACACCTTTGAAAAATGTGCAGCTGCATGGCTAGAATTCTGTTCTTATGAACTTTAGATTCTAAATCTGGATCAATTATGGAATGGTGAATCAACACATGAGCAAATCCAATGGACTGAATGGCTCTGCTCTAGTTGGAACTAATGGTAGGATTTAGACCCATGTGAAATGGTTGCACTTGTGACACTTCACTTATGCAACCATGAACTGAACACATCTGTTGCACAACAGGTAAAAAAAAATAATACAGTTACATGTATAAGGGAATGAAATGCGTAAGGGAACCACATGCAGATGACACCAACAGAATCCTGGCCATAGTCATTTTGTTTGCCAAGAGAATGAGTTAACTGAAATCCAAATCTTCATAGAATCTTAGGCCATTGCAGCACTACACTGTTATAGTGCTATCATTCCACTTCGAACATCCTATGGAATTCTGTAGTTTGTAGTTTACTGAGGCTAAAGAGCTCTCTGGCTGAGAATTCTAAATGTCCCTCTAAACTGCAAACCCCAATGTTTGAACATTGGCTGGAATTCTGTTGGTGTCTTACATGTGCATCAGTTCTCCTATGGAAACAGTTGGACATTTGGGCCTGATACAGAATGACCATGCAAACTTCAAGATTGTGGAAGCAGAGTTCCACATGTGGTGTCACTGTGCACAGCTGTATATTGTGCATGGACGTATATGTGCATTACATTGCATATAGTTGTGCATGATGCACTTAACCGCACATTGCTCATTAATGAGCAGTTTATAATGCACATGAAAATGTGCATATCCATTTTGTTGGACATTCAGTCACTTGATGTCACAATTCCCTAGAAAGGTAGCACTGCATTGGAATCAGGACACATAGATTAGGGCATACAATTTCTATGCAGGTCAGTGACTTCTTTGGTTCTCTTTTTGAGTGAGGTACATCCCCCTTTTTTTGGTTAATGTCTAGGGGGTCACACTAATGAGCCCCCATGAGGGGGGCTGGAATGCATGTCTTTGGGATCCAGTGTCAATGGTGTCTTCTCTACCCTGCTGCCAGGGTAGGCATCATGGAACTGTTCAGATGTTAGATTGTTGTGGGTTTTTCAGGCTTTGAGGCCGTGTTCTATTAGTATTTTCAATTGACGTTTTGCCTGCATCTGTGGCTGGCATCTTCAGAGGATTTGGCGGCATGGAAGTGAGACAGAGTATATATACTTGTGAGAGGGTGAGAGGGAGCAATTGCATGTGTTACAGTTGGCCTGTGTGATGACTATTATTAAATTGGATATCCCCCAGAGTGTATTGTTAGTCAGGGGATATGCATTACAGTGAGTTAAGTACTTTTGCAACCCATTGTATTGTTCCCTGTAGAGGGACCTTCAGAGTCTGGGTGGTGTTCATTGGCATATTTTTGAGCCTTGATTTTAGTGTTCTTCAGTACTGGTAGCCAAATCTTGTTTACTTTCTGAGTTTCTTCTTTCCTAGTTGAAATTGTCCACTTGTTTATGGATTTCAATGGCCTCTATGTGTAGTCTGACATAGCAGTTGTCAGGATGGTCCAGAATTTCTGTGCTTTCAAAAAGCATTCTGTGTCCAAGTTGGTTTATGACATGTTCTGCTACTGCTGATTTTTCTGGCTGGATCAGTCTGCAGTGTCTTTCATGTTCTTTGATTCGTGTTTGGACACTGCGTTTTGTAGTCCTTATGTAGACCTGCCCACAGCTGCAAGGTATGCAATAAACTCCAGCAGAAGTGAGAGGATCCCTCTTGTCCTTTGCTGAACATAGCATTTGTTGAATTTTCTTGGTCAGTCTGTGGATTGTTTGGAGGTTATGTTTCTTCATCAGTTTCCCTATACAGTCAGTGACCCCTTTGATGTATGGTAAAAACGCATTCCCTTTGGTTGGCTGCTTATCTTCACTGCTGTGGAGCCATTAAAGATCTCAATTCTGACTCAGAAATGATCATTCTCCCAGCAGACAAAGGCAATGCCACAGCAATCATGATCCCATAGATCACCATGCCATGTTTGCAGACAGCACACAACTCCCTTGTTGAAACAGCTCCATTGTCTGCCTGTCTGTTTCCAGGCACAATTCAAAGTGTTGGTTTTTACCTATCAGGGCCTATTGAGCTTTGGTCCAGGTTATTTGAAGGGCCATATTCTCCTTGTGCAATGGTTTTGAGACATGCTGGGGGGCTTCTCTGTGTTCCATCACCCTCACAGATGCATCTAGTGCGAACACAGAACAGGGCCTTCTCAGTGGCTGCCCCTAGGCTCTGAACCTTCCTCCCCAGATCAGTTAGACTGGCACCCTCCCTACTCTCATTCTGCAAATAGGCGGATTTTCTTCTGTTTCAGCAGGCCTGTGATGACTGATTGTTTAGGTGGGATGGACCTTCTATAACATGCAGGATTTTTATTTTTTTATTTTTGCTGTACATTTTTAATGGTTTATGTTTTGCTTTTAAGTCATTTTAATTTTGTCATAGTTCAATCACTTTTTAGGTTCTGTATTTTGTGAATATTTAGCATTTCTGTTTAATCCGTTGGAAACCACCTTGTGTCCTGAACTGGGGGTGGGGGGAGGTGGGACAATCATCACTATCATCATCATCCAAGCAGTCTAGGCATTGTTGGGGGATATTCATCAATGCATTCAGCACATCTGGCATAAGCGGAGAAGAAGGCTGAACAAAAATAATTTTTCAGATGGAGGAAAGAGTTATTCTTAGGCTCAAAGTGGAGGGCTATTTTGGAGACAGGATGTGCAGAATGTAATAAAAGCCCTTGGCTCCTTCCTTGTGCATACACACACACACACACACACACAAATGCACACTCACACACATGCCAAGTCTAGGGTATGCAGGAGGTGTCATGAAATGTGTTAAGCATTTAGTTTTATCTTGAAAGAACTTGCCCATGGATCTGGCTGACTGCCGTGGTTCTGCATTATCTCGGAGGGAGATTTCTGCTTAGGCTGCAGGCCTGATACCAATTTCCTGCCAGCAAATGGAAAAGAGCTCTTCTCCGGCCTGTATGTCTCTGTAGAGTTTCCCAATTTGTATTGGCATTTTCATTTTGGAAAAGACAGAACCTCCGGCAGCCCTGTATAGCTCAACTCTCTGCAGGAGGAACAGTACATTCATCACGCTACACAGCGATTGTGTTGAATGGCAGCATGATGCCACCAAACCAAAATACTCAATTCATTGCCAGATGTGCATGCACATCCATGCACAATATGCAATAGGCATGCAATTCCATGTGAGATATGGAATAAGCATGCTGTTACCCTGTTTACTGGGGGTCCTGGGAGGGACTCCTAAATATCCTTACAATGACACAAGATGGAGAAATTAGTCAAGAGCACTGGTTGGCACTAAGAGAGGCAGGGTAACGCAGCAGGATCTTGTAACCCAATGTTTACGGGGTCAGGCCAAGTCAAGAAGCAAACCATGTTGGAAATAGTGAATGATCTTTATTATATACAGGCATGCAATGTAAGCAACACACGCACACAGATAACTAAGGAAAATAAAGGTGTGAGTATGATAGCGGGATTTTCAGAGGGATAGTTGATTCGGGTGATATGAAACCTGTTCCTGAAGCCTGGAAAGAATAGAGAACGATGCTGGGGTTCGATGTGGCTCAGCACGTGGAGCTGAGAGGAAGCTCACCAAGCAAAGCGGCAGCAAGATGGTCTGGAACTCGGGAGCGATCTGAGGATGGTCTTGGAATCAGGGGTTTTTATAGATAGAAATGTAACTGCAAGCTGCCATACTTGGGGAAAACAATGAGTTTCAGGTGCAGGACAAAGCTTTGGAAAGGTCAAAATTTAGCATGATTGAGTTCGAATTGACAAAGAGGTAGACAGTATGCAAATGCACAGTGCTTGGCAGTTGAGTATTCAGTTTCCCAGGGTGCCTGCTTGGGGCAGGGAGTCCTTTGTAAACAGCATGCATACATAATGAAGGTGTTTGCAGAGAGGTCACCTAAAGCAGTGATCTGGCTATTTCTGGCATGCCTGGGTGCAGAATGGAATGTCCAGCAATTAGTGGCCGAGCCTAGTTCTTTGCTTGTCTGGGGGCCTCACAAACACGTGGAGAGGGGTGGTAGAAGACAGCTGAATTATTGATGTCAAAGTGATATCTAGGGGTATGTCCAAGGAGGCCTAAACTGCAGTAACAACGCACATCCAAGTGTACTAAATAATCATTTTGCTTTCAGTTTCATGGTGCTCAGTTTGCTACTGTCTTGAATCAGATGATGATGACTTGCTTTCTGTGTGTCCTGACTTGTTAGGGACAGTCCCTCTGTCATCTCATTTTTTTTTTCAACTACTTTTAAAATCTCCCTGTTTTTCTCTTTCTTCCTCTCACTTATCCCCTTTGTCCTCAGTTTACTTCAGTTACTGCAATCTGATTTCAAAGTGCAGAAGTGGCCTGCACTCATTTCATCAGTGGGAGAAAGGGAGCACGGTTTTGCCCTTCCCTGTAAACTCAGGCAAAAGTAAACTGCTGCAACCTCTCCTAGCTTCTGTATTCTTTCTCATTAAAAACTTTCCCCATGATGATGATGTTGTTGATGATGATGATGATTGTTTTCAGACACTGTACTCACAAGTCAAAATTAATAATGATCTATCCCTACATTTTAAAATAGTTCCAAGATCCCTGACCATGCTGAAAGCTTTGAATCAAATTCTACATTGTTTTAGATAAAATGAGAAGAGCAGAAGGAAGGGAGGAAGGAAGGAAGGAAGGAAGGAAGGAAGGAGGGAGGGAAGGAAGGAAGGAAGGAAGGAAGGAAGGAAGGAAGGAAGGAGGGAAGGAAGGAACTGTCTATTTAGTACTTTTCAAATCACCTCTTGGTTGGCCCTGGATATTTATATGGTAATGATCCACTATGGCTCCCCTTCCTTCTTATTACACTTCACAGTTTTAGTGAAGTCTCTCAGAACTTGCCTGGCTCACTTGGAACATCAAAAGGACCTTTTTTAAAAATGAATATGATTTGGAGAAGCTGAGATAATACTAGTTGAGCGTTCTTACTGGAAGAAGGGTTAGAGGCTTTTGAAAAGGCATCCAAGAGCTACCCTTGCGAATGCCAGGAGCCTTCTTTTTTTAGGATTGCAACTATATATATCTAAATTTATATACATTTATGCAGCAACGGGAAATAAGTAATTTGACCCTTTCTGGAAATGTTACTTGTCATCACTCTGGGAATAAAGCCTTTGGTAGGAGATACTTTGCATACTCTCCAACAGTCCTGATTTAGTAGAGACAGTTTTTATGGTTTTTATGGTGAGCCAGCCTTCTTCCCATGCTGCAGTGGGGAAGGAAGTGTGTGATTGCACTTCCTGCCCTTCTGCATGGCAGGTAAGTATGAGAGCATTGTGCAATCGCGGACAATTAAAAGATTTAATCCATTAAACAAATATCCCACGATCATGACGCATGGAGAATGGATGGCAGTGGGACCATGACAACATTGTGCAAAAGCATGACCTGCAAAAGCATGACCCATCCTGTCTTCATTGGGGGACTGTGATGCCATGCAGAAATGGGCTTACAGTAAATCTAAGGTGAACCTATCATGGGGTTTTCTTGACAAGATTTGTTCAGAGTGAGTCTGCCTTTTTCTTCCTCCAAGAGGATTTGAATCCTGGTCCCCAGTCATTAGCCTGTTATAGTGGTATGATTCCACTTTCAACATCTTATGGAATCCGGCTGGCCCCTCCCAAAACTGCAAACTCCAGGATTCCATAGGATGTTGAAAGTGGAATCGTACCGCTATAACAGGCTAGTGCGGAAATGGCCCTAGTTCAATCCTGAGAACATTACACCATGCTGGCTTTTTTACAGTCCCCAAATGTCTAGCCCTACAAAGAGTGAGATGCTGAAAATCATTTACATCTAGACCTTTTCTGTTTGCTGTGTTCACGTTCCCCTGTATAACTTTGCCTGCCCCTTTTCTTTGGATGCTTAAACTATTTCTAAAGGCTCAATTAAAGTTTTAAGTTATTGTTTAAAGTTTAAGTTATTGCAAGTTATTGTTTAAAGTTTAAGTCATTGCAAGGGGAGAAATTTTGAGACTGAAGGAATTGTTTTTTTTTCGGGGGGAGAATTTCTGTTAGGGGAAAATGTCCCCATTCCCCACCACCACCTTTAACTACATCCTTATCTGTTCCATAGATTCAAAATTCCTCCTTGGAGAAATGAACAGAAAGCAGTGGCTTTAAAAGCACATATGCATACTTTATTGCCTCTTGTGTGACAAGAGCCACAAATATTCATCTCGTCTTCTGGTGGATTGGGAGAGGGAAAAATGAAACCCAAAGTATCCTGAATGGCATTTATTATTCCCCAACAAGCTGTGAAACAGGATGAAACAAGAGATGAGACTGAGAATGGGTTTCAAGGCAGGAAGAGCTTGTAAAATGACAGACTCAAGTAGCAGCTTTGGAAATTTTTCAGCCCAGAAGATGAGCAGAGAGACAGTGAGAGGTTTGAGAGTTCGATGAGAGAATACCAGAAAACCAGACTAGACAAGCAAATAAGTCTTTAAATCACCACAGCATTGTTCTGACTCAGAGTTGCCAAACCAGTGTCTCTCCAGATGCGTCTGGACTCCAGCTCCCATCACCCCTAACCATCAGCAGTACTGGCTGTGGCTGAGGGGTGTTGCAAGTCTAAACACATCTGAAGGGATACAGGTTTCCAAGTCCTATTCTAATTCCTCCTTAGAATTTCCTCAACACAATCTGAATTGCATGGATAGTTTGAAAACCATTTGCACAGTTTCCAGACATCAGGGTGTATAAAAGCAGGCACAGCTTATTGATCATGCCACACAACATAAACTGTGGCCAGCTGAAGATGATTTAGCTATACCACACTTTCTTTGCCGAAATGGACAGAGTGTTGTCCTATCAGTGGTGGCATTCAAAAAATAGGGAGGAAGCATAGAAGGGACAAAATATCTCTAATTTGGCAAGCTGCATCTCACTTTGGCATGGGATCAGCAAAAGGGAGCTTGAAAGAGACATAGCTCATGTATAGTAATATGTCTATCCTTGACCTAGCAGGATGATAGTTCTAAATCCTATTAGGTCCAGGTAGAGGAGACCTATTGAATCAATGACATTTACCCATGTGTTGATCCTGCTCCAGTTAAGAATGGCCAAGAGGATTCAAGTCAATGTACCAATTCATGTCTATTTGTGAAAATGATGTCCCTTCATGTAATAACGGGAGTCCAGTAGGGAGGTGGGCTCTGTGTTTGGGGAGGTCCTGGTTCCCCTGCCCCTTTTGGAGCCAGTTGTGTGCCTGATACTAGGTTTGTCCATTAAATCCAGGTTAATCTATCCTGTCTGGCAACAGCTCTCCAGAAAGGTTTGATTCCCCCACTAGACAAAGAGAGACAATTGCCTTACATGGCACATGCTGGAAAGGTTAGCACTCTCTTTTTACCACCACCTCCCGGATATTCCTAGTAGATACCTTTGGTTGTTAAATGTCCTGTTTCCATCTACTACTTCACCACAGCAAATAGCACTCACACACCAGATGCCATGCAACTCTTCGGAGGATCTGCATATTCTTTGATTCAGATTACCAAGAAGCATCTTGGCCAGGGGGCCTTTCATGCTACACAGTTATAGCACTACAATTCCACTTCAACTGCCATGGTAACATTCTATGTGATCCTGGCCTTTGTAGTTTTTGTATGTATAGGTGGCTTCAAGTTCCTTCTCAATTTAGGGCAATCCAAAGGACTTCATAGGGTTTTCTTAGGCAGGGAAAACTCAAGGGTGATTTGCCATGGACTTGCTCTGAAATATATCCTAGAGCATGCAGTATTCCTTAGCAGTCCCAGCTTAGCTTCCAAGATCAGATAGGATCTTGGAACCTTCAGGATATTGGGGTCTATTTGCAGTTTAGGAAGGAATTAATCAGAATTCTAACCAGAGCTTTCTAGTGAACTAAAGCTCACAGGATTCCATAGTGTGCTTCCAAGGCAGTTAAAATAGAATCACAGTACTATAACTAAGGCCATTTCCACCCTACACTGTTACAGTGCTATTATTCACTTTCAACATCCTGTGGAATTCTGGGTTTTTTAGTTTACTGAGGCCAAAGAGCTCTTTGGCTGAGAATTCTAAATGCCCCCCTAAACTGCAAACCCCAAGATTCCATAGGATGTTAAAAGTAAATAATAGCACTGTAACGGTATAATGTGGAAATGGCTTGTGTAATGTGAAAGGGCTTAGGTTCCCAATAGGGTTTTGAAGCAGTAACAAATTCAGCTTCTCCATATTCCACCTCTGTCCTTATATTAGCAAGGAAAAACCTGCCAGGCTGCTGGAGACATCAAATCTACATTATGCTTGTGTGGTGTAAATCTACACTCATATATTGCAACAAGATTCTGCTACACCACCATTTTTGCTGAATATTAAGATTGTGCAACTTATTTTATATCTGCCCATGTGCCCACTTGTTATCTCATTGTGCAACAGCGAACACACAGTGGCAGTTTCTGAAGTCTCAGTGAATCAGGTAGTGCTTTGATGACACTGACAAAGAGTTGTGCACCATCCAAGAAAACTGCATGGTTGAAATCCTGATCATCAGTCTGAACTATACCTGTTAAATAGTGAATAAACACAAAAGTAAATGCACTTGATTCAATGGCTCTGCTCTAGTCAGGATTAACAAGAAGATTTAAGGCCTGTGTGAAAAGGATACACTTGTGGCACTCCACTTATACAACTGTGAATTGATTATGTCCATTGCACAACAGCCAAAAAATAAAAATAAAAACCCGAATTACATGACTAAGTGTACAACACCAACAAGACTCTGCCATTATTTGTATAACATTTTCTAGGCTGATTTTACTTAACAGATAAGTGTCTGAACAAGCCATCCAAGATTACTGATTAACTATTTGGAATTTCCTGCTCTGTAAGCTGCCCCGCAAATCCTAAAATAGCTTTGGTTGTAAAATACATCTTCTTTGTCTTCATAGGGCTAGCAAAAAGGCAAATTCAACCTAAAAACTGAGCCAGGATGTTTTCCTCCTGCATAAAAACTGGGTGAAGCATAGTTAACCAATGGTATCTTGTTTGTCTTATTTTAAAAGTAACTGGCATTTCCTGAATGCTTGGTTGTTTAATAAATCTATTGACCTGGAAACTGGACTTCATTCAACACTCTTGTCTAGTCTGAGAGATGACTTCATTTAAGTGCTGGTCACATTTAGCTCATTCTTTGTCACAAAACCTAACTCTTACATCTCAACACCCTGAATCACTACTACACTTCGTGAAAGAATGTCCAGAATCCTGAAGCGGTCTTATGCATAGGTAAGATTTCTGCATGTGGATTCCCCTATGAAAACAGTTTGTATCCAGTTCAAAATTGTGGGGCTGAAGCTGCACACTTGGTCTCTTAATTTAGTTGTTAAATGTTGCTGTTCAACATGAGAGATGCATAGCACAATGAATGTGTAAATCCACATGCAGAAATCTTAGCTGCACAACCCCAATGTAGGATCTCAACCAATATGGAAAAAAGAAGTGAGGTATCAGCAAGATGTAGTGTTCTGAGCATTGGACTATGACCGTGGAGACCAGAGCTTGATTCCCTGCTTGGCCATGGGAACCCCCTGGGTGTCCTTGGGTGAATCACACACTCTTGCCCCACGATCGGGTTGCCTTAGAGTAATCTTAAGTTGGAAATGACATGAAGGCACATAAGAATGACAATCCCAGCTTTTCACCTGATTCAGTTATTGTGGTTGTGACTGATTGATTGATTTTAACTAAACACAACTGTGCATTTAACCAGGCAGTCCCCTACCTGCAGTCAAAAAAGATAAAGGCTAGGCATAGCTTTTACCAGATGTTATTTCCCCCTTTTTAAATTGTGCCTGAAATTATATGGCCACCTTCCACATTCTCAGTGTGATACTATAGTGAGCTGTCAGAAATTCAGAAAGGAAGAGCAGGAGGGAAAAGTTAACACACATCTTTTTGCCACATGGAAAGTCCACTGTCTCCAACATGTGATTCCCAGATCCTGTTGTATGGACTGCTGGTAGAGCAGCATCCAGGCAGGAAGGCTGCCAGATGGCTTGCAGTTAGCACCAATATCAGCTCTGTGGACACACAGTGAACTGGAAGTACAGAGAGCATGGCAAAGCCACATGAGACTTCAGCCAAGATTCTGCATCTCAGGGACAAAGTGTAAAATTACTGCAAGTGCCCCTACCCATGTTATGTCTCCCTTCTTTCCTCTCAACCCACCTTTTAGCTGCAGGAGCCCTCCCCTCCCCTGTCTATAGGCTTTTAGTGGCTAGTGGAGAGCAGGAGGTATTGGGGAAGCATCTGGCTTGGTCCTTCTAGGCAGGAAAAGAACAATATGAGATCATCTGCCGAGATCTTCAGAGAGCCCGCGTAAGTAGGGCTTATGCCGTTGTTATGTCATTCACAGGATGCTAGCCTTTATCTGCTGTGATAATGATAGCAGTGGACTAGGGATCCATATCTTCTGCATTCTTTTTCCTCACACACAAGGATGAATAGATTTCTTCCTAGATTTCTCCCCACCACAGGATACCCAATATGCAATTTGAAAGCACAACCAAATGCCCAACATTTGTGCATCGGTAATATATACACACATGCACAATGCACATCAATGTGTAATACACATTAAACATTGCATAGAATCATAAAATCATAAAGTTGGAAGGACCACAAGGGACATCTAGGCCAACTTCCTGCCATCCAGAAATACACAACTAAATCACTCCTGAGAGGTGGCCTTCCAACTGCCACCTACAAAGAATTTCTTGATAGTATGAATAGTTTAACGGTGGAATACACTGCCTTGGAGTGTGGCAGAGTCTCCTATTTTGGAAATTTTTAAACAGAGGCTAGATAGCCATCTGTTTTGTTTTGTTTGTGTGTTCTTGCATGGCAGGGGGGTTGGACTGGATGGCCCTTGAGGTCTCTTCCAGTTCTATGATTCTATGATGTTCCTGTGCATTCCATTCTTGAACAGGTCTTAAAGCAAAGAATGTTTCTTCTTAATGATTAAGAAGAATGTTTCTTCTTAATGTTTCTCTTTCTCTCTGTGTGTCTCATAATTTCACTCCAATAGTTTGTGAAGAAAACAAGTCGGCTTCTACTTCTGCATGACATCCCTTCAGACATTTAAAAATGACTATTATGTTACCTCTCAACCTTCTCTTCTCCAAGCTAAACATAACCAGGTCCTTCAGTCATTCCTCACAGGGTTTGATTTCCAGACATTTTACCCTCTTAATCCATGCGCAATGTTCATTTGCCTTAACGTAATAGCAACACATGCGCAGCTCTCCTTCTACAACCAAAAGTGAACATTCCACATCGGAACAAAAATGTCCAACCACTTTCATAAGGAAGCAAATCTACACATAAAACTCCAACGAGTTTCCAGTCTATACTTCCCCTGATATCAAGATGCTTGGTCATACTCAGGTGAAACTATCACCAACACCTCCCAAAATTGTACCTCATTAATTCTGTGTTCACACTGAAATCCATGTGAAGTGCAATGTGGAAACAAAAAGAAGAATGTAATGGTGTGTGGAAAACAATAGTTTAATTCATTGTTGCTTAAACTGGCATAAATGATGTCCCAGCCCTCAGTCTGTCCAAAAACTCTAGATCTTACTACAGTAGCAACAATAGGCTCCCTGTTCCCAAGGAAGATATTCATGTACAGTCAGCCCTCCACATTTGCAGGTTTGACATTCACACATTTGATTATGTGTGAGTTTCTCCAACCCCTGCCCTCCCATGTCAGGTGCTTCCTTTTGGGGGAACCCTCTCTCTTGGTGGCTCCAATCAGGCTGCATAGCCCTTTTAAAACCCACTTCTGGTCCTCCTCTTCCTCTACCAGTCTGTACAGCTAAGAATGGCTCTCTGCCCAAATTCTCAGCACCACAAACCCTGTAACCATGCCCCACACACACGGAAAGAGATGGGCAAGAGAGAGGAAGCACAGGAGTACCATGCCAGCAATCTCCTGTCCCTGACCTGGTTTAGACCCTGGATGTCTACTTTCCCCACCCGTGCCTTAGCCCCCTTCCCACAGACACACAAATTTTGTTATTTGAAAATTTTTCACCTTTGTGAGAGTCCTGTGTCCCTAACCCTAGCAAATGTGGAGGGCCAAGTGTATTTACAAACATTAATGTTGCTACATATACCATTCACAATTAAGTTGTAAGGGCATAAGAATTGCAATAGTATGTTTCTGAATAAAGACATACAAACAATGGCCATTTTCACACCTTACCAGTCCCTGTTCTGATCCCATCATGATCTTGGCAGTGTCTTTGCCAGGATGAGAGCACAACATGAATGCTCCTCTCCACACCTGGACAGCTCCATAAGGAAGGGAGCACGACATGCACCTTCCTTCCAGCCAGCCTCTTTCCCATGCTGCATGGCTGGCAGTGATGGGGGCATTGTGCAATTGTGGGTCATTAACAGATTTTTTCTGTTAATGGAATATACTGCAATTGCAATGGTTGGGGACACATTGGCGGGGGACTGTGATGACATTGTGCAAAAACACAACTTGCAGACCACTGCCAATGCATCCCCGTTGCAGGATGGCAATGCCATGCAGAAATGGCCAATAACAGTAATTCCATCAGTATTTCAAGTTTCTTCCAGAACGCTTGCATCTCACATGAGCTACATCTCTGTCCCACTGATTTAACCTCTGAACCACTGATTTGATTAGCAGAGTGACTGAGGGGGAAGCTGATTTTCAAGGCACAGTCACATGGAGGAGGATAGATCACACAAACTAGATGCACAATGGAATGTGAGTCAGTCATTCCCTGGCCAATCTGCAGGTAGAGAAACTGCCTGAAAAGTTTTTCAAGATCACTATGCTGATAGTACGGGACATGCTATCAGAGCAGACAATGGGCCATCTGGCTGAGTATCCCTCTTCAGAATACATTCAACTCTGAATGCTTTAAAGGAAGCCACAAATCTTGCCCAGGCTCTTTAATTCAGTAATGTTATATCTGCAAAAGCATCAGAGACCTTCTGGGTGCAGGAAAGAGAAGGTGGATGAATTTCTCTCTGCTTCCAGGTGGTAGTGATGAGCTTATATTCTGAAGTTTAATTCTTCATAACCCTCCGAACTTCTGTCCTGGCTGCTCAGCTGTAAAATGGCTTTGAAATTCTCAAAGCCTCTTCCAGAAACTTTTTACCTCTGTAAACTGTATTTTTGCAGAAATTGTAGGAGGAAAAAGCATGTGTGTACAGTTCTCAGAATCTTTCGAACCATCTGTATCACCCCAAATGCCTCTATATTATTTTTCTTCTAAGTCCAATTATAGCCTTCTGTCCACCTACAACTTTGCCTTAAATACAGTTGAACTGATCCTCTCACACAACAGTAAGACAAAGATCTTTTACACTATAATTCCGTAAGTCCCATTATGCATTATTAGATTAACCTGAATTCTGTTACAGTATGATCTATGTACTGCCATATGGATATTTTTAATTCACTAATCTTGGTTTTCTGCACCTGCAGTACCATTGCACATGGATACACATCTACATTTGGTTTTGCTCACAGTTGTGCATTTGCTGTCAGTAGCCAGAGTTATATAACATTGCAATTTAACACAAGGGTCAGGTAGCAAGGGTCAGGTTTGACCTCATCTGGAATACTGTGTCCAGTTCTGGGCACCACAGTTCAGGAAGGATATTGACATGTTCAAAGAGGGATGACCAAAAAGGTGAAGGGTCTGGAAGCCATGTCCTGTGAAGAGAGGCTTAGGGATCTGGGTATGTTTAGCCTGACAAAAACAAGGTTAAGAGGAGACATGATAGCCGTGTTTAATATTTGAAGGGACGTCAGGTTGAAGATGGAGCAAGCTTGTTTTCTGCTCCTCCAGAAACTAAAAGACGGAGCAATGGATTCAAACTACAGGAAAAGAGACTTCACCTAAACATCAGGAAGAACTTCCTGACAGGCAGAGCCATTTGGCCATGGAATATGCTTCCTTGGAGTGTGGTGGAGTCATCTTCTTTGCAGGTTTTTAAGCAGAGGGTGGATGGCCATCTGTTAGGAATGCTTTGATGGGTGTTCCTGCATAGCAGGGGTGTGGACTGGATGGTCCTTCTGGTCTCTTCCAAGTCTATGTTTCTATGATTTTAATGCATAATTCCACTGACTTAGGTTTCTGATTTGTGCTGGTCTCTGTGTGTGTGCAAAATATCCCCCATACATACTCTCTCTCTCTCTCATTCTCTCTCTCTCTCTCTCTCAAAAGCACTAGTTGCATACTAAAAACATCTGCAGAAGAACTTCTGATGCAGCTGAGATCTCATGTGCAACCGCTGATAGACAATGGTGTTTAAAATGGCACAGCTAAATATGCCATCTACCCAAGGCTTCTTTGCAGAATTCTAGATCATTTAAATACATTCATGCATTCAGCTGTAATATTTTTCCCCCTTATTTTTATTATTATTATTTTGGAGGACTGGCGAGGCACAAAGAAACAGTGTCATTTAGTTTTATGTGGAAACCCAGCTGCTGGACGAATTAGCAGCAGCAAAGCTGGAAAATATGATTTTGTGATATTTTTATAACAAGGTTAACGCAGAGCTAACACAGGTGGCCCCACAATTAGTGCATCTAGTGCTGAAATCGACAAAGAGGGTGCTCACTGATGCCTTGATTTCTGTTGTGTTTTTAGAGCTTCACTCAAAGATGGCTGCCCTGAAGCATGGAAAAATTACTTTTTGGATTGGAACGCCCAAAATCCCCCGGCCAAAAAGGCCGCTGGAGGATGTTAAAACTTGTAGTCCAAAAAGTAACTTTTCCAATCTCTGGCTACTGTTAATATGTAAGGTGTTGCTTGGTGGCTGTTTTCATCCCACTCTGGTCACACAATTTCTTTTAAAGTAATTTTGTTGCAAACTGCTACTGCAATATCCACCAGTGGAACTTGAAATTATTTTGAGGGAATGGACAATAGGAATGGACAAACCTGTGCTCAGTTTCTCTCCCTCTCTCTACCTTGTTTTTCCTGCCTGAAGTTCATTTAGACTCATTTCCACATCTATCTGTGATTTTTTTAAAAAAAAAATCTGCACAGAAATAAATGCATTTTTAAAACACATTTTGCTTTATTCTGTGCCAGCCACCTTGGGTCCCACATTGAGAGAAAGGCGGAATTTCAAGAAATAAAACTAAAATAAAGAAATGAATTTCTGATTTCTGATTTCTACGTCTGGTTGCAAGCATGGCACTCAGTGCAAAGGCATAAAGGGAGGCAAGGATGGAGTAGGAGGGAAGGCAGATATATCACCAGGGGTAAAGATGCATTATCAAATTCCAAGAGCCAGCACGATATATTGGTTTGAGTGCTGGACTATAGTTCCAGAAACTAGGGTTCGAATCCCTGCTCAGTCATGGAAACCCACAGGGTGACATTCAGCAAGTCACACTCTCTCAGCCTCAGAGAAAGACAATGTTCAAAAACCCTCTGAACAAATCTTGCAAAAAAAAAAAGTGATAGATTTTCCTTTGGCTTGCCATAGGTAAGAAACATCTTGAATGCACAAAACTGTAGTATTTTTGTTAAGCGGAATGCAACGGGGCTTGGTGTAGAAACAGGAGAAATATTTCTAGAGGACCTTGGAAGGCTAAAAAAAACCCTTACATTTATAGTCTTGAGAAATCCCTCTTAGAATAGGTAAGGAGAAGAACAAAAGAAATTGATCTAAGCTTTTGGAGTGTTAGTTTATTATTGTTTTATAATTTGTACTTGTCGGTTGGCCTTATATTGTAATTTTTGTTTTTTTATCTGGACAATTTGTTTCACAATTGTATGGTATAGTTTTAGTATTCCTTCCTTCTCTTTGTGTTTGTGCATAGCTCTCTCTCTCTCTCTCTCTCTCTATCTGACTGAATGCCTTTGGCAGGACCCACTGTTTTGGAGATGTTTTATTTGTAAAGCCTCTGTATAAATGAACAACAACAATAACAACTTGGTTACAAGAACCCCTAAAAGCTGGTTGTCACGTGTGAGTGTAAGCTAGCATCCATTGCTGGGGTTGGAGCCTCATGAGTGCTCCCTCCAGAACAAAGGCCCATCCTGCACTGTGGCCATTTCCGCACTGGACTGTTATAGTGCTAATATTCCACCTTCAACATCCTATGGAATCCTGGGGATTGCAGTTTAGGGAGGGCCAAGGCCAAAGCCCTCCCTAAACTGCAAACCCCAGGATTCCATAGGATGTTGAAGGTGAAATAATAGCACTATAACAGTCCAGTGTGGAAATAGCTTATGCCACAATCCTGTGACACATCCTAGGAAAGCAGATGGTAGCTTTCAGGACACCTTCCTTCCTTCCTTCCTTCCTTCCTTCCTTCCTTCCTTCCTTCCTTCCTTCCTTCCTTCCTCCCTCCCTCCCTCCCTCCCTTCCTTCCTTCCTCTCTTATGGTGCTGCACTGAGGAAGGAAATACTTTGATAGAGCTTTCATCTTTCATGCATGGCCCCAGCTGATGCAATCATTGTGCAAAAGGGGCCTATTACTGGATTTTTTTTCTGGTAATAATATAACACGCAATCACGATGGCTGAGGATGAGAAAGGAGCAGAACCGCAATGATGTTGTGAGGGAGACTGGCTTCAATGTGTGGTACATGAAAGGATGGAGTGTGGTAAGGGACAAAGAGAGTACCTAACTTCTTGAGAGAGGAGGCAGGTAAGAAAGAAGCAAAAGGCTTGAGTGCATAGACCAAAGAAAGAAACAGTGGGGTGAAAACAAGGGCAGGCTTTATCTAGACTCCCCTCTCTCACTAATCATTTTACAAACCTTGACCATTTCCACACCACACTGTTATAGTGCATTATTCCACTTTCAACATTCTGTGGAATTCTGGGGTTTGTAGTTTACTGAAGCCAAAGAGCTCTCTGGCTGAGAATTCTAAATACCCTTCCCTAAACTACAAACCCCAGAATTCCATAGGATGTTGAAAGTGGAATAATGCACTATAACAGTGTGGTGTGGAAATGGCCATAGATTGCTTTCTGTTACCTCACTGGTAAACCCTGCCCCGGGGTCTACAATCTTGATATTAAAATATGATTCCATGTGCCTGTGAGGCCACCTGGATGGGCACGTAGGCAGCAACAGTCGAACGATCGAAAACCAGGTCAGGCCAGTAAAATCCCCAGTCACGTAGCCCCAGAGACATCAAGCTGTGCAAACCCACAGTAAACAAAGGGTCCTCAGCCCCTGAGTAGCCGACTTGAGGAGATCAGCGTGTTTGCCCCAAGTTGAGCACCGATAGCAATAAGATCTATGAAGCAAGGACCATTTACATGAAGTCGCACCACAACCCAATGCAACCGAAGACCCTAAGACTTTGGCAACATCTTGTAATCTCATCACACAAAGGAAGTTACCATTGTGGAGCTTCTTTCTCATTGCAACACCCATTGTTAGCCCTCCAGGTACTTTTTCCCCTACAAATAGTCCCAGTTTTTGAGCTGTTCTTTGGATCACTCTCGGTCATCCCAGCAGACCTTTTCTCTGTCCATTAAGTAATCCCCTCAGCCTTCTCTGTGCTGAGCACCACTTCTTTGCTGTTTTTCCCGGACCAAGGACTTCAGGAAAAGGTGCAGTATTACCCCAGCTACAATCCCTTCAATATTGCCCTTATCCAGTTTCCTCTCTTTTGCATTCCTGACCTATTATTATTTCCTTCTCAATTGGTTTCTGCTGGTAAATCATACTGAAATCTGAAGTTTCTAAAATAACTTCAAAATAATTGATTTGTGTAGTTGTTTCATGTATGTCATCTACCACAACAACCCTGTAAAACAAATTGCCCTTCTTCTTTGTAATCAATCTGCTCTCCATCTCTCCGCTCAAACATACATACACAACTTTGACCTGAATTGCAATAACCTTTCTCAGATCATCCAGAACTCTTTATAAGCTTCGCAGCAATAATTTCTTCCTGTTGTGCTTTCTGGAATCTGTCCATAAACTGTGGAGGCCAATACAACGGGCTACGTTCATGTAGTTAAAACCAGCTATGTAAATGGATTAGTGAAACCTGAGGCTAAAGATTGCAATGCTGAGCTTTGCTTGCGTTGATAGTCAGACTTCTGGGAAGCTCGAGCTGGTAAAGAAGTTGGGTTTGTTTAAAGTCCCCTCTATCTTTGCCACCCTTTATTTCTTTGTAGTCTTTTTAGACCACTACTTTCTATGAATAGTTGCACCGTTAATTTGCATCTTTAAAAATTAAAAAAAAAGGCACAGGGGGAGAGGAATCAGATACTGTAAAAAGTGTATTATTAGGCAAATCTCCAGGGGGATTTTTATTTTTTAAAGGAACTTATTGGCAGAAAAGTTTTAAAATAGTAAAAAAAAATCTTAGAGAATTCTTACTTTATCATACTTTCGTCCACAGGTATTTAGTGGATATTTTTAAAAAATCTTAAGTCCTTCTGCACAATTTGGAGGGTTATCAATTTCATCGGTATCATGACCTCTATGAAACGTGTCTGGCATAAGTCTTGACAGGCATGGGGATGGAAGAAAGGAAAGAAAGAAAAAAGTGCATGAGAGGCTGTCAAGCATTCACAAAATCAGAATATATCATGGATTCTGGCCTTGGTGTTCCCTTTTATAGAGCCCTTCATATGGTGTTTCATGAAAAGATTGGAACCAATGTATAGGTATTATTAAGCTTTAAAGCCTGTGGTTTTTCTAAAAATTAAGTTGGAACATTGAGTGCCTTTTTTTCTCCAATGAAATTTCATGTAACTTAAAGGCATTTTCCCTGGAATGATGGGGATAGTGCTTCATTCACTACATTTCTTCCCCATTTGCTTTCATAGAATCATAGAACTAGAAGAGACAACAGGTACCATCCAATCCAACCCCCTGCCATGCAGGAACCCACATCAAAGCACCCCCAGCAAATGGCCATCCAGCCTCTGCTTAAAAACCTTCAAAGAAGGTGACTCCACTGCACTCTGAGGCAGCATATTCCACTCCCGGACAGCTCTGACCATCAGGAAGTTCTTCCTGAGGTTAAAGTGGAATCTCTTTTCCTGAAGTTTGAATCCATTGCTCCTTGTCCTAGGCTCTTTCCGCACGGCATTTGCCATGTGAAAGGGCACCTGTAGCGTTGTGCGATTGTGAGGAGCGATCTGCACCATGCACTCACAATCGCGCAACGCTCCAGCGGCCGGCAGGCGTCGATCATGCACCTTTTCATTTTCGGCTGGAAGCCAAAAATGGTGCACAATCGCACATTGCTCCCGGGTCCTGCACGCACTTACCTAGCGTGCAGAGCCTCCGGAGCTGTGCCGGTCACGCTTCCTGCCCCAGCGCAGTCTGGGAAACTCCCAGGCTGCACTGCGGAAGGAAGATGAGGGGCTATCGTGCAAGCAGGCAGCTCATGCAGAGTTGAAGCAGCAGGGATGTGAGAGCCTCTCGCCAGAGGCTGCTCGCAAGATCCCCACACCCCAGCGCCAGAAAAAAGGTAAGGTGCGGAAAGGGCCCTAGCTTCTCCTTTTCTCTTCTGCTGGCCCTGCTGAAATGCTTTACTCCATATAGCAGTAGTTGAGGTAGTTGAGGTGGCAAGTAGCATGAATGATAAAGAGCAAGATGGAGGGAGAAAAAGACAGAGGAAGTCTGTGACACACTGCCTTGTGGTATAGTGAAGGAAAGCCTGATACAGAGGGAGGGATGTAGACAGCCTGATGACAAGAAAGAAGGATAAAATGTGCAGAAGCAAAATTGTCAAGGACACTCAGAACAACCAAACAGTGAAAAGATGGAAGAAATGTGATGAGCTGTGATTTATACGGACATCCCTGAGAAGAAGACTTTGTAAGAGGTGATATGGAAGAATAAGATGTGTGTTTGTCTTTGTGTCTGTGTGTGAGAGAAGAGAGAAACAGATTGAACAGCCCAGGAGAAAGGGATGTTACCCAAAATGTGAGTGCTCAGGGGTCCACTGGCAATGCCAGTGCCTCCATAAGAAGGAATATTAGCTGAAAGAGATCTTTTACACTTGTGTCTACAGGTACTAGTGAAGGGAAGAATCAGCCAGAGATCCAAAAAGTACTCTTTTTCTGCCTGGAGGGTGAGGGTGTTAATGGCTCTCTGGCAGAGTAAACAATGGAGTCTGGAGAGTGGACCATGGGCTCTGGAATGAGCTAATAGATGTAGAATTAGATGAAAGAGGACTAATCGTAATCCTGACAGCTCCATAATTGCTGGACAAATGTGGGGACAAAAGAGAAGTTTGTTGCTCAGAGGGAAAGGAGTCAAGACAATCAGCCATCCTGTGGGAGCATCTTAGATACTCTTGTCTTTTAAAGGTTGAGTCATTGAAGGCTATCTATAAGTCCATTATCACTGGAGTTTCTCTAATTTTTTACTGACTATGACCCTGGCTATGCCTCAAGGTCTTTTCTGACTTCATTTTGCAATGCACCTGTGCAGCCACCTTTTCCCCTTAACCAGAGTGGTCATGCAGCCATAGCAGAATATAATTTATATTTATGCCAATTAATAATTTCCAGCTAAACCATATGAAAGCATAGGGGTGTACAGCCTAATAACAGGGAGAAGGAAAGCAATTCATAGGTGGTTTGATCAAAAAATAATGGGATTCATAACATTAGGGATCATTATATGATGCTATAATTACTTTTAATTTTATGTTAGATAACATGAATATAATCTATGGCTTACATCCCAGTAGGGTTAGATTTGGAAAGTTGGAAGGGTCATAAATCCCATCTCTCAAATATGTTCATCAACTTGGAGAGCTTCATATTGGTTCAGAGTCACTGCTCTGCTGACTTGAAAGCTCACCTGCCACCACTGGTAAAGTATGACTAGGACAACTGTGTACACCACCTTTTCCCATAATTTGTCTCCAGATTGGTCTGTTGGTAGTTCTCAGAAATCATCTGGCATAAAAGGGTTCTTTTGGCAAAAGGGCATTTCTGCTGGCAGAACAGACTGGTGCCCAGTCCTAATCACTGAAACCCAGCCCATCTTTATATTAGGATTGCATTTTTAATATAAACTGAGGGCACTATACCACAACCAATTGTGTATGTGTGAAGGTACCTCCCATCTCCATAATCCCAATGAATCAAGTGACATGCTGAAGTAGTTAGGCCCCATCCAGGAATGGACAACTGCATATGCAACAGTTACATTTGAGGAATGCCACTTCCACAACTGTGAACTGAATAACAATGTTACACCATGGCCATAAAGTAGAACCATGTACATAAGGAAACTTATATGTGTATAAAAACACTAAAAGGATGCCAGCAATTATTTTCTATTGAGCAGAAAAACAGGAGAACATCTGAAATTCCTTATTCTGCACACCTGAACCAAGGTATAAAAGTCCTCTTTCACATCCAGCCAGTCAACCAGTCCCTCAGGTCTATAAAGGTGATGCCTTTTATACTGAACCTGTGCCGACGCGTTCCATAGCAGCATAGCACAGAAGAGGAACAGGTGGAATTTTCCTGTGAGGGTATGAATACCAGGGAACATTTACCCTACTAAAATTCTAGATGTAATTCAAAGGCAGAGAAGGCGAGTGGAGAAAATTGTGACCCCTATTGAAAAAGAGGCCCTTGGTGAATTATTGAATGGCCTTTGGAGTTGCTTTTGGAAAAAATGTTGCCGGATTGGGGCCCTGATTCCAAAAACATTTTCCAGTGCACTGTAGCAGCTGTTCTTGGGATGGTTTGGAAGGAGGAATGAAAGGTGAAAAAAAAATCTTGTAAAAATGGAAGTCAGATCCATTGACTGAATCCAACTCGCTTTTATTTAAGGAGGAAAAAATGTTAGGTATTTCTTTTGCTCAAATTCAAGAAGGCTTTTTTTAAATGGCAAAGGTTGTGGTTATAGGCTAAGTGTTTGGGGGCATTTTGAGAGAGAAGGGAGCTCTTGATTCACCACTTTATTATAGGGCACGAAACACATCTGGCTGTAATCAGGCAAAACTAAACTACATTAAAAAAAAGATTCAGCAACAAATATGATTTTCCCAGTTGAGTTGCAGACACCAGGACTTAAGAATTTGGGCTATTTACTCGGTTATGTGTTTTTAATGCATGCAGAAAGAGGAATGTGGCATCAAGAAGAATACATCTGCCCACCCACTCACATTGTAGCAGCTATGTCTATAACTGTGTTGTCTGTGTGCCTCAATGGAATTATTAGGGGCAACTAGATCCATTGAATCATCTACTAAATGGTAAGACAACATTTATGTCAACACCATAGACTGAAGGGATCTACTTTAGCTGGAAGAAATAATTGGATTTAGGCTTGTTGTTGTAATTTCTGCACCTTCTGTACGCACGAATAAATAACCCAAACACATTCCTGGCATTATCTATACTTATTGTAACAGCTCCTGCCCACAAATCCTGAACTATTTCATCCTTACATGTGAGGATGAATAATTACACTAGTTTTCTGCTTGCTCAGGAGAAAATGAATATTTGTTGTAGTCTTCCCCATTTTTAAGTGTCCTGAAGTGCTGAAGAGGAATTATTCTACACAGAAAAACTCACTTTTTTATGTGTAAAAATAAAGCTGACATTGCAGTTAGGGGTTTGTACCTAGAGTTTTGAATCTGTAACTGTTCTCTATTTAATAAGACTACATAAGCCCTTTCTGCACCACTCTCCCACCTGCTATGGGGATGGGAAAAGGACGGGACCATAATGACAGTTCTGCATGATGTTGTCACTGTCCTGTTCTTTTCCCATCCCAGGCAGTGCAGTCACAGATTAAATCATTGACATGTTTTGCCTGTCAATGACCCACGATCGCACCACCATTGTAGACTTACTCATCCTGCAGAAGTCCCAGAAGCACAATGGCTGTATTTCCTACCTCAGCACAGCCTGAAAAACTACTTGACTGCGTCGCGGAAGGAAGAGGCATGGCCATGGAACTTCCCTAATGACAGAGCCAGCTGGTGGAGAGGGGAGTGCTCTTGTCGCACTTCCCTCCCGGCAGAGTCTATGTCGGGATCCCCATTGGAGGACTCCACTAAAAGATAAGGTACGGAAAGGGACATAGTTTTAGTGTAAGACTCTGTAAAAGCTCTCAATCCAGCCTTAACAGCTAGCAGCTGCATCAGGCGAAGGAAGTAACTTCAGCTGCCTGTCAGGGCTCAAGAAGGACAACATTTCCTCCCACAGGCTGCAACAACCAGAAGGAGTACCTTGTCCCAATTCCTCATTATAGTGACGCTCACTGGTGGAAGGGAGCTGGAAATGTTATCCTCCTTGTGTCCAATTGGCAGCTGAACAGACTTCCTTTGCTCATCTGGTTGCTGGCTGTTAAGATGGGCTGGGGAGGACCAGACAAGAGATGTTACTTAGTAATACCTATGCAATGACATCTTTAGGGGTGTGTAGGCTGTGTGGATCACACCAAGTGGCACCATTAGAGCCCATATACCTTCATGTAGGATGACTGCCCTCGGTGCCTTCACATACACAGATCCAGTTGGGTA